>JAUMTR010000012.1:20539940-20623260 GCA_032270685.1 Microctenopoma stevenorrisi
CGCCCCCCCCCCCCCCCCCCCCCCCCCCAAGGCTGCCATGCACACAGGAAGGCAGGCAAGCAAGCAGGCAGGCCTCACATTGCCCACAGCTACTCGGTAAGGATTCCCGATAAGGAGAATTAGTCAAAACTTGGGAGCTGCCAGTCAGCGCCAATTAAACTTTAATCTTGGGCTGAAACAGGCACAAATAAATTAAACCCTTGTGAGCAGCAATGTGCGCTCTCCTGATAATAGGTGATTGAAGTCATCTCGGAGCAAGGCTGCATGTTCCCCAGCTCAGCCAAGGCAGGCAGGCAGGCAGCAGTGCAGGGGGAACAGGGATATGGCTGGTGACAGAGTGAAGTGAAAGAAACTCTCAAAGCTAACAGAACACACACACACACACATACCGACTGGAACACAAATTACTAGAATCATTGATGCTGGACTGCAGTAAAAAGAAATGACAGCAGCTGATTCACTTTTTTCAATCTCATCTTGCAAGTTACTGAAACGGGCTGTTTACACGCCGAATAATATGACTAGTAATACTAAAATGAAAGTTTTTTCTGTGTGTAAAAGTACAATTATTTAATAACAAAGCAGACTACAGTCTGCTTTAAACAATACATGCTTTTGCCTCCACATACTCTATACACACAAAAGTGTGTATGTGCCCATATTAGAAATGTAACTGTAACCTCCCCCCCTGTATTCTTTGTAAATGCCTTTGAACGATCTTGGGTCGGAATCTTACTGGACCTTGCAGTGTGTGTTGGAATTTCATAACCACGCCATGCATGACACCCCCAGTAACAAATGGAAATGATATTTTCAATCATGCTCAAACATGGAAAACAGTCTGCAAATATCAACCAATCCAACGTTAATAACAAAGAAAGATCTACCCTTCATATCAGCCAGAGAAAATGCATTTTAATGTTGCAATATTCAAAAGTATGGTTGTCTCCATTCATATTGTGTAGAGGGGGATATTTCATTAATATTTTTTAATGAATTAGCACCCTTATCTCTATTTCCTGTGCCCGACCTGTGCTAGTCTGGTGTTTAATTTCAAAGTAATTTTCTTGCTATATGAGCATGCGAGTTATGTATTAATGTCATGGGCCTCGTCAGCCAATGCCGTGATTTATTCCAGAGTAGCGGTCACATACATCCTAATATCTTAAAAATAAGCCCCAGAGAAATGCTGTAATGAGAAAACAATAACATTAACAATATTAGCAACAATAATGAAAATAATTGCCGGTGAAGCAACAATGGTAATCACACATAGAGAAATACCTCTGTGTTTGACCGAATCATACACAATTATCATGCATGTGTATATAATATAATTAATTCTATGTCTGAGCCTCTTAGCCTGAAGCGATCAGCATAGAATCAGTTTTGTATGTATAATAGATCAGAGTGCAGTTCATGAATAAAACAAATGTGGGTAGTGTGCAGCAGGGACTGTGAATGTTTGTCTTTGGACAGCAGAATCAAAGTGAACATGTAATATTGTGATAATCCATACTTGATGAATTTAAGGGGCTGACTTGCCTTAGCTAAGTTCAGCTAATTTCCAGACATGGCTTGCCTCCGTAATTGAGTTTCCAATAACATTATGATTATTTCAGCCCACATGATAATTGAATTCAAGGTATTTTTTTCTTAACACTGCAATATTGTAGATGTGTGATTATTAGGCATTTGCATGTAGATTTCAGTGCCTTCCTGAAACTCATCACTTTTCCCCTAACTGAATTTCCTATATTGTAGCATAGATTTGGCCCATAACAAATGATGGGATCCCCTCTTGTTATGAGCACAGAGTCTATTATTCCAAAAAGTTCATTTTTATATCAATTTTACTCCACATAATGTGCAAAAAAGATCCACCCCTAAAACATGTGAAAAAAATGTACCTCTCACCAACCTGTTTGTCATTCTCATTATGTGTAAAAAGTGAATATTTTTACTGTTGAACTCATCAAATTCACAACACTCCCAACACTCCTCCTGCACTTTCAGTTTGATCCTGCCTAAGAAATCCTATCTTGCATAGACACCCTGGCCCCAATGCTCATCTGTTGCATAATGTAATCTGTATAGGCAGAAGTGACACGGGCGTGAATGTAATTTTCATTAGGTTGATAGAACCCCCACAGATTCAACCTGTGCATAAGGGTACAGTAGGGGCAAAGAGCCCAGCAGAGAGCTGGCTGCTGAATACGGGAGTGGTTTTCAGCTCTAGGTGAACTAGTTGGCTACATATGACTGCATAAAATGATTTTTTGACAATGCACCACTGAAATGTTGATGCAGTCATACATGCATAGCAGCATAAACTAAGCATACCCTCCTACATGTCTCTCCGAAGTGGGAAATGGTTTACAATATATCCCTGCCTCACACTCTGGAAAACGCCACAGCTTCTACGGAATTTGAGTGCCACACTGAACGTCTTCAGCACATTTTGTATGTGGGAAAAGTGTTTCAGCATTGGCAGCTGACTGAGCAACTAGTCCATGCTTTGAGCTACGTTGGGCAACACATGGGTGGCTGTGAATGGAAGCTCTATCCATTCTCATCATTCAGAGTAGCCACGGGGCCTGTACAGAGAAGATGGCACCAGCCAAGACATTATGCTAGAGTTTAGCTGTTGTTTTGCATAAATGTTGAATCATGCCAGTGTCCTTTTAGTGTGTAACAACAGCCTACATTGATATTGATTTAATGCTCACTAATATTTAAACTGCCCTGAGGGATCAATGCTGTTGAACATGATTTACTATGGCCTATAAGTGCACATATAAAAACAGCCACACGACACAGAAAATCGATTATTTTGTGTTTGATATAACTTGTTCAGAATGTTGGTAAAACAGACATCAAGTTTTATTTCGAAGTGAGATTATCTGTGAGTTTTTAAAAGTTATGACAACTGTTACAAAATATGGAAAAGCATTATTAACAGATACAATTTCCTGATGCTGTATTAGAGAACAATTCATATATTATATGTAAAGAGGACAGCATCTAATATGTTTGTGAGACAAAACAACATGAACATCACTTAATCTTTCTCATCGTCTAACATTATGCAAGTGAACTGAAGGGATGAAGAAGAATGGGTATGAAGGGGAGCCAGAAAAGGTAGAAAGGTAAGTTTGAAACAACTTTTAACAAAACATGACATGCGAATGAGGGCTGAGTCCTCATTTACATATGCTGACATTTTGCAGAGAATATTTCAACGTTAGGCTGAGCTGTAATGAACTCCTGCCAGGGAGCAGTCAAGGAATAATGTTTCCATAAAGGTAACATGTCCGCATCTCCTCCAGGAGAAAGATGTGGATGAGGAAAAGAGACATTTTTTCTCTCCCTCTCTCTCTTCCTCATCTGTTGGGCGTTTGGTAACAGAATGGTATTTTTCTTACAACGAGCTTCATCTATCTTGGCCGATACTGATTTAGTGTATTTTTCCACTCTTTTTACAGGCTAATTGCGCACAGCGACAGTGAATTTGTTAGTGGTGACACCTTGCCTACCCATTGGGAATGCATCTCATTACTGGACGCAATGTCCAGAAACATCAGATATTATTAGCTGTCATTAATCTGGCCTATATAATGAAGGGGGAGAGTGTGGTAGAGAAGGGCAACAAAGGACACAAAGAGACAAATATGATGGCTGTCTGAGCTGTATTGTAAAGGCAAAGTTCAGAAAGGCTCAGCAAGGATCCAGTTGGACAAGGAGATTTGTAGAAGAAAAAGAATTATATCTGGGTGGAGTTAAAAACTGGGACTAGATTTGGATAATTTAGCAACCCACAAAAACATTTCATCAGTAGGTATGGATCACTTTAGTCTGTACAGTTAGTTAGTATTTTTTCATTTACACTTTTTGCTTGGAAAAGATAAAAAGAATTGTCTAAAATAATTATTGATTATAAAATATGGACATGTTGTACACCCTGTAGAGGCATCTGGAGGATTCAGGAACTTTCAGAAAAAATGCTGAGCTTCAACTGCAGACTTATTGCAAAACCTGGAACTATATGATAAAAAATAATACATGTGACATTCTCCAACACGTCCCAAATCACATTTCATTTAAGCAGCTATGGACTTACATTACAGTCCTACAGTATGCATAGTGAATAATGTTTTTGTAAACAGATCAACTATTGGGGCTTTTTTTGTCATGTTTCAGACAGCGTTTTGTTCGCAAATCCCATTTAATTAAAATGAATATGACAACCTTAAACTAGATTTTCAGAAGAAATTTATTCTCTGTCAATGCGGACTGATTGTTGCCCAGAAGAGTGTTCTTTTTTTCACACATATGTTTAATTTGATACAGCATCTTTGGCTGTTTTTTCAGCACAGCCATGCCTGAAGACTGCTACATGCGTACTAGATAGGATTAGACCTTCTAAGCAGATTTTGTTGAGGAAGGGTTAAACACAGAACCCCCTGCTTTGCTGAACAAACAGGACACCATCTGAAGACACAGGAACTAACTGGGCTCTCATTAAGAGTTTTTTTTTTCTTCTCTGGAGTGTGTGTGTGTGTGGGGGGGGTTTCTGTCCTGTTTTTTTGTAGAAGAAGCACATTGCAGCCTCCTGCCGCGTCGCCTGGCTCTTTGAGCGAGATGGAGTATATGGCCTATGACTAAAAGTTCCTCTATAAAAAGTATACTGCGCAGCTCCCTGCAAATTGAGTTTCCTCTTTGTGCCAATTGAGGGTGGTTTATGTAGGCTGCGGGGAGTTGCTTTGAACTCCGATTCCAAAACACTCCAGATTCCTGGGTCAATCCCCCCACCCCACTCCTTTCCTTCTTCTTTCCACCAGTGGTTGAAACAGAGGAAGAGGAGGCTGCTGTCTCAGACATACAAATGCATGCCACATTGCACAGAACAGTTTCTCCAGACAGAATGACAGAATGAAAAGAAAAGAATAACTCAAAATGAGGTTAAGGTTGCATGAAGCAGGTGTTTTCCCTCTTCTTTATTGGTAGTAAATGAGTTTATAAATTGAGTTTTATTGCATGAAAGTTTCAAATGGTGTTTACGTAAGGCCAAAGTAGCGTAAAGTCATTAGACATTGTGGCACTTTCTTTATTTCAAGTGGTATCTTTATAGAAGCGCAGTCAGGATGCCTTAGTTTCTTTACTAGGGAATTTGATAAGACCCTAAACTTTACTAGCTTACACAGATGAAAGCTGTAAAGGTTCAGACTTCAGGTATATTACAGGGAACACACACAAAACTATTTTGTTAAAAGTTTTAGAAAATTTTCTTAACTGGAACACTCAGGATTTGGATAAAACGACTGACTTTATGATATATAAGTGATGGTTTCTGGTTGATTTCTTTACTTATTGACCCTAGAATAGCTCTCCCTCTTTAACTTTTCAGCATTGCTCATTTTTAAAGAAAAAACTACTATACCATTAGAGGGCCTGCTTGCAAAAAATAATTTGCCAAGAGGTGTTCGCTTTCTGTCTTTTGTCCTCAGCTATCTTTATTGCCAAAAGTGAATGTTGGCGGCATCCCATGTGGAAGCAATGGGGGCCTGGATGCCCAGGACTCAGCCAAGTGGCAGTGATTGTTTTCCACGTCGGGGGCATGAAAGCTGGGCTCGTTCTACACTAATCGAAACCCCCCAAAAGGTCTCAGTATAAATCCCAAGATTTTTTTTCTCCACCCCCCACCCCACCATCTTCACAATTATGCACACACATTGCCATAAATCTAATGCGCTTTCATGATCTGTGGGAGCGGAGTATATAAAACGTGTTTGCCGGATTTGCATACAAACATACTTATTCTAAATCCCCCTCAGAAGTTGTAAATGATTGTCTTTTCCTGAAATACATCTCAGCAAATTGTATTTGGGCGTGTTTATGAATCCTATTATAGCATGGGTTTTATCATATTTTGTGGACAGTGATGGCTTCTCAGCATAGCTGTTCAGAAGAGGGAGAGAAGCCTTGGGCGATAGACTTTGTCATTTGTTTCAGTTGGGCAGTGGATTCCCCTCCATTGCTTCGTGACAGGTTCACAGTACCAAGATGAATTTCTGCAAGACTTTGCAAGATGAATTTTTCAGCAACTAACTGTCTATGCAGTAAAATAAGCTGCTTTCAGTGTTCTTTTTGCTTGTTGATGCTGGAGCCAAACATTTTTTAATTGTGCGATAATTAAATCTTAACACCACAGTTACAGCAACAAAAATATCTGTTTCATTACGGCCACAGTACAGCAGTGTTTATCAAGAGGAGGAAAGCTGCTGGTCAGGAACAAGGAGAAAACTTGTGCTGCCAAAGGGACTATGATATCTTTATGTGCTGTGCTTCCTTCGTAGCAACTCAACAAAGGTAAAGTATTAATGGCAAATACTATACATTCCCTGGGAGTAAGTAAGTAAATAAAAATAGAAGAGGTGGCTTCTAATTGGCGGTACAAGCTGCTGAGTGGAAAGGTCAGAAACATTTCTAGAGTTATAAAACTTTCATTAAGTTCTCACGATATCACGCCATTGAATGACCCTCTTGCTCTCTCCATCTCTGTTTTGTCTGGGTGGCATTGAAGAGGGGAATGATTGTGAACAAGCGGCCTCTTTGTGGCTGAGGCAGCCTTTTTCAAACTGTCTCAGCCTCTTGACTCGTCCTAAGCCAGAGATCAGAGCTTGGAAAGTGGCAAAACAAAGGGTCAGTTTAATGAGATTGTAAAACAGGCTGAGGAAAAGGAGGGGGTTACCAAATACCACTCTGCCAGACTAGACCAGACTACCAGCTCTGGTCCATTTCAAAAGGTCTTTTCAGGATCTACTCTGAGCTGTCTCAATATGAGCAAGACAGAAAAAAAATCAAAGGTCTTTAAATGCTTAGACAGATTTTGACACGAGGGTGATGAAGATATTTGTCTGCTGTTTTCCACACAAATGCGCTGCAGTGCTGAAAAAAAGTTTTTTTGCTTTTCATGTGTTAGAAAAGTGTTTTATTCCCTTGGCGTTACAATTCTTTTGATTTCAATCATCAAAAAGAAAAAAATGACAATCACATTAATCATTTTATCACTGCAAATGATTTTAAAATGAGACTATTTGAATGATGGTGATTGGAAATAGAAAATAAATTGCTAAAAGCAAAATTGTTACAACAATTTAAAGCCTCAGATAAGTGACTATAGAGTAATTTGAATGAGGAAAAAAACTGGTCTGGTTTGTGATCTTGATAAATAAATAAACCATCAATTTCTGATGTTGTCTACACACACACACACACACACACACACAGACTAAAAATAGTACTGGCACACATCACATAGGAAACAACATTTTTATTTATGTCTGTTGTTTTTTCTAAGTAATGGCAGCATTATGTTTATCGCAATACATCTGTCCCATATCTTCTCCCCCCCAAAGTCTCTGTGGAATTACACCATTTAACCCCTCCTCAGTTGTCATTAGATGGGGTGGAGAGAGGACAGAGGATGGAATGAGGGGCAGAGGAGGAGGAATGAAAACAAGCCAGAGTTAAGGAGATAACCATCAGGGTCCTAAACCCATTATCTGGCCCCTGTCCACTGTTGAGTGTCAGGAGTCACACCCAGGTCCAAGTTACCCTGGAGCTGTTGACCTGGCAGTCTCTGCTGACATTTCCATTCAGATGAATAGCTTTTCGCTGCATGCTAGAAAGTGCCCAGTTTGACCCTTACCTGCCCCAAGATTCTCTCCCTTATTAACGGGGCTCTGGCCCTGTGTCTAACCTGTATTCTATTGCCTATCTCCCCCCTCCCCACCTCTGAGGCTCTAAAGACTTCACTAATAATGGAGGACAAATGAAGCCAGCCAGCGCTAATGGTGGGTAGGTTTTAATGACGCCAAGCTTTTGTGCTCTTTTCATTTAGACAAGGGGTGAGAAATGAGGACAAAACCGCCACAGTGCCATGACAGTAAAACTGCAGCGACTGGCATATCCTCGTTTTAAGGTTATAGGACATAGTAATGGGCTCGTCGGAGCACCGCACCGTACACAGCTGTTTCTTTTATGTTCTTTAATTTGCTCCGAGGAGAAAATAAAGTGTGGACTTGAGAGACCAAATACCAAAAGGAACTTCATAGGTGCACTGTAGTTAACCAATGTAATTAGCAAGAACACAAGTAATCAGTCCAGGGAAGTGTGTCATTAAATGGCATCCCCCACATGATTAATTTGCCGCTCGTAACAACGAAATGAACCTTCTCAGTGTCCTTAATGACCCTGGTTAATCTTTTAAAGAAACAGGGAAGAAAGGAGACACACAGAGAGAGAGAGAGAGAGAGAGAGAGAGAGAGAGAGAGAGGGATGGGTAAAGAGAGGGGAGATATCAACTGCTCACATCAACAGAAGTGTTTGCAGTCATGTAAGTTTTCATCCATTGCCAAGCTGGACTACTGAAATGTCATTTCGGCTTTGGAGAGTTAGTGTTCAGTTAACAACAGACGCACAAATGCAGCACACAGTGATCTGTTATGTGGGATAAATCCTCTCTTAGAGCCATTAAAGAACAGAGGCAGCACATGGCGCCCAGCATCTGACACCATGCTTCTCTAAGTGGAGGTGGTGAGGAGATTAGTGTGAGGAAAAGAGTCTCTATTATACACCCTATTGCATTATTAAACACACCTCTATGTAATTCATTCTTTGGTGGACTACATATTTGTCTTGGTAATTTTTCTTAAGCCAAGATAAAGCAGAATTACCCATTTGAATTAATCATGGGAACTAACGCTTTGATACCAGGCCGGGGCCCTTGCGTCCAGCCAGCTGCACTGGCCGTGGCCTGCCTGCTTAACACCAGAATTGCCAAGCATATGCTAGCTGGGAGGAGGAGGGCAGATAGGGAGGTCTGGGTGGGCAGGGAGGAGGTCCCTGTGGAGCCCTCCACAATGAAACACAATATCCTCCTCCTCAGACGCGTGCAATGACTTAAACACTCCATTGTATTAAATATGAATGAGGTTCCCCATTGTCCGGGTGCGGGCGAGCAGGGAGACAGTGTTGTCGATTAGCCACATGATTAAGCAGACGACACGGCAGGGGCCACAGAGGTAAATAAAGGCTGCCTTCTGTCATTTCCTTGTCCCCAAGGGGCTCCCGTCAATGGCTCCTCACAAAACTTAGCACAGTTAAAGCCAATTGACGAAAAAAGTGATAATGTATGACTGTGAGAACAGCTGAGTGATAGAAGGGAGGGAGAATAACAGGCTAGGAAGAGGATGTGTAGGAAGGAGGGGAAAAGTGAGGAACCAGAAAGAAAACAAAGTGGGAAAGGAAAATGAATGAAGAGTAAAAGTAAAGAGGAAATATAAGAGCAGGTGAAGAAATGTTATAGAAAGAGGAAGATGAAATAAAAAGATGGGCAACAGACTGTTGGGAATTTCAATAAGCAGCGCCGTTGATTAAACAGGCAGTTTAATTCAGTCATGCTCCGTGTCAGGTGTTTATTATCACATTGGACCATTTGCATGTGAAAAAGACGGTAGCAGTCGCTTCGCCCGGCCCTTTCTCCTGCCTCGCGATTGGCTGACACGGCATCTGTGCTACACTGTTGCAAAGCCCCCCTGTTAGGAGTCCGTGAACCCGGTCACGGTTATTTCTGTTGCGTCCAATATGTCAAACGCTTATTATGGGCAGTATTAGCCAAGAAAACAAATAGAGGCAGAGAGGCTCGTAATGAAAGGGAATAAATTGTTCAATTGTTCAGTCAATTCTGCTCATTAATCAATAAAGAGCAAAATGCCAAAGACACAGTCCCAGTTGATATTACTGATGAGTCAGTAATAATATTGTTCTGCACAGGGGACTGGTTAATACGCTTTCTCCCTTTTGTACTTTATTTTGATTTTACATTTTTTTGGCTTATTTCTGATTTTCTCACTAATACCTTTGGTATTTAGTTGACATCGGAAAGATCACCTTTTTACATTTCACACACACACACACACACACACACCACACACCCCCCAGCTACATTCTATCCCTTCGTGGGACATTCGGGTAACTAATCTGCCTTTAAATATGTCTTGAAGGAAGTGCAGCTAATTAGTATCGGAATTTACTGCCTTCACTTTTATTGACTTGTCCTACTTCTCCAATAATTAACTAATGAGTAAAGTAATGAGCTCTGTCGTTCAGTCGTGCTGTTCAATCAGAGTGTGGAATCAATTATTGAAAATAGTTTCTGATGCCAGCACTGCTTGGTATGACACGCGATGGAGGGATGACAGCACCTATGTGACCATCGGGGAAGATGTTGATTTAATACTTAACTGACTAAAACCTAAATTCAGACACTAACTTCCTCTTATCAAATAATGCACCAATGTCATAGACTTTATAAGAACCTTTTCTAAATAAACACATTAAAAACCACTTCTCCTAAAAAAGGCTACTACTACATGAAATGTATTGCATATTACAGAGGTGTTATTACTTAAGTATATTTACTCAAGTACTGCAGAGTACAGTTTTGTTGTAGTTTTCTATTGTATTTAAATTTTACATATATACGGCTGCAGTATAGCAAAGAAAGAAATTGAAATTGTAATTTTTACTCCACTCAAGTCTTAATTTGCTGCACAATAGTCCTTACCCATAACTTCTACAGACAAGAAGAATACAACAACTTTACCAAGACCCTATTAAATCATACAATCCTCCTACTATCAGTGTAACCACTCGTGATAAAATTGAATCCCCACGAGTGTACATTAGTCTCCTGCAACACAAGCTTCTCCGCAAAATGCAGTGGAGCATGAGCATGAGGAGGTCTTACAGCGAACAACCTGTCATTGAGGTATTTCCAAGCTTAACAAAAACATTGGGTTCATTATAGAAAATTAATTAGAGAACACACTCCCAAGTGTTTTGGCTGATAATAAACTCTATCTTGTCAGGCCAATTTAAGTCTGACGCTCTTTGATAATTATGTTTACATCAAAATCAATGCCCCTTGTGATGAAATAAGTTAGCGTTTATCATGTAGTTTAAAATAATACGAAATCCAGGAATAGCACGCTTTGAGAGAAGCACAGTTTTGGGATGGATACCAGAGCTTTATTTATTTAAAGGCCCTGAAAACCTTGTTTTTTCATTTTATGTTTGAATGAGAGTGCGTGCATGAGTGGGGATAGCTTTAGTTTCCCCAGAAAGAGTTAGGTTTAGAAAGTACAAAAAAGGTTTGAAAGACTATTTAGTTTTCTTTAAAATGATTTATTTTTACATTTTCAAATTAAAGAGTCCATTGGGAAAACAAATCTTTAAAATTCATTAAGCAACTGAATTTCTCACTCCATATGGTGTTTAAATATTCTTACAGTTTACTACCACTTTATGAGATCTAAAACAAGCCTGGGAACAGAAACCACCATCAGTTAAGTAATATTACTAGAAAATGTAAAACACTTGTGGGGTCATGCCAGTAGTAGTTGGTATAACTACAGTGGCGGAAACATGAATTAAAAGAGTTGGATGAGCTCCCGGTTTCTTCATAGCTGTGTCATTGTTTTTTAGAGGCACTCTCATGAATGTACACGCATACTGTGGCTTACGCAACAGCTCAAGTGTTACTGTGCATGTGACTATACCTGTGTTTGCATGTGAGCGAATAGCTTTCTCTCAACAACCTACCCTTAAACCAGTGTGCTCCCACAGCCCAGAACAACTCCCACTGATACGTATGTAAGATATGTATTAAACGCCATGGTAGTTTTGCTTAATTGATAATTAATCTGGTGAGAAAAAGAGGTCGTAAAAGCACTGATTTGATTTTGCAGCACAGGAGTAGTGTCTTTTTCTTGATCAAAAGAAAAGCGGAAGCATAAAAGCATGTAGAGAGGGGTATGGAAGCAAATAGTGGGGGGGGCTTAAGTCCTGCACAGAAAACACGAGAATCCCATCACAGTGCTTTGGTGGTATCAATATTCTATTAATATTCACAATGCTAGAGGTCCCAGCTGGTGTGCCAGTCAGGGCTGAGCTGATGTGACAGGCTCCCAGAAAGATGCTAAAGCCTAGGACATTAAATTCCCCCTGACAGCAACCTTGGACGGTGTCCCAGGCACGCGTTGCTTCGACTGCGGTAAATCAGAGAAATAAACTCAAAAGAACATAATGGAGTCAGCTCTCATCATTATTATGACAAGCAGGTTTATTTAGTGTACAGTTGGCTCTCTATGTGTCTCTACATGTGTGTGTGTGTGTGTGTGTGTGTGTGTGTTTGATTGCCGAGCTCTAACAAGACAACCGCGGTTGACTGTCAACTGTCAGAAATTCCTGTGAGCCAAAGCTTGGGTTGAATTGTGTGTGGAGTAAATACAGAAGATTGGAATGAAATTCACTCAGGACTACTCCTCAGGAAACACAGTGAATCGAGTGAATCCATGTTTAGCATTGGTTCACTTACTGAGAACCCTAAATTGAACCATATGACTACCGGAACAAATGCACTCATGTTTGTGAACTTTTTGGAAAGTTTTTGTCAAACATGTACCTAACATGTTTTTATTATGTTAATAGAATATCTACAGGTCACAGTATTTTTTTTCAATTACGTGCAGATTCTAATAGACTCAGAGACCTAGACTTAGAGACTAGATTGGGCACATATTAGTTACATGTGCAGCTGCTGGATGTTGCATTACATTTTAGGTTACAGCTTAAAGAAACATAAATCAATATATTGATTGCTGTACTTTTATTTTTTTAACACTTTATTATGAGTTGCACAGCTATCACTGTTTAAAAAACTCTGGGGATGTTTTCATGTATGGATCCAAGTTGACACATTTCCGTATAATTTCTCATGTAGCAAACAGTATGTAGATTGTGTTTTATGTGCTGGGGATAACACTCAGACCTCCCTGCCAATGACATACTGCATTTAATCCTCTGATTACATCCACAAAATGAAAAATAAAACAACAGCTTATGGCACCTTAGATAGCCTCCAGCATGCTATCTGGGCCCCCTCTATCATCCTTGCCTTACATTCCCCCTCCTTTATGGGAGCCTTGGCCAAACCTTATCATCATTGCTTCCATCTGAATAGTATTACAAACACACCGATGATGGAAGATGGAGATGTCATAAAAAATTGTATTGATTTTTTATTTTTTTTTTGCTAGTTGTCGTCATACATTAATATCACCAAATAACTGTACAGCTCCTGTTTTAAGCCTGGCTTTTGTGTAACAGATCGTAACAGATTCTGGTGACGTTATCTTTCCGGCACAGCGTGACTGATCCTTCTGCATCTTGTCAGGCTTTTCAGAGGGAGGCCTTTTTGACATGCACAGCCAAGCTGTAGCAGGATTTGACATGGCATGATGAACGGCAGACTTTGTGGGTGACCTCCTAGTCCTAGACTCTGGTGCAGTGGGTGGATCTGAGTGTACGCATGCGTACGGCTGTACATGAGCTTATAAAATGTATTTGATGCATATTCCTTCTCCTATCCCAGGTTCTTCTCTTCACCTCACCTGGTGTGCACCAGTGACAAGCACTCAGAAGATCTGAGTGTGTGTTTAACTTTAGCTGTAGTTACTCAACAAGTGAGTGTGTGCAACTGAATGTGAGATTGTATGAAAGTTTTAAAAATTCTTGACACGGCAGAGGTCCATCAAAACATGAAAACAACCTGAGTACACATGCACACAGACCAACACATTTACTGCTTACATGCCTTGCTCTAAACATACATTCTCACTTACGTCTGTCTTACTAGTTTTTTTATTTTCCCCTTCAAAATAAAACTCAGCACAAAGTCATGACATAAAGAGGCCCAGATGAGGAAGTCAGCACAAAAGAAAATCGGAAGGGGTCAGCATATGTCCAGTCTGTGTATGACACCTCACAAGCTAACTGTCCAAACCAAGCAGATTGAGTCTCTCCCACAGCTTTGGCATGGTATGGCGTGTAGCTGTATGTGTAAGCATGTGACCCTGTACAATGTGTGTGCGTATAAACTCACCCCTGTCATGTGCAATAGTACACAAGTGAAGAAGGGGCAGAATAGCAGGAGAGCTGCATGAGCACATTCGGGTGTTGCCCCTAGGGTGTGTACTGCAGTATCCCTAAGTACTAACTTGACAGGCCCTGAACCCATATTTTGGGGGGGGTTCATTATAGTCTAGGTCCAGGTAATGAAGTTAGAAATATTCAGCAGACTTGTATCTATAAGTAGGCCCTTTTTTAATTTCAAGAATTAGGAATTCTTGATGTAGGCCTTTGGTAGAGAAGGAGAAGATATTTTTAGCAATGCAAGCTCAATTAATTTGGTCTGGTTTTTCATGCTGCATCAGATTTCAGCTGTTAATACATTTTAACTCTTTAAAATGTCGCCTCTCTGTTCTCTCTAAAGTGCAACACTATTTCTTACACGTCATTCTGCAACAATAAACCACAGGCTGTTTTATTTGCAGTACAAGTAATGCAAAGACTTGTATGAGTTTTCTTGTGATAAAAAAATGCAAATCATTCAATTGTAAACCCTAACACAAATACCTTATACACAAAATGACCTTGCGTTGCTGCGTGCCATAACCAACCAGTGTAAATGGTATGTGCTGTGATAACACAGCCTACTGTATTCCAAATACAGAAAATTAACAAGCGATGTTACTAGAGTCAGTGCTGGTTTCGGCTGAAGAGGCTCGAGGCTAGCCACTCGAGACTGCTGTAGCTGCTACTAGCAACACACCTGAATCTGTGACTGAAATGTTGGTGGTCAAGTCACATTGTGCGTACAGTAGGTTTCAGGTTTTGACAAGGAAGAATTCATGGGAAAAAAACAATGCAGTGCTCCTGCTGCAACAATTTATAACAATTGTTGTATAAAAGAAAAGTTATTAAAATTATTAGCAAGAATTTGTGGGACACTGACTGTTACAACCCATTATCTTTATATCAGTAATACATTTCGAGCCACCAGTTTTTGTCCGTAGCACACTGAAAACACAACATGTAGCATGCTACAGTCATGAATGTTGTTTGTTGTTTGTGTTCTGCCTTCCGCCACAGCCACTGATCCATCCAAAGTTAATCACTCCAAACAGCATTACAATTAGTGCAGTTTGGAGTCAAACATCCATCTCCTGGTCTATCTATCACAGTTTTTTTCTCTATGTGGTAATATTCCCCAATTAAAGCATTATTGTAGCCTACTTCATCAAGGGCTAAAGTAATCAAGATTAATCTCAGTGAGCTGACACGCGCTGTTTGCTAAGGAACACACAGAGCAATTGCTCTGGGCGAGCATCATTAGGAAATGCAATAAAATTAGGCAAACTGATTATATTTCAGAACTGGGGAGCAAAATAAAACACAATTTAGGGAGGGCTTCAATTATGGTGGCTGCACTTGCTTGAACATCAGCTATTAAACCAGTTTACAGTTGTAATGCTAGCGTCCATGTTTGCTATATGTATACATGTATATGATTTATACATGTATACAGCAGGTGCTTTTTGATGCCTTTCTGCACATTGTATATGCTTTTTTCCATTGGTGTGACTTTCTTTGGAGGAAGGTTGGTGTTGCTGCTGGAGGTGGGGCCAGCCTGTAGTTACATAGGCTTCCAGCCAGCTATTGACACTAACTTGCAGCAACCATATTAGGCTCCGCTGTCAAGTGGTATCTAATAGGGGTTAAGTGTTTTGAATTCTTTCTTTTAAGAAAAAAAAAAGCCACCGGAAGGCAAGTTTCAATTTAATTATATCTCAGATGGCAGATGAAATATATGTTTTGTATACAGTGTGTTTGGTGTGTATTTTCTATTTATGTGATTGTCATGCTGGATTTGAATGGCATAAGCATAGGTAAGGTAAGTATACTGCATGTGCTTTGTTTATTTATTTGTTCCTGCCTTCAATAGCTTCCTGATGAGGTATACCAATCTATTTATGTCATTCATGGCCACTCAGTACTGAACCATGCTCTGAAACACACACTGTGATTTGCCTGTTAGCACTGAAACCGTTTTAAATGCTTATTAATCTTGCCTGGGGCCATGCTCTTCCTTCTCCTTCCCCAAAATGGGAAAACGAATGAAAATACATGGAAATATGAAAATACCTTATCACCTTGTGGAGGCAATATTGTGTGATCCTTTACTGAAATAGCTCAGAACATACCATGAATATATTTTGAATATTTCCTTCGCCTGCGTTTGAATTGATGTACAGCAGGGCGTATATACATTTGTGTCATCTGTCCCATGTCACGCATCACAAGTATCACAACACATTACCAATCAAGTCTGACAAGGAGGATGGGATGAAGGAATAAAATGAAATGGCTTTATTGTTCTTCCTCTGCAGAAATGTCCTGGACTTGTTCCTATAACTCAGATTACTGCACCTGGCGATAGAAGGTAAGCTGAGCTGACAGACATAAGTGATAATGGGCAGAGTAGGTATTGTATGCATGCTTATCGCAGAGAAGGAGAGAGAGGCGGAGGAGGAAGAGGGAGAGCAAAACCAAAAGACATAGGTTTATAGACGAGAAAACTACTTCTTTAATGAAGGATACAGGACTAAAAAAGGGCATCTTTATTTATTGCATAATTGTGTCTGCTTCATGCTTGGGTTTCTAGTTAGTATTCTGTCTATACAACTAACTAGTTGTACAAGTTGTATTGTGGTCCAGAAAGTTAAAATTAATGATTTTTTTCGCATTGATTCACTCCTGTTGGTCAGTTTTTCGTCTCCCTGAACGACTTTCTTGAATATTATAATAGCACAATTATTGGGGTCAGTTTTATTGCAGGCTACATATGGATGAGAACTCACCAAATCAATACTATAACACACACATATGCCACTATGTGATAGTCATTGTTCTCAAAACATAATCAATATGCTCATAAAAAATCAGGCTGACCTTTTGACGGTCCATGACCCTCTTGCTTATGATTAACCTCATTCACATTGCACCACTGACCTGCGCCTATAGACATTATGAATTATAAATGCACTTCATTATCATAGTCAGTCTAGTCATTAAGGAATATTGTACCCTGGATGTAAGTGTTTTCCTGTAGTCCCAACTGGGATTACTTTCTCCATCATTGTCTTTTCACATGCAGTTTGTCCTCTTATCATATTCTCTCTCACTCTTCTTGATTTTTGCATATTGCCAGACCTCTGAGGATGGGGCAATAAAAAAACGAGGTGAGAAAGACCGAAATAGTTAACAAACTCTGCAATGATTGATGGGCTAATTTCAAGCATTGAATAAAGCAGTTTCCTAAGTCTGTTGATTCTCCATTTATTAGGTAATAGAAACATTTATCAAAAAAGTCACATTTTTTGCTTAAGCAATAATTGCATTTTTAAGCTCTCATTAGGCCTTCCATGCATACATAATCCAATTGAATAAATAAAGTGTTGGAGTGAAGAATTAATACCCCTCCTCTCTCCAACTTTCAAACTGGAAGTTGAAATTTCTGCAACTTGACTCACGTGAAAAAATAATGCAGTGAAAATGCTTTGACACAGAAGTATAACTTATCTTCCATACACACAAAACCTTTCTAGTGGTTTTTCTGCGGTCATGAAAAAGATGTCTGCCATCCATGGAGCATTAACTATCAAAAAATGTGCTTAGACTTAGTAATTGACTTAACCATAATTAATCTAAACTAATTTTATGCATCACAGCAAATTGTAAAATCATCTATAAATCAGCAAACGTCATGTTGAGAGACAACTTTACCAATATAAGAATTATGTTAATTTATGGCAAGATTGTTCTGCATTTGTCCACAATTCCTAGAAATGTCTCTTTAAAAATATGGTATGTATGTATAAATGTAATTGCTGTAAATGAGCCTTCTAATGATGATTATTTAATTGTTCATCATCAGGAAATAATGCTTTAAAACAGCTACATACTGTAGTTGTGTTTTCTGAAAGTTTTACTTGATTTTCTTCTGATGCTGATTTAGTGGAGCTTAGTAAAGCTGCATCTCTAGAGTAGCTGATCGGTGTGTCGCGTGAACGAGGCAAATTTGTGTTGTCTGACCACGGACAGAGGTTTGCAACTTTAGCCAAAGATAAAGCTCTTGTATGTAACCACATCAAAACAGCCAGTCATCTTGTTACCTGGCAACGGTCCCACTAGCCAGTTAAGGCTCCTGTTCCGGCACAGAGAGCCAGTTTTAATCACCTAGCAAATTTCCAGCGCTGAAAACAGACAGGGCCTCAGCTTAATCTTGTTAGCACGATGAGGCTGTTTTCAGATATCATTGCTAATCAAATCATCCCAAAGGCTTTGAGCCCAGAGTTGTTTTTTTTTTTTTTTTTTTTTTGGGGAAGGAGAGGTGCTGGTAATGGTGGTAGTGGTTGATGCAGCAATGTGTGTGTGCATGGATGGGGGGAGGTGATGAAGCTAGTGTGTGTGTGTGTTTGTGTGAATGCATGTATGTGTGCATTCATCTGGTAGGGCAGTGTTTAGTAATTTGTACACTGCAGCTCAAGAGACAGTGGTATTTCGATGATTGCATTCATCTGCATTGAGTGCACCAAAGTATATATATATATATATATATATATATATATGTATCCTGTCATCTTTATGCATACTTCTCATCGTAAACAACACTCCACTTCCCGCCTTCCCCTCCAGACTCCTTCTTTGGTTGTGAGCTCTCACTTCAATTTGAAAGGCTCCTCCACTTCTCCCAGTAGATAACCTGCATTTTTTAATAGCCCAAAGCCACTCGCCAGCGCCCAGAGAGACTTTCCAACCCAGGGCCCAAGAGAGCCTGCACAACAGAGAGAAAAGGAGAACAAAGCCAACTTGCAAAGTCTTAAAAAGTTAAAACGTGTACTTTGATAGCCTCGGCCTACCTATTGCAGCGGTGCTGAGCCGACCCCAGGGAGACTGACAGTACTGCAGCGAAAGACGGAATACATAAGAGAAGGAGAAGAAGTGGGCCACGGCAACCCCAAACTCTTCTTCTATTTTCCATATCCACATGTGTGCACACACACACAGGAGTTTGATATATGGCGAACCAAAGAATTGTCTACTCTTTTCCTGCACATTGGGTGAGAGCATCTCAATAATAATACCAATGTAGTCCAACTACTTTCTGCATTAGCATATCTACGTATCTTTGAACAGTACAGTGAGAGAGAGACAAGAGTTGAGAATCACTGTACACAAAGCAAAACACAACATTTAAATCTAGTGACTGCCCCAAGGGATTTTCACTTGCTGTCACTACTTGAATTTCTTTAACAAATCTCCTGGAGCACACTGATATTATGTAGTGACATAAGCACATCTTGTGTTTTCAACCCTTGTATTTCTATGATATGTTCATGTAAGCTGCAGAAAAACATTTTGAGTTTTCAGAATGAATAGCAGTAACAAAATGATAACACTGTTCAAAATCTGGGCAGTTTCCTACACGCCAAAAAGAGCAGTTAGTGCACTGTAATAATACTATAAAATTAGTTTCATGCTGGCTTATTGGGAATCATGTAAACCTACTGCTCCTCTGGATAAAGGGTGTGTGTGTGTGTGTCTGTATTGGACTGTACACTGTTGATGTGTTGAAACATCACAAGTGAGCAAAGACAAACATATTAAATGTGGTATAACAATGTAAAAGAATTTAACTTCTATAAAGAGGCCCAGGAGCTGTTACTGCATGTAAAAGTTTGAGTCCATAATCCAAAAATTCTATAATTTCTAGTGCTCTCACTGCTAGACCTTGTCTCTTAAATGCAACTAAACTGCAAACAGGATAATGAGCAGAAAGCAACGACGTAATGTATATTTGAATGAACAAATTATCCTTTAAATACATATTTACTACTAATATTTAAATGTGAATGTCTGTGAATGTGTTCATATTTTTCTAATATCTTCAAGTGTCAAAAAATGTTTTTAATCCCAGAAGGAAATTATTTTGGCATGTTATTGCAGCATTCGTTCAAACAGAAAGAAAGAAAGAAACAACCATAACTGGTAAATATTCACACAAATACAAAATTTTTCAGAATAAAAAGACGTTATAACATTTAAGCAGCAATTAGTCAAAAACAGGTAATTTCATCATTAGCCCTGGGTGTAGGGGAGTTAGCAGATTACATAAATACAATAATGTTAGTTGTTGTACCCCCTCCTCTAATATTGTCTTTGCTTTAGTTTACAGCCTATGTAATTTTGTTTTCATTCAAATTGTGAGAGGATTGTGTGGGACTACTGGAAATACTTTCAGAGCAGCAAGTAATCCTGACTGTTTCTTTTACCTGATGCTTATCTCTGTGATTCAACAGGCAGGCGGACGCTGGGGCTATCTGCAGCCATGTTAGTAATGCTCAATGAAGACTCACAGACATCAAACAGGCAGGAAAACTTTCCACAGTAAGTTGCCTTATGTCTTCATACGACTGGTGCTATATGCAATGAAAACTGGCTGTCATTAGCCATTAGATACCAAAAACACTTGAGTGTTTAAGATATCATCAAACGTCCATGTGCAGCATAATCATTTATGGTTTGCCATGAATCACCAATTCAAGAAACTCCCACACGTAGGTCCAGTAATTACTAAGGGATGACTTGACATCAAATGTGACAATTTATTTCCTGCAGTGTGGCAATTTATTGCCCTCACTAAACCTGTTGTTGGGCCTTAAATCATTGACCTTAAGTGTCAGAGAACCCTGCTTGATGAGTGTCTGTACTGACAATAAGCTTGGAGCGATCTTCCTTTTACAATAGCGGGGGGTGGATAGCACTAGTGTGTATGCATACGATCCCGAACACACAAACCTCTTCCTCCTCTCTGTTATTAAATTTGCCTGTTAATTTTCTCTAAGGGTTTGGTGTAATTAATGGACCGTTTTAGAACGGCCAGCAAGACCCAACCCACCATCACTATCTCTGTCCCTGCGGTCAGTCATGAAGGGCCACTGTTGAGGCTCACTGGATTCCCCTCAGCATTGGCGCCAGGCCCTGTCAGTCACATGCCCACCCTGGGACTGGGTTCTGTCCATCAGGAACAGAGTGATGGAAAGATGGAGGCAGGGAGGGACATTACGTTTGGTTGTGGCAGTGTTTCCCTCAAGTGACTGTGATTGTGCTCATTACTGCCCATTTACATTTCATCAGCAGGCTAGCTGGCCCTGTGCTGTTAGCACCACCAACTCATTAGCACTAAGGGGGGAGGGGGCAGGAAGGGTGAGGTGTGCAAAGGCCCCAGGCATCCAGGATCTAAAAAACAGAGAAAGGTTTAGCAAAAAGAGCAGAGAGAGAGCACGATAGAGAGCTTGTGACTGTGTGTGATTAGATAAAACAGAAAAGGATGGATGGATTTAAATCAGTACGTAATAATGCCGAGTGATGTCCCTGACCCTGGCGCTTTCTGGATGAGTAAGAGTGCAAGTGTCTAAGTCAAGCGCTGATTGGCTGCATTTAAAAACTGCTAATTATCTGTGGTACACATTTCATCGCTCTGTTATAGCTGATATAATACTGATCAATCTTTTGGTGAGGAGGAACGAAGTACTTCATGCTAAAGCTAATAGCACATTCTGTATGCACACTGTTTCTTTGTCTGCAGTAATCTGCAGGCCTCAATGCTGTAAATGCTTTCATAGCAAGGGTGACAGTTACCTGCAAAAAGGGCTGCTAGAATACAATGTGTGGAAGAAAAGCCGTGTGAATGATGATGCAAAATATGAATATGTACATTCAGCAATTCATATATTTGGTATAGTTTTTTAACTTCCTGTGCAATGAAACAAACTACAACATATTTAGAGAAATCAGTTAGGGCACAAAGCCCCCAGCTCAGATCCTCAACATAAATCATTAAGCAGTTTTCACATCAAATATTCTTGTGAAACATTCAACATTTGATATAATTTGTGTATTGATGAGTGTGGACTTTGGACTTGTTCCATATCAGTGTCCCTTCTCACCAGACACCCTGTAAACACCAGAGATCTGGCTGGTAGTTAACTGACTGAGGGTGGACAGGGGTCAGAAATTCCTCTTGACTATGAAAGTACAGGCTCCAGAGAAATAGACAGACAAACAGTTACAGGAGAGGTGGGGGTGGGAGGAGGGGGCACAGAAAGAGAAGATGTATAACAGGATATGAGATTAAATACAGTATGTCTGCCCTCTTCTGGTCACCACCACCATCATCCACACTGATGGTCCCTCACAGAGAGAGAGAGAGAGAGAGAGTGGGAGTGGGGGGGGGGGTGATGAGGTACAGATAAGAAGGAGAGACTTTACAGTTCTTGTAGACATTTCATCTGCATATGACTCTTATAAGCCCCACTGAGGCAATTTCATTACTATCTGTTATTTTGTCTAACCCTCATTATAAAAATTTAAATTGTTTGTTCGTGCAGTGGTTATTATCCTATTCCCTTGTCATATCCACAAGGAAATTATAATTTCATATTATGTACCTCATTTAGTCTTAATATTAATCCAACACCATATGACATGGTATTTCCAAGTGACTTAAACCTCCATGCTATTCAAAATGTAATTAAACAGTGTGGCCATATCCTGCTATTTTCATGATTATTAAACCAATTGTTTGATTAAGTGGAAAAAGAAAATAAGAAATGGAAATGGTTTGCCACTGTTACTTGACTGACAGCATTGTTTCTAATCTCATTAGCAACAGGAAATTGACTGCAAATGATGCACACACATTTCTAATATCACTAATTTACTTATTTGTTGGCCATAATTGCCAAAGCAATGACAAAAGTACAGTCAGTGAATGACACATAAACTGGGTGTGGATGTGCCTGCGTGTGCATCCATGTGTGGGAAGGTTTACAGGTTTGTTTGGCTCATGAGTCTGCGCATGTGTGATGCACACACACACACACGGACCGACACACAGGGGTATGCATAAATGTGTGTATGTCTGTGTCCTTGTGGGGCCCACCTCTGCCTCTAGGTACCGCTGGGTCAGGTGTGTAGCCAACAGGCAGAAGCGATGGCTAGTTAGCCAACTCAGAGGTGAGAGGTTTAGTCTTAGAAGAGTTAGTTAGTGGTTGGTAGGATTAAGCTCTTTATGTCAATAACAGATGACACCTTATCCTTCTGTGCTGGTTCAGGTTTGTTTTTGAAAAATTCAAAAATTGGTCCCACTGAGGTACACACATACTTTGCAGTTATATCGGAGCCTTGGGCAAGAATATTGAGGCATCGTGGTGTAGATGGGAAATTTTTTCCACATTATCATAATGTTTCTTTTTGGACCAAATTATTTACAGAGCGTCATTATTAACCAAAAGTCAGTGAATTCTCTATTAATGAGCGAATTAACATGGGACATCTTGACTTCAACAAAAGTGATGTTGATTTGTTGAATTGATGATGATAATGACAATTATCACTGTAATCAAAGTAAAAAATCTCTTTTTAGCGAATACATTTTTAACAGTGCTGAAACAGACTGAATAAGCACACTGCCTGTTTTTCAGCTCTTTTGTGAACTTGCTATATTGTTTTCATTTATGCCAGTTTCCCTCTAATGCCTCCATTGTCAGTGTAAAAGAGATGTCAATCCTGGTGTGACATATGGGCAAATAAAGATTAAATATTAGCAAAAAAAAAAAGTGAAAAGATCGATTTGGTGCAGGGTTTATTTCTGAGAGTACAGTTACATGTCTGATGTGATAGCGAGCAGCTTTGCCAGGAAGTACCAGCGGGTCGGTGTTTGTGTTGGTCCATGGCTTACTATGCTTTTGAAACTGTGCCAGTGTGTGTGTGTAAGTTTGCCAGTGAATGACTGCATCCACCTGCTTTTGTGTCTGTTTGCGTGTTCATATGTGCACTGTACATGTCTGGCTGATCGTGCTTGCTCTCCTTTGTGTATGTATTTATGCTTGCCTTCTGTGTGAGTGTATTTGTGTGTGGGTTCCCAAGGGTTTTCAGGGTAAGCCTTTGTGGCCTTGTGCTCCTCATCAGATTCTGTGTCTGGGGGCATGGCTGTAGGGTGGGCCTCTGCTGTGGGGATCCTGGGACCGATGGGGGACAATCACTGCTGCCTCATAACAGAAAGGAATGAGGCAGATACTGCTCCAACAAAAAGAGGGGAAAAAAATTCTTATCGCTCTAATTCTTGTCAAATGTTTTGTGGTTTTTTGTATTTATTTCCTAATTCATTTTTCTTTAAAGGATAAATCTGGGTAATTTTAAACATATTTCCTAGAAATGTTGCTTTTGTGGTTCTAGAGAACCACAGTACCACCCTTGAACTCTCTTGCCCATGATAGAGATCCAGTAAGGACTTTCCCAAACGGCCATACTGCATACTGGGCCTAAATACAGACTCTTTACAACTTTTCAAGTAAACATGATTTTTACACTGATCTTCTCCGTCAGTCAATTAAAGTTAAAACAGAAGGTAGCTGCTTGGAATGGTCAGTACGCCAACAAGATCCACACCAAGAGCAAAGTTAGCATGACGTCTCAAGGAGCCATTTGAGGGAACTGAAATAAACATATACGTTTTGTAGTGGTCTGCAAAAAGTTTCACACAATATCAGTTTTCAGCGGATTGGGCTATGTGTATGCGTGTGCCTTATTACATGTGTATATCATGAGTCTTCTGTCAACACTTCCTCATCTGCCTTGTCACATGATCTGGATCTGTCACACAGCAAGGCAGGCTTGTTTCTCCCCTAACAGAGGGAGGCAAGGATAAAGTTTGCCTTCCCAAACACACATACAATATTCCCACAGGTAAGGACAATTTTGCACATTGTTGCTAGCACAACCATGAGCTGCAATAATAAGTAAGTGCTGGCTAGAAATCGTCAGTCATTTTTTAAGGAAACCCATTTCATACGAAGAGTATCTTTGAAATCACATTATGCAATTCTAAAGTTTATGTTGAATGCATTTATGTTTGTCCAAAACAAGTATCTACAATTCTATTTCTTTCCATTGGTAGTTTGAGGTTGGGACATATGTACTATATTGAACACCCAAACAAACAATGAACCGAATACCATGTTGTTACAAACCAAAAATCTTTATCCAACCTCTTTCTTCATTGTTGTTTATAAACAAATATTTTACAGGCAGTTGTTCTTACTCTCTGGCATGAGAAATGACTGTTGTCGCTAATGATGTTCTATGCAAACAATGTAATAAGGCAGGTTAATCAGGCCGGCATGATTTTCTATTAGCTTTGTTTACTCAGTCTGCAGAGACTTCAGGGGCTGGTTTCATCTTAATAACAAAGGATCAGACTCTATGCTCTGACATTTGCTGCTGAAATCCGCAATAGGAGCCAGTGACAAACCATGATAATCTGCAGGGTTTGTTCTTACCGTGCAGAGAGGAACGGCACCAGTGAGAGTAGGTAGGTCTGACATAGAATCAGATCTTATGCATTTTGCTAAAAAAAACTGTTGCTGTAACACAATAGGTAATTATTAGAATGACTGACGCAAACAGTAGCAACAACAATTGTGTTGAAACCCAAAACGTAGAGTACCTCCACTGCATTTACAAGATGCATTTCAATATACGTACACTCTCATGCTATGACCTCATTTACTTGTCTGCCTTCTCAGAGTCTACACAGCTGACACATGACAGATTTAATCTCACAATCATTAATTCTTCTTTAGGCCACACCCTTCACAATGGATCCCAAATTTCAACTGGTTACTTTACCTATATCACATTACCTGCCCTACTCCTCCAACAGGATATGGAGCACCTTTCTCCAGTGAACCATGAACTGAACTGCAAACAGGGTTACCCTGAAAGTCCCAGTGACTTACTGACATCTACTATGTCACCATGTTAGTACTAACAAAGAATTTTGAATTTGTTATGCACATAAGTCTTGTAAAAAAATGTTGGTAGGTTTTTCTGACATACGTCATTAAAATATGTCACTATAAGTCCACACAAATAGCATTCCTTTCTAAGTGGGAAGGAAAGAAGAAAAACTGCTAACTATAGTCTATCAGTTCTACAAATTATTTAATATATTCAGATGTAATAATAATAATAATTAAAACTTTATGCATTCAGAAATAATAAATAATAATAATAGCTGTTATTTAGAATTACAATTAAATCAAATATCAGTTAAAACACTATATTTTAGTCTAAAATATGGTCAATTTGTCCTGATGGAAAGAAGTTACTTATGGTTGCTGCAGGGGTGACACCTGGGGTGACCAATTAGATTTGCAGGATAGCAAGCACCATTGTTGGCCACCCCTCTAGCTCTGCCCCTGCATAATACCACACTGTTAGAAGTTCCTTGTTGTACAGCTTAAACAATGACGTGTAACATGTCAAGTGATTATATATTTTATGGAGAATTTGTATGTATTTTTTGTGTAGACTGAAGACATGTACGTCTGAATGTGACCAGTTTTAACCTAATCTCATTACCACTGCAGTGTCCCACTGCCTGATGCACCAGTAGTTCCTTCATGGCTAGTTCTGTAAAGAGAGAGGGATTGAATGCAGGAGACAGAGAGGTAGTGTGTGGGGGTGAGCATGCATGCATGTGGGTGGGTGGGTAGGGGAGGGGAGGTGGTGGTGTGGTGTGGTGTGGTGTAGCGGGTCAATGAAATGGAAAAAACTCAAAAGACAAAAAGGTGTGTCTGTCATGTGCCATAACGGCGACCGCTCATCTGTTTTTGGGCGCTGGAAAAGAGCCGGCAGAGACATCGACAGACAAGCCAACAGAAGGAGAGGGAGAGAAAGAGGGATGATCAAAAGGATTTCAGCCATAATGATGAGGCCTCTGACTGGACAGACGCCGTCTCCATCCAGTTTGCTCCCATCAATGTCAATTCTCCTCTGACAGACACAGCGCGCCGAGGAGATGGATGCATTGTGCTCGTACACTTCTGTCTGCCCACACATACGCACACAGGCGCATTTTGACACATCACATCAATGCCTGTTTGCATAAATGCAAAGCAAGCACGAAGCTAATAGTGGCTAACAAACAGTTTTCGTTTTTCTTTGTTGCGTGTTTTGTTGGTTTCCTACTGGCTGTTTGAACACATTATTACAGTTTTTCAATCTGTCACTCCTATCAGGCAGTGTTGAAATACCCTTCAACGTTTACCTGTTTTCACTCCTCTTGCATCTCTGAACTTTGCAGCACCCATGAAGATTACAACAACCATTTTTCTTTCAGACAGGATGGCAGTAACCAGATCCGGTCTGTTGAGATGACACAACACAGTAGTATCATGCTACTTCTCTCTTACACTTGATCCTTACTCAGATCCATGTTAATAGCAGTGGATGGTGGAAATCCCCATCACAGATCCCCTATACTGTCATAGATACCTAAAGCCACATTCTTATGTCGCTGAAGCCACTGCAACATCCCCACGATCACACACACACGCACACACCTCCAAGTGAAAGCAGTGTCAACCTGTTGCAGAATTCAAAACAGGAAAGTGATCACCTGACAGCTCATCCACTATGCATGTCTTCATGTTCTCTATAGAAATGTTATTATTGTTATTTTCTTAAACACAGCCTCTCCATTACTGCATTCTAACTTTTTGGGAAACATTACACTCCATTGTCACGTACATCAAATTATCTATGGGCGCAGCAGTAGACAAGCATTTGAGATTATTTATGCCAGACATCAGACTAAAACATGGAATCACTGCATGTGATTAAAGAACTAACAACACGTTACGGAGTCCTCACAGTATCAACCCAACCCGCTTGGATTCAGGCTGTTTAAGTTCAACAGCTTTTTCAAGAGAAGATTTTGCAGTTCTGATAGACCCCATCAATGAAGTGTGCTCCTATAATGAAGTGCTGTTTAGAATCAGCCATTCATAGCTTCAAGTGGGAAGCATAATATCCCACGGGTCGCTTTCACTCTTAAACCACAATAATGGCACTTTCATTTAACCCCTTAATATATGTTAATCCAGGAATGTCAATGGGTTCTGTTAACACTCATGCACAGGCCGTCGGGGGGCCGAGAGGCCAACGAGGAGAGAGCTGAATAGACAGACAAAGGCTGGCTTGAAAGACGGCCCAGATATTTGATTTTTTAAGTGAGCCTTCCTTAAAACAAAGGCACATTGTTGGCTCTTGGCTCTGTGTGCTGTGCTTGGTGTGTTTATGTCTATGTGTGTGTGTGTGTTTGAGGTGAGGGGGGTGGGGGGCTGGATGTATGACTGCATGTGCATGTGTGAGTCTGTGTGTGCATGTGAGGTTTATCCACCCACTTGCTGGTCTACCCA
This sequence comes from Microctenopoma stevenorrisi, assembly GCA_032270685.1. NCBI lineage: Eukaryota > Metazoa > Chordata > Actinopteri > Anabantiformes > Anabantidae > Microctenopoma > Microctenopoma stevenorrisi. The sequence goes on from JAUMTR010000012.1 coordinate 20,568,236, forward strand.
GGCCCTCTGTTTGTTTCAATTCTCCTGGCTGGGTTGCCAGTTTGGGAGACCCTGTGCCTCAAACGGCCAACAGAAGGGTTTAAAGATACAGTAGGGTGGGGAGAGAGAAAGTGATGAATATTTAGGGCCCATTGAAATGAAAATCCCAGCAGCCCCTGGAGACCAGACTAAGAAGTCATTGCCAAAGGGAACTCCATCTGCCTGCACCTTTAGCTTCTATCTGTCTTTTACTGGTTACTAGCATCCACGGTTATAAAAGTAGAGTGGTCTGCGGGGTCCGGACCAGATAGGATGATGGATAAAGAGGTTGTATTTATGTGTGCAGTGTGGTACATCTGCATGTGGTAGAGGCTTGTTAACATGTCTGCATTATGCAGCACATACCTGCATGCAAATCTATGCATATACTGTTTGTGTCCATGCGTATGTGCATGCATGTGCGTTTACTGTGGTGTATGTCTCCGAAAGGGCTGAGCGGTGCCCAGCTTTGACAGAAGCAGCCCACAGATCAGGAGTAAATCAGGACCTGGGGGCATGCCGGCTCCACTGAGGGGGAAGTGAGACATATTCACTGCGACCAAATCAGCCTGAATCTGGCCTCAGTGAGCTCCGTACACCACTGACCAACCCAGCCACAACCTGTGTTTGTGGCTGGGTTGTTGTGTTTGTGTGCGTCAGTTGTGTATCTGTAGATGCTCAGTCAGTTCCGTCTTTTAATATAAATATTATAATAATAATAATAATACCCTTTCGCCTTCCTTTGATGGAAAGAAATCTTCACACGCAGGTCTTTGCTTATGAAGATTTTTAGCGTGATAATGTGTCTTGAATATTCTAACATTACTATTTTAAAAGTGTGTGAGTCTGTCAGACATACGCTTGTTTTTTTGGGGGGAGGGCGAAACATTCAAACATTGCTGCTCTAAGTCAGCAGAATTGCTTCAGTGCTTTGACCACCCGAGATGCTTTGGAATCTTAGATGAAGGCATTTACCACTCTTACACCAAAGGGCATAGCATAACTCCTGACGTAGCAGTGCCAGTTTGTCGTTTTGGTTGGATGTCAGTGGTTTTTCAATGAGCCAGGGGGCATGTGGCAAATCTGAAGGGCCTTGTGTTTGTCTGCTACCTCTCTGCCAGACACAGGCCATCCCAGGTCACTGCCACTCCACAACCAATCTGTGTCATCACCACCACATTCTCCCACTATACTGACAATGTGTTACCCTCCACCCCAACCCACCCCTCTAAATCGGTCCACCCCTTTTATGTCCTTCTTTCCTATCCTTCTTTAGATGCTTTCACCTCACCCTGATGCTTATTTTTCTTGCCCATTTTCTCATTTTTATTGTTCTATTCTCCATTTAAACCTCATCTTGCTCCATTCTCTCTTCCCTCTATCTCCCCCCTCGTCCAGTCCTCATTACCCCCCCTCTTTCTTGTGGTCTTCCTATGCTTCCTCTCTCTCCCTACTCTATCTTTCCCATTCTCCAATGCTTTACTCACATCAGAAAGTGTTGGATTTTGACATCTGCCTGCAGGAGCAGTGACCCATGAAGTAATTAGAGGAGGAATCTCGCCTTCTCTTCCTCCCTCCCCTCCTTCCACTCCATCTTCTCCGCTCTCTGTCTGCTCTGAGCCGGGGATCATATAAAAAGCTGGTTATGTTTACTCCCTGATCCATCTAATTTCTGTAACAACGGCCAAGCTGGCCTCATCTCCTTACCGCGCCACGCTTAAGCCAAGGCGTTGAGTTGGAGAGGCACCCCAGGCCCCCGCAGGGCACTGTGAAGCTTCAACCACACCGCTCAACTGTGTAGATGAGACTGGGACCTAAGTGGATTAACTCAAAACCAGCACAGGTGGAGGGACCCTGCTTCAAACACAGACACACACACACACACACAGGTATAGATGCGATTCACATACACTTTTTAATGTATCATCAAGAAAGTGCTGGGCTGAGCATCTGTGATTATATGTGTGAATGTTTGTGACTGGAACTAGTATGTGTGTGTTCGTGTGTGTGTGTGTGTTCATGTGTTAGTGGGCGGGTGGGTGTGTGTGTGTGTGTGTGTGTGTGTGTGTGCGCAGACGGAAATAAATAGAAAAGTTAAAACTTCATCTACTGCAATATGAGATGAGTGAACACTTTTATGAATTGCTCCAGAGCTTACGGCCACTCTAATGAAAACTCTCAAGTGGTGTGGTGTCACACCCCCCACCCCCCCACCCACAATTGAAAATATTTGTTGCTGGATTGTACTGTAATATCTTGGGTAGCGGTTGATGTATAATGCAACAAAGTGAAGTCTGAAGGCCTTTCCAAAACATGACAGGATGGGATGTCAGATGTTTTGCTGGGTATTATTACAGTGTTTATCCATGTCCTAGTTTAGAGATCATTCACTTAGAAATGTGTTGAGGGACTTCGCTGGTTACTGTGTGTCAGCACTGGTGGTAAAGACGTTTCAATGTGACTGTCAGTATGTTGCATCTGTAACTGTCATCATGCGTTTACACGGTGTTCTCCTCTCTAATGCTGGAATCCCGAAACAGTACGAAGCAGTGGCAAACCCAGCACGTTTTTCTGCTCCTCTGGTTGTCCCCTTGACAGCTTCAGGCTGCAGACACTGCCCAGTGTAAGGCCACTCTAACACAATTGGACCACAAATTACTACAGATTAGCCTCGAAGTAGCATCTGTCCCAGGAAGCATTTAGCCAATGTGTTCTCCATAGTGACATACAGCAACAGAATAACTGTCATATGTCAATGCGGTTTAATAGGCTTATTGGATTGTTCGACATTCAAAAGCTCCTGATTTGGCTAATGGAATGGCAGACAGAATCCAGCAGGGCACCTGGCATCTGCCCTCTTACATGTCTATGTTCCATGTATGATGAGGTATATGAAGGAAAATGGAAATCCTTTAAAATGATGCTAAGCAGCAGACTAATGTATTTAAACGTTTGTTTTACATTTTGCAAGGCTGCTGTTATAAAAGGGCAACTAAACATGCGCTAACACCATGACAATGCAAGCAAATTGGATTAATGATTATTATATCTAATAGTACTGTATCAGGTCTATATTAAAAAGCAAACCTGGCGATTGTATTCAGCCCATGAAGCAGGGAGCTGGGAAGTAATCCTGGGAAACAGGTGTCAGTCACGTCTATAAGGCTGGTGAATAAAATGTGTGATTTTGTGTGCATGTATGTTCCTGCAACCACGTATTTGGATGTGGCTGTTTGGATCCATGCAGCTGTGCATGTTTATGTGCACATGGTACAATCCATCAGTGTGTTGACACCCTTGTCGTATCTGTCTCAGGGGATCCTGTGATAAACACATCTGATTACTCCACTATGCATGATTCTTGTATTTAACCCTGGTCAACCATGACTCACGTGCTGTACAGAGGACTTGTTTTGCGAGGGAATCTGTTTTGCAGCAGGTGCGGAGGGTCGCACGGGGCATGAAAAAAAGTTGCCAAAGTGACACAAGGCACAGTGGTGTAGCAATGAATGCATTTGCCATCTGTCTATCATTAAGATAAGGTGTCTGGAAACTGCATCACTCTGGCACGAGCTGGTGAAAGTCACATGATCAAATAAATTCCATTATTTTCCATTTAGTTTTATACAAAGATCTCTCAAGAGAAATACATGTGTTCGGTATTACATATTGTACTATGGAGTATTCTGGGTGTTATTGGTCTGTTAATTATGCATGTTTCTTAAGAAAAATGATAAAATAAGTCATTGCTGCGTTAAACTGAGCTGTGCTGTGCAACCACAGTCTGGCTTCAGTGCTCACTGTGCTACTGGAGGTCAAGTGCCTTGCTCAAGGGTATCTCTTTAGTAATTGTTGAGGGAGGACAGAGCGTTTCTTAACCTACAGGTTGGGAACAAAAATGGGTCAGGGGCCGGTTTCTCATCAGTCCCCTGACATCAATAGTGCTAGTAAGTTTTCCTGAGACTTGGACCCATGATAAGGATAAATTTCTCAAATTTCAGTTGCAGCCTGAGAACAAGTTTGATGTAGAGTATTAATAGTTCAGTAGGGGATGCACACAGTAATATAAACCCATTGTGTTGCAGAAAAAAATGGTGGTGGTTTTCTCTTTTGTGTGTTAATGGCAGTGGCAGGGTGACATAACATAACTCTTGATTTATAAGGCTATTTGAAATGCCATTGCTTGCGGGGCTGTAGCCATAGAGCAGTCAGTGAGGATCGCTGACAGCTCACTGACTACAGGGTGTGAGACAGAAATGCCTGGTGTGTCTGTCTGTTGAATTCTCCCTCCTTATCTCCCTGTCGACCATCTTTTGTTCTGTCTCATCTGCTTTCTGCGATCTTCTGCAACGTCTCTCGTCTCGCTCTCCTACTTTGCCTTTTTGCATCCTTTTATCCATTGTGGTTGGATCATACCACTGTGGGGACTTTTACAGCTCAAGAAAAAAAAAAGAAAGTTTATTAGTGATATTGATTTCTTCACTTTCACCTTTCACATCATCTGCTTGCCTGTAAGCGATATGTCATTTCTGGACGTTTTGTAATATATACGCCTGCTGTTAGCATGATTGCTCATATAGACAATTTGTGCGTTGACCTGTTGGTGTGTCCAAGTATGACAGTAATGCGTTTAGACACACCTGCTTAGCCCCAAGCACTTAAATGTAGTGGAGACAAGAGTGAAAGCAAATTATTGTAGAGCATTTCGAACGATCAGCAGTCTTCATTGTGAAATGAGTTTGTAAAGTCAACCTGTACATTTCTGTGTCTGCCCGTGTGCCTTTATAGTTCCACCGAGAACCATGGCACAACAAGATGCGCAGGGGAATTTTAAAGGATGTCACATGAGCTGTTGCTCTGTGAGACTCCAAAATCTCTGTAGCAGCTAAGACAAAAGTCCAGGTGGAGTCACCCACTGTCATGCACATGAGTGGACACAAGATACCTGTTAGTAAGCATGTTCATGTTACCAAAGCCATTTTGGAAACAAAGTGCTGCAACACGATCACTGCCAAATAGTGGGAAACACAATGCAAGGCACAAGCAGGTTTGACTGGGTGAGAAATAAAGTAGCACTAGCACTTGGTAGGGGAATTCCTGGGTGAAAACAAATCTCTAGTTTGTCAAACAGGCTTAACTGTATGTGTGCTTAGGTATGGTTGAAGAATTTTGCCACTGTACATTGTTACTGTTAGGAAACAATAGGAAAAATCTGCATGCAGCCTTAAACAGCAAGACAATGTTAGAAAAGGAAACAAGATTGGAGTGTCAATGCATTAGGCCTGTGGCGCCTGGAAGAGATCCACAACATCCACATTTCAAAGTCATTTCTCTGGAAACTCTCTGTAATGTCTGACACATCACTAATGGAGCTTAGGGTGGTGATCTACTTGCTCCTCCTGGGTCACTCAAAAATAGTCATTCTAGCTATTCACACATTTTGTACAAGTCAGTATGTATGTAAAAAAAGTTGCACTGTTGACACTTTGAAAAAATATTCAAAAGGCAGCATGTTGTTAAAGTGATTTAATGTGTGTCTTCCTGTACATGCATGAGTGAAAGAGAGGTTTTGAAGTGTTGGTTACACGCTCCACGATTCTGGTTATATCAGCAACCTGTGGGAACAGAGAGTGTTCTGAGTGTGACTCATGCAGTCTGCCATTTCTGTGGTTAAGCTAAATGCTCTGACACTAGCATCAGTCACCATTAACCATCAGACAGGCACTTGTTTTACTGTCTCAGGAATTCACCACCCCACTCAGCTGTAGAGCTATTGTAAGATTATAGCACAGTAATTTAGATCAACTATAATTTTCAATTGTTTAAAAGAATTAGAAGCTGTTAGTGGAAAAATACCATGTTTTCAATAAAAAGATATATCGAGATAAAGTATTTTCGTCACTGGCCAGGCAGCATTTTAAATCATTGTTTAAACAGGAAGTCACAGTCAAATGAAAACAAATCCCTACACTGTCAGATAGATTAAGTTGCGTTATACTGAAAACTGTTTGCAGATTAAGAAAAGAAGAGCAAATAAATCACATCCTGGATAAATATGGTAAAGCAGTTCTAACTTCTGCCATGTGTCATGGCTGTCTGTAAGAGCATGTTTCAGTCAGATTAGTGGTCGCCTCTCAAAAGCCTGTTTTCCCACGTATTTAGTTCTTTAACTCTCTTTATAGACTTAATGAAACCTGGATAATCTCTACTTATTAAATTGAAATTGCACTTTTTGATCTTTTTTTCTCCATGTTTGTGTTAAGTCCCATCTATGGAAACTCAAATAATGTCAGCTTCATCTTCTCAGCTTGTGGTCCTCCCAAATCTTCCCATATCCAAATATCTCTCACCCTTTGCTTTCTCTTTCAGCACAAGGTCCTGTTATCACCATTGCTTCCTCTTTCCTCTTTCCCACTCCCTCCTTCTTTTTTTTTTCAAAGCATGAGAAAGGGGCCGGGGCGATTAAGAAATCCTAGCCCTGGCTAATCACCCTGGACTGGCGCACTTCCGTTGTGCTGATTACCGAGGAAACCATTAAGGAGAAGAAAGTGGCTGGATCTTTCATCCTGGTCGGCTGGGCTCAGGGGAGGTCAGAGAGGGGTGTGTTTGATAGGCCATTTACCCTTCCTGTTCTTATTATTCCAGCATTTCCTCTATCTGGACTCAACATGACTGCAGCGAGTGGAGCCCGGACCCATCTTACCCTCCCTCCCAAAGGGCTGTAATCATTGCCATACTAGTGTCCTGGACTCACTGACATGTACACATAACACTATGTTGATTTACAAGCAGACATGTAAATCTACACATGCGGCCCTCATCATGCATCCACTTCACTTTCACACCCTTACGCACTCATTATGACGGTACCCTCCTCCATCAACACTGTCCAGTTGAGTGCCAGTGACCCTAGAAGGGAGCAGGGTACACACATATGTACACATGTAGCACCCCGCCCTCTTTGTTTTCCAGTCCCCTTCCAAAACAACAAAACCAGCGTATTCGCGTGTATCAAGGCCTCATGGGTACTGTCACAGATGGTGCTAATGACATGTGCCCCAGCAGAGACAGCGTCCTCGTTTGTGCTAGACTGGTGACATATGCTCAGTTACAGGGCCATCAACAGAGCACGGCAGCCCCCAGTGTCCGAGAGACACCCATGTAACCCCTCTGCTACGGCAACACAATGACAGAGACAGACCCTAAACAAACAGAGAGCTTCTTTCTCTCCACATTGTATTTCAATCTGTTTCTTTCTCACTCCCCCACCCCCTCCCTCTGTCTGTTGCTGTCTCTCCCTGTTACTTCACCCTCCCCTATGATGTTCATCCCTCTTCAGCCTTTTCCTAATGTCCCCACTGAGCCCGACTTGATGGATGACCCTTTGCTTTAGCGATTAGGGTCCCCACGGGGGCCCCTACCCTCTTCTATAGGAATCTGGGTATGGCAAAGTGACAGAGCAAGTTCGGGCGTCTGACTGTTAGCATGTGCAAGGAGGATATCAGGGGGATTTGTATTGAAGGGTGACAGTATGTATCAGCTGAGTGGAGTCTCGTGGTCGGTAATGGGCAAGAGCAGTAGCTTCTGTCTGTGTCCTGTGGTCTTCTCCTCCACCCAAGCCTTTTGTCCCATGCTGTTGGATTGAGATGAAACCAGATGTGTGTGCAGTGTTCTGACTGTATCTCACCTCCAGGCTTTACAGATGTTGAGTTTACTAAAAAGTCAAATAAAACAAGAGTAAAATGACATTTTAAATTTTTGCCAACTTGTACCTAAATAATAATAATAAAAAAATAAATCATAAGATTTATAAACTAGATCACATGGCCTCCTTTCAAGTTAACGTTCATATGTTTCACCACAATATATTGTTACAGTACCATAAATATGCTTCAACAAAAAGGTGCAGAATGGGGAATTCCTCAAACATGAGGCCAACCGAAAAGATCATCAGCTGTCATTATTCCTGTAACACTACCTCCTCAGTGTTACTGTAACTTCACACTGATGCACCGTGGGTATGAATGAACTGCCAGAGACTTTTGTACGACAGCATTCCACCAGAAAGTTGTAAAAATGCTAAAAGGTAGCTGTGGACAAATTACAAAATTACACCAGAGCCCCTGGGGGACACAGTCTGGAAGCAGTCAAAAGTGTTGGAGTAAAAACACTGTGTCGTGTTTCTGTAACCAAGAAGATGTAACCATAGATGGCTTTTGTTCTGGATAAAGCAGAAAGCCAGTTGTCTCACCATTTGTTTAGAGGGGATGTTTAGTTGATGAGCTCATGCAGAGATTCACTTTTCCATCTAAATGGATTAGCTATAGGATGGGTGCAGCAATTCTAACTCAGCAATATTAGAAAGAAAAATGAATACTAGAGGATATGTATGTACAGCAATGTGTGTAAAATGTTTGCAGGGCAATTATTAGCATTGATAATTGCTCATTAACTCGCAGTTATTGTTGACTCTGCATTTTCAAAGTGCAGAGATTTGCCTTTGGTCCCAGTGTTGCACTCAAATGAAAAAAATGTGACTTGCTCGCATTTATTTTCTATGTCATAGAATCATTTTCAGCTTTTCATTGGTACATATGTGCATTTATCATTGTCTTGATGAATCCACAATCTAAAGCATGTGGAGGATGAGCTTACTGTACTGAAAAAAAACAGCATTACCTTAGCAATTCAGGCAAGTGTTTAGGCTCCACTCACCAAAACTAAATGCAGACCAATAATTGTAATTTGTTCTACCCTTATATTGACAACCTCTTACCACCAACAACTTATAACATCCACAAACGTTTCAACACTTTTTGAATTTATATTTATTATATACCACTTACTTAAGTAAAGGTATTAATACCACTTTGTAAAATATATGTAACTAAAATATAACTACCACTATGATTAGAAAAGTCATTCTGAGAAAGAAAAAAATAGATAAAATAAGAGTCATGTCACATGAAATTCACTCATTTCATTTACTTTTCACCTACTCTCATGAGTGCTCGAATTCTTTACAGGAACACTGATTCTGCAAATCCACATCTGAAAAAACTTTAGGAAGGAAAAAAAAACAACTCTCCTGTCAGAATAAAAAAAAATGCTTTGGCCTTCTTAACCATTCATCATTTTCTTACTTAATGATAATAGACACCATATGAGGAACCTCTGGTCCCACAAACAAAGCAGTGAATGAAAAAGTAGAATATTTATACTGCCTAAAGAGTGTGCATCCGGAGATAATCTTCTCTATCCTAAGATAATCTTTAGTAGCTTATAAACACCAGCTGAGCTGTAATTAATGACAGGGGTGGAATGTCATGGTGACCCACGGATGTTTGTCCTATCCTAGTGCAGCCTGTTCATCAGCAAAAACTGAGTCAGGGACATCTTAAGCTTTAGACTTGCTACACTTCACGGGGACACACCAGAAGAGTCTGTTATCAGTGTGTTCACCTGTTCATAATGAACAAGTTTTTATCATAAACATGCTCTAGCAGCATAACCAATTTTCATGGACGTCCATGACTTCTAAGTGTACTGGCTGATATCTGAGAACCTGAAGCACCTCTACCCATCAGTTTTCATAAAACTTCAACACTATATGAACAAGACAAGTACTGTCAGACTGTCCACAGTTAGAGCGTATGTTCGTCCTCACTCTGTGAGATGTGTGGGAATTCCTCGCTACAGCTCTCTGTCATGTCGGCTCCAGTGTCTGGCCTCGTCATTTTTCACCAGTGACACTGCTGTGCAAGGGGAGAGGATGTGTGGGTTTGTGTGAAAAGCACACCTGGCACAGAAGGAGACCTAAAACCTCACCTCTTCACCTAGATCGCCCCACCTCCATACCAGCTCCTCTTTCTCCCCCCATCTATCCCACCCTCTTCCCTTCCTGTCAGTCCTAGCCCCTGGGGGGAGAGGTGGATTTGTGTCTTGGGGTAATGATGCCACTCTTGGCAACACATTTTGTGAACTGGAAAAAAAGTATCTCACTTTGTTTACAATGAATGTAGATTCTGATATGTGCTATTTGATGTATGAATGTGTTCAGCATGTAATTAAAATGATAGATGGAAGTATTGCAATGTAAGACTTCAAATCTTGTCTTTGATACACTTTATTTTCTTTATTTCTTGGACAGTGGAGAAGATGAGTGGAAAAAAAAGTAAACAAAACTTAATGAAGACCAGGAAGGACATGTGTTTCCAGAGACTGGGATTAAACAATCCACAATCAAACCTGCCTGCTTGGCCACATCTTTTTTATGGGAGTCACAATATAAAATATATAGTTTAACGACAAATCAAATGGCATTGCACAATTTTTAACAAAAAAATACATAAAAATATATGTGTTCTTCTAAACATCTTAAAAAGTCTGTCAGCATTGTTGGTGGCTAATTAATTCAAGATATGTTAACATGTGTACCTTCCCCTGAGACAAATCCTAAAGAAATATCTGATGTGGTATAGTCTATTTACATAAACACAGCCGTGAACAAACAGACAAACAACCCCACAATGCATGTGATCCTCATGTGGCTGGATTCACTTTTGGAGCATTTAGGCCTTGTTCTGTACAATCGTGCAAAGACATGCAAGAGAAGAGAGCAGAGCACATGTCATAGGAGTCATTCTGCTTGAAAAGACTTGTCTCTCTTTCCTCAGTCAAGTCGTCCTTCTGTGCAGTCATGCCGCAGAAGTTGAGAGATTTTAAAAGTCTTGACATTGTCCCATCAATTACAGGACACTAATGTCATGGGCCTCTCAGAGTCTCTGTGAATACTTTCAATGTATGCAGTCAAAGTCAGAGCAGTCAAAACATATCCCAGGCAACATCTTTGACGTCTGGGATTTTTCCGTAGGAGTGTCAGTGGTTCTGCTAGACACGGATGTGTCAGCAGTAATGTGTGTGTGTGTGTGTGTGTGTGTGTGTGTGTGCACGTGCAGTGATTAACACTCCCTCCTTGATGTCAGATAAAAGCGTGAAAAATTGTATGAAGCACCAAAAAAAAGACACCTCCCTCCCTTTCTGATCGATACCATGCAATTACAGAGATTTATGTCACCCAACATTCCAGGGTGAGTTCGTCTGAAAGCCACCTGTGGAAAAATGATCTGTTTTTAACTCATCTAACATCAGGAGATGAGAGAGTGAGCAGAGGAAAAGGTGTTGCTAGTCTATTGCTATTACAAAGTTTCCACTAACAATGCATATACCTCGTACTTTATAGTACGCCAAGTAGTATGCCTTTCCAAACAACATATCATTATACTTACTATGACTGATAAGGTGTAACCACGGCTTCTGTTGGCGTCAGGTTTGAGTGCTATCTCAAAAGCTATTTATTCAAGTGTGACTATGTCATTTGGGTTAAAAAATATTTAGAAATGTGTCTGTTCTTGCAGACCTCTTGAAATTTTAAAATAATCCTCTGACTGTAAACAAAGCCAAGGTGTATTTCATAGTTAATATTCAGGTTATACACTAGCTGACAAGATGCCACACTACATCCTGAACATCACGTTTACATACAGAAATCTCTGTCATCTTGTAGAATAAGGGTTCCTATAAGTCATATTTAATTGACTTATTCCCAAAAAGTGTGGTTACTTTATTTGCATATTTCTTAAAATGCACCAATCAAATTAGATTCAATTTACATACCTACAAATCCAATTAAAAAAACATAGCTAGTTGTTTAATACAAGTACAATTCTGCAGTTTTAATAGCTAACAATATGTAACAGAAACAGAAAGACCAACTAAGGTGGCTGCTACTATCCAGTACAGAACACATACACTGGTCTAAATAGCTCATGACATTACACAATATGAGCGATGGGCTCCCGTTTTAAGGCTTATCCTCTGAGGCGGTTCTTGCTCGGGCGCCATACGTGGTAGCAGTGATTTTGGTTCCAGTACATGGGCTCTGTAGGAAACCACATGGCTGTAAAGCTCCAATTCAGATATCTGGCTGTGAGGGCTACTAACACTCAGAACTCTGATCGAGGATGGACTGAAGTCCATTTAACACTTTTACTATTTTTTTCTCCTTTTCTGTGTTCTACCTCACTAAGTTTTTCCTTTCACTTTTTTTTCCCCCAGAATCTACCTTTGCTTGTTTCCTTCGCCGTGAGCACTCAGCATCACTAGAAGTCCACATTTTATAACTTTGGTTAGAATACTTCCAGAAAAAATGCTAAAAGGCTTTGTAAATCTGTCATATTCAAACATTTCATCAGACAAAGGTATCAGTACATGATGACACAGCTTAGGTCAAACCATTCCAGACCTGGTAACTCTATCTATTTTTTTCTCTCCCCACAGAGCTTCTTAACTGGATTTGCTGCAATGTGATACAGGGGCAAGTACTGAGTATGGAGCTGATGGCTTGTGGTGTACGTATGTGCCTCTGTTTGTGCAAGACGATATGTGTGTGTGCGTGCATACAGCGGTTCGCTTGTGCATATGCAAACACACTTTATTTTTGCGTAAGAGATCAGATACTTGCCTGGTCCATCTCGAGGATGGTGGATGAGCAGAAGATGCTGGGATACGCTAGGCCCGAGGGGATTATCTTGTGTGCTGAATGGAATTGAGGAATGCCACCACAGACAAACACGCTGGAAGCGATGAAACAACTGCCGTAAAACTGAAATCAACACTGTGCGTCCCTGCTATCCAACACAAAAGGAAAGTCAATCCAAGAAACTGAAGGAGGAAGAGAGGGAAAGAAAAGACAAACAAACATTACAACGGTGCCTCTGCATGGCCCAAAGGGGTTTCAATGTAATGTCACAGCAATGCTATGAAGCGCAGTGTGTAATGAGTTGATGGAAAAACAAGACATGCATTTCTCATTTACCGTTATTTAACAAGCTACATCTATACCCTGGGAAGACACATGTGGCCGTATCACAACTTGACAGACATGTAAGGTAGATTGAAAACACTGTAGAGAAGTTACTCTGGTAAAGCTGCAAATCACTTACGACATAACCCCATTAACCTCCATCTCTCCTTTCTTCGGCAAGCAATATAAGATTATTTCTTTATAATAAAGGTTATAAACAGTGAGACACATAAGGAAAAATTATGGGTCCAGTCTAGGTGCAGATATATCACTAAAACAAATGAGATTTTGGGATGAATCCTTAGATTTCACTTGGTAATAGGGTAGAGATACACATCATCCATTCTGAGGGATATTATTTCTTTCTACAGGCAAGAGGCTATCAAGTGGACACGCAGATAACTTTTGGTGTCAAATTGCTTTTGAGCAAATCCTTGAACCCAGAATTTCTCTGAGTGCATGTGTCCATGTAAAATGTGAACTGTCTTTGACAAAGCGTGTGCCAGTCAAATATTTAACTAATATAAATAGGTGCACTATGTTATTCTTGGAGAATACATAAAACCCTCTACAACAGGAGTTTAAATTTCAGGAATCTGACCACTTATCATACACATTTCTGGTTTTCCTGATATACCGTATTTATTCCTGTAGGCCCATCATTACATTCAACATCGATATAGCTCTTTTAAACCCTATCCTTTTCAAACCTTACCCCCGCTAAAGGCAACTTCACTGTTTGAATTGATTTAGAGAAACTCCTGAGAGATGATTAACATATCAGGTTGTTGTATTCTGCGGATGATGAAAGGCCTATACACTCCAGACGTCCTTGAATGGTTTTAGAAAGGAGCTGCATGTTACTGTGAGTGTTGCTTATTGACTTGTTGCACATGTAGAAAGCAAAGCCCTGGGATAATGTGCTGGAGGAGTGCTCTTGGTTTGCTGTTTGCCATGTTTGCATTCTGGAGAACACCCACAATTAAAAAATGCTTCGTGTGACTTGACGTTGTGTTGCAATAGAATGCACGCATGTGTGTGGGAATGTAATTGATTTATTTATTTTATGACAAGGATGCAAAGCGTGAGATTTGCTACTGTAATGCGGCGGCGGAGAAAGACAAGGAGATGTTGTGGGATGAAGGTGGGGGGAAGGTAGCATCTTGACGCGGGCCCTCGCAATCCTTCCAAACCTTCCAAGAACGTTGATAAGCAGATCCCTGAAATGAAATCTTCCCCAGCACCCGGCTGGATCTGCCCCTAATCGTTTTATTTACAGTCACTATAAAAGGCGCCTCCCTTTTAATGGTGCTCTGAAATAATAGGCAGCTGAGGAACAATCGGTACAGTTCTAAGCGCATTCCCCCCTTTGCATTTTCATATTAAGCTAATCGAGGCGAGGGGAAGGATATAAAGACATCAGTTGGATGAAATGAGTGTAATCGAAGAATAATGTAGTTAGTTTGCTGTAATCTTCTGCACAATATTAAAATGTTCTCAATGCACCCCAGCTGCAAGCAGCCACCCCGCTTTGAAGAGAAGCCTGGGTGACGATGTTCGGAGTGAGGAAGAGCTGCGCGAGACATTGGAGAAGAGATAGTGTGAGAACAGCATAAGCAAAGCTGAAGAAACAACTGGGCACTTCAGGAAGATTTTCTAGAAAGAGTCTACAAAGGCTTTTACTTGAATAAAGTAAGCCTTCCTTTCTCCTTTTCCTGTCATGGAAAAGCAGTCCCTGTACCCTGCTGGCTAATTTGTTTTTGGGGGCTGTTGGTTGCCAAGACTGGTTATGGTGCTGTTGAAACAGGAACAGTAGGGGCTAAAACTGTAAGCATGGCTATCAGATATTCATTTTCTTCATGCTGAGTACAGCCTGGTACAGCCTTTATGTTTTTGCAGCCAAAACGCATCCTACAGTACACCAGCTTATAATGGGCCCGATATGTTCTAAGTTCTCTGATGCATTTGGAGAATTAACACGTTTTCTTAGTGACTGGGGCTTTGTGTACACAGAAAACCATTATTTGAAATGATTAAAGATCTACTTGAGGTGTGAAAACATCTTCAGCTACATCTATTAAATTCCGTGCAACTTTAATGGCCTTGAGATTGGAAATTGAGAGGTCATCAATCACTCGGTTCAATATGGTCTCTTATACCTTTTAAAAAATGACTGTTGCCTCAAATGCCTCCAACACCGAGCCAAAGAGGCTAAATGAAGTTTTGATCATCCTCTCTATACAATTAGGACTGCAGGGAAGTTGCAGTGTGTAGCCTCGCAGTGGAATTAAGGGTAAGGTTTATTAGTCTCCCTTTGGCTTAGCCTCGTCTGTGATTTCAAGGCAAAAAAAAACTTGCTCTGAGGCAGCTCTTTAACTGGTATTGTTGTGCAAGAAAATTGTCATTAGACAGTGGAACAAATAACCTTGATACGTCATGGGTGTCTTCGCAAGGGATCTAAAACAACAACAAAGAATTAATCAAATTAAAAGGAAGCCTTGTTATGCGATTTCAGTTTAATTTCCACAACCAAGCCTACTGTTAGTGTTTGACAAAACCTAAAAAAAGGGCAAGTCACAGTTTAGGGGCTCAGTAACAGTTTTATATTAGTGAAGAATTATCAATCCTTTAAGCTAATTTGGATAAGTTGGGGAGCCATAAAGTAGGCTATGAAAATTGAGTAGCCTATTTGTTAAGCTTCCACCACCTTCCACACTCTTTTTATGCCACAGGGACACTAATGCACTTTTGTTTTCCCTTGTTGATCATCTGCTATTTAAGGCACATTAAATCCTGCAAATTAATATAAATCTACGAAGGCTATTAGTGATTTCGGTCTTGTATCAAGCACCCACACAGGCCTGCCTACAAGGCTTTGTGTTGGTCCTAAATAATCACTGCGAAAACCTGCTAACTGCTCTGCAGATAAAAAGGGCACTGTGTTTTTTAAACTGCAACAACAGTTTGAAAAACTTCTACCCTCCTACTCTTCTCCTTCTCCTTCAAATCCTCACACCATACTCCACTTTCTTTCCTCTTTCCTCTCTGTTCCTCATAGCCAAGCAGTTTATGCAAGTGCCATATGCCCTGATTAAAGCTAGCGGCAGGCCAAGGAGCACAGGGAGGCTGTTTTGTCATTAGCCCCTCACGCGGCTGAGGTGGAAACTCATTTAGCCCCATGCTGGACCTTCATTATGATAGACTTGTATCAGATGGCATCTCTGGCTGGGATCTCTGGCTCCTGGCTAACGGATGGGGAGATGCTGCAGCTTTAGCCTCTCTTCAGCCCCAGCAGGAAAAGAGAAAGAGCTTTAAATGGGGATAAGGCTGGAGGAGACTGGTCGTGATCGGGTAATGTGCAACAAATGAGGATAGGCAGGGAGGAATGGTTGAGAGTGGTGCTAGGTGAGAAGAACCAGTCAGGTCTAAGGTTAAAGGCCATATGGCCTTAAGATGAGCCTGGAAGAGTACTCAGACTGAAATGACAAAAGAAAATACACTTTACTATTGCTCCTTATACAGTAACAGCTCTTCAATGTTGATACAACACCAAAAACACTGGAAATGTAGGATCCATGTAGTGATCATTTTTGAGCCAATGTGTCCACGGCTCTGATATCATTTCCACAGATGGACAGATTTCTTCTCTCTTCAGACATTATGGATATTAACCACTTTGTCTTCTAATAAGTGGCTCATTAACAATAGTTGCTGTTAATGGATGCAAAAAGAGGCTTTGATTAGGGGAGAAATATAAAAAAAGATATTATATTAAACTGTATGAATTTTATACTGGCCAGACTGAACGTTTGAATTGGGATGAGGAGGCTCGACTGGGTCTGGAGTGTCAAAGGCTGACTTTGATTTTACTAGAGGAAAGTAATGAGTGAATGTGGAGGGAGCTGAAGCGGCAGCTGCACTGGTAGAATACATAGAGGCTTCAGGGTCTTGACTCAGGGTTACCAACACGGCTTGGTGTGAAGACAAATAGATATGGGCTGGGAAGAACAGAAGAAGACAGCTAGGCCTGGAGGAGAACGCAGTTGATGGGGCTCTGGTCTTGAGATGGGGCTGTGGAAGGATTTGGGTCTTGCTTAGCCCGGTGCCTCTTTGGCAGATGCTGCAGCAGACTGGATGAGGGGACCACCACTGACAGACTGCTGGCGGCTAGATCTGTGTGTTCCTGGTAGACCGAAACCACCTCTCTGTCTGGCTGTCTCGCTCCCTCTCTCTCTCTCTCTCTCTATGCCTTGGTCTCCATGAGTCTACCCCTCCCTCTAGCTTTCTCTCTGTCTCCAGTTCTTCCTCTTCCTTCTCATTTTCATTGTACCCACCACCATCACTGCTTACAGCTGCACCTCCTACACACAAATCCACAGACACACAGAGCAAAAACATGCTTGCTGCTGACAGACACAAAAAACTGTGCACACAGTGCATACATGGGATACAAAAATGATCAGCTTCAAATGTTCCAAAGCAAATGGCTGAAACAAATTTCTCCCTATTTGCTGACAGTTGTGCTACCTCCTGTAATAAAAAGTCAATGAACCAAGGGCAGTCAATATATTCCAATAACAAAGGGTGAGAGATTTGTCATTTTCCCACTCCCTGCTTTTTTTTTTAATGAAAACATGCCTTTCTTTTTTAGCATGAGAACAATTGGGGGTGGTGGAGTCACACATGCACATAAACACAGTCATGCTGTCTGTTAAAAAGGAAAAAAAGAAAGCAAAATCCAGGAAAAAAAAAGCCTGCACCCCACTATGACAAACCAAATACGCTCAGTAATAGAATATTCCATCTCTAAAAACTGATAAGGAAGAGAAAACATAACAACAGCGAGTGGCACATCTGAGGAAGGTGATTTCAAAGAACAACACTGAGGCACTTCAGATGTCTTCTCTTGCTGAGTTCTTACATAAATATGCCGTTAAGCAATATGATGTATTATTATTACCTGAAAACATGCTATGAGCCCGGGTAAGCAGCATATGAGCCAAGCGCCTTAGCTCCCCAGAGGAGATTGTCTCGACACCACATATCAGCCTGCGCTATTGGATTCCCTGACTTTTAACTGGGTTAACCCACTTCCTGGTGAATACAAATTCAATTTTAACTGCCGTGGTTTTTTATTTGCCATGCATGCCCCCCTCACCCCCACCACGAACCCCTTCGTTTTTCACTTGCCTTACTCTCAATAGACTGGCATAACCACGTAGAAACAATTTTCCTCTATTGAGTATACACAAAGTATAACACTAAAATGAAGTGCTATTACATGTGTGCAAAAAGGCATGGGGTGGGGTATCTCACTCTCTCTCTATCCCCCTTCCCCTCACATCCACGATGCTCCTGTGTGATATGGACATGGACTCACCTTTGGTTTCTTGGTGGGATGTTTATCTCACTGACATGATACAGATTTAAACATTTAATGCATGTGCATTAAATCCTAAAAAACATTATTACATTTTTTGTCTTTTTCCTATCGACTAAAAACGAACCTCTAGTAGTGCCGTTGTTAGTTAACTGCAAATTTTTAAATGTGTGTATACAACATATACTTGTAAATAAAAGTAAAAGACAGATTTTAGACCATTCAAACAATTTCTGCTGCAAAGAGACACTTTGAGGGACCTTAAGGTCCTTACGGACACCTCATACACAGTCTTAAGGCACAATGAAGGTCTTTGAAGCACCACTACAGAGTTTTTTTAACAGTGCAGTCCTGTCTTCCGTGGCCTCTGCGACTGTCTTCTCAATGGGCTAATGGCTTTCCTCAAGCAAAGGGAGGGAGAATGAGGCTTAAATAAAGCCAGATGAGAGAGTCAGGAAACATTTCAGGACTTCATTAGGTCTCCACTCTGAGAGGGGAGGTTAAAAGCCCAGCAAGCTGGTACTGTTTAGCCGCTGAACGACAACAGGAATGCGCACGCAGCTGCCCTGTAGACCCTCAGACGAACACACACGGCACAGCAACACGAACAAACACACATGTGCACACGTGTCCCGCAACATACAAATGCAAGCGCACATGTAGACAAGAAAGTTGACTGCAAATACACATAAACATGCATGCACAGACATCGACTGTCCCCTCCAACACTGGCTGGTTAGCATGAGAAACAGGCCACACAGGGACTCAAACAGTCTCTCTCATTGGTACAATCATTCTGTTGCTACGAGCACCAACCACACACGCGGTAGGGACATTAGATCTTTGTCCTTATGGAAATACGCCGTGTTTGCTTTCCAAAGTGATATTCTGTTCAGTGTTCCCGATGAGACACACATGAAATGTTTAGAAGGAAGTATTTTACAAAACAACGTCTATCACTTCTGAGTCAAATCATTTATCGAGTAAACAATTTCTGCAGCATAACAACCGAAGAAGATCGCTGGTACGTTCTTGCCTTGGTTTCTTTTAAGGGTTAGCAATATAAACTTCATCGTGGTAATCAGAAGCTTGCCACAATTTGTAATGGGCTGTAACAAATTTAGAATCTGGATTAGAGGGCATGTATGTATGTGATATGTAGTGAAAGTCAGTGATGAGAGTGGAAGGTCACAGATTCCAGTACACAATGTTTTTGTTAGTTTTATTGTAGAGTGATGATAACATCGATTATAAATAAATGTGTAACCTGACAAATACCCACTTCACTACAACACAAGAGAATGATACTTTCCATCTGACACTTAGGAATCTGCTGTTAATTATTTACCGGCAGTGCACACACACACACACACACACACACTACAGCCAAACATACACTCATCTTGTAGGTCATCAGAGCGTTTGACCAGGAAATTTGACATGAAGTCCAGCATGCACAGATCAGTTTATGTGAGAAAACAATGTGTGAGTGTGCTTTATATGCATGTGTGCTTTCAGTATTGTGTTGCAGCTGGTCACCTGCCAGTGAGCACGCTACTAACCCCTACCCAGTAGTCCTGAAAGGAAGCAGAGGAGAAAAGGCCAGATGGATATCATAGTTTTAGACACGTGTAGCTGAGACTTGATGAGTAAGGTGGAGATAAGCGCATTAGTGTGTGTGATAGGCAAGGAGGGAGGGGTGAAAGGAAAGCTGATGAATATCAAATGAACAGAGAAGAGGTCTGTAAGTTGAGCTCCCCCTGCTTTGTGTGCGTCCGTATGTGTGACTGAGCGTGTGTGCGTGCCTGTGTGTAAGGGCGGGGGTGTTTTGTTGTCCTTCCACATCGAATAGAAAGGGAGCTGATGATAGTGTGTGTAATGACAGAGAGGAAAACAGGTGTGTCTGCGTGTGTGTGTGTCTGCGTGTGAGTGTGTGAGGGCTGTGTTCAAGCACCACCTAGTGCTCGACAGCGGCACCTCACCTGTGAGGTAAAGAGGAACACCTCAGTGCCTCCAATTATTGTTGGATGATACGTTAATTATGGGCGCAATTTAGTTACGTGTTTCGATATGACAAGTTCGGAATTGTTTAAATGTCAGAAATTATATCGCGGTAATAATGTCGACATGAAAAGATCTTTTGCCATTATGATTATATTAGTTTTTAACCTTTTATACAGTCTCTCAGAATTTAATGTACTGAAAATATAATGCAACAGACTGTATGCACACACGCGTAAATCTTCATCATGCTTTAACGGTATTTTGATACACCATTTAATTGTTTGTTTTAATGTTTTAAAATAGTTATAGAAGCTTTAATGATGTGACACGGCCTTGGAATTGTCCCCGCGTACCGTAACACCTCCCAACTATTGTGATATTTCTGAGCTATTGTTGGATGGAGATAATGTCACAGTCGATTTTTCACTCATCTGACAATCACCACAAGCCAACAGATAAGAGGCACAAGGAGAGCCCGGGATAATTATGGCACACATGGCTTAGCAAACTTTCCCCCATTACACCCGCTCATTTGAATGTGCCCTTGAATACAGTATACTGTCAACACACATCCATCGCTTGCTTAAACTTAGTACCACGGCCCCATCAAGCGCTTCCAAACAGGCTGGTGACAGTGATGTGAGGCTGTCGTGCTGGATCAAGGTAATTCAGTCTGAGTCTCTGCCCCACCCCCCACCTACCCGCCCCGTTGTCAGATGAGTGCGCCGTGACCCTCGGGCCTTCAGATTCAGCTCCCCAGACCTGTTTATTTTTATCGCAACAATGAAAATTAGCATGATGCTGAACGCCTATGCACACTGCACGCCTCCAAGGCTCTTTGTGTGTACATGTGTCTGTGTGTGCGTTTACGGGATCAGATAGTGTGTGTGTGTGTGTGTGTGTGTGTGTGGGCTGGAGTGACAGTGTCACCTTCTTATCATGAGGCCAGTGTTGTGTAGACAAGGAAATTTAGCTGAGAGATTGAGGGCGCTCGGCGGTTACTACTGTGTGCTGTGACAGGTATCACCAATGCAAGGATTATGAAAACAAAGATTCTATAAAACTGTCTGAATGATTGAAGTGTCCCATGGCAGTTTTGCTAAGGAAATGCCAAAATCACTGATCACGTGTCTATGTGTACCTTATCTCATTTGGTTTCAATGTCAGACTGATTTTGTTCACGTTCAGATATGCATCGTGAAGTTTCTTTCACGATGCATTTAAAGAAGTTTACAGCTTGTGCCCACATTTTCCTTTTGATTGCAGGTTAAAAGAAAATCCTCCGTATGTTACATCGGATTTTAAAAATCAAGTCGATTCATTGTTTTTATTTCAGACAGAAATGGCATCACATAAACACAGTACATGTACAGTAACAAAATAATTAACATCATTACAATTTCAAAGATGTTGAAATTGAAATATGAGCATAAAATTAGTGTATCAATTTTATATTTCTCTGCAGTACAATTAAACTCAAATGCTTCAGTGAGCTGTGAGATATGTTTTTCTCGCTTATTACACAGGTGTTTTACCCTGTTTCTGTTTGTATTCACACTCACGTTGTTGATTTATAATGAGTTAAATTGTAAAATCTAAATGTTACATTGAACAGAGTTCTTAACGAACAAACCTTTTTGACCATTTTAAACATTTAGCTTAGAAATAGAGGCCGAGAAATATTTCACTAGTCAGTCTGGCTGGATGAAAAGAGTTCAGACAGATGTTGAATGCTTTGCCTGTCTGCCCACACACACACACGTGCGCGCGCCCTGCACACACACAGATGTGCGTGAGCTGATAGATTCACGCTCTACCTCTCATTCCACCGTTCACACGCGCACACTCTAGTGGAAGCATTTTCCACTGTGATTGACAGCAGTGACGGAGGTGAAGATAAGCCTGATTAATTGGGAGGATGAGTGGGAGTGGGAGGCTACACAGAGGCTACCCTGCAGTATTTCAGCAATGCCTTTGTGGCATCATGTGCCACTACTCCAACGATTTGTCAACACTGCTGAACAACATTTATGTGACTGCACCAATGGTCTCCATTTTGCAAAGTGGTATTTTGTCATAGCTGAAAAATGGGCTTCCTGAATTAACTCTGACACTCAGCTTTTTGCTATCCCCAGTGTAACATTAAAGATGAGCATAGTGGTTCAGAACATCAGGTAGACAAAGGTCGACGCAACACACTGTCCTTAGAATCAAAGGCACATATGACTTTTGCTCACATATGTGGAAACAATGACTCAATGGCTGCTGTCCTCCAGTCTCTCTCTTTCCGCAGGAGCCGATGATATAGCCTGACATTATTGCCACAGCCAAGTGGGACCTCACAACATGGCACATAAACACCAGGTAAGCCTGAGTTACTGTAGGTCCGGCTGGTTTTGTACAGTGAACCTGATCCAAACGACTGTAACAGGAAATTTACCAAAAACAATACTGTACAGCAACATGTTTCTGAAAAATATAAAAACTATTGTTAATATTGTTGGTCTTAATATGTCTCATGTACGACATTAAGCCTGAGATAAGCACTAGATGAATATTAAAATAGTGCCTGAAGTCTAATTCAGCAGTGCTTGTACTTCAATTAAAGATTTACTATTACTTTTTTTAAAGTATGACAGGGCTTCAAAACACATATGAGGAATATGAGGATTTTGTACTGTAACATATAATTTGGTCTAGTCTTATCCTCACACTATAATGCACTACATAACTGCCCTCAAACTTGATTTCTCCTTAATAAGATGATTGATTCCTCTTCATTACCAGCCCTTTCAATTCAGGATTTGTAAATGCAATCAGCATTCCCCGTCTGAACGCATGCCCAGCCAACGCAGTCCAGTTGTTTGGTTTCACCGTGACTCAAGGATCTCGCTTAAAACTACAGGGAGAAAGACGGATATGGCAGAGCAGTGGATATCCATTCAAATATGATTATAACTGAATTAATAGACATTGACGTTTATGTTTGTTCCAATGTGGTGAGCAGCCCAGCATTTCCTGCCAATGGGCCCATGGGTGACACTAATACTGTCTAATCAATGGAAATGTGTAGAGCTCCAAAGCCATTACATTCAAATTTTGTGTCTCTTGTTTTCTTACTTCACTCTTGTTTGTTTCGATGTAATGCTGATCAGTTCTGGGTTTATTTTCTGCCCTCAAAGCTGACTCTTCTATTTGATTTGCGGTAGAAAAAAAAATCATCTCAGTGAAATTACATCCACATGGCAGAGGCTCTGAGCTTGTACTGTAGCTTAGTTGGCGTTGACAAGAGCCATGCCATGATGACAAAATAGGAACAACTCAGGAGCTGTTATCCAAAACATTACGCTTCTATTTTAGGTAATAAATTATTAAATGAAGGCCATTACTCATTACGTTAACATTTAGAACAGCAGCATCTGATTCACACTTTAATACGCATGCTTTAATACTCCAACTCTTTTTTCATGGGTGTTAAGAAACGCAGTTCAAAATAGTGGAAATGACTTTTTCCGACATACCAAAAATAAAAATAGCATGTCGAAATGGGAAATTTAAAAAGGTGTAATTCATGCACACTTGCATGCACATCATTAAACCAATCATTTGGTCATCACATGCAAAGAACAAACATTCTTTCAACATGCGCATATCAACGTTATAACTATTTTTTGCCAAGTACATAAAAGACATTTCAAAGTTGCAAGGCGCTCCCACTTATTCATTGTGTCGTCTTCACCTCAGGATGTGGTTGACATGGCATAAAGGGATCTAGATGCATTCTCATATCTATCACAGAGTGACTTTTCTTCCTTTTTCTTCTCTAAAGCCTGTGAAGACAGTTCACCCTCAGGAAAGAGGCAGCTACGTTTTCACCTCTTCCGAAAGCAAAGGGGGGGGGCGGGGGGGGAATTAACCAGTTGAAAGGTTATGTGGTAAGTCAACATTAGCTTTTCAGCTTACCTCAATGATTGAGCCCTGTAATTATAGGACACAGCCTTGAACCCTTATTGGTGGAATCCTTGTCTTTCTTTATCCTTTAAATGTGACAGAATAAACCTCTGAAGCAACCGGCCTTTAATTTAAGTCTTTGTTTGAATTGGTAACTGTTTTCTATTTGGTCATTGAAGTAAAAACAAATCTGTATTTGCATTTAGCGTGGCCTATTAGTATTGAACTGAGCTTTATATAGATATTTCTAAATATATATATATATCTATATAGATATAGATTTTTTTTTATTTGACTTTATTTAACATTTAACACATGGTGGGTTTAGGAGATGGGTGAGTAGTACCGGGCTACACATGGGGGAGCTTTGGCTGTAGATGAGTAAAGACTACATGGGGTTACCAAACATGGTGGAGACCAGAATCAGCAGCGTAGGGTGCGTGGTGTCCGGCAGGAGTGGAGACTGCCAGGGTAGAAAACACTGAAGCACGTTGCCCAAACACTCAAAGTCAGTGACACCAGAAACTGGTGAGAAACTGAGACTTACAAGGCCTGCTTACAAAGCATGCTGAGGCGATACCAGGAATCCAAGTCAAATAGGTAAATAGGTTTGGAGAGTCATCTAAAAAGAAGAACAGGCGACCTAGCAAGGTGCAGGGCAACGAATATAGCAGGAGGCATGGGTAAAAACAATCAAGCTGATGCAAACAGCACAGGAATCATGGAATGCCCAAACAAGAGGAGGCATACATTTCAAAATAAAATCATAAACAGGTGCAAAAAACAAAGAAATAAGTTGATGTTCATTTGGATTTTCCTACGTAGGACACACAGAAAGATGACAGAAACCAGCTGTGCCACACACAGAAAAAACATTTTTGTTTGTTACACATTTTTACAGGATGAAGGGACATGGGACATTCCTTCCGCTCTGTGTTTACTACAAAGTCAAAGATGATTTCTGTGTTGGCAACAGGAGTCTATCCCAGCATGCAATGGGAAAAATGTAGCGTACACTCACAGTGTGATGAGGTCAAACCACATGTAATTATCATGTTTTATGTTGTCATCACACAGGCAACAAAAGTCAGTAAATATACAACACATGTCAGTGCAAACTTAGGCAAACTTTTAGAAGTGTTTTTCATGTCACCCTTGTGTATTTCAGATTTGCCACAGCAGACAGTGTGCAGCCAATTGACTACAGGCCATTGTCTGTTGGAAACTTCTGCTTGTACTCCATTACCTTCTTGCTGTTGAACATAGCTCATTAAATCTCACTTTTCCATACCACTTGTCCCAGTAAATAAAGTTGTTGTTGCATGCTGCCTTCATGATTTACTTTCTCTCTCTCCCTCTCACAACGCAGTGTTCGGTAGTAATTGAAAATGTGATCCATGAAGTCACAAGTGCAATTTAACTCAAAGCCTACCCATGTTAGCACTTCCACTAGTACCAGGTCAAAAAATCAAATTAATTTTTAAAAAGGCAACCCATGAAATTGCACTCATGATAGATGGGGTGTGAAAGCAATATTTTAATACATTTAGGGCCATATATTTCCCAGCTCCCAGCACCTCTTGGCGTTGGAAACACTACTTTTCTGTGTTGAAAGATAGAGTGTTATTTGAGTTAATTTGGAGAATATGAATAAAGAGAAGACGTGTAGTATCAGTATGGTACATTTTTAGTAAAATAATACATCCTTGTGACAGAAGAACTTATGCAGTAGCATTGGAAATCCTGAGTGAATATGCTTTCAGCTCAATATCTACTTTGGCAAGAATAATATTTGAGAAATAAAATGGCAACATATTGTGCAAATTTAAGTTATGACTTTTGATGTCATAAATAAAATTATAAAATAATAAGGTGCCTAAAATGCAGATACTGCATCAAACAGTTCTGGGGTTATTTTTGCTACTTTGCTTTTTTTTGTCATGAAGTTTGCTGACTGGTTAGTTTTTATTCTGTGTTGAATTCTATTCTAAATTAAATGAAGGTTGGTCAGATCTCAAAAGGTCTAGGTAGAAAAACCACATCATTGAAATCAATTGGTCAGGCACATCTTTTGGGAAGGAATGCCTTAGTATGTCAGTAAGTAAGGTTGACATACTTTAGAATAGCAGTCCATGTGTTTGACCATTTCGACCTATTGAGTTTTTGTAACCCAACCAATGAAAGTGCTGTGCAGCCCTACTCTGAGAAACATTTTTGCATACAGAGCCTGGCTGGTACAGTAGAACGAGAGCCAATCTGCAGTACTCTCAAAGGTCCCTCACCAACTGTCACCTCCTCACCACGGAGAGGGAGCGAGGGCACTGTGGAGGATACTGGAGAAAGACCGAGGTGCTGAGGGGGCAGCTGCCTTCGCTTCGGTCTGAGTCCTCTGACCCACTTTTCCACCTTTTCCACCTCCCACGAATCCCCTTCCACTATTTCTGCTCCCACTCGCTCGCTCAAGATTAATGGTGTGAACCCAAACCTGCTGGCAAACTGGATGTAAGGAAGATGTCTGAGGTGAGGCTTGACAGAAGTTTGGATTGCAGGCAAAGTGTGTGTATGGCCACTTTGTGCTCAAATAAATATGGCATGTCCATAGGGACTGTCCATACGGTGAAGACATCTTGTTGCAGGAGTGAGCGAGGAGCTGCAGCTCATATTTCACTCTCTCTGAGCTGCTGAGTTCTCTGTCTTTCACTTTTTCTCTGTCTCTGCCTCTGTGCCTTGAGGGGAAAAAGGCAAATTCTCAAGGCCTGAAAGTATGTAAGAAGCCTTGGTTGGACAGAAGTTCAAGATGTCATAGAGGAGAAGCTGTGTTTCGACACGAAGCCTTGTTTGTGCTCATCAGCAAACCTGTCAGGAGGCTGTTTGATGTTGTATTTGGATGATGTCCTCGGGCACTGTGTTTGTGTTAGCTTCCATACGGATTAGCTTCATATAACTTGACCTTGCCTGAAATTATCCATCAATAGAAGATGCAGTAATTCTGGCGTCAACTCATCCACAATGTCTTATTATCACGGATTCCTATGTGAATGAAACAGGAGCTGGAATTATTAACATGGTCCAAGTTGAATTAGTTAATAAAATTACTCCAGGGGAAAAAAGTTTTCAACTGAACAGAATTCTTCTGAAATCACTATGATACCTCCACCTGCATAATTAATAGAGTTCTCATGATTAAGCTAATGAGGCTTAGTCCTGTCCAACAGCCTCTAATTACAAATATGTATTATCCCCCCTCTGCTTCAATTAGCATTAGAACAGAAGGTTAAGAATCATTTAATATTCATGTGGACGGTGAATTTCAAGGTTAAGGAGACTGGTCATTTAACCTCAGCTTTAAAATAAAAGTCATTTTCTTTAATTGTCTTTGATGAGAGTCACTAGCTATTTAGCTGAGGGAGGTTCTTCATCAAGTTCTTCCCTGATTTAAGTGAAATATTATTGCATTATTACCTCTTTTTACCGTAGCCTTTATGTTCAGGGGGTGGTAACGCTCGTCTTGAGATTTTATAAAACTCTCATGCATTGTTAGATGCTTGAAATTGTTGTGGTGTTTTTGATGTTTGAACAACATACAGGTGCGATGACCTTGTTTTTCTCAGTCTCGTTATCCATCACGTCACAGTACCTGAGCCAAACAGGTGTGTGACGACGGAGACACTCAAGCTGTCAGGCTTGTGGAGGGATGTTTTCAGATTGACACACCTGGAGGCAACAGACATATTGGTGCACCATAAGAAAAGCTCTCCGCAAACTCCTAAGGACCTCTTTCTTATGTGATGAAGGCTTGATTAAAAAGGGATCAACTAGCAAAGTGTGTGTAGGTGTGGATTTATTCTGTGCTACCTTGTACAGTACACTGTGTACGTTCTTTTGAAGGGTACACTGAAATGGTCAAAGGGGATAGAAAATACTATAAACCATTGTATGACTTAAGCAAATGTCTTTAGTATAGAATCTTTGGTTTCTCTAAGATTGCTCCTCATCGTTATATCTCTTGGGTAGAGATAATGGAAGCTGCATGGAACAGGAGCTTTAACTTTGGTCTTGCATGAGTCCACCTACACCAGAATGACCATTGACTGGAGGTTTGACAAGGGACTGCACTGGCCTTGTGTCAGCAACAGAGACCTCAGAGCAGGGCCTGGGACTCAGAGACTGGGCTTGCAGCCCATAGCCTGGAGGCTGTAGGCCCAGCGCTGCACCCGCTAGCCTAGACCAGCCCAACCCAGCACAGCCTAGACCAGCCCATCCCAGCTCTGCTCAGCCCCCTCCTCCCTGTGGCCTCCCTGCACCTTCACCAGCTGCGCTTTTCTGGCTCCAGCTGCTAGGTACGTGTGTGTATATGCTGTTGCAACCCCCAACACACACACCAATCTCTTTCCCCTAAATTTTCTGCTTTTTCCTTCTCTGGTTTTCTCTCAATTTCGTATTTTCTCACTCGTGATTTGTCTTCTCACTTTGTGTGTGCTCAATCCCCTCTTTTTTATCCTATCTCCTCTCATCCTTCTGTCCCTTGCCAGACACAGGGGTTGTAATAGTGCCCAGCAATTACTGAGTTGGCATGTGCTGCATTGTTTACTCACAGTCCTATTCCTACTGGACTTTATTAAAACACCATCTGCCGTCAGCTCTGGAATGGTAGAAAAGGTGGTGGAGGAGGAGATGGAAGCAATGGGAGAAAAGCGATAGATTTGGCTGCAGAATGGGAGGAAAATGGCTGGACTCGTGGAGAGCACGGGCTGCCACAGTGGTCTCTTGTCAGAGGGACATCGACGGCACACGAAGCAGAGGAAGCAGCTAAATTAAGTTTTGGGTCTGGAAATGGGAAGAAACTGAGTTCCAAGAAACAAGGGTCCAAGTTTTTTAAAGCAAATTCCACAGCTTTTTAATGCCTCAAAAGTGCATGGCAGTGTGAAATTAGTTGTTTTTTTTTCTAGGTTAAAGAGCAAGAATAACCACATTTGTTGAATAAGTACAAGCAGATGACCCTTCATTTGGTCCGTCATTCTGTCAGAGCAGCTCAGGTGCTAAGCAGCATGTGGGATAACAGTTAAGCCATGTCTGTTTATGAACACACACATAACCTTCGTTTCTCACTTTTGCACACAAATGGAACCATGCTAGGCAATAATGCTGTGACCCACCCATGTAATGACATTCTGATGGTTATTTCATTAGCTGTAATTTGCTACGGGACGTGTCATTTCGGACGAGAGCCTGGATTGATTGCATAAACCATTGAGGGGAGTTGGGCTGGACTCACTACAAGCTGGATCAATTAGTCAATTATTGCAGTGGCTTGGCTTGAACAGTTCTGGCATATTGTGAGCGTGTGCCTCGACATTCCCAGGTGCTTCTGTGTTGTCTTTCATATAGTCAAATGTGATGACAAATGATTTTTCCTCTGATGCAAAAAAAAGTTTTGTTTTGGCCAACTTTATTGGCAATTGCAATTTCATGAGCTTTATATAAGTGGACTGGGGCAAAAGTAATTTCTCAGTAAGTGAAACAAAAAAACGATTGAAATGTTTGATTGCCGATATTTGTGGCTATAACTGTAGCTCTTACTAAGTGAACAATATAAAGCAGTGCCTTGTTTTCTCTTGTAATTTATACCATTCACTAGAACAATCATTGTCAAGCTATTAGACTCATCATATGTTGGCTGCTTATTCACAAGAATGTTGTTATGGGCAAGTGGTGCATGTTCTGCTTTGAGTAAGTGCACTCCAATAGATAAGCTTGCACAACATTTTGTGTTATGTGCATTATAAGGTCATCTGGGTTGTTCTGTGGTCATCCTGCTTCACAGAATGGCCTTAACTTGTTGCATATTCTGCAGGAAAGTAATGGGTGACTGGGGGAGGATGCAATGAGTTAAATGAAGGACACGTGTTCAGGAAGTGTTACCCCAAATGGTCCAAGCAGCGAACATGGGCCTCATTTGTATATTGTACACTGAAAATTAGCCATGTGTCCATGTTGTTCCTCTCAGAGAGAATCTTGGCAGGATGAAAGCGAATAATGAGAGGAGAAAAAAGCACATTGCAGCCACTGTAGGACAGACTTAACCTTACATTCCACCCTGTTCGCTTCACTCTCTGAATACAAGATTCCAGCCGGCCGTATGTTGCTGTCTTACACAGTCTGACACAGTTGTGACCTTTAAATTCTAATCCTCACACTCCTCTTTACCCTCAACTTTCAGTTAGTCTGTTCTTTCTAGTGCTGGTTTGCCTCCTGTGTGTTGCATCGTCTGACCCATTTCCAGGCCTTTGTGACACTAACATGCTCTTCTATTCTGCATACGTACAAAAAATATCTCTCATACTTGTTCTCTTTGAGGTTTCTACCACTTTTCCTATTAAAGTCTTCTTAAGGGTTGATTTACTTTATCTTTACTTTAAAACTCATCATAGGCAAGAACAGCAGATATCATACCTGCAGTCATAAGTTATCCATGCATTACAGATATTATAGATTCATCAGCAGTCATGGTGTGCCCACTGGAAGAGCACAAAAGCTGTACTACAGAGAATAAACAGAAAGGAGTCTGATGTGAATTTATTCCAGCTGGAGAAATTGAAACTAAATCCAATTTGAAAATTCAAACAGCTGGGGAAAATAATTTGTTGAGTATATGAAGAGATATTCAAGGAAGGTTTGGGGAAGACAACTTCCTTTGACTGTGAAGCGACTTGTCATTTTGTTTTGTAATCATAAAAATAAAAACACAAAAGCCTCTGTAATACAGGTTTTTGGAGGGCAAATACAATGTATAACATGTGTGTGTGTGTGTGTGTGTGTGTGTGTGTGTGTGTGCGCTCTACCACACAAGCAGACCCTCTGTGGCAACCCTCAGCTGGTGATGTTGCGGGGGGTAGGTGTCAAAGGTCAGACCAAGGTTCATTATGGGCTGCCATCTTTCAGCCTCCCCAGACGCCAACACCCCACTGTCAGCAGCACTGCGTGACACAGAAAGATCAAATGAAGGATTATTGTCATTTAGGCAAAATACATTAAGAGTTCCATTAGCAAATGGGAAAACGTAAAAGTTACGCCGAAATCTTTTCTAGCTGTAAATGGTTTCGATTATTAGTGTCGAGATTATTAGTGTCGGTCCTAAAATGTAGACTGTAGTTAGAATTGTTTTGTAAAATTGTTGTTTAATGAAAATCTACTCTATAAACAGTGTCAGTCAAAACATTTGTATGTGAATTATTCTGTCCTGGTCCTTCTGGTTGTTCTTCTCATTATTGTAACACTGAGCCATTGCTTTCATTATTTCACAGAGGTGTTGTGCACTTGGGTACAGTTGGGTGTACTTATCTTTAATGACAGTGAAACGTCCCTTGAAAACAACACACATTGTTTTATAGGTCAAAGCAAGCATCTACAACAACAACAGGATTGACTGCTATCCACTCCCCTGTCCCATTTATTTTACTTCCTACAATAATTCTTATTAGGTTATCCTGGATATTATTAATATACTAGAAGATAGACAAACACAGACATTTCTGTCAACAGTGATCAACTCAAATCAACTAACACTGTTTACACTTGGTGTTGGCAAATTCAGGAAAATGCTTAGCTGTGAAAACACAATTTATCAAGACATATAACGTGATGAGTTATAATGCAGCAGTAATTCCCCTACAATAAAACAGAGCATTATTATGTGTATTTTGTCTGAGAGTAAATGAATTTATGTGGCAAACATAAAATGGGAATATGTCACATAAGTCACCATTTCTTGTAACTGTCAAAGTTTGTGCACATGTAATCTGTGTTCCTACTTAAGTCTCTCTGTGACCTTACAGCACGACATCACCATGTCTCTGTCATTAAGGAAGCAGAGGACGGTGCTGCGGTGCTTTTTTGTTACATTTTATTCTGCATTGTAAAGTGTTAGGCACACATTTGGGAGACAAAACGCCGCTCTGAGCTCAGGCATTAAAAGCTAATACCAGAATTCAATTATCACTCTGCGCAGTTCATAAAATGGTGTGACAGGGAGTTAAAAGTAACAAGGCTGGGGTGTTGGACAGACCAGCTGAGAATGGACTCTCTCATGGCCTGGGACATGTTTCTCTATCCAACCGCGTCCTCCCCTCCCCTTCCTTCGTCCTGCATGCTCTGCCTCCTACAAGCACCTTTTGTGTGGGTTAAATGGAGCTGTGTTCACCCCTTTAACTTTGATTTCCATTTTCCATTGTCCACCCATTGACGGGGAGGGTGACTCCATCTGTGCCTGCCTTGCGTGGTGCCACCCTTTCAATAGGCATATGCTCCACATGTAAGGGCCCTAAACTTGCAAAAGAATGGGTGGAAGGAATAATGATATACAAGACAGGCTCCTCACCTCATAGAAGGAGAGAGAGCGACTGAGCGACTGAGGAAGCGAGAGAGAACGACTCCATTCATCAGTTTATTGTATGGCCCTTATAACTCTGCTGCCTTTTTATGTATATTCAAGAGCACAGAAGACATTACACAAAAGCCCCTGCTGAACTGATGGCGTTTTAAATTGCGGTCAAGCTGCTCTGCTCGCCTCCTGAACTGCGCTAAAAATATGCATGTGTGTTTTACACGAAGAGAGACACAGCTTGCTCTACCAGTGGCCACAAAGGAAGCTCCACAAAACAATTGATAACTGTTAACTGAGGTGGTGCACCGGGTTAGTTTTGACTTGGAAATGTGCAATATGCTGTGAAAACTGCCCCTTGTGTTTGCTCTGCTCCTTCAGATCTTATCTCCACATGTGATAACACCACTTAAGATCTCATACAGTAACACACATTAAGTCATTTCCCTCTCCAAACAAACTGAAGCGGAAAGTCTGTAGGAAAATATTGGAAGGAAATTTGCTAGTCTAGTTATTAGTCATTGTTTTTCACGAGATTTTTATCTAAAAGCTTGATTTTTATGTTTAATTTTTTTCCTGGTTGTAGGAATATTTTCGTCTTAAAACCCAGTTAAGCAGAAGAAAGACCACAACACGGCAGGAGGAGGAAAACCTTGTGGCTTAATTTGCTTTCCATTCCACTTCATTCTTTTACTTATTCATTCATTGCCTCTTTCTCCCTGTCCATCAACCTTAACCTAATCTCTGTCTTTATCCCTCTCCTCCTACTCTTTCCTTGACACCCATGATGCTTGCTGCCCCCACACTCACCCTAACGTCGTCTAGCCCCACCCCTCGCTGTTCCTCCTGTTCAGCTATAAGCCTCTATCGATTACAAGCCTGTCGTACAAAACGACCTAATGAAGGGTCAGCTTTAATGTGAGGGGCAGGGGCCCCCTTCCTTGGTTTGAGCTGAGTCCAGTTTTAAACACCCCTTCTCCTTCCTTCTTCTCATCCTGTGTCCCTGCTCCCTCCTGCTGGGCTCCACCTTGTCCCTCTTAGCCTCTTTCCATTGGGGAGTGGGGGCCATGAAAAATCAACAGTGGAGCCATCAATCCACCCACCCTCTTCCACTCCCTTTACAAGGCCCACCGCCGGCTGCAGTGGCTGCCCATGTGCGAGGGTATTTAGAGAGGGCTTGAAAGCTGAAAGGAGAAGCGCTTGAATCAAATGTGTGTAGGGGGGTGAGGGAACAGAAGGAGCCCTCTCATGAGGGGTGCTGAGGCCCCGTCTCGTTTTATAGACTCCCCTGAAAGAACATGATTACAGATCATTATTCAATTGAAGCAGATTGATGGGCTGGGGTCAAAGTAATATAGCTCATGGTAGCTCAACGAACGGGGGGGGATAGGAAAGGACGTAGAACAGCACAGAAGTGTGGGGTGGGGTAGGGGCGTTTGCAGACAGGGTGAAGATGGTATAATGACCGGATTGTCACCACTGAATAGAGTATGTGAAGGGGGAAAGGAGAAGAGAAAGAGCGGGAGGAGGAAGACCCAAACTTGTCGACTGAAAGACTGGGGCTTTTCTTTTTCAGGAATGGGTTGAAGTAGCACAACAAGTGCTGTAGAGAGAAGATGCTGGGTTGGCCCTGTCACTTCAGAGGGCAGATAAAGAGATCTTTATGTAGAGGGGATGCAGGAGAATTTGTCTAGTGTGACTTGTCTGCTTCATTCTTTGTTTTTGTTTTGAATTTTAGTTTTTTTGTTGTTGTTTTTTTTTATTGCATATTTATATGCCTAGTGAATTATATAATAAGTAATTTCACGTTTGTGTATTCACACACTGAATGACTGGGTTTATACTTCTTACATTCAGTCAATTCTCTGATGCCTTGAACTATACCATTACATAATACCATGCATTTCAAATCATCAAATCATTCTGACCTTTTCAGCGCATTAGAATGGGAGATCTCATACGTTCAACAAGAGATAGAGCAGAATAAACGGAAACCTGGTTTTCCTGCCGTTTGACCGTACAACAATGATGGCGAGCCTGCAGAGTTGTTAAAAAAGCCACACTGGCCCCACGTGTAACTTGAAAGACATTTTTAATGTGAATTTTGAGATTATTTATCTGTTCTGTAGGTTTATAGTTAAACAAAAACGACACAATGGCAATTCAAATCACGTGTAATCAGAGCAAACACAACTCCTTCGTGCACGTGAGAATCACGCCAACATGCCATGAGTTGGTATGTCATTGCGTTTAATGTTTCATCCATGAAACTGATGCATTC
Source organism: Microctenopoma stevenorrisi (assembly GCA_032270685.1). Classification (NCBI taxonomy): domain Eukaryota; kingdom Metazoa; phylum Chordata; class Actinopteri; order Anabantiformes; family Anabantidae; genus Microctenopoma; species Microctenopoma stevenorrisi. Next base: position 20,603,115 of record JAUMTR010000012.1, read on the forward strand.
ATTAGCAGTTTGTTAGCAGGATCATGCTTGTAGACGGTGCCAGTAGACTGGAGTCTTGTGACAGGGAGCGTCTTCATCCACAATAGAGGGCTTATGGGTAATGGCTACAGCACTGAATAGGCTTTTGATATTGGATGAGACAAAGTGCCTCTAAATTTTTCCTTGCTTTCAAGATTTGCAGATGAAAAAAAAGGCCCTTGAAGATAGCATGAGCCTGTTTTGGATCAAGCTTGGCATTTCTTTTTTTTTTTTTTTCTTGGGATACTTTAAACCAAATGGACACTAAATGATGCAGAACTTTGGGAATTTAATTGGATTTAACTGATGCACACGCTGTCCGCTCACTCTAAGAATTCAGGACTGGCACACAACAATCATGGCGAATGTGTGAGAACAGAAGAAATATTACTGACACTGAGCAGAATGTCCCACAGCCCTGCAACCTCAGAGGAGGCACTGTGTTCAAATGTCAGTGTGTGCAGATCTGCATGCAGGCACCTGTGCTTTTGCTGTATACTTTGTTAAACATGTATTTGGGTCGTGGGTTAGATACATATAGTGAATTATTCTGTGTCTGTGTGTGTATTTGGAGCAAAGAAAGATAATAATGCTGTCTGACCATTCAATGTTTTCTTGATACATGACTTTAACTTTCATTCAAAGGCTGTTTTTTTAATTTGAACAAACGTGACATCAAATGATTTACAATCTATTATTAAAAAGGAAGAAAAGGAAGAAATACAAAAATATTCTGCAGCTTGTCTTTCATCTGTGCAACAATTCTGTGGGAGTTTGTGTAATTCTCTTCAATTGGCGCCTATCTCATTTTGACAGGATATTCTTGATTTGTGTTTGTGCAGGATATTTACACAGGCGGGAAAAAAATATGATCAAAAACAAGGCATCGCTACGGGCCAGACTGTGATAGGAAATTCCTGCTTGCATGGATTAAAGCAATTGATTTCTGTTTATACCACTCTGTGAAATTTCACAAATGTCTTGAAAACAAAGCTTTTTCAAAATTAAAATAAAGTCGATATTGAGTTAGTTGACGTGTTCGATTTGAAATGCATTTTCAAACATGCTATTTTTGCATGTAGGCTTCTGGTGTGGAGGGTTTTACCTTAATTCTCTCACTGTTGAATGTCGTCTCCATTACTGATCACTGATGAGATGAGGATCATTCATGCTTCGTCTCAGGTCACACCATCTCCACTGAACTACACTTCTGTCAAGAAAAAATGATGAACTCTGATCTGTGTAAGCTGTTGTCCACAGCTCTGGAGCTTCTGTGAGGAGGCCACGATGAAACGCTGAGCATAGGTGAAGGTGCAGCTTTTGGAACAATAGCTACATACATCTCACCCAGACTTTATTTTTACCTTGTTATTTGCACCCGACACCATTTTGGATAAATCGACCGTCCTCATTCACTGTGGTACAAACCATCGGTGTCACATTTAGTTAAGTTACGTTATGTTTTATTATTTTCTTTCTTGGTTTATATTTGGCTCATTGTTCCTTTGCTTCCTACAGAATTTACAGATCAGTATTTGAGGAAATCATCATCATGTAGCTGCCAAATGCTACATCACAAATACATCTCACATTTTATATAAATATATGTTAGAACTACTCACTAAGAAAACTGGCATTACTTTAATGTAGATGATTAAGAATTGTGAGATAAAAGCAACCAAGTCATATTTTGGTAATTAATATGCATTTTTACCGAATGAGAAAATTCTACCATGTTTTCTGGAAATCACATTTGCATGTAGCTACACTGCAAATGTGATTAAATTCTTTATAGCAAGAGTAATCCTTTTATGGTTATTTTCTGATGCAACGTATTTTTATGAATGAAGTCCTAGAATTACTACGTTATTATTTTACAAATTTACGACTGATTTAAGAATAACATGTGTTGTTGGGTACAAAAAGGCACAAAAAGAGAAATTCATAGTTTTGTTTTCATGTCTGTGACGTTTGTGAATCTTTCTCTTTTTAAACCAAACTTCTTCTAGACTTAACCATAAGTGCTGTGAGTGCCTTAACAAGACCATAAACAATACAGTAGTCTCAAGACTGGATGTTGGTTTGCCAGATTGTATATTTCCCAAAATATAGTTGTCTAGATGCAAGTTATTGGTATTTTCAGTATTAATGTGTTGGCACATACAAAATGACATCAGTTATCAACATGATCCATTTTGTAAAGATATAAAAATGCAATTTCTGGTAAATGCTGTTTACCACACCTACTCTATATGTTTGTCTTCCATGTTGTTGTTGATGTTAATAATTGGTCCAGACAACGCTTTAACAACAGAAATAAGTTCTCCGTTTTTTTTTTTATTTAAAGTCACAAAGTTATCATTTAAAGTAAAGATCCCTATTGAAGGAACATTTCAATTGTTTCTCATCAATTGCTGTGTAATTAACACCATTTACTTGTTTTTAAAGACATTTTTACACGTTTACAGCCAGTTAACTGGCTTAGTAGAGCATACATTTCAAATGTATTATGCACTAATTGCTTTGATTTCAACTGTGGTTCAATTAGTTGCTTTGTTTGAATTATTATGTGAGTACCAGCCTATAATTTCTTAAATTTAACAAGCAGTTTCTGTTTGAGTCATAAAGGCCTGAAATGTGGTACCTGTAGTTATACCATGCATCTGTCAGCAGGGTATCTGTTGTGTGCTATTATTTGCATTAATTACAGTTTGTGTCTTTGATTTTTTCTAGGTTAAATAAAGTTAGAATTGTAATGAAAAAAATAATAAAAATCCAGAAGTTAGTCAATCTCGTAAGTCAATTAAACCATTGCGTAAACAAGATGTCTTTGAAGACACCTCATACTGTAGCTACAGCTCTGCAACCTGCATGCTAAACCCAGTTACAGGCAAGAGAAGAAGCCCTGACTCCCTCCGTGCTACACTTAGTCAGATAATTGGAAATGCGAGGGCATTAACTGCAATGGGATTAAGAAGGGGAATTAAATATGTTAATCCCCAAAATAGGTAAATAGCCTCAGTGATACAATAACCAATTTCTAGGGTTTTCCTCCCCCGAGGACATGTCTGCCTTTGAACGCAACACACTAGCATACAACTACACACACACACTCACGAGCAGACTCACAAGTTCAGTGTTACCCACTTGCACATAAACATGAACACACACACGTTGCATAAGAGAACAGAGAGATGGTCTCGAGTGATCCAAAAAGTTCTCCAAGGTCATGCCTGTGGTGTCGTGTGGCCCCGTGGCTGACTCCTGAACCTGTTCTCCCAGGTCTGCCTCTTTGTTCCAGAGATCATTACCTCTGTCGCTCCGCTCTGCTCCGCTCCCCTCCCGAGACCGCTCTGTCGCCATGTGTTCATCTGCCTTGTAATTATAGCACGGCCCTGGATGTCATGGTTTAGGGACTCTGCCTGGATGTGAGAGAATGTGTCTGTGTGTCAGGGGACTGAGTGAGAGTGTAAGATATGTGATATTGCATGCATCAATGTGCAAGGTGTGTTTACGCTGTTTGTGATGAAGTAAGGACACTGGCATTTGTGTGCGTGCATATGATTTCATTCTCCAAAGAAGAGCCATTGTAACTTGAAAGTGATGCACTTTCTCTTAAAGCTGTTGAAGGAGAGAGAGAGAGATTTTGATGAGCTACTGTACTTGTGTCAGAGACATGAAACAACTGAAAAAAATGTATATTGGAAAATACTGACACATAAATCACAAACTCAGACGTCTGGGGCATCTCTTGTAGGCAAAAATCAAGTTAAAGTTCCCCACTGAGTTCAAAGTATATTTTTATACATAATTAGTGAAGTACAATTTATGTTGGAACTTAAGCATAGCGAAAAAACCCCAAGGTCAATTGCTGATCGCCTCTGAGAAACATTATTTTTTATGTCTCTGTGTGTCCAAAGATGAATGTCTTAGAGGCGAAGAGAAAATAAGGAGAAAAGAAAACATTAAAAGAGAGAAGTCAATCATTCAAGAATGCAAAACTGTAATGCACCACAGTCAAATTCAATAAAGTCATTATTCCTCGCTTATTCATAGCAATAGTATTTTTCCTGGATATCCTATACTGCTTATCCCAAATCCCTTCTCTCTATCGCTCCTTCTCTTCTTCTCACCATTTCTCTTTTCTTAGTTCTGGCTACAGGGCATGTAAGATGGCATCAATACTCTCATTTTGCAACACGAAACCCTCTATTTACTCCAAAGATTCATCTGCAATGGATGTCATTCTGCAACGGCTGCTTCTACAAAAAAGGAGAAAGCAGCTTCATCGTGCCCAACATCTGCGTATTACCCCTGACATATACTATTTGGTCGATTACATGTAACGATGCCAATGAGCAGTGAATAAATAAGTAGGGGGTCCACACCCTGATGGAAGAAAGAAATGAAAAAATGCAAAGTTTTTCTTAAACTACCTGAGGAAGGAACCACACACACACACACACACACACACACATTGTCCAAGCTGCACTTAGCAGTCCTTACGTCTGCCCAGAGAGAAACTAGATTTCTGAAGAGTTAGGAAAATAACTGGTGGCACAAAATATTTATGTTGCACTGTCAACACATTTGAGTGGAGGCTGAGAACGAGCATTTAGTGAGCATTAGTGACGTTACTAAGTGTAATTAACACAATGTCCACTGAAATATTTTCAACATTTATTTCAATATGCTGCTAGTTTGCCATATTATCTGCCCCTGCATGTCATTGTGTTTCAGTCGATATGCAGATGTGGCATACATTTTGAGAAATGTCCGATCCCTGACTTTTCCACTATAACATGATCTTCCAGACATATTAGTATATCACTGCTGAATGTGTAAACATTTTCCCATGGAAGGAGTTAGATTCACAAACAAACAAAAGTTTGTGTGTGTACTTTTTCCCAGTTCACAAAAAAATTTACAATAAACACTGTGCATTACTGACTTTTTCACATCTGTGAAATGTGGCAGTGAAGTACGCAGAGCTGTGTATGTGTTGTACATCCCCCCTCCTGATAACTACAGCTCACAAACTTCACCTCAGCCGACTCTCCGGGCTCCGTTTGTGCCAATGGAACAAATTGCAGAACATTTACCAAACTTTTATTAGGTAAAAAGGGGGAGAGAAAAACATCATCCCATGCCGTAGATGTGGACGAGGGGTATTAATTTAGGGAAATGAGCAAAGGGTTAATAAAGGCCGTCTGGTTGTTGTCCTAACAGGAAATACTATGCAGGGGACCAGTGAGGGAGGTGAGGATGGGGGGTACAGGGGAGGGAGGAAACAATTATGATCTTATTTAATAGTCTCTCTCTCTCTCTCTCTGTCTGCTCCCAGGCAGAGAAAGGAATGCCTAGTCTCAAAACCGCAAGTCACCTCTGAACATGGGAGCATTTGGCCTAAGTGTTTCCTGTTGCAATAAAAAAGTATGTCAAGTGTGTGAACCGAGTTTCAGTGTGCTCAGAGCCTGTCGAGCACAGGCATATACCCGCGCGTACACACACACACACGTTCACACATATACACGACGAGCGCAGTCTTTTTTATTATTTTTGTTCATTCTGATCTGTACCGTCACTGCACAACAGTGTGACGAACCCGAGCATGGAGCAGGAGTGTCCAGAGTGTGTGTGCTGCAGTATTGGAGTGAAACGGGCGGGGGTTACTGTGCGATACAAAGCCCATGCCGCTCTGGTCCCAAGCTCATGATAAGAGTTTGGGAAGTCGTTTCATGGTGATAGCCACAGGCAGAAATGTGCAAGGGGGCTCAAAGTGCTAATTTTATTCATTTACCTCCCTCTCTGGATAATTGTTTCTGTCAACCAGCGACGGCTTGATAAAGGATTTCACGCCACTGAAAACAGTTACACGGGTACTTTGGAAGGTGATCACCAGAGACGATTATATTTATCACCTGCTTTAATATCCATAGTGTGGTGTAAATTGATTCATTCTCTGAGGATCGCTGTCACAGGGAGCAAGGTGGAAAGAGTTCTGCACCTAATTAAGACATTTGACATTTGACGCATTATACTGCAAAATGAGCTCTAACAAAACTTATTCTTGAAGTTATGTTGGATTATCAGATGTTATGTTGAAATTATAATGAAAGTGCTGCGGAGGTGATGGTGTTGTCACATATGAATTAGATGAATGAGTGCTGATCATTAGCTGAGTCACATACAATAAAAAACTCTTGTCGTAGCATGTTATGCTACAATACATCACATGAGTTTAAATATTAACTTAACCTCACAACGTTTTTATTTGTCATCATTTTGCACAATTTGCTTGTGTGATTAATATATTTTAAAATACTGTAAAATTGTACATATTTTCATATTTGTGCTGATATTGATTTAAAAAAGAAATAAGAAATTAGATTTTTATTTATTTTAAACTACTTTGAAAAAAACATAAAAACTTATTTCAGCTCCTAAAAATGGAAAAGATATTAACACGCTGCCTTTATAGAGCAAAGTGCCACCATGAACTGCTGCTTTTACAACGTATCCGTCAACAGCAATTGATAAACGCATATGAATCAGCTTTATCCAGTAAAAAAACATCGCCTCCAGAACGTCACTCACGGCGCTGTAAATTCAGCAGCACACCTTTACTTCAGTAGCTGACAGATTCCCACCCATTTAAAAGTGTGGCCTGGGAGCTTTCTTCCCCCACAGTTCAAAAACATGTCGCTCTGCCTCTACTCAGGGAAGCCTGCCTTTATTGGACCCTTTGAGTTACATCCTTTCTTCCCCCTAATCAAAAGAAAGAAAATAAGTCAAGGCGTAGTCACGTTTCCCTCTTTTATCACTATTCTAATAATAAAACAGATTCGTCCATGCCTTCATCGTTTTAGTGCCCTCGCTGAATATGTGTGTGGAAATATAGTGAGGCAGTACCACTTCACTGGCAGCATCTGCACTGGAAGCTTCAGTGGGCAAATGCGCTGGATGGATAGAAAGTACTCACCCATCTTTCTTTTGCATACCTTTGCTGCCACTACTACAGTATGTGTGAGCGGCTTCAAATGTACTGATGCAAAAAGCGTGTGCACATGTGTGCCCGCAGTGTGTGTGTGTGTGTGTGTGTGTGTGTGTGTGTGTGTGTGTGTGTAGCAACAATTTGTTAAGACACTACATACTGAAGCAGCTCAGTCCCGTAGAGGAGGTGGTGATGGCTGAGGAGGATAAGGAGGAGGTGAGGTGGATTGTTAGGGGGCAGTTTCCTCCGCTGACTGGAATGAATGGTATGGAGCAGTAGTGACCATTCATGCATGCTCCTTCACCCCCACCCACCACTACCCCCCCTCCAGAGAGATTTGGGAGCAGCAATACACGGAGAGAGAGAGAGAGAGAGAGAGAGAGAGAGAGAATTGGGAAAGAGGGCAAAAGTGAAAGAGAGAAGATTGACAGGTATTACAAAGAAATAAAAGGCGGGAGTACGGTGAGTTAGGAGAATTTAGAAAAAAGGGACGAGGGAAGGCAAAGAGAGACCACAGAGGGCAGAGGGAGGACGAGAAGGGGGAGAGGCAGGACTCTAGTCACTGGGCCACTGGAGTTGGAGAGCAGCGCAGCGTGAAATAAGGGAGAGGAGCAGCTGAACCAGAAAGAACCCAGGCTGCTCATTACAAAGGCCTAGGCCGGACTCCTACCCTCCACGCACATGTAAAGATACGCACAGGAAAGGAACTCACACACTCACCTCGTGGATGCTTATATGAGAGCATGCAACTACTGATACACTGCATCTTTCGTATTAGTTCATAAAGACGAGCTATGCATCTACTACATCAACAATAAAACAAATGTAGTACTACAAAATATAATGTTTTAGATTTGCTGGACTAAACGTGTTTGAAACAAATGGAGGAAAATATTGATTATAAATTGAAACTGCAGTAAAAACAACACAAACTTCATCAGGTTCACCTTTTCTTTTTTTCGTATTGACTCCACAAAAATGTTCCACTCATCACAGTGGGCTGTCCTCAACCCAGGTGAAGGAGGGGAGGAAGTCTCCTGACAGCCGCTGACACATTTGGTGCAACTTGTTTATTTAGATTTGATTTCCTTCTCCAACATTTGAGCAGCTGCCTCTTAATCCACGGTTTACAAATGCCTCATTCAAGGGCACAAACAAGTGTGTCTCCACACTGGACACTGTTGACTTACAAGCAGAAAGTGTAAATCTAATATGAGACCACATCACTGTCTCAAGGATGGGAGCTGTACAAGTGGAAAATACTTTTTTTGTTATTCATTTTATTTTTTTAAAGGCAAAAATAATCACAGCGCTAATTTTATTCTGTGTTATATAAATACATTTCCAACTACAGAATAACATGTGTTGTGTGTTATGCCTCATCACTAAATAAACCATTTAATTGTAAAGTTGATGACTGACTCGTGTGATAGAAGGCTGAGTCATAACCTTTTCTCAGAAAACCCCGACACGCGGGAAATGGCTCCATCTGTTTAGCAAATAAATAGACTCAGAATCAGTATATTACTCCATCAACATTTACAACTCACTTTTTTTCATCTTTTAAACACACACAGGAACAGAGGGCCAGTAGCAGGATTCAATCCAGCAGGGAGATGTAAATATTAAAAAGAGACATACAGAGATGTAACAAGCAATGTGATGATAATATTCTCCTTAGATATTCCTTTACAAGTCCTCATAAGACTTTTTTTTTCAGCTCACACAGAAGAAGCTGTAAACCAGTGGCGCTGCAATGGCTCCTGCTAATCCCCCACCTCCCCCGGCTTGCAGCCACATATTCTGTGAAATACTGCCATCTCTTGGTACTTGGAATAAGGGCTTTTACAAGAGGAGAAATCTTGGTGGCCCACATCACTGTCACTTCAATCATATGTCACAAGGCCGCTGGAGGTCACGTCTCTGCTGATCTCACAATAAAAAAAAGTTTGATCCAAAGGCTGATTATACACCCAGACATGGAAGTGTGTGGAAGTTAAACTAATCATTTATCCTAAAGTGCCACACAAATGCAAACGAAAATATTGGGATGCATTTGTTCTCACTCATAAAATGCAAACATGCACACTCAGTCACTGATGTATAAATGACAGTGTTGTGTTGGGCTGCATTCGTTTTAGATCATTTGCATAGTTTTGTTATTTTACAAACACACATATGACACATTTTAACAAAGAAGTAACATTCTAATATACAGTATATTGTCTCACTGTTGCTGAAATCACATGAAGTAAGTCTGCAGTTGCAGTTGTCTGTGCCGTGCAGCTGCTGCACACACAGCAGACTGTGGTAACCGGCCCTGATGTGGAGGTGCTGTTCAGCACATTGCAGAACTAATTCAGTGGCTTTTCGAGCCTCAGTTTGTGTCGGGGTTTAGGTTGAGACGTGCAGATAAAAGGGACGTCTTCTGAGGGGAGAGTAGACGTGTATTTCTCTTGCTTCACAGTATAGACTAGTGCTGCAATTCAATACTCCCCAGTCAGTGCTTTGCAGGGTTTCTACAGAGGACTGTTGTGTTTCACAGAATGTATTTCCAGAATGGAACAGGTTGTTCATCACAAGGTCTGTTGATCTTAAACACACACACACTGAGCTGGGAACTCTGAAGTGTGAAAATAAACATTTTCACCTAACCGCTAATCTTCTCTCTCTCTCTCTCTCTTTTCTCCCTTCAGGTCTAACTTTCTCTCGCTCTTCCGCCTTCTTCTCTCTCTTTCTGATATGAGAATTTTTTTAACGTGAGTTTCATTTACAACTTTCATTTCAATTTGTCCCATTTGTTATTGTAGCGGAATCAGCGCCAGGACCTCTGGTTAGTGAAAATGTCGGATTCTTTGATTGGATTTTATAGGATTTCATCAGGGACTGAGGGGCTGTGCGGTTCTGAACCTCTGCTGTGAGTGGACTGACTACCGTTTGCATTTAAGCATCCATTTGAGCCAGATTCCCCTGAGGATTCATTTGTTTCAAAGAGGGTCATTTACGCCTGCCCCCACCCCCTTAAAAAAAAAGATTTGCTCTTTTTCACAGCTGCAATTAAAGGGATTTTTCCTGTTTATTGTAGGTATAGGAAGTGTGTGGCCAAGGTCACTGTTTTAATTAGGCACTATTTAAGACCAATAACAAAGTGATTATTTACCAAATGCCATTGTGAACAGAAATGCTTGATAGCTGGCATGTTGAGTGCTACTCAAGTGCTTTTCACCCCCAACTGCTTTCTGAAAAGCGCCAATGACTAAGACGAGAGGTCACAAATCTACTTTGATTGAGATTTCAATGGATACAGATACGTCCCCGCTGACTTTTTTCCCTGCTAACCTCTTTCCTTTTCTCTTTACCCTCTTTGCAGCGTCATTGCCTCGCTCTAAGTAAATACGTGCTCTTTATGTTCCTCGTTGTCTTTCAACGTTTGGCAGCGTGGCAGCGGGGGATCAAAATGCGTGTGTCTGCTAAATGTCAGTGGGTAAAAGGGGTTGAGTTTAGAACAGCACACACCGTGAAGCACCTGCTGTAAAGAGAAGCAGCAGGGGGAGGTTTCATCTCAGTTTGATCCAAAATGGAAAAGGCTATGAGCAACATGTCGACATCAATATCAGCCCCACACACGCTGAACCCCTACCTCCTCAAGTCTATTTTCAATTTAGCCCTATTCAACAGATGGTGGTAAAATAGCTCACCTTGGCATTTTAATCAGACTAGAACACCATTTAGAATCATTATGAAGATTGTATGCCATAATCTAATGCTGTAATTGATTATTAGTTTCCTAAATATTGTTGTGTATCCTGACATTAAGTTGGCTATTTGAAGCAAAAGCAATGAGTCACAATTATTAGAATTTCAAACTCACCTTAACTTATGTCTAATCAGATTAGCTTTTATGGAACATGTCCCACAGAGACATCTGTGTCTTCTTAAAAGACTATTATGGTTTAATGTATTAAAAATGCTCTGATTAATAATGCTGAAATCTGAAATTATTGTGTTTTCATGCCTGCACAATTGTGGTTTCGCTAAGGGATAAGACCACTTTTCATGAAGGCATCGTTCGCTTGCTTAAGACAAGTCAAGGAGGAGAAGTCTTTTGGTGCTGTGTATGACATCAAATAAGGTTTGGATTCTAAAATGGTCTGGATGAGCGTGACCAGCCATGGGAAGTATCTTTGGCCTCCAGGGACTGAAAAAAAGACAGGAAGCCCAGAAGAGCCACTGCAGGCCATCTCCTACTCCTCCTCCTCCGTGCCATTTGGCCTTTGTCTTTACTTGGCATCTGTATGCGTGTGTCTCTGTGTGTACACCCCTCTGACTGAGTTTGCATCTGCATCCTGTCCTTGTTGCCTGTCCCTGGCTGCACTATTGGAGGCAGCTGATGCTATCTCATGGCAGTATTGTGGCAGCCCCTGCTACGAATAATCAAAGGCAGCTGTTTGGAAAATACCAGAGATGCCTAATAGGAAGCAATGATGGTCTGGATTTAGTCTTTACCCTAAAAGCCCGCCATGCCTGAAATGAAATGCGTCAGATTGATTATTATTACCGGCATGCAGGCTCCACGCCTTCTTTAGAGCATTTACCTTACTTTAAAGGGACTCTACTTCTCTCTTTGTCTCAAAGTATTTTTAGTATAATTACCGCCAATAATTTCTGCAGTATGAGCAGTATTCCTCGCTCTTTGTGGGGTAAAAATTAGGAGGAAAAGACCTATTATTTCTATTATTTGGATTGTGCACTGAGGCAGCTTTTGGGGTTTGATTGTGTTTTGTTTGAACAAGTCAGTTAATGAACGCCAATCGCTGGATGCTGGCAGTTCCCGACGCATATCTGCTGATCTGGGGGTCCCAGCAGATCTTGGCCAAACACTAGGCAAGGCAAAAACAAATCTGTCTGTCAGTAAGGGGTTAGGAGTCCTAATTAGGGGTCCTGACTCTCTGTCCGCGGCTCCAAGTCAAGCGTCAGCTCTCCCTGATTGGTACAAATCTCGTTTTTCTAAGCCTCAAAGGTTCGCAGAGAGGGTCAGCAGCTCGCTGTGATGTTGATTTGCTAGTACCTTTAAAAGGCCATTGATTACGTAATTAGAAAGGGAAAATGCTGCACCACTGTGGACTAAAAGGAGGGGTTGAGTGGTTAGGTCGTTTGATAAGTGGTGGGAACTTTTCTGCACTGAATGTGTGAGCATGATGAGGAAGTTACCTCACTCAGAAAGTCAGCAGGAAATCAGTTGTTACAATGCGATTTTTATTTTATTTTCCTTTTTGCTTCATAGGTCTGTCCGTCTCAGCTGTATTCATACATTTGTACATCAGCTGTGTTGATGCCATTAATATCGATTCTACACACAATGGTTTGCTATCAGTTCTTCGAGGTCTCCTGAAACAACAGGGAACGTCTGGGCAACTGTTCACACGAGTTTTTCATCTCACAGATCATTTCTCCTTTACCACTGACTCACAATGGAAAGAAATGGTCTTAGCAAGGTACTTCTGGGAAAAACAGCGTCATCATTTTTTTACAATAACATCACTACCTTTACTGTAACAAAAATAAAACCAGTGGCAAAATGTTTACGAGGATAATCTTGTCTATTAAATGTTTAGTTTGGAGTCATGTCATTACGTGAGAGTGTATGTGTTTAAGGTCATAAATGTCATTGGATGCATCACTTTTATTTCCTGTCAAAATGCTACAATGCTATCGGAAAAGCCAGCTGCTCGGCGCGTATGTCTCCCTCTGTCTGTCAGTGCATGTCATGGATGATCTCGTCCACGAACGATCGCTGAGAGCAGAGGCCACAGGCACAAAAGCAAAATAAACTGCAGGGGAAGGAAGTGGTTAACATTAACAAGGATCCAATAAGAAGATTAAATGTAAAACGCTGGCGCTAGTAATTGATGTGTTCCTAACTGTGTGTATACATGTGTGTGAAAGTGTGCATGGTTCTGTACAGGTGTATGTGTGCGTGCGTGTGTGCGTGCGTGTGGACATAATTGCTGCCAGATCTGCAGCATAACTCAAAGGTTGATTAACAAACGTCTCTACTGTAAATAGTTGCCACTAATCATGCAACGCCACTGCTCTTAGCAGAAATGAGCAGAAGAAAGAAATCTGCCTTGTGTTTTTTTCCATTTTGGAGGAGTGTGTGTGTGTGTGTGTGTGTGTGTGAGGGGGGGGGGTGTAGCTGTCATTATAAGGTTATTCACAAAACATAAGTTGCCATCCTGAACTTGACAGATCACAGAGTCTTGCCATCACATTCTTAGTGTTATTTTGGACATGACATGAGATAAAGGAAAGATTTCAACAAATCTTGATTGTTCATTTCCTTTTCCACCCACTAACCACCACAACTAAAGATTAGGCTGTGCCTTCGACTGTTACACAGCAGCAGCAGCAGAACTCCAACTATAGTGGAGTATGGCTACCAACATTTTAAAGAATAAAAATAAATGTGTTTTTGTGGGGAAAATATTTGCAAGGTGATTTTTTTCTATTAACATAGTGAAGATACAGCACGTTGATAATTAATATAAATGAAAAGTCACAAACATGTTGATAGTGAATAAATGTTCTCATGTTTTGTCTTTACCAATCTCCTCCATGTGGATCTTTTTCAATCTTTCAAACAAATTGTAAAATTGTTACAGAATGTATTTTTTGGGAGATAAGGTTTCTTTTTGATGTTTTTAGTTTTTTTTTCATAATTCAATAAAAATAACAGATTTACACTAAGCAACTGCGTTTTATCTAAAAGAACACATGTTTTTGGTTATTTATAATATATTATTTTATTTTGTATATATTAATTTTCAGGGTCTTATAGGCACCATATTTAGTTTTTACTACCTCCTTTTAACTGCATTACTTTCAAACACAAGCATATTTCTAAGTGTTAGTAGTAATGTTCTTTAACACAATTATGCTACTCTATGTTATAACTGTCTATGCAAGCAGCTTATCATAACCTATAAGTAGTTTTATTATTTGATTACATTTATCATCCAAACTGCTTATGACAGGAGCAATGGAATAAAGTCAGGTGGAGTGACAAGAATACATAAGGCAGGTTGTGGACAAAAAGGATGGACGGGTGGAGACAAAACAACAAAACTTTGACACAGGACATCACGGTTGATTTCAGAACGGCTCACTCAACTCTCACAGGTAAAAGTGGACACTTAACAAAATGCAATGGATGGATGAATAAATGAATGAATATTTTGTAAATGTCTATTTTTCATCATGTGCAATAAGTACTGTTAAAAGTTTGTAAAGCAGATACTACTTTTTCACATTTAACAAGTCATTGTTGTCATGGACCTGACGTAATAATATCCATCCATCCATCCATCCATCCATTATCTTCCGCTTGGTCCGGGGTCGGGTCGTAATAATAATTGAGTAATGTTTTAGGAAACCAGTAAATTCTATAGTGCTGACATTATATGTGTGTATAAATATTTCTACGCACTTGCTGGGTACTGTGGGATAGTAGCTGTGCTTAAGTGCATTAATGTGAATCCTCTTCAGTGTATTCATGGATGTACGTGGAATGCTAGGTGTGGAGTGAACACTTGAGCTGACTTGAGCTCATAATTCTGAATACTGGGTGCTTTTGTTAAAGCTAATTACAAAAATGTAGCCGTACCTTACAGTCAAACCACTGCTGTCAACTGCGTCCATTAGGGTTCATCGGTTTGTCTTGAAAAACACCTACATTCACAAAGCTGGAGGCTTTAATGCTTGTATTTCTGTGAATTACAAATAAATTGTCTCGTCTCCAATGTAAACAAAATGCTTTTCAGTTCTTATAAGCCACCAGATAGCATGTGATTGCATTGCTTTTAACATGCTGCCACTTCCAATGCTGTTTTCAATGACAGAAGCCCAAGGCAAAGTGAAAAAGCAGTAAATATATTCCATTGTGCTTAACAGATCGAACGAATTCCAAGACACTTAGAGATTTTCTATTGAGACGCTGTCAAACAAAGACAATCCATGCCATCGCTGTTCTCATGCACTCTGCATTCCTGTAAATCTATACGTGTTTGTGAAGGGAAAAAAAAGTGAGACATGGGGAATCAGGGGAAAAAATATGGATACAAATAAATATAAGAAGATGATAACCTAAGCGCAATGCATGCAAGTAGATGTAGCTAAGCTAAGATGCTCCAAAGGATGTTCCAGTGCACGGATAGTGTTGTACTGTTAATGGTTTTCCAATACTTAACGATATGCAATATAATCCACCATTTAAAGCCGCTCTAAACAAATACATGTACATCTGCTGGTTTTATCATTCTTGGCCTGTGCAGAGGCTGATACTGCTGCAAACACTTCTACATAAAATTTAAGCAATCTGTTCTCTCATAACTGGCGCCCCATGTCAATGTTTGGAGCACAGCGGAGATACAGTGACGATGTCTTAAGGCAGGTAAGTTATGGCGAGTACGTAGTGGAGTTTAACATGGGTAAATGTCAACTCTCTGTCCAGCCAACAATGGGCCTTTCCTTATTTAAGAGGTGGTACAGTTGCCTCTTTGTTCTTTGCGAGGGTTGACTGGCATAACAGTTATTAGTATTGTGTGTATTCAATTTAAAATAAAAACCTGTATAGCTCCAAGTAAAAATATAAGTATGTAGTAGTAGTTTTAGGCTTTAGATTCATTCTTTTTATACTTTGAATACATTTGCAGCATCATAACAGCTTATTACATGTGTTTCAGCTGTATGCTAAGTACTAATGGCTTTCCACTGAAAGAAAAGCTGCCCGTGACATATTCATTTATAAACCTATCCCAAACTATGGCTCGTCTGCTGCTCGTTGCCAAACTTAATATGTTTAACCTTTAGCTCAGGATCGGCTATTGTTGCTTTCAACACAGCGACACAATGTCAGCCTAGTAGTAATGAAGACAGGGAAATCAATTGATTGATGAATGAAAGATTAGTCTATAGACAGAAAGCTAATTAGAGCTGTTAGGCCAGAATGAAGAGCGAGTCCAGATGGATGGATCACAGCTCCATAATCAGGATATACTTTATTTGACACCTCAAAGAACCTAATTGAAATAATGGCTTTATTGATATTTTTAGATGCCTGTTTGTTTGTAAGAAGTGTGTGTGATATATTTGTGTACCACACAGTCACTAGCTGTTCTCCTTTTTGTAAAAGAGTTGCTGGATCACATGTGTTAACGCCATGCACACAGTACACTTAATACAGGAGTGTTGATTATCACACCCACACACTAAATGACTGACTCCATGCATTCCATAGAAAGTGTATGATTAACTTTATTACGGCTGATCTGAAACGCAGGCCTCCTTAGCACCAGTAATTGATTTGTGAGAATTATGGCTGTACACTGTCTCTTGCCTATTCATTAATCATACAGGCGTTGTTTGAGTAAAACAATGTAGTGAGTAATTATATTGATGAAGTCTTCTCTGCACACAGTTGTCTAGGGAAATGGAAATATAAAGCTTAACAGAGCAGATGTCTCATAATACCAGAATTAAGTGATTAGAATAATCGCTTTTGTGCAAATAATCTCAAACAGCAACATCCGCTCTGCCACAGAAGACAGTACGCTCCTGTGATGCTGAGAAAAAGCAGAAGCATGCCTGTCTCTTCGCTGCTTCAGCTAATTTCCCATAATCCCCTCTGATAAGGCCCCATAGTCCTCATCTACCTATGCCGCATAGCAATGTGATGCACATTAGTCAATTAATAGTGTGTTAAATGACAGAGGTTCCAGTCAATTGAGTTTCTCTTGGGAACAGGGTTGCCGTTGTCCTACAATTCAAGACAGAGAGATGAAGACAAAGACAGTGATGCTGGGATGTTTGCATAAGAGATATGTTATCTCCAAGATAATTTGGGTTTCCTTGTTTTAAATAATAATGTAGAAGTATGGTTTATACTGCCCCCCCCCTTTCTTCCTATGAATATAATTTAGTTCAACTTCAATGCATTCAATTGTATGTACGTTTTTGAATATCCCATCCCCCAGCCTCCTTTTACTCGCAGAGCCTCAGTCAAAACAGTTGTAGCCCACATATCAAGTGGAGATTTTAGGGCCAACCATTCCCGCTGGAGGAAGAGGGGAAAATGGCCCCCTATTATGCGACCCTCAGTCAAAGCCTTCTCTCCTGACAAGGGTATTAAAATGAAATAAATCAGCCATTAAGAAGTGGGTGCTGGCAATTGAAACCCTATTAATGCGGCAGGCAGCGAGAGGTAGCCCCGGTGTGATTTGACAATGGAGCTCCACGGTGCCCCTTTAATTGCATTTTGGCCAGGTTTTCAGTCCCCAAACTGGGTGAGGATGACAGGTGTATGCACCAGATGAGCGTGTACGGACACACAGCAGAAACCTCTTGGACACACAGATATACTTAAGAAGCGAACTAATTTCTTTAATATTAATACCTAAAATGAGAATTCCCACCATGTCGTATCATATCCTGAAACACATTAACAGTTATGGTCACTCCTTCAGTCAGACATCAATACCATGTGTTGTTGGCAGCCAGGCCCCATCAATGTTGCATAGGCTCCTTTCTCATTACCTTTGCTGTTAGACTAGACACTGTGTGATGGATCATGGCTGCGACTGGACCTCATTTGGGTGATGTATCACTAGTGTTTCCCTGTGAAGTGTGTAGGTGATTATACGCAGACACAAACACAAACATCTACAAATGGTGATAGACAACAAACTGGGCCCCACTTCTGATGTCCCTGATATGAGCAAATGGTAAAGTGAATGATCCCCTCTAAGACCTTCAGCTTTTGTGTTATTATAAGCTCTTCTTTTTGCATTCATGGAAACTGAGAGAGTGTATATGTGTGCAGGGTGATGAGGTCCAGTACTGGCAGTGTTAAACAGAACCGGGTGAATCATTTCAAAATATAACTCAAAGTGCAACTTGGTGTTTAAATCAAACATCTATTTTGTTTGTAGAACATGATTCTTGCTGTTGATTGTATTGTTTCCTTGTTCACTTTGGGAGAATATGGTGTGGCAACCCAGGAGTAGTCACCTGTCACTGATAATTGATATATTCATTAAATGTTCTTATTCTCTTTCGCTGGTATCAGTTTCTCTTGACAATAGCAATGTTGACAACAGCAGTCAATGAATCACTTTACAATTATGATTGTTGATGGCCCATAACACAAACTTGGACGGGATGTCATTATGGGAACATTAAAGTCATACACAGGGATGCTGGGATGGAGAAACCTCCCCCCACTCCCCTGACACCCTCATTTAAAGCAAGGTCCTCTCTTGTCTGTCTTTATCCCTTACAACGTTGTCATGTTCATGTTTTTGCATTATATTGTGCACATGTAAATGTTCTATAATGTTTTTGTGTATTTGAAATGCTGTGAAAAAATATCTTTTTCGCTGCATCTGTGTAATTTTCTAACAATTCAGCCCATGATAAGGATGTCGACTAACAAAATTTGCAAAAACCATTGGCCTGTGGCCAGCATTTATTTATCACCTGCTCAAAGCTCAATAGGAAAGCACAGCCACTGAGTACTCACAGGTTATGCATGGTCCCTCAACTTGTCTTGTCGACTTTTACTTTAGTTAGTGAATTTCCACGTTTTCTATATTACTAATCATGTATAGGTAAGAACACTAAGGAACAGAGGGTGGCCCCTCAGTCAGAAGGCAGTGTGTTGTGGTGTACAGTATGTTGAGTCTACTATCAGTGAGCAAATAGTTCTTTCTTCTTCTGGGATCTAAACAGCCACAAAACAGTGTGTGAGTCTAGAAAGAAGCTCTTTGATTCTGAGGGACCGACGTTTGGAGGGCAATCATCATGCATGGTTTGTGGTTTCTAGGTTCCCATAATAAAGATATGAGCTAACCAGGATTATTCTAACCAAGTGTTAATATTTTCAATGTGTTGACCCACGACCAGGATGCAAAACCCAGTTCAGAGAGGAAATATACTTGTATGTAAACATAATCAGTGTTGTCGAAATATTCGCCGGATGAAAAGCTGAGTTCATGTGGTTGACATGTGATCTCTCCATGGTGGGTGTATACTTTGCCCCGCTATTGCTGCCAGTAAATGTGTCCCCCTTAGAGAGATAGGCTATCATCTCCTTTTCACATTGCTGTCCTTTTCCCAGTACTCTAACTGCAGCAGCGCACAAACACACAGAAACACATGTGGCTGGCCTTGTTGTCACAGCAGACTAACGGGTTGCAGTAGCGGCAGACTTGATTGCCTGCCTGGCGCTGAAGTGAAGAAGAGGAGACAGCACTAAATGAAACTCCATCCATCTTAATGAAACACAATTATTTTCCACTTATTAATCATTGAAAAATCAATATGTCTCTTCTCAGCCCAGTGTCGGCTGGATTTGTCATTTGAGGCTGAGCTGTTATGTATCATCCTCTGACGCCAGGACAGTCATGGGTTCAGTCACCTGTGTCCTTTAGGAGGAATGGGAGGGAAAAAAGACAAAAAATAACACAGCAGGAGATAGATACAGACATTTGTTGTGGATGAAACAGAGAAGAGGAATGGGTTTTGAGAGGGAAAGCAAGCAGAAGAAAAAAGAAGTGGACTGAAAGAATAAATGAATGAAACACAGAGAGGAAAGCGGGATGCATGGCCTCTCAGCTCTCTCTGTCTCTTCCCCAGTCTCGGAGACAAATGGGAACTCATTAGTGGCTGTTGGTGATTGTGTGTTTCTCCACAGATCAATTTACTAAACACATTGTTTAATGGCTCATTATTAAAGTCTAAGGCTGCCTATTGACTGGAAGGATGGGTGCAAGGGTGAAAAATTAGCTTTTGTGATTAAATATATTTTTTTATTAAAATGCAATTGATTAAAAGAGAACCAACCCGCTGTTTAGTGTTCAACTGCCAGGACATTGTGTAACCTTTAATATCCAAGCTGAGCAATGCATTCAAACAGCATATATATATATATATATATATATGTATTTATATATATATCCATCCATCCATCCATTTTCTTCCGCTCATCCGAAACCGGGTCGCGGTTATATATATATATATATATATATATATATATATATATATATATATGGTGGCACGTTATATCACTGCTCAGTGTTG
>JAUMTR010000012.1:20623360-20734510 GCA_032270685.1 Microctenopoma stevenorrisi
ATATGGTGGCAAGTTAAATCACTGCTCACTTTTGATTTTCTACTTACTCCTCATGGTTCTACTTTTGGGGAATACATGTGAATGAGTGGTATGTGCCTTCCCTATGTAAAGATGTTTTTTTTTGCCTCTAGCTGACAGATTACTCCAGGTGACACCACCTGAAGGAGTTTGACAGCTCAGACACCGTCATCGCATTGCTTATTCTGGGTAGGTTGTAGTCTGTGTTGGTCTGCTTCTCCAGAACTCCCCCAAATAACCTTATCTTTGCTACTGGGTATCCAATCCAATACATCACGTACGATTTGTTTTAAACTATCCTCTAACTGCTAGTGTCATGTGAATAGCACATGAAAAGATGAGACCCGTCTATTGTGAATGCAGTGCTGCAATCTATGCAATGTCAGTGTTTTTAGAGGTGGCGGAAGCGTCAGATATGTGGGTTCTCAAAGCCCAATGGAAGATTTGGGTCCTATCTTACCATTTCTAACCCTTTATTGTTATCTCAGATAGGTACAAGTAAACTTTTTTATGGGCTCCAGAGCTTCACTTATGTTATTGGGGAGCAGGAGCTTTAGTCATAGGGGAAGTAAATAATAATATGAAACAAAGCACCGGTAGTGTGGTAAAATCAGCAGCAGCATGAGACTGCAAAATCCACTTGTGTGTGCTCTTCTTTTGGGTAAAAGTAAACGTCTCTCATCTTCTTCACTTTATAGCAGCCTTTCAAAAGGCTCACTGAGAGTGTAACACATGCACGTGTTTTAGATGATACCGCTGCATCCTTTGAACACCTTCCTTTCTTACGAGAGGGGAAGGCATGGTATTGATATTGGCAGATACCCAATGTTGTGGTTTCGGGATCAGCGTGGAACATGAAAAAGTGGTATCAAGGCACCCCTAATTGTAACAACAATCCTTCTGGAAAGCTGGGTAATAGCTTAATTCGTTGAGTGTGGAGAAAAAAGCTTGACTGAACTACCCATTAGAGTCAGATCATTTAGTGGCAAACAGCAGGGTAGCAGCCAGTGGATTCTGCAAAAAATATTTTCAACATTCATTAACGATACAGTATAACTTAATATATCATACCACCTTTTTTTGGTGGTTTTTGTTCATAGTGAGACACACGTGCCTTTCATTTAAAAGTTTCTCATATTAGAAGGTACTTTTTATGAGTCCAAAAAGGTTTGTCTTTGGATCTGGAGAGGTATCTCAAAAGATCTTTTGCAAGAAAGGTGCAGAAGAGAATAGAGAATAGAAACAAAGCGACATATTAAGATAATATTTTAAACATTTTATACTGTTTTAAGAAAGCATTAAGAAGTGTAATCAGGGGATAATGATCCCCCAAATTATTTTCTTCTCTCTCTGTAAAATAACAGTACTATCACTTTAGTCACCTGTCCATGTCTTCATCAGTCATAAGTAACTTTGTCCAACTCTCAAACATGAAATACCCTATGTACATCCCTCTTGGTTTTTTTGCAGCAGAGGAATGAAATCCATCAATCTGCTATTCATCAATTTTATCGTCCGCTCTCTCTTTCTCAGCCACTCCAAAACCCCAAAAGGAAAGCTTTTGGTGCTGGTGTGAAAAATCATCCGGAGAAAAAAATGATTCCTACCAGCTCAATCCTCTGTTTTCCCTCTCAATAAAACAAGCGACAAGGCTGGCGCTTGATGTACGAGTGTTGTGGGCGCCTGGGTGTGCAGCAGAGTGCATAAGCAAAGTCATGTTTCACAGCAAACAGAGTGTTCTTTACAGTCACCACGCCACCTGGATGAGAATATAATGTTCTACAGCACATAACTGCTTCAGGTCAATACTTGATTTGCTCCAGCATGTTGTAGAGCCTCTGCTCTGTTTAGGGTCTGGGGATGCATTCAGGGCCCCAGACACAGGACACAGAGGTAGTGGTGGAGGGGAGCAGAGTGCTGCTTCTCAGTGTCAAAACAGGGACGCCGACTGGGCCACGTTCCCCTGAGTCACTGAAATCATTTCCAGGTATGCGGGTCTGCATGTGTGAGACTGAGATGTACTGCTGTTGAGATCTATGAGCGCATGCTGAATATAAACACACCGTTTTAAACGGGTGATGAGTACAATGAAGAAAAATGTTCCCTTGTGGCATTCCACAAGCCAGGTACAGGGACAATTAATGCACACCAAACTACATGTTTACATCTGCAGGTCCCCACCAGGGCAAAGACTCATTAAACTAGCAATCGCCAGCTATCTCCACCGAGAATAGACCTATGAGCATCTCTGCTTTTTCACTATGAGGGGTAAGATTTGGGTGCTGCCTATGGTCATCCGGGGACAACAAACTGTGATTGTCAGAAAGCACCCAAATAATGGATGAGGGTGAGGCCAGTTTCCTTTCCTTTCCAGTTTACTTTCCTTAAATATTAATGTTGGTGAACTGCAGTCCATCACAACCATGGTGGTGGTGGTGAAGGAAAATCACTTGCTCTTTCACATATATAAAAACGTGTTGTGAACATGAGATCCATGTTCATGGTTGTATACTGTTGGTAGGTAAATGGCATCGTGTCTTTTCACAACTCTGGCTCTGAGTAACACCTTGCTTCTGAATATGCCTGAGGCATGTAGGAGCTGTGCAGGACTCGGTACGTGCAATGGGCAATATGCAATAAATGTTTGTTACAATTAGATTAACTCCACATGTTAGTTATTAGGGTACATTTATTTACATGTGTACTTACAGTATAATAATTACCCATGCTAAACACAAAATCACATTTTGTCCAATGATTATAGGCTGCACTAATATCACATTTCTAGTAGTGTACTTTACAAAAAATACATAAAGCATGAGAAAAACTGTAAAATACCACCTTAATGTCTGAAAGTTCCTGCTATTTCAATGCTAAATTAATGAGCCAAGTTTGGAACAAGTTTGCCTTCTGGAGGAAACTATTAATTTGTGGTGCTGGCCTGTAAAGCTCGTTTTTTCTCCTTTGGCTTCCTTTAACACAACCTGTCACAGTGGCAGACTTGAAGCTTGCTAAACCAAGTACGGGAGCCTGTTTTTATCATGGCGCTAATCCAGAGCCCCTGGGTCCCCTTGCCACATTGACCAGATGAAAGGCCTTGCCCAGATGTTTACAGCCTGTGAAAGTGGCAGGGAGCTGGTGGCGGATGCTGGCACAGCGCACAGACAGACAGAAAACAAGGCAGTAAAGCCCCATGCTGCTGAAAAGTTTAGGGAACAGGAGGAAAGAAAGCGTGTCAAAGACAAATAATAGAGTTGTAAGGTTCGAGGAGCATGCAGGTGAGTGTATTCCACGAAGGTGCTACTACATTACATGACAGTGTAGTGCTGAGGTTCACTGCAAGTTAAAGAGTGTGATACAGAGTAATTAAACTATATACGAAATGCAATCTAAATAGCCATCTAGAAAGTTTTTCACAAAAAGTTGGCTCAGGTAATAGCTCCTGAAGATTTAACCTTGACCCCCGCTTTCCAGATGGCCCTCACAGTGGTAACTTCCATACTTCGCTCATTGACCTATGTGACCCTGATGACAGAATGTCTGTGCATGTTTGTTGTGTGGTTGTCTACTAAGATGTGTCTGTGTAGCCATGCCAGTCTGTCTTAAGCTCAGGCCATCTGGTGCCCTCTGTCAGAGCATTTTTCTAGTATGCACCGTATGCAGTCGCCCAGACTTTCAAGTTGCCAAGGACAGGTGACAGCACTGCTGATCTCCTGATATATGTGGTACTAGAACATAGATCAAGATCAAAGATAAAAATGTTGTCTTTCCTGCAACCAGGGGACTATGTTCACCAGCTACGGGGGCCTGGTCAACTAGGGAAAAACACTTTTGCACTGTGTTTTAATTTCATAGAAACACTAAACTGTTTCTATTGTTCTGTGACATAGGAACCGCAGTGAAAAAGCAGCACAGGGACACTAAAAACCTCCAGGACCATCAGGGATTACAATTTTGCTTTAATGCATTGCTTTCCAGCAAATATTCAAAACAAGACAAGAAGTCTCCAACCTTATTAACCTCCAAGCTATTGATCTGATCTTGGCCTCAGGCCCCCGTTTCGTTAAGTGCAGAATTATGTAGATGTTGCCTCATTGTTGCAATAATGTCTCGTGTACACCCGTATGCTAATAAACAAATGAACGAATGGTCTTATTGAGGGTTTCTATGACTAACATTTGCGCTCCTGCACCAACCCCAATTAGAAAACTCCTCTAAATGAATGTGCCGCGTTTTGCTGGAGCTGCGCTGTCTCGTGACTTAATCTGAATTGAGCGGCGCACCCCTTTATTAGGTTACGCGCGGCCGCAATGTGTCTTGTCACTTTGCAGAGACAGCGGCCGATAAAATCTGTTGAAAACAATTAGATTGTCATTGATGTGTCAGTGAGATCGTGAGAACAACAGATCGATGGCCGATCCACTGCTCTATATGTGCAGATGCACATGATGGATAAATGAACAATAGGAATTCAGCAGAAAACTTTGAGGAGCCATGAAGAGTCTACGTCTGTATCTTTCTCACACGCGCAAACACACACACACACACACACACAAACAGGTCTTTTCTCACACTTGGCGCTTGACGCTTGGAGCGATCTCACAGCACTCAACAACAGAGTCAGTGAGAAAGGGAGAGAGGGAGAAGACAAACCAATTCCAATACAGCACTAATGGGCCACATCATGCCAATACAGTAAATAATGGCCCTTTCAGCTCAGTCAATAGTGAGTAAATGAAAATTTAACCTTTCATTAAATGTGGTCGTATTATTTCCCCCCGCTTGCTTCCCAGCTCTATTTCCCGCTGACTTTTTTTTTTCTCTTGTATACAAGAACCAAGTGTTATGATGTAGGACTGTACGCCAGCATTCAGTGGTGTGTTGTAATATCTTCCCATCAAAGAGTTTGTTATCTTACGACTGTGGAGTGCTGGTTATCCTGAAACTAACCTGACAGGGCACAGAGCAGGTGGTTATGGACAGCACACGACTGATTAGGAAGTCTAATTACTAAAGCTAAAGCTAATTTCTTGTACAGTATGGTCTTCGTATGCAACATACCTGTTCCTAAACCTCCACTGACTTCTGCAGGCTATGCAATGGCATTATTGGGAGCAGCGGCGATAAGTCTCTAGGCATCCTGTCTGGTAGTAGATGAAAAGGCTCTGGGCCTG
The DNA here is from genome assembly GCA_032270685.1 of Microctenopoma stevenorrisi. Taxonomy (NCBI): domain Eukaryota; kingdom Metazoa; phylum Chordata; class Actinopteri; order Anabantiformes; family Anabantidae; genus Microctenopoma; species Microctenopoma stevenorrisi. The sequence continues at coordinate 20,628,553 of JAUMTR010000012.1, forward strand.
CTCTCCACTGTGGCCAACCTGCCCTCTTAATTAATTAGCGCAAGCAGGAAGTGCTGGCCCACAGGGGAGAGGAGGCTCCTCCAGAGGACTGGACAAGGTGATAATGTCCTAAAGGGGAGACCAAGTCCTGTATGCTCAAGCTACCCAGCTCTAAATGTACGGTGGGAATCGTGCTAGGTGTTCCCAGCCATGCATGTATCCTGCATTTGGTTCACACGCCTCAACAAATCTGAAAACTTCATAGTGTCTTTGTTTTGTGTATGTTAAGTAAACCTGTCCCCGTCTACATTTTTTTAATTGTGTTCACTGCACAGTTCTTACACTGGAAAAACCATTTACATACATGAACAGCATGCAAGTCACTGGTAGCCGGTTGAAGTTGACATACACAGGACACGGAGATGAACACTTAAGTTGGTGAGTCATACCCAAGTCTTCGTAAAAATCGACTTCTGGCTTCACTCACACTTCGTCCCTAATAGATTCCAGAGAGGACTTGGATTCCTTAGGGGGAAGGTTTGCACAACTTTCAGCAGTCTTTCATTGCATCACAGTGTGCATCGGCTGGTGTTGGTGTCCTGTGCTAGGAGTGTGTTACAATGCTTTAGTGGTGACTGAGGGAGAAGCAGAACATCACATTCCCTGGTGATATCCCACCATGTGCACTGATTCATTTCAGAAAACACATTTTTAAATTAATAGAATTCATGTGAATTATTAAATTGTTAAATTATGAAATTATTATAAATAACAAAAACGTTATTGTAATTTCAATTTCAAATATTATACAACAGTTGAGTCATCACAAATGATTTTTCCACAAGCATGTCAGCGCGGCGCTGTGCTTGAGTGTGGTCTTGAGTGTGCATAGATTTTGATCTTGGCTAAGAACAAATACCAAGTAAGAAGACATATCAGACATTTTAGATCAGAGGCATGTGGCATAGACCAAATGACTTGGAAACGCACTCACATATATGAAGTTGGTCACTTCAATGAGCTTCATGCACCTGCTCACTCTTACGACATATAAATACTACTAATATCAAAACAACATCAAATGTTTTCTGGTGATTTGCATATTAAAAGAAACACCAAACAAGTTATCACTTAAACTATTTACACAGGTTTCCATGACCCATGTAATCTTAGCATACAATACATACAACATGTGTGGTGTTTTCGACGTATCCCTGTTTGGTTTGTGTGCGTGTGTGTGTGTGTGTGTGTGTGTGTGTGTGTGCGCGCATGTGTAAACTTCACTCTGTTTCACTGTGTGTCTCCAATAATGAGCATGTGCACCTTTTTCTGCCCGAGGCCTTCATACACAATTTAGCCAGAAAGCCATAGCTGATCATGATTTAGCTTTTGACACGGCTCGCCCTGAGGCAGGTGGGGACTAATACAGATATCTGACTCCCGGACCGCAATGAAGGGGAGGAGAGAGAGAAAGTGAGAGGCCTTATATTGACTAAATGATAAAGAGGTTGGTAATGATAAATAACAGTCATTTTATTGTGGAATTCCCAGAAAAGACACATTCTACACAATATATAAAAAGAGAAATAATAGACGGGGAAGTTGCTTGGTGGGGTCTCTGTGCGCTCACTCCCCACAGTGCCGCCCATTCTTAAACTCCAATATTCCTCTGCAGGGGTGGAGGTCGCAAATTGTGTTAGAAGGACCTGCTGCTATGAATACTACATAATGCTGATGCAGAGTGGCACCATAATCCCTGTCTCTTGCACTAGAAGGAGGGCCCAGGCACCAACTCTTTCTCTGTCTCTCCATCTCTCTCTTTCGTTATCTCAGTCTCTATTCTACTCACTCCCCGTTCTGTGTGTCAGCGTGGTCCTTGCACAGTTTTCTCAGCACATCGGGGTGGCAGGGTAGCCTGTGTCTGCAGCTTTTGGTCTCTGCTGCTAAGTCTCCAGGCCTGAGCTATCGCTGAGACAAGATGGCTGACCTCTAAGGACAGATAAAGTCCTAAGTGGTGCAGCATAAATGACACTAACATGAGCAACTTCACGCGTTCAGCTGCTCGGAGGAGCGCTGAAAGAGTGTGGCCTTGCTAGCATTCATGCAATTTATCCCTCTGTAAAAACGCAGCTCGTGCAAACATATCAGCTCAGACCCATGGTGGATAAAAGTCTCTGCTGACCGTCACCTAGAATTTAAATTCTAACCATTCCATATCACTTGATCACCCACTTTAAATAAATGAAGGAATATCAAAAAAGTTCCCAGCTTTATTGGTGCGAGAGACTGATGGCAGCTTGTGCGCTTGCCTCGGGATACCTCTGCAGCTCTGCAGTTCCTGAATACTGAGTGGAGAGTGGCCCAGAAATGAGCAGTCAAATCCAATTAAATTACTCAGATTAAATTGTACAATGGTTATGGAATACCTGATCAAATTACTCACATTCAGGGGATTTCGACAGCAACCAATTAGTTCAAAGTACACACACTCAAATTAACACCAAGAGAGGACAGGGCCTTTATTTGAGGGAAATGATACAACATAATTACATCACGTTGTAAAAAATCACAAATTATACAGCATGCATTTAATAAGAATGTGGAAATGGTTCATAGGTCTTGATAAGACAAATCTAACCCTGTCAACAGTGTAATGTGGCTAGGTTGTCTAAATTAAAGAGGAGAAGTTATTATTGTTTCAAAGGAGCTTAAGGGCCAATTCCTGCTCAGTCAAAACAGAAGCATTCTGAGCAACAGAGAACACAGCATGAGAGAAAGGGAATAAAAAAATGGTCAGAGCAGACTGTAGTTAACTCTCCTCCTGTGGTAATTGAGACATGATGAGAAAGCTGGTCCAACAGTTAACACAATTTAATTTTGAAGTAGGTCTTTTTTGTTAGATTGGCCAAAATAGACACTTTGTCATTTCCTCTGTAATGATGGAATTCTTTGGAAACTCCTGGCTTAATTGTACAAGGGACTTCCTGACCTTTTTTACATTTTAAATTTAGCTTCTCAAGGTGCCTTTCCAAGGTGAAATACGTGAGTAATGAGATATAAAATCAACCCTTTAATTGACTTTCAGCAAATTTAGATCCCTGTTTTAAAATTGAACCATTTTAGCTAATAAAGTTATTAATCTTACCCATACAGTAATTATCTCTGTAATTATGCTGTAATTGCACATATGTCAAGGCCACCTCTTTTAGTGAGCAGGCTTGCACTTACTGCTGATTATTTTCCTCACTTCATGTCAAGACATTACTCCTACACAGAGAACCTGAAGAGCCTGAATTGAGATTTTCATCAGTATCCATATTGGTGACTTGCTGCAGATAAGATGAAACATTTTCAATGTTTAATGCCTTATTTATTTGTGATGATTTAGCCATTACCCCAGTCCTTAAGCTTCACTATGGCATCCAAATTATTTCTGTCTGGGTACATTAACGTTTACATACACCCAGACAGCGCCTGTCATTTGATCACAGTGATGCATAAGCACTATAGTGTTCTACTTGATGCAGCCAGTTTAACTGTAACACACTTACCAATGCCTCATTTTGTTGTTTTTCTTCCACTATTGTCTTACTTGTTACTAGAAACTACTTCCACCCCTGATTCCATAGACGGCATAGAGCCACAGACGTACCATAAATGGCGTAACATGATAATGCCGCTTTAATTACCCCTTGGTCAGCCCACTTACAAACCTATTGCCGCAGCAGTCAATATCCCCAAAGATCCATTCATGCCTCGGCTGATGGTTAACTTGGGAGCCTTTGCTGAGTGCTTTAGCCTAATTGATATCCTTATTTAGCAATGAGCCAGTGGGAGTCGGAGGGGAGTTAAATGGAGCAGTTTACCAGGCAGCAAGCACGCTAAACCAGATCTCTGACACCACCACCGTGGTTTGCTGCAGCTCCAGCGATGATTTATACCGGCTAATTTACCCTTTCAAATTGATTAACGCCACTTTTGTTTTCCCTAATGATTCTTTTTACCCTTTGTTCTTTTCTTTTTATTTTTGTTAATAGTCACAATGCAGAGCAATTTCTACATATCTATGATATTTATTGGCCACTAACAGAGAGACTAGGTCACAGAAGGCTGAGGTTGAGATGCATGCAACAGAGTACATTTCACAATAAATGTGATCAAAAGCCATGTTCAGGATTCCACACCATTCAATTCTGGCAGAGCAGAACAACAGGTATTACCCAACCCAGAACAGGGTGCATGAGAACAATGCATATCCAACAGGTCAGACAAAGCCACCGGGAGCAATGGGAAAATCAGATTCTTCTTTTAAACTGGGTTTGTAGGTCTCTCCCTCCTGCCTGTCTCCCCAGATATGTCTCCCTTAACAGCTCAAAGTAATTAGCAACGACCACATGCCAAAGGTAGGGTAGCTACCATACACAGAGTAGGCAGACCTTATCTTTAATTTGAGACAATGAGATGCTCTGTGGGGGCTACTGGAGAGCTGGGAGCTATAAGGTAGGCAGGCAGGCTGCCCCTCCCAAGGTCACTTCACTGAAAAGAGACAGTCTAGGGACATTTGATATGCGTTTGTATGTGTGTATGCACGATTGATTCTTTTTGGTTTAGCAATTACAAACCAATTATTCTGGTTTGCATTGATATACGATGATATAAGCATTGAAAATAATTCCCGTCAGGACGGGTCTATAAACACAACCCTCTCACCCACTGTTTAAAACTTTGCTTTTGAGTGATACCTCTGAAATTCCTCCAGGGTTTCCCATTAGTCACATTGTTGACCACAGAGCTCAGCCACAAAATGGCCTCCAAACATGGAAGAGCTCCGTCAGCTCATTCTTTATACTGTCAGGATGAAGAAGAGCATAAAAACTCAGAGTCAATAAAGTCATATGAAATGCTTGATATCGAAACATGGCGCGTCCCAGTGACTGATTAAACGTCCAGGTTTAGTTGTGATTCACTCGCGTCTCTGAGGGGAAAAAGAGGGGAGGGAGAAAGAGAGAAAGCATAATACAGTAGCCTTTGAAAGCACTGTACAAGAATTTTCTCTGGTTGCTAATAGTTGCTTTATGGCTAAGCTTAGTGACATGTGATGTCAATTATGGATATACTTTCTGAGTAAAATCCACAGAGAAGGATGAAATATGTATTTCACCTGGTGCATGTGCACTTGTCATCACCTCTATCTCTTTTCAAGTCATTAACAAGTGAGATAAAGACGATGTTGAGAAAAAGGATTGACAGAGATTAGAAAAGAAAGAGAGTGCAGACAGATCTCCTTAACCTAAAATGTCTTAAATGTCACACAAAAAAGTGTGTGTAAACACAATAAAAAGTGATGAGTGCTGGGAGCAAACATGTCAAGAATTTTCTTGCTTTAATGAGCCCGAGTTAAATTTGGTCTCCACCTCACTACGTTTGAAACCGCAGCTAAAATCTATTACAGCAGATGAAATGTCACATCTGATGCCACGAACTGATAAGTGAGAAGGTGGCGTCACCATTGCTATTCCTCGCGCAGCGTTTGGGTGGCATTAAACCTATCAGAGTATCATGTGCAAACACTCTTGTCAAGCATCGGCTCCAATTTGACATTAACCCAGAGAAACATTCCTGACCTGACTGAACCACCAACTTGACATGAATGTTTTTTTTTTCTTTTGCACATGCAGGAGGAGAAAGAGAAATGAGAGAGAGAGCACTGTAGGTTTGGACAGACCATGTTGAGATCAGTGCTCGGGGCTAGGCAGGTTGATGCTGAAATGCTAATAAGCTTCCTGGCTCTCGGTGCAGGTCAGCTAGCCTGTACCAACTCGTCTTGACACTTCACACACACACAGGCTGTCTTCCACTCCTTTTAATCATTTTTGATGATGCCATCCGTTTAATTTGAAAGGGCTGAGCCACCCAAACATTTTCACCATCTTTAAACACAGGTGTGTTTCGACATGCCTGCTGCATTGTGATCCTCCAAGGTGAAACGCAGCGTAGTAAAGTGCTGTTTGGGTTTAGGAGGATAATATGAGACCAACAGTGGCAGTGGATTGAGTGATGCTATAGTGGGTAAATAAAGTAATTTCAACAATGCGCAAGCAGTTAGCACAGGTGTTGATGCAGCTAGAGAGAAATACCATTCTTTGATCACATGGTTATTTCTCTATTTATATACAACACATGAGTGGTTTGATCTCTGCAGATCTTTAAAAAAAGAATACAATAAAATAAACCTGGAGAAATATAAGAATGTGTGCAAAAAGTATTCTAAAATCTGTCCTCAAGTTGGAATAAATATAATATTTCTTAAAGTTTTTGCTTTGAGAAACTGAGAATGTATATTCCCTGACAGTGTTTAACAACCGCTATCCCGCCCTATGTATCTTATAATTCTCTCTGAAAAATCTGAGAGCCTGCAGCCAACACAGTATGGTCAGAAATGAACCCCAGCCATGTTGTATGATTCATAGGGAAGAAATAACATATTTTATTGGAGTCTGAGAGATTTATTTACTGGCGTTGTGGTAGATGTGTAAGGAACACAGTAACCAGGGATTTCACCATCCAATTTGCCAGTGTTGTCTGTTATAAACATCAGTCAATAGAAATGAGACAAATTCTACAGAATAAAATTATAAACAAACCATTACATCGCATTTTGGAAATTGTCAGGAAACTCTATTGATGATGACTATCAGCTCAGATTCAAAGGCAGAAAAGCCCAAAAGGCAAGTGAGGATGTCTGTGTGCTATACGATATTACCGTGACTCTAAGATAAAGATATCATACATTATTGGTTTAGACTGGCAAAGAAAGAAAGAGACCAGGACAAACTGATAGCAGGGGCGAGAGACAGACATATAGCATCGCCTCTTAGCAAAGGCGCAGATAGCTCTGGGCCTCTTGATGTCCTTCTATGTGAAACAGCTGGAGCTCTCTATGAAAACCACACTCCACTCCACAACAAGCCCGCTTGTTAGTTTTTAACAGCGACTGTTCCAGTTTTATACCCTCTGTGTTCCATTTGCACCATGTGCAACATGTACCGTAAACCGGCATCTACTGAAGTTGAATTTAGTTGTGTGCTTTTGCATGCGGAGAGGCGCGTTTAAAAGACGCAGTAAATAGAGAGGTTGTGCACGCTTTCATCCAAAAAGAAGCATGCCCGCAAAGCAGCATGTAACCAAAAGCTGGAAAGAAGGAATTGACATAATTATTAATTAGTCGATATTACTGAATGGAAAAAGTCTGTATTTGGTTTCCTCCCTTAAGCTTAATCGAACGCAGCCAAGATGAAGCTAAGCTAAACAACACCAGGCAGTTAATCTCCACTAACATACAGTTCACATGCTGATAATGTTCATGGGTCTTAAGTGAACGAGCTGGGCCATGTTTTTTAGATTTACTTGTTTGCTGTTGTTTGCAATCTTTAAGTAGTCATTTATTAAAGCCAGCCGTCTTCCACGGAGCCCAAACGCATTTCACTGTTCTGATGCTAATGACAGCCTAAAAATGCATTATTCAGCATTAGTTTCATTTCCCTTTCAGCCTCGAATGCGACAAACTGTCTTGTAGCCATTAGAGCTTTAAGTCGCATAAAGCGCACCACCCGCAACCTGCGTCGACAGTGTGGAGCAAGTAACAGTTGAAGCCATTTATCAGGAAGAATAAATCAAAAGAAGTGTAAAAGAACATCCGATTTTTTGACTTAAACATTTACAGACAGTACCCATGAGAAATGGGGTTGAAACATGAGACAGTTGTGGGAAGGTAGTTTGGGTTTGCGGTCTGTCTTGTACCTGGCGTGCACGGGTGCTTGTACAGGTGTTTGTGTATGTGTGTAATTTGTTTTCATGCTCACACGTCTAACAGACATTTCAGATAAGTCATTTGAGCATGTGGACCTTAGTATGTTGGCCGTGATGTTTGAATTTTAGTTTGAATGCCGTTGTTGGAAAAATTTACACGGTTGTGATTGTGCATGGTTTTCTCTATATACACGTGTTTTTCTCATATTTTATCATATGTAGTATTACCTGTCTGTGTGTGTGTGTGTGTGTGTGTGAACGCCCCCCCTGACCCACTGCCGGCAGACAGAAAGAGTGGAACTGGCCATATTACTGTTCTTACCCTGCCATCTGCTGGCTCATATCATTGCAGGCCTTACAATCCTCCCCAACTATCTCACGACTTACACACACACACACACACACACACACACACACACACACACACCACTCTTCCTTGCCATTTTTCCTTGTTTCTATTTTCCAATTCTTTGTTGTACTAAGTTTGTCTTTGTTTCTTTTCCATCTCACATAATTTCTCTTTGCACTGAAACATCACCTGCCCTCCGTGTCCCTTTACATGCCCTCTCTTCAGAGGGAGGGAGAGAGGGGAGAGGTAGAGGAAACTGAAGGAGAGCGGCGGACGATTGTTATCGAAAAATAAGCACAGTGTTTGAAAGGGAGTTTAATTGAGGCATTTGTTATATTTGAAAAGGTGAAATCCTGAGGGAACGAGGGAGAGAAGCGGCAACCCTATTCATATCCTCAGACATTCATAAAGAATGGCATCTTTTGACTTTCCCTTTTAAAACCATGCAACCTTAAATGACCCAAATATAGAGGAGGGGAGGCAGAAACGGTAATTCCCTGCACCTTGGGGGGCGCCACCAGAGTACAGGACGGTGGGATACAGCCGAGGACTCCAATTAACAACGAGGGAGGGTCCAGCCTCCCAAAATAGAGGAAAAATGTCCTTTCAATGAGCCACCAAAGGTGATGTCAATCCATCTCTTTACTTTCAAAAACTCCATCACATGTTCTGGCTTCCATACCTCAGGTATTCTTTTATTTTTGCGCTCAGTTCTTTCTGCTTTCTCTCTCTCCTTTTTTCCATTTCTTTCTTTCTCTCCCTCATTCTGTCTGTGCAGAGTAATTATGTCATTAATAATGTGAGGGCCCAGTGATTGTCCTGCTAATACCAGTTGTCCGGTCTGTATTGCTACAGCTTAACTGAGGAGGAAGTCCACAGAGTGCTCATTTGTTGTTGTTTGGTAAGGTCAGCTCTTTATGAGCCCCACTTCCAGTAAAGCAGCTGGTCCCTGGTGTTTTCTTTACTATATTTTGACTGTCTGACCACTGGGTTAAACGGAGATTGTTGGTTTATCATAAAGTTGTTGTTCGTGGTCAACAACGGGAGACAACATACAGTAGATTTGTAGTAGTTTTGCAGGTCCCTCCAGTTTCATCCTGTTTGCACATGTGCATTTCTGGATTGATAACAGTGATCACCCTTTAGCATCAAACGTCTTCATCCTGTCATTTGATGTCTTATGCAGTTTTGCTGTGACTAAGTGATGAAGTCTCCCAGTAATATTAGTAAAAAGTTTTATTCTTACACTTTGGGAAATCCCCGCAGGCACTGTTCTGTGTAAGGATCCTTGATGATTTATGCAATGTAACCAAGGCGGCATCCTTGATGATGAAGTTATAAAACTTTGTTGGAAACACCATATCCACAGAAGGTATTTATGATCTGCTTTCATTTTTCATTGTCAGAGTATCTACAGTATCATCCAACATCTGTGAAAACTCATTAAATGAACCACTGAAATGCTGTTAAAGGTAGCATTAGCCACTTGTTGGTAACAAAGGTTCTCTGTCCATCTTCGATGGTAAATTGTGAATATAAATCAGCAGAGAAGAGACATTTGTGCTAGTTAAATTAAAAATCGACTGCTTAATAATTAGGCTACTTCTGCTTGTGCAAAGACACGGGTTCATTGAATGTATTTGCTGCCTTCAGTAATCTCCTGCGAGACAGTTTGGCTTTCAGAATGCTTCTTTGCATTCCACGTTGGATGTGATGAGGCATGTTCAGCTTCATGACTGAGGTCTGACTGACTGTAAAAGTAGCGCAGTGACAGAAAGAGAATGAAACGATGACAGCCAGGTTATGAAAGCTAGCAGAGGAGAAGTATTTTGGGGGAAAAGGTGCAAATGCACACAGTATCTATGTGAATGTGTGCAGCTAACAGACAAGGTTACGTGCATATCAGCAAACAAACAGATAATTACTCTAGTTTTACCTTGATAGAAATCACAGCTTGGCTGGAATAATAAAACTGGCTTTGTTTATTCCTTGAGTTGCTTGCCAAACAAAATCTATTCTTTGTTGCTTTTAATTTTGATTTTTACAACAAGTCATAAAAATCTCCAGTCACAATCAGAAGCACTATATCGAAACGCTGCACCTACTGTTAGTGAGTGGAATGTTTTTCTCAGGCATAGTTGGATGTTATTTAAAACTCTGTGTCTCAATAAGGTGCGGATTATTGCTAACAATTTATATTAATGTGATAAGAGTTTTATTTGGCCACTGTTTGGTTTGGGTTGTGTAGTCAGGGTTAGGGGGTTAGGGGTTAGGGTTAGGGTTAGAACCGTCTGTGCAGCGATACAAGAAAACACAAGATATTACACCCACAGAAAAAGTTCTCTATGCACATGTGCTTATTGTGAGGCACAAGCACAGAACCGCGGTTGATATAATGCAACAAAACACAAACACATTCTCACAGTTACATGCGGACCTCCCTCAAATGTCCTGTATATGAATAGAAACCCTGCAGTGTAGTAGAATAAAGTCATGCTCCTCCATGTTTCTGTGTCTTATTCTTACACTCTTCATTTATTACCTTTTATACATTTTGGCCATATCTGCCAAAGGTCTAATTACATTTATATTTATACAATATGCTTGTATAACAAAAACAAGCTGCCATCCTGGGTTGCACAGCATCACTCATTTGCAGTAAAGGCACATTTCCAATATCAGAGAGCACGTTCTGAGCAAGTGACCAAGTTGAGGTGTGATCTGTTATTTAGACAGGTTGGATGCACTTCCTCACAGCCTGAAAATCCCCCCAGGGCTCTCTTCCATTTCTCACTGTCGTGGATTTGAATCTTTTTACCACTGAACTCTTACAATTACTGAACATTCATCACCTGCCTACCTTCTTAGCTACCTAGATAGTGTATGGAGACCAGAGATATGGGACAGACCGGTGCAGCTGGGAATACCAAGTAACACGGCTACGAACACATGAATTCTCATTTCCTGGGTTGGGAGAAATCTTTTTTTTTTCTTGTTTTGGGGTCTGCTTGTGCATGATTTAGCAGTGGTAAAGCTTTTGCATGGTTAAAATATGTATTTATACATCTGATGACTAAATTATTAGTAATTTTTATATTATGCATATTATTCAGGTCACTGCTTCACGTTTCTATAAAAAACGAATGTCCTGTAAATGGTAATTCCTCTAAAATATCTTAATTCATACCACACTGTAACTACAATGACTTATATCCAAGAGCCACTGTATATCTCTACAGCTTTCCCCTCATGAATAAAAGGCGTTGCCCCCAATGGCACTCCACGCCGTGCCCTCCAGTCCCTTGTGTTACTCATGCTCACTTGTAGAAGTCCCTTAACACTAACCCAGAAAGCATAAATATATTATAATCTCATCAACTGTCCATTTATACAGGTGTCACCCTGCCACACAACTTGATTTCCAGGAGGGCAGCAGTTTTTCCTGTGGCAGCGGTTGAAGTCACAGCATTATTATCAGGCAAAGTGTATTCATGATAGCAGAGGTCCGAGTGCCCTGTGGCTTTGTAATATAATACCAGACCTCTTTATCAAATTTAACAGTTTATTGGAAACAGCTTTTACACATGATTTAGGCACGAGGTGGTAAGGCAAGGCTCCAGGTATCCTCCAAACACACCTCCATACACACTCATATGCACATATACACATTATGAAAACTCACAAACACATGGCTTACACCCACTCACAGGGTGCCACTCAAACACTCACACATTTAATCACACATCTCTCTCTCTCCTCCTTTTGTGCAGCAGTTCTCCTCCTCTCTAACGCACATCTCTCATTGGATGAGGCAGTTGTTTTGTTTTTTTGGGGGGAGACCTATCGTAGACAATGATTTTTGTTTTATAGAGCAGCATATTAACAACAGTGTGACCTGACAGAGGAATTTAGAGATAAAACGGAATAAAAGTGGTGTTTCCTCAAACCCATTTGTTAAGCATTTCTTCATTCTAATATGGCTCTCCCAGAACAAACTACATATAACACATCCAGTGTCATAATATTCTCATAATAATGAGTCTTCCTCTCCTCTGATCTCCTATGGGGACGGTAAATAGAAACCATCAGTTGGCCAGCTAATGATTTAAAGGGATGGTCAGAGGTCATACGCAGGCTATTAATGATCCCTTTTAACAAAAAGCACACGCAGGAGCTGTCCAATGAGAAGGAGTCAAGAAGTCACCTGGGGCCTGCAGACGAAAGTCTGTCTGGTTAAGGTTAGAGTGAGGAAGAGCAGAAGCTGAGCGAAGTGCTCTGATGTCTGTGTCTGTGTGTGTGTGTGTGTGTATGTGTGTGTGTGTGTCTAAGAAGGAAACAATGAATAGGCCAGACAACTGCCTATCAAAGTGTTTGAATGTATGCATTAAAAAAGAGTTTTATGTTCACTTGTTAATGCTGTTTATAGTGTTCATTACCAATGTCTATTTTACACTATTAATACATCAGTGATAGAATGACTTGCAGTATGTAATCTTGCTGTAAAAACAAACATGGCACCATATCAGTGTGTGTATGCAAATTAATAATAAACACATAAATCCCAGCAATATGGAAAAAGCCTGTATGGGATCTTGAGCTTTAACTAAAATATTTTGCTTGCGTCATCTGAAACTTGTCTTTAAAAATGTGCTTTAGTGTAAAATTTTTAAATTTTTTTACAAGACAATATAGCCTCTGGATAAAACAGTTAATATCCTACCCTGCACAGATTTGTTGGTAAAATCACCATATTCAGTATCCCGGCTTAAAATGTTTCTGGCGTGGCAGCTTAAAGGTTTTCACCATGTTCAGCCACTGCAGACTTTTAAGTATAAACATTCATTAATCCTTTTAGCCATTTTGGCCCTCAGTAGGAGTTTGCTGTATGACGGCGGTAATCTGTGCAACAGTGAATAAGCTTCAAGCATCAGTGACCCGAGACCTCTGTCAAATGTAATCTTTGTCTGTGCACTGTAAGTCTTCTCCTTCTGCCATTTTTGCACCTATTCTTCTCATTTCTGGTTTATTGTATTCTATTCCTGCTGCCTCTGAATAAGGCTCCCATTAGTCTTGTGGAAGTTAATTACGGGAGCCAAGCTGTTGAGGGGTTGAAGAGAAGTTTTTTTTTTTGCATGAATACTGGATACACACCAAGTCTGGCAACGCCACCGAGCATTGTCTGCCATGATAAAATATGGACGGAAGTGCTGCTAGGCAAATTGTTTATCAGCCAGGTTTAGCATGCACATGTTAAAATGAAAGACTGTGCTATCTGCATGGGATGTGTGAGGTTAGTTTAGTGTAGCCAACACCGTTTGTTGTGCATAAATGGCGTGCAGGCTGTCGCCCCTGTGGGACGTGATCAATCACACATTGCCTGCTTTGCTCTCTAGCGGCTATGGGCAAATCTATTCAAAATATTCAAACTAACAATTCAGTCCCACCTTAACCGCGCGCTCTTTGCTTTGTAATTTCAGTGCCTTTGTTTAGGAACCATGCTAGAATTTTAACCACTTGACTTTCTTCCTAAAAAATAAAAACTCCTGTGGCACGCTCTGCAAGACGTCACCCATTGTGTCCTAGCAGCAATAATATACTATGATCATAACATTTCCTTTCAGCAAACAACCCTGTCTCTTAGAAGTTTATATACAATTAATTTATAGCGGGAAATACCTTTTAAGGACATATAATTGTGTGCAGGAAGTGTTTCTAATAATATAATAAAGACATGTTGTTAACATACATATTTTGCAACAACATATATGTTTTCTTCAACAACATGAACTTGTACTGACTAAGTGGGTAAGATTAGGGCAAAAGTGAGGTCTTACCAAAATCACAAACCTTAACCCAGGTGTTTTTGTTCCCTAAGTTAAACCACAAATTGATTGTGAGTGTTTTGCAGAGACTCTATTGTCATTAATAAATACAGCTCTTCTGGACGTAACCCAGCCAGCGATCATGTTGCCACCACAACATAACCTGGAGTTGAGTTTATGAATGTAATTTCTAGGAGACAGGGTTGGGACATGTGATTATATGGAGCATGAGCTGGCATGTTTGCTCTGTCACAAAGCAGCCTCTAAAATAACTGCATGCTCAGTTTAGTCTCTCGTTCCCAATTTGCCTTAATGAGCCAGTTCAAGCTGTCAGCCACCGAGAGAAAGCCGCTCTGATGACTGTCAACCTGCGGTGAGTAAAGGGGAAGATGGGGATGAATAGATAGAAGGAGTGAGGAACCGAGGGAGGTCTAAGGAGGTAGAGAAAGGTCAGGCAGAGATTATACTAGAAGTCACCAGAGCTTCAGGCAAAAAAGAAGAGAAAGGATGAGATAAGAAATACTTCTATTGATGGGCGATAAAAAGTTTTTAGTTATTTTATTTTATATTTATTTAGGCATTCATAGACATAAATATCAGAGAGAGACAAAGCCAGCAAGGTGTAATACTTCTGCTCATCACTTTAAAGTCTCTTTAACTATGTTAATGACTCAATCATTGACCGAAACAATGTCATTCTCATAAAAAGCTAAATTCCCAGTGTTTTTGTCAAATGAGAGGTGGGACCTTTACTATGTGGCTATTAACAGGTAATCAGAAGCGGTGTAATAATGAAGAATGCCCTTCATTTTTGCAGAGGGCAAGGTAGTCACCAGTGTCCAGCCCTCGTCTTCAGAGGAAAATATGGAAGGAACTTAGGTGTTTGATGATGCGTTTAATTCACACAGGAATGCATTAATATGATAGTCAGTGGAGCGGCAAAGCCCTCAAGTAAGGTTCTCTCATTAGTATGTTTCTCTATTTCTTTTTTTTAAATTATTCAACAAAAAAAAGCTGCATGACAGATGTATTGTCTGCGTCAAGAAGGAATGATTTGAATTTGAATTGTGCATAAAATCATGCAATTACAAGGACTCATTTGTGTATGTGAACAAAGTTGCCACTAATGAGTATTGTCTCAAATCACGGGGTACACTTTAATTTAATAATTATTCTCTTTTCCAAGTGCACGGTTACATTTTGTGTGTGTGAATGTCATGAATAGTAAATGTCCACATAGCACCGTATAAGAAATACATTAACATTATGCAACACAATGAGCTGGAGCAGACAAAGTCAGTCTCTGATTTCAAACACATACCAATCAGAGTGCGCAATGCCCCACACAAGTCTGATGCTTGTAGGAGTCATTCTTTATTCATCATGTCGGACTCTTATCTCACTTTGCTATTGCCACAACTGGTTGGTGAGGGTTTCATCACACTTGGTGATCACCTGATCTGCACATACTGGGGTATTGTCGTCTAATCCAGCTGTGTGAACACTGGGAATCCTTAATGTCAGTTCAAACAAGAAAGGAATTGTCCATAGGAAGATATGAATCAAAGGGTTTGCAGGATTTTCTCAGTACTTAAAAAAGCAAACTAGGTATCACAACAGTACCATATGAGCGTTGATCGAGGCAAAATAGGGTTGTGTTTAATGTATTTCAATCTGGTTGTATATCTGAAAACTAAAAAGCACTTTGTTTATTCTGTGTACGAACAGCAGGGTGTATGCAATCTGTTCTTCAATACCCTTGACCTTGTTTACTGCAAGAAAAAATATGTATTTCTTTCCAGTAGTTGTTACTAGAGGTCTCTGACTATCTAATTACAATGGGTGTCCTTTTTTAAACATAGGGTCTTACACACTCATTATCTTTTCCTCATTTTCTTTGACACAGTTAAGTGCTCTGGGTTCCACTGCTTTGACTTGAGGTTAACACCAAGCTCCTGTAAAAGGTTAGGCAGGTAATTCATTGCTTTATTAGGCTCACCTTGCAATTAATCATGCTTAAATGCACACCCTCACAGACTGATCATTTAGGAATGATGATTAATGAAAGTGTCAAACATTTCTCACATAGCGCTCCTCATTGGGCAGGCGCGTTAATGTGGGTCACAGCTGTCAAAAAGGTACAGTGAGTGTTGGTACATCGGTCCTGCTGACTGGACCTACTGGAGTCTTGGAAGATCGTTCTCTCCCTTTTTTTGTTCTTGCATCTTTATCTTTGTTCCCGTTTGAAAAGCCAGCTGCGGTTGCGGCGGACACAGTTTCTGGGAAGAAGCGCACATCAAAATACAGGTGCAAGGTCGAGAGGACGAGCAGCACACCTTGTGGGTATACGAGATGATGTGTGAGATAGTTGTGTGTCAGTGATTGTTGAGTCAATTAATTATTTAACTTGGCATGAGATCAATCGTTCCACTAAGGTGATCCTATTTCCAACTGGCAGCATATTGAGACAGTAACCTATGACAATATTAATCACTAGCACAACAGCAGGCTAATTCCCACATGTAATTAGTCTACATTTTAATTCATTGAAAACTAGCACTTTTCTAAACTCCCTTAATTATGTACTTTGACTTAATTATAGTCCCCCCCCCCTCCTGGTTTGTTTTCAGTGCTACAGATGGAAAAACATATTTATTTTAGGGAGAAAAAGATAAAATAGGAACTCCACCTGGGAAAAGAGCGGCAGGTCTCTGTTGAGTTGTGCTGCGTCTGGTAGGAATTTACTGGATTAGCTCAGTCACATAATGTGAGATGAACCACATTGTCAATCACCCTCAGGGCAGAGCAAGAGAGGAAGAGCTGTCAATCAAAGCGGGTCTTCAATCGTCCTATTCACATCGCCTCCTGGAATAAGTCTCTCCCGCTGACTGCTCTTTGACATTTAACGCACTGGGGCCATGAGGATGGAGAGGAAAAAACATCCTCAGATCCTCCCTTTCTTTCTTCATTTCTTCCTTTCTCTCTCTGTCTGTCCTCAATCTTTGTGCTTTTGCACAGGCAAACATGTGTGTTTAGAGTAATGACACTGTTCATTTAGAGTGATCCAGTGCAATAGCTGTAAGAAATAACTCTACAGCAAGTACGTCAAAACAAAAAGTTGTCATGACAATGTGCAATAAAAACAAAAGAGTACTGCAGAGTTACATACTGTTTTCATTCTGACAAACTGGTTGAAATATTCTCTGGTAAGGTTAAAAACACAACTTGCCTGAATAGCATCTCTTTCGAGGCTTCCACTTTCGTTAAGATGCATTATGAAATTCACACTAAGCCCATTAATAAAATGCAATGCATTTGCTAAAGCTCAAATAAATGCAATCCATTTACCAATAGAGTCCTAGAAAAGAAAAAAGGAAAAAATGCTAATCTGCTGAACAGATAATACCTTCCTCCTCTGAAAGATGCTGCGGGATGAAAAATCCCACTGCAGTTTGTTGTCGTTTTTATGTTTTCTCGTGCCTTGTTTGTATTCCGAGGCAGCCACCTGGCTCCGAGTGAGGTATACAGAGTCATTGCTCTTTTGGCTTCAGCCCTGACACCTCGTGCCCTCAAGTGCGGACTCCTTAACCGCGATCTGATCAGCATCTTTATAGTTTATCAGCCTTGGGGTTCAATTTTGGCTTGGATGCTTTTACAAATGAACGCAATCACTGGTGAGCCTTCGCATCCTGATTGCATTGAGAGAAGCGGGTGGAGGAAAGTTTAGTGGATTACCGTGCCACTTGAGGATGGAGCACAAACACACAGCGGCAGCCACATAGGGAGCTGCCAGCACCCCCCCACCCCACCCCCTGCCTGGGCTATTGGCACTTGGTGCTTGTACTCTGTCTTATTTCACTAAAATAATATAATTGTCTCCCATCTTATTGCTTGTAAAGCCATCTTCTATCCGCAGGCGATGTGTGTGATCAATGTACTATCTAACAGAATCAATTCTTCCAGGAATACCTTGTGTTTGTGAAATGATCCCAGGCAGCTGCAGCAAAAAGACGTGGCTGGAAGTGGGATGCTGTGGCACTAGGATTAGTTTAGCGACTTGGACCCTCCAGTTCACACTGAATAGTATGGCTCTTCACCCATTTCTCATGTTCAGTGTGTGTGTCTGTGTGTGTGTGTGTGTCTGTGTGTGCGCATGTGTGCAAAACAGACTTCCCAGGGAATTCACATTCATATTGCCAGTTATGTGCATCATCCCTCAAACATCTTCTAAGCAGTTTATCCCACTTGTAACTGCTGCAGTATGGGGTCCCTTGAGATGTTTTCAACTGTGCCGGGAAGTGGTAATAAATGTCATGTCATTTGTTCGGGAATATAAAACAGATTTCCCGAATTTTACAAGAGGGGAAATCTATTCTTATCACTTCCAGTATGTATATATTTTTATGTATGTATTTGTTTAATCTATCAATGGTGTCATCGCCGTTAAATATTGTATTTTTCAAATTCTGTACAGGAAAAATGCAAAAAAATCACCATTTATGACGAAAGTAAAGTAATCACAACTTAATATATAGACAGTCAAACATTATGTGCAATCAATACAATTGTAATATCCTGCTATTGCAACAATGAATGTGAACCAACCCTCATAAAAAAAAATTACAATTCATGGTTGCACTAGGAAGGACTATATCCCATCAAGCTATCATGGATGAATTAAAGTGCCACAGCCAATCTTGCTTACATGTTCCTAATGTGCCCGCTTTCTAATTCTAAACAATGATATCAAAAGTGAATTACGGGAGACCTCTGGGGTGGATTGCAGATATAATATGCCAAGAAAACAAATACAGGGGAAAACTAAGGGAATAGACCCCTCTGGAGGAGCAAAGACCTGGGTGTGAGGGGAGACGAAGGCAAAAGAAACAGTCAGCTAGATAACAGCTAGATAAGTCTGTGGCGTGGCAGGTTCGTCTTACATATAAAAACACCAGTCATACAAAAGACCCGATAGAGCAGCATGATTGATGTTTCGAGCATGTTGTTGTAATGCGGTGTAAACTACTGGCTTGGCAAACCTTTAGCAAAAGCAGTATCTGGCTTAATTGGCATGGAGAATTTCCCAGGAAGTACCATGGCATATTGAGTTACTGCTACGTGCTGGAAAAAAAGGACACTTTATGCAAATGCAGCTATGCCCTAGCAATTGTCATTCAGTTGTTCAGCCCGGTGGTTTAATTCAATTAAGGGGAAAACAGCAATGCCAAATTATGTTGGTCGATAACATCACAGCAGTGATTGAGTTATGCGTTATTGCATTTGTGACTCGAGTTTAGCCCGTTTCAGCCTGTACCTGAGAACAGCTAGAGAAGTCAGATCCGAAATCCTTTCATTTCCTTTCTAAACCACATGCCATGTTCTGTATTAGGAGGATAAGGGACGTATGTGCCTTCATGTCTGTGCACCTTAGATGTGGCTTGAGGTTTCACCCTCCTATTTTCTACTTCTTGACCTTCCTCGTCTTTGTTTACTTCCCCACTGTGTCTCGTTTTGTCTTTTTCTCTTTATCTCTTCTCTCACTCTCTCTCGCTCCCTTCGTCCTGCCAGGCTCTGCAGCACCGGCATCAGTCCTTTCTGTGGGTAGCACAGGAAGTGAAACTGTAACACAGAGTTCACTGGTAATTGGCCACGGTCACGCTAACCAAACAGGAAGGAATCTGCAACTGATTAGAATTCTTCCTCCTGCAATAATAGTCCCCCACCAACCCCCAACCTCTCTCCACTCACCACTCACCACCCCCCACCCCGGCGAAATTAATTACATTCCGGGGTCTATTCCCACTATTGGTTTTCCTGTTTTGAACTGCATTATAAAGGGACAAATCCCAAGACAACACAGTCTAGCTAGTTTTTCAATTACAGGGAGACGGGCTAAGTCATAAAGGGCTGAGAAAGCACAGACAGACATCCATCTTTGCATCTCTTCATCCGGACTGGGCGCTACTAGCTGGTCAGATTAGTGAGACAGCTGAAAGATCCTGTTGTGACTCACATACGCATTAAATACACAGACTTTTACTGACCTCTCTGCTTGCCCAGCACATTGTGATGTTTTATTTTAGATTTTCTAGTGGGAAACAAGGATGGGACCTGCGAGGCAGAATATTTATGAATTGGAATAAAATCTATTTGCATTACGGCTCTAACTGAGTTGTAGCTCCATGTTTCTGCAGATATTACAACAAACATTTCTGAATATATAAACAGTTTTATAGTGTAATATACCACTTGAGATTTCAGAGTGCACACAAATCTCTAACATTTATAGGAATTACTGAGCTTCTAAAGTGTTGGAATAATGTCATAAATAACACAGGAACTCTAATTGCCAGTTTAAAGGAAAGTCTGTTACTGTGACAACATATTCAGTTCTCTTTTTGCTTGAAGGTGAGGTATCCTAATGGAACATATACTGTAGTCATATCATTTTCTGACAGTACACAATTCACAATATATAGAGTTGTAAACCTGTGAAATTTAATTACTTTATTTTCCAGATTGAATTGAGTTTAATTTAATTACCACTTAGCACTAAATCCCTCTTGTCAAGGGCCGTTTCTAGGTCTGTGGGGGCCCTATATAAGATTATTTTGGGGGCCCCTGTTTTGAATCGATATAACAAACCTGAAATTAAAACAAGATTCAAATCAGAATCACTGTTTCTCTTTTTTTGTTTAATGAGATTCAACAATTTGGATTATTACATAATGAACATAATTATGTAAAGAGCAGAAGTGCCCAAACATTTTAGGATGATGTGAAGATACCTGTAGGAAAGATTGGCAGTAAAGGTGACGTACAAATGCAGTTTTATAACAAAGTTAATATAATTGGGACAATTTGAGTTTAAAATGTGAATGAAGTCACCCAGAAATAATTAAATAAAAAGAAAATTAAATCTAACTTTGGTCTTCTGCACGTAAACGCATTAACTTACCAGTTGAGCCAACAAAGACATACAGGAGTGACGAAGACGTCTGGTTAAGAGCAAACCAAAATTAATACTCTGGTACAGCTGTTTCTGCGATACATGGAGCAGTTTACAAAAGTTTCTGTCAGCATTACAGAGCAAACGTAATCTGAGAGATATTTGAATTACATGTAATTCTAATAAGATAAGCGGTAGATGAGGGTGAAGTAGGCTCCCTTGTGGCGGCGGGGCCATATGCCTCTGCATAGTCTGCAGAGCGCAAGAAATGGTCCTGCTATTGTCCTGTCTCCTGTCTCTAAGACAAATCATCTCTCCTCTTCAAGTTTTTATCAATCAGTCTCTATAACACCCACACACGAAGGTGGATCATCGGACTTCTCCATGACTACAGCTTTGTTCCAAAACATTTCACCGCATATCGTACTGTGTGCATGTGACAAATAAAATCTGAATCTCAATCAGTATGTCTGCACATTGTCTGGTGGCTATACTGGGAGAGATATTCTCTCTTTTCTAATGACTTGACTAGAAGTGCTCTGCAAGATAGAAAACTTGACACCACCTCTTATGGGCATCTCTATCTTGCAGCAGGCGGTTAGGCTGAAACAGATTTCATGGTGAGCAGGTGATTTGCAGTTCAAGATGATCTGGATGACTCAGGTTTTAAAGGACAACTACTTATATTAGCACAAAGTCATCGTCACAGCTTTCCCGATGGGAGCGGGACCAAATTTTCATATACGTTTCCAAATAGCTAAACTGCATTCTTCCTCTCTCTTCAACACACCGGTTAGATCCCTGGTCTGATGTGAAGTTTTCTTCCTCAGAACCTACTGAACCTATAGTGAACTGTGCTATGCATAAATGTTTTACCAAAGTTACTCCTGCAAAATAAAATCCCAGGTTTTCTTTAAAAAAACGGCTGAAACCACAAATAATAACATAGCCCAGTTGATTGAGCAAATATCACGGTATTTAGGTATGTTAGTCGAAAGGTGAGTTTTATTTCACGTGAAAGCAGCTCATGTTGTATTTTGAATAAATGCATGTGCTTGAAGTCACATATTTACTACACAAAAGTACACAAGTACGGTGGCAGGTACAATTCTGTTGCTTTCAAAATAAAATGGAAATAACCTTAAAGGAGTGCATCTTCACAGAAAGACACATAGAGCCAGACTGCTTCAAAAATAAATGAATGCCACAAACAATGTTTTTGATGTCCTATATTTAAATGTGTACGCTTACTTACATTAGTCCTATTTCCTTGGTCTTGGAACTAATCCGATTGATATGGAAATGGGGTGCTCTGTTTCATGACAGAGTTGTGGAGCGTAAAAAGAGAGAGAGAGAGAATTCCCAGGATCGCTCCTGCTCAAAATGTGGTAAAAATGATCAGATTATTAGAAAACTTCTAATTTATGGAATTGGTTAAAGAAGATTACAAATACAAAATAAATATTTTCAGCAGGTCTTTCATGGTGGACATATTCTCCACACTCCAAACAACATTTTAAGTAAATATTGTAACAATGTTGGAAACCGTGAAAAAACGGAACATCATATAAAATAACAGTCAAGTTTAAAAATCTAAATATGTTTGTTTTTAATAATTCAAATTTCACAAAATAATAGCTATGATTGATATTTAACTGGGGAAATAACAATTATATGCACATAGCTGATATACATGTACAGCTAAAAATGTTGCAATACGACTTTAAAATGTTTAATAATTTTTGGATTTATTTGTTGCACCTTTACCTGTGCAAATTTATTTTGTAATTCAGACACAATTGCTTTTTACATTTTATTTAATATACAGAAAAACAAATACAGCAAATTAATTGACAGTTATCAGGGGCTATGAAAACTAATTACATTTCTTTGCTTTGAAGAAAACAAGTCAACATTTTTTTGTTTTTAAACAAAGTCCTAATTTTCCACATAAATTTACAGGCTTCTAATAACTAACATCTATTGAGGTAAAACAGTGCTTCAACTAGTAGCTGTCTACAGCAGTGTTTCCTCAACAACATAAATCATAATATCACTGTAACATCACATTTAAACCTGAATACGCAAGCCTGCTGCTCTCTGCCCAGAAAACTCCTTATCGCCTTCAAACTCCCTTTTTTATCTTAAACAGCATTTAAAAATGTCACTTACCAGCTCCCTTCTGTAGCTAAACAGCCATTCCTGCAAGTGTAGTCTGTCATTGGGGTTGAAAATTGGGGAATGGGCTGGAAATTGGAACCATCGAAAATGCTGTCCTGGAAAAAGAGGAAATCAAAGTTAAATGAGATCATGCATGCCAAGAGAATGTTTAACCAAAGGGCAAAAAGGAAGCTGGAGATAACAGAGAAGAGAAAACCGCTTAATGTTGTGTTGCTGCAGTCTGTTCGGTGTCGCGCATGCTTGTGTGCGAGTTTGGAGAAGAGAGGAGGTGTCACTTGTCAATACAAATTAAACTGTCATTTTTGTACATCTGTAAATATATGTACACACAATCACATGTATATTAAGGTAAATACATGTCTGCATTTGATAATATATGTGATCAAGTATAAAGTGTGTTTGCACATATGTCTTTGTCACGCGCAAAAGTGAACAGATGGTACTTACTGCTTTTACTGAGGGCGTGCATGTGCAGGTGTGCATCTAAGTGACAACAGGCATTCCGAGGGCTCATCCCATAATGCATAGTGTCTCAAAATGTTTGAAGTGGTGCACCGCAAACAATTCTTGAGCCCGTGATTGTACCCAGTGATGCAGATTTCCCATGACAAGTACACTTCAAAAGACTCGAATCCTGCCCCACCCAGAGCGCCTATGGTTAGATGATAGACAGGCAGACGCTTTGTTTTAGCATGAGAGACATCGGAGCATAGGGAGCAATAAAAGGAATGGAGGGCTGGGGGTTAGTCTTTATTTTTGTGTTTAGGCAATTTTCAGACATGCATAAAACACTTATTCTTGTTCAACACAGTAATGAAAAATGGTGATGGGCTAGAAGTCAGGTGATATATGTACAATGTTTTTATTCACACTGTGGAGATCTATCTGCTATCAAAAGATAACAATGAAAAAAATGTAATGGATTTAATAAAATCACTGATTATCTTACTTTTGATTTAGATTGCATTTATGGTGTGAGCTGCGAATCTTCTTTTGTCTGATATGGGGCCTTTCATCTGCCATCTAATCTTTGGGTTTCTTCACTGATGGAATGAAGGATTCTGCGTAAGACAGACGAGCTGGAATGATGCATGTCTGGATAATGTTTATTCAGTTTAACTGAGCATTTATCCTCCCAGGTATTGGTGTCAGCGTGTGCAGTGTGTGTGTGTGTGTGTGCGTGTGCGTGTGTGTGTGTGTGTGTGCGTGTGTGTGTGCGTGTGTAATTTAAGAAGGCAAAGTGCTGTCACCCAAGCTCCTGGGATGACAGGAGCAAAGTTTGCAGCACATGAACTGAGCTGAGGGCACACTGAAAAGGAAACATGCATCCAGCCTGCACGTGTCAAGGTCAGAAGACTTGCTCTTCCAATGAATGAAGGGAGAGACAGTGAAAAAGAGATCACGTGTAGTCTGACGTGTCTCTGATGTACTTCGTATTTTAGTATCTTAGTATATTAAAGATCTGATCCAGCAAAGGATTACAAAACGTCATAATCACATAACCAAGGTAAAACTATAATTGGTGTCATAGAAAGCTTCCTTCACATAATTATCGCTGTTGTAAGCTGATACTGTCTATAACTTTCTCTTAAGATTTTTATAAACTCAGACAACCCACTAAGTTCAAAAAAGGTTAAAAACAACATGAAGTTGTCAATTTTACACAGGGTGATGTCATGTGAACAGAATACCTGTGGGTGTGTGCCATCTTTTCACTGAATCATTTGGCACTGTGCTTTATTTCTTAATTCTCATTGCCATGAAACACTTCAGAAAGAATATCACCCCAGAAGCAATATTTTCTGCAAGCAAAAACTAGTTCAAAGACATTTTTTTCTCACCCCCCCAATCTTCAACTTACTGTCCTGGCATCCAGTCAATTTCCAATTGAAAAGATTTTTTACTGACTTTGTTGCAGCACTGAAGCCCCCAGGCCAGCGGGTCATGTAATTATTATGTGCAGAAAATGATAAGCATGTTTTAAAAGTGAAAATTAGCTTTAATTGTGGTGTGCGGGTGCAATGTGAGCATGAAATCACAAAAGTCAGACTTATGAGACTTTCTGCATTATTTAAACCATCTGAGCTGTTGCTGATTTATGTTTGGTATGATTTCCAGTGACTCACGTCGTTTCAGTAATACCAGATGGTCGAGGTAATAATATGGACGTTAGTATATGGACGGTTTAACTGGACCTAATTTATTATTTTCTACGAGGTACATTTATTATGTCTCTTAATATCATCACACATAGCAGAAGAAGCAGCAACAAATGTCTATTGCTTGCATTCTTGTCTGAGGCATTATTTCTAGCCATGTATTGATTTATTTACACATCCACACCTATCATGTCAAATACGACACTGAATAATTAAATAGTTAACATGTAACTGGCTTTTCCGCTTGTACACAAAGCCTCTTTCCTGGCCCTAACTAGCCAATAAATAGCTACAACGTTCAAGTGAGACATAAATAGTGCCTTCTACTGAATCCTGACGAAGCCCCAGGTTTCACCCAGCACCCTACAGTCCCTGATTTGTACATCAGAGCTAATCAGAACACCTGGTCAGAGACAAGAAATAAAAACCAACGTACGAGGTGTCCTTGGAGTAACCAAAACAACTGCAAGTCCAATTTCCTCCTTTGTCACTTCTCGTAGCTCTACACTGAACCAGAGAGCGAGCGGAGAAAAAAACATGTTGTCGGCCCGTTTAAAACGTTGGCAGCTCTCCTGCCCATGTGTAAAGCTGACATCTAACTTCCTGAGTGAAGTCATTTCCTCAGTAGACGTTTTGCACAAACACAGGACTAATATCCAACTCGGGTGGAGCGGGGGGGGGGGGGGTCGTGGTTGCTTGTCTTGAAGTGGAGGACTGACGACAAACATTCACCTTTAAATTTAATTTCATCCTATCGTCGTTGAGCACAGATTCAGTAGCCAGGCTTAACTTGGATAATATTATGATGAATTTTATTTGTAGTTTGCCCCATTATTCATGACAATAACAATACAGTGTTCTCCGATGGTAATGGGGCATGTGCCGGGCTGCATCACTGACAAAAGCGAGGGCACTTATGGAAACACTGTTATGATGAATGCGTTAGAGCAGCTCAAACTTAATCTAAACTGCATTACATGTTGTTTTGAATATACCTCCATGATATGCCCATCTTTAATGCACTATCAAGTGCAGGAAGCAGAATTGCTTTAGTCTCTGAATTCAGAGTGGCAAAGAGAGAGAGAGAGAAAGGAAGGCTTTAAAATACTGCCTGTGAGAAATGCAAAATTTATGAATACCCCCCCTCACATCTCAGCTTGATTTATGTGAAATAATAATACACTATTTAATGCTTAAACATAGCTAGGAGCAATCCCTGGCTATCAAGATGTACAATGGAGTAATGGGGCTGGAAGACAAATCACCTTGTGGACTTGTGATGCTTATTTAAAGGTGCTCAGGCAGATATATTAAACTATATGTAATTGTACACTAACTCTGTGCTGTAGGCAGAGGCGGCAAACACAGGAGGAGGCCAGTCATGATGCAGATGGAGTGGTGTAATCAATTTGACTCAAGCATCAGTATCCACGGCAGAGAAGCGGAAGAGACGATGAGGAAAGGAGGGAGGACTTCGATCTAGCATGCTGTCATCCGACTTCAGGTTTTGCCATTCATACATCCACCTATACATATAAAGAGCCTCACAGTGAAATAACGAGGCTTTTTTATTGCATAAGGATTTCAGAGAAATATCTACACACCGCAATAAATATAAAAGTTGCAATGACACAATACAAGCTGGCAGAAAGGTTGATTCTCAGAAAACTACAGTAGTTAGTTTGTGTCTGTTGCAAGTTTTAAGGTGTGTCAGCTTTAAAGAAGACACCAGGTTCAAACAGAGCTTGGTGACACCAATAATGATTTATGATTCACTGATTGCCTCATTTAATTAAAGTAAATGGCAAAGCTAGGCCAAATTGTCCTGATCTGATGAATTGGCCCCCGTTTTGCCATCAAAAGAAGGTAGGGTAAATAAACAGGGTAATTACAATGGTAAATGAAGCCTCTGTGAGAGAGCTCTGTGGGCTGTGGGCGACTCACTCAGGATGTACGGAGAAGTGAACAACAGGCGTTCCCGTAACTTTCTTTTATCATCTTCACCCTCACCTCGAAAACCCAGGCGTGCCAAGAAAAACATACCTGCATACGCACAGACACCTACTAGGTGAACACACTCTCGCTCACTTATTCAATGACACAAAAACCACAGCTCTCCGCCCACCCACCACCCCCACCTATCCTGGTGCAGTTCATGTACAATTATAGCTACGGTGATCCACAGGTGTTGAATTCTTCTGGCAAGCCATAAAACATGATATGCATGATTTGTGCAGTCAGCCAGGTCTGTAATTTCATTCTCCTTTTCTTTCATTTTCCCTTCCTGGGCCATACGATCCATTTTCTTGCTTTATGAGAGTGCAGACACCCAGAGAGACTTTCAGGATGATTACATGCCCCATGCCATGGGGGGTCTGAGGAGCCAGCACGCCAACCTAAAAGCCATGTTAAACCTGGGTGAAAACATCTATTTGAATAAGGTTTTGAATATTTGAAGTGCTCGAGGTGGGCTTCATTTATCCTAACAGACATATGCTGATCCTCAAGTGAAGCTATCAATTTCCAGACAAACTATCAAGTGTTTCTAATACATATATTTTTGAACCACTCTAGAATTCAAAATATGCATTAAATATTTTTGCTCAGGTGTGCAGCCTGCTGTCAAAAGGGCAGCACAGATTTAAGACCAGGACACGTGTCCTCACGGTCCTGAGAGTGTCTGGCAAAATAAATCAAGCATACCTCACCCGGCTCATGTATTTAAGGTGATATTCATATACACAGTCGAGCCTGATGTCACAGCTTGTTGGTGGCACTGATGTCCTCCAGGGGAAACTGAAAGAGGCACAGAACTCTCTCTCTCTCTTTCTCTCGCTCTCTCTCACACTCACACACACACACACACACACACACACTTTCTAGGTTTTACTCTTGCACACAAGAGTATAGAATGTATACTGTGGATGTCCACAGTATAAATTCTAAGTGACTTGTACAAATTAAACTTATTAGTTATTAGTATAATCCAAAAGGTATATGTTTGTTATTATTCTAAGATTTACCAGAATCATAATGTTAATATATACATGTAAATAACTATTTGTGAGTGAGGCGAGGTTGTGTGAGTAAATGGGTGCATTTGCATAAATAGGCAATAATTATAATTGCAGACTTTTGTTGTTTCTGCAAATGTGCAAGCTGAAATATTTCTCCTAGCCTCCATAACTAAGTAATACTTATAAAAAACTACAGCACTAATCCTGTTGTGTGATTGACATTTCATATCTATGACAATACTCCAAATAATTAAAAACAGAAATCT
The DNA here is from genome assembly GCA_032270685.1 of Microctenopoma stevenorrisi. NCBI lineage: Eukaryota > Metazoa > Chordata > Actinopteri > Anabantiformes > Anabantidae > Microctenopoma > Microctenopoma stevenorrisi. The sequence continues at coordinate 20,657,084 of JAUMTR010000012.1, forward strand.
TGAAAGGTAATAGCTTCTCAAATCCATTAAGTAGTTAAAGGTTATGAGAAAAAATGGGATTATTGCTCACAGCAAAACTCCTAATTAAATGACAGTATGTAATTTGTTTCTCAATCCCTTTCTCTTCAGAAGCACAGCGCAGGTTAAATGAATGTGTGTCAGCTACCATCACTCTGAGGAGACAACAATCTCTCCCTTTTTTAACTGTTTCCTGTCTATATGTATTAGAGCAAAAGTGAGTATGGTAGATTGGATAAGCAGACACACAATTCCTGGTAAATTGTTTGCTTAATTACTTTTTTCTTTCATTTCTTCTAAGTACACATGCAAAGAGAGATGCTTCCCCCTCCTGGCTGCACATAAGAAGAGACATAGACTCTCTGGTCTGTGTTTGCCCTGAGAGCCACATATCACTCTGTTGCTACTGCTTCGGACAGACCGGTTTAACAGATCTCAAGTGTCCCCTGTCTTGGTCTTAAAACTCTACATGCAGGAAACCGTCTGTATGGATGAAGTTAGTTGCATTCAAACTATGACTCGTTGAGCTGCCTGAAGTTTCACGGGAATAAAACTTTGACTTTCAAAGAACAAAAGTTGTTCTTCAGCTGGTTTGTTTTAGAGTCTAAATCTAATACAGTTGTTTTCATTTGCATCTTTGATTTTAATGCTGTTGATCGTTTAATTATTACAGTGACTCTCCAAAGTTCAGATTTGAACCACTTGACAGTCCCTTGGAGCCACTTTGCAATGCAATCGGTGCAAAACCATCGTTTCAAGCTGTTTCCAGTGAGTTTGTTTCATTGTACAGGTAGTAACTAAACACGCAACTCATTGTGGTTCATTAGCTTAACTTCTGTAAAACAATACACAGGAAGTTTCACCTGAAATGTTTTCTTCAAACCACAGACATGATGGGTAAATCTGTCGAAAGCTACCTAACTCACTACCTAACAATACATGAGGGGACAAAGTCCTCATACAGTAGTTTCCAGTTCAAGTTCAGTTGCATTACCTTGAAATATAAATATACAATAAATATACAATATACAATAATATGTTGGATATTATCTCAAAAAAGGTTTATCCAATAGCAACTGGACTTGTATTGGATGACTTGGTTTCTTGATGACGTTTCGCCCTTCTATCTAGAGGGCTTTCTCGAGTCTTCTTCTTCAGATGCTTTGTATTGGATAGACATTAAATAGAAAACGTAAGGACGAAATCTGCCATGAACTTCTCGCCCTCTGATGACAAAGAACAGATGAGCTGAATTTCAGACACCAACACTATGAGCCAGTCTGGCCAGTGTGCTCTCTGGTCACTGGCAGAGAGGATAGAGGATGGAGGGGAAGATGAGGAGGCAGGTATGGGGGAGTGGAGGGAGGGATTGGGGGACTGGCGGGAGGGCGCGTTAGATGAGGGGGGAGTGAGCAGCAAGCCTAGCAGATCAAAGAAAATAACATGGGAGAGGATATGAGCGCTTTGAGAAGCAATATAGCCGAGACGGCATCTGTTTTCTGTAGCATGCAGGAGGCCCGAGACAAACCCAGGACAAAGACAACGGAGAGCAAAGACACTTTAGCCTTGGATAATATAAAACAAAAAAGGGTTATTAAGAAACCCAAAAAGTGTGGATCTTTGATCCACAGCTGGAAACAGAGGGCTATTCACTGATGGTGAATAAATAATCAAAACATTATTAAATAAATGCCGGTGTTTGATATATTCTGCACCACAAAGTACCAAAACAAAGACTTTAGAGGTCCGATGATTACTTCACAGGAGATGTTGTGTTCCTAAGACTCATCTCAACAATAACTACCATAGAAATTGATTTTAATGATAAATGAGGTGATGACTAAGTCTTTATTACGCCTGGCAACAGTGTGTTGTTCTGTTGTTGTTCTAAGCCATATCAATACACATTAATTTACACCTTTTACCTAAATATGTTATCCATCATATTTTTTTAAAAATGTTGTTACTACTACTACTACTACTACTACTACTACTACTACTATGTAGTAGTAGTACATACATACATACATACATACTACTACTACTACTATGTAGTAGTAGTAGTATGTATAAAAAGTTTGATAAATTAAGACAAAGTGCAGAACCCAGTTGTCTATTTCAATAACTATGGTCCATACACTACATCAAAACCATTCATAGGTTGCGCTCCCATATGAGCCTACTGAGGATTGAATAATGTCCTCCCTGATCCGCACTGCAAGAGGTCGAATTGAATCCAGATTTCACTGGTTCAAAAGTCATTTCATTCGCCTTCATTTCTCTCTCACTTTCTACTTTATTCCTCCCTGCCTCTCCCAAACATTCTTTCTGCCTGCTTTATTTATTGCAGGTCCAGTGGAGTGGTACAAAGCCATTACCCGCCCATACATGTATGTACGCTTTTGAATAATCAATAAATAATTATTTTATTATTTAATGGGATCATATGGGAAAAGGAAATGGGTTTTATTACATAAATCCATCACGCATGATTTAGGGGTACACTTGTAAAGTCGAGCGGCATAGAAGGTAGACTGGTTGGACAGACCTGCACCGGCGAATGGCTGCTATGCATTACTGAGCACTTTTTGCATGCAAGGCTGTAAATATGACATTTTTGTCTCTTTGGGACTGTCAATTGAAGTGCAAGCAAATGGCAGTAGGTGGGCTGTAAATTCAGAGAGATTAATTAACCTTTTTCATTTGCAATTCAGTCCTGCATCTTTTTTTTCTGTATACTGTGACCCCTGTGAGCAGAGGGGTGGGAGACCTGGCCGCACACGGCCCAGAGAGCGCAGACGTCTCATTCAAAATGAGTTATTAACAGAATTTTTTGAATAGATGGAAAAATTGTAGCCCGGCCATTTAGTCTCATAAAGGCCAGGGTGGTGAGGCAGCAGGGGCCTCGCAGGGACAGAAGGCAATACCATTACAATCAAATCTGAGATGGAAGAGGGATTGAGCTGTCCATTCTGAATTTTTATATTGTCAGAGAACCAGGGAGAAAATAATGCTATCCTAGAGTGTATTAACCTCTGGCTGAGGAAAGGGAGAGCAACAGGGGAAGTGAAGGAAAGCAGGCATAGGGACGGCTTTGAGATTGGACAGCAGGAAAAAGGGAGGGCTACAACATGGAGGAGGGGGATGAAGAGGAAAAGAGAGTTTCATACTTTATTCTAGGGAAGCCAAGGAGGAGGAAACAGGGATATGAGATAGCTAAGAGACTGAGGCAGAGGAGAGAAAGAGGAGAAAGGTATAATACAATAAAGACAGGCAAGAAGTAAAGAAACTATAAGAGGGGGGAGAAAAAGCTCATATGTACATGAAAGCTGGGTGGAAGGATGAAGGTGGTTGATAGGAAAAGTGGAAGAAGATGGAAGTCTGGAAGGAATGTGGGAATGGCCGGGGTGGAGGACATGTAGATGGCAGATCAGACAATGGAAAGTAGTTATGGGCCTTTGAGCTATAGACCTGTCCTGCAGCATAGAATATTATGATGATACTCAAGCATAATAATAGCAATATGACTGTGCAACTTTAACTTTTTTATTTTTTTATTACTTCATTCAACTGTCTGATTGTGAATACCACTGCACACCAAGATATTCAGTTATGGATGAAACACTCAGTTACTTTAAATAAATCTAATAATACCACAATGTAACATAGTTTTTGTGAATTACAATTTATGTCTATATTCACAATTGTACTCAGACAGATAAGTGGTATCTGCAAAAGTCCAAGCACTAAGAAAAGAAAATAAACATTATCTAATCATTAAAAAAACTAAAACAAGATATCTAAGGTAAATATGGAACCAATTTAAGTAATTGTACTGCCACAAAACCTTGATAATACTTTAAAATTTCATTCATTCATTCATTTGTTGATTATATCTTATTTTAACAATGTGCATTTGTAAGGTAATGCTGTAGAAGGAATGCAGTGGAGAAAAAGTAACATACACAAATACTTCAGTTGTCTGTTGACCAGGCATGGAACCCTGAACCCTTAAATGTACCACAAATATATCCCCAAGGCGATTAATGATATATCAATAATAATAGCATCAATAATAAGAATTATTATAAAAGTGAATGTACCACTTCTGGCTTGTATAATAACTAGGGCTGTCAATCGATTTAAAAAAAATTACCTAATTAATCGCAAAGTTTTCTGTAATTAATTGTGATTAATCGCAATTTCTTTATCGTTAGCCTGGCTAATTTTAAATTTTAAATATATGCTTGTAACAGACATTTAATCAATATAATGAAATAAATGCAGAATAAATACAAAGAATGTATGCATAAATTCAAACAGAATTTTAATAGTTTTCTTCAATCTTTTAACATAGGTTCTCTCCTGTGAAATACAACTTTAAAAAAACCTTCAAGGTCATCAACAGTGACTCACATTAAAGACATCTTTCTAGTATCTGCTGATAAGAAATAATACTGAACCCAGGCCTAAATGTTAAAGTGCAAGCAACATATCAGAACAATAAAGGCCATTAATATTAGATTTTAGCTTTAATATTAATAATTTCTTTTAGAATCTAACAATAACAGACATGTAAACAACAATGTGTAACATCTTTATGCCGGCTGAAGCTAGCCTGGTGGCTGCAGTCATGTTACGAGCACTGTCAGTTCCAAGCATGGTAAACTTGTCTTTGATTTTCCATTTGTTTGCAACACTCAGAAAATAGTCAGCACATGACGTTCCTTATTTGCTGGAACGCTGAGCCCTCTGGTTCTCATACAAAGTGTGCAGTCTCGACACAATTGTTCCTAAGACGCATCTCCCGATGCGAATGACTCCTCTAAGTCAGTCATCTTCTACTAAGCTAATTGCTCTGCAGTTTTTAGCTACGTAAACAACCGAGTAAACAGTTAACATTCGCGCTGCCGAGGTCCCGTTGAGGTGGATTCAGCTGGGTGTTTTGTGATACACCAGAGACGTATTGCTTCAGTAGTAACTGAAGTAGTATAAGCCGAAGTAGTATCTCTTCTTTTTCTTCTTCTTCTTCTTTGGGTATCACTTCTTCTTCGTCTAATCGTTTTTGCCATGCCAAACACCAGCATAGCGCAATGCTGACACCCCTTCAGAGCTGCTAACAAGTTTAAGGTTTAAGGTCTTAGATCACAGGAAATCAAAAACTGCATTTACTACGTTAGTTTTATTTAATGCAATAAACGTTTTACAATAATTAATCAAAGTTAGTGCGGTAATTTTGACAGCACTAATAATAACTCATTAGGAAACAGAATGGCCCTAGTCTTGGATATCTGTAACAACTGATATAAGGCGGCCTGGTAGCAGAGTGGTTAAGGCAGAGGGCTGAGAAGCAGAATCCTAGGGATCGATTCCCAGCTGAGGCACCCAGCCCATCCCAGGGCGAGACACCCAGCGCTAGCTCCCCGAGCGCCACCTGTGGCTGCTCATGGCTCCCCCCAAGGGGGGATGGGTCAAATGCAGAGAACAAATTTCGTTGTAACATGTAAGATGTATCAAAGAAAATAAATGGATTCTAAATAAATGGATTCTAAAATGTAAAAAAAGCGTCATGCCTATTTTAAGATTTTGCAGACAAGTTCTAGTTGTGTTAACGTAAAATAATTAAATTCAAAGTATTAATAGGGTTAGAATAAAAAAAGACACTATGACTAACTTAAAAGAGCAAGTTAGCTAAAATTGCAGGCAAGGAATTATGTTTTGGAAGAACAGTACCACAAACATCACTGGATAGAGTGGATACAAATAATGTACTAATACAGTATGAACAGGATGTGAATGTTGAGATGAGAATAGTTATAGTACAGATTGCAAAATATTTATTGAACAATGTACAGATTAGCCACCCAACAGCTCGGGTGCACGTGCAATACTTTGACAATGACCTGTGTTAGTCGACCTGTGTGACCCTAACCCAATATACGTCAAATGTTTGACGTCAAATGTTTGACGTATATTGCTGAACCGGTTTTGCCTGTAGAGCTTGGTTGGTTCGCTGTGGCCACGTGTGGTAACAGGACACAATCTCACCAACATGGACTCTTCTTCCCAGGTTAGAATCCGCCTGCTCCGTTTTCCCTGAACTAAAAACATTTACTAACGCACTCGCGGACTTCAGGCCGCTACGTATTAGTTTACATTTTGGACAATATTCAGGTGCATCTACCCACAGTGACGTTGCTCACCTGCTGCAGCGCGTGTCCGCATCGACCAATAGCATCACATTACTGATGTCGTAGCGGGGCGGAAGTTGTTGGCTGCTAGTGCCACTGCAGCAACTGCAGGCTAACACGCTTCTGTCAATGCTTTTCTGTGGATTGTCATTGCACACGGAAACTGTGAAAACGTACAAGTTGTGCGAGAGATTAAGCTGACGCGTCCATGGAAATGATTTTTTCCCACGTCGCCTCTAAAGAAGAGGACACGCTAACGTAAAGAACCCGGAAGTGGTGAGGGTAGCCTAAAGCCTGCTACTGTAGCTAGCCTGTTTGAGAAAGCAAAGCCACTGATAAAATTACTCGCTTATAGTTTCGGTGTTATAAGCTGGCATTGGTTGGTAATCTTACCACTTGTCTTTAGAAGTTACATCTATGCAGGCTATTACACTGACAGCCTCTACGTCAGTGAAGTCCCTCGCAATTGGCTAACGTGATGCTTTTCAACTAAAACACATGCTACATCTTTTTGTCATTTTAACATCAGGTAGCTACTCGTGTGTGCAGTTTACTGAATGTTTAATTTAATTCTTCTGTTTGGGATTTTTGGCGATCTCGATTTGTTTAGTGTTTGTTCGCTGTGTTAGTTTGAACATAAATGCAGATGGATGCATGAAAGGGATGTGTAACTGATTCTAATAAACAATTTTACAGAAATTACTTTACAAAAACAATTGTGTCTAGTGCCACTCTGAACTACTAGAACTACTGGCACATGCAGATTTAACAGAAAATGGCTTCTTTGGATTATTTGACCTATTTCAGATCATTTATTCTCACTATGGTTATTTACATGTTTGTCCAGTTTGTTATATCATATTTAAAGATTACTATTGCAATTATAAACAAGCATCAAGTAAACACATCCTCATGGTCTTATTGTAAATCCTTCAGAAGAAATGTTTGACAATGGTGAAAGAAAGTTTTGTGATTGTAATAAAAACGCCCGTGGGGATTTTTTTATCTATGAACACGACAGCCAAGGCTTGATTCAGGTTTTTAGTGACCATACTTAACAAGCAGTGTCCCTCTGTATGCCTGTTTTTATTGTCAGCCAGACTGCAATACTAGTCTCATATAAAGGATGCAGAGATCACAGTGTGTGATACAGAAACAAGGAGCTTTAAATAACTGCATACTAAATTAAAATATATCTCTAAAAAAAACTATCTTCCTAAATTATTACAGGTTAGTTACATAGAAGTGTTAGGTACAGTATACTGTATATATAGATCCATCAATCTGTCAATCAACAAACGTTAAGTAATGCCTCTTTAAGTTTTTGTTCTGGAGATGTATTATGTCCTATGTAATCATTACCTAATACTGCTCTCATGCTCCTACAGCTCCCAGCAGCCGCAGACACAATGAGTGCCAAATATGGCCTGGTGGGCTACAACAGTTCCCGGAAGCACATTTCTATCTCGATTCCATCGTCCACAGAAGTGATGTCGCCCCACATTAAGTCTGTGGAGGAACTGAGGGTCCTGGGAATCAACCTGAGCAGCTTCAGTTCCCCCACACAGTTCTTCATCTGTGTGGCGGGAGTCTTCCTCTTTTACCTCATCTACGGCTACCTGCAGGTAACACTGGAATAAACGATCTGAGAGGTGCACTCAAGCTCAGACACAAACATACTGTAAAATATAATCAGTATGTTCCTTTTCCTCTCCGTCTAGGAGCTAATATTTTCCATGGAAGGATTCAAACCCTTTGGTTGGTACCTCACGCTGATCCAGTTTGGCTTCTACTCCGTGTTTGGACTGGTGGAGCTTCAGCTCACACAGGACAAACGCAGAAGGTATGATCTTATTCTCACAGAGGACACGCTAAACTACAATAGTTTATTTCTGCTGTGTGATGTTGTTAATTAAAGACATTTCCTCATAGATGAATATACTCACCTTTGTCCACCTGTTGCTTGTGTTATTTTTTAAAATTTAGTGATTGGCCACAGCTTTATTTGGTAAGTCTATTAAAGTTTAATATTCAAATACTTTTCTCTGCTACTTTGTTTTGTTCTGTTTTGTAGGATACCAGGGAAGACCTATATGATCATAGCATTCCTAACAGTGGGAACAATGGGACTGTCCAATACCTCTCTGGGCTACTTGAACTATCCTACACAGGTCATCTTCAAGTGCTGTAAGCTCATCCCTGTCATGATTGGAGGAGTGTTTATACAAGGTAAGCTTATTCTATTACAGATGCAACTGCAAAAATATGCTTTCATGTGTTGAAATAAAGGTTTAGGTTCAGGAATTTGAAGTCCAGCTTTTCTGTTTCCTGTGATGCCCCAAAGTCCTAGATGTTTTCTTTTTTTATCTGACATGAGGCTCTTCAAACGTGAGTCAGGGAATCAAAGCGGACCACGGCCATGCAGACAATCTGATGTTGCACACTCTTGACAACCTGAAGGCATCCATCCGTCAGCCTTTTTTTTCGGTTTTGTTTTTTGGACTTTCATCCTGTTGTTTACATCCACAACATGAAAAACTTTTGTGAAAACTAGTTAATAGTTACAATAACTTTTAATGTTTAGAATTTATCTAAATTCATTAATTTAGATGATTTTTTTTTGTTTTTATTGTAATTTTAAGATGTCACCATTTAAACATTTGCTAACAGAGATGAAGGGAGTGACAATAAGTCCAGTTTCTCTGTTGGGGAGATTTTCTTTGATGTCCTTAGTAAAGACTCATTCAAGTTTAGGTTTTCTGATTTCAGCATTGCAGCTAAAAGACGTGCTCTTCTGTTCCAGGTAAACGCTATAATGTGGCAGATGTGTCTGCTGCTCTCTGCATGAGCCTGGGACTCATCTGGTTTACTCTAGCTGACAGCAAAGTGGCCCCCAACTTCAATGTCACAGGTAAAGTCTTTAAGATCCCACAGTAAACTGCAGTGATTGCACAATAACTACCCTGTCCACATGACAAAAGCTGTGTGTATATCAATGTTTGTGTGGCGTGCAGGTGTTCTCCTCATCTCCCTGGCACTATGTGCAGATGCCGCAATAGGAAATGTGCAGGAGAAAGCCATGAAGCTACATAATGGCTCCAACTCTGAAATGGTAATTTACATACCGTGCTAGTACACACTGAAGTTGATATAACTGTTGATAAGCAGACATTAGAGCTGAATGCAGAATATGTTTGTCTGTTTCATCAAAACCAGACAGTGTTTCGCGTTTTGACTGTGACATTTCTGCGTGATGTCACTCACTGGTCATGGTGTTGTGTTGACAGGTGCTGTATTCATACTCCATTGGTTTTGCCTACATACTGACAGGCCTGCTCTGTGTGGGTGGGCTGGGGCCGGCGGTGGCGTTCTGCTCAGAGGTAAGTATAACCTAAGACAATATGAATACATCTTAATTAGTTAAAATGAACAACATATGAACTGTGATTTCCTCATGTCTGACAAACTGCTGCTTCCTGATTTATTATTATGATCGGATTACTTAGAATAATCTTAGATATAAATCTTGCCTAGTTGTTTTGTGTGGCACCTTGATGTTACTGCAGCATCAGGCAGATGCAATGTTTGGTGATCTGTTAAATTTGTTTTTGTCGCTCTTTCCTCTTCTAGCACCCCGTGAAGACATACGGTTACGCGTTCTTCTTCTCTCTTACGGGTTATTTTGGCATCTCCTTTGTTCTGGCTTTGATAAAGCTGTTCGGTGCCCTCGTTGCAGTAACAGGTCAGAGCAAAAACGAGGGGGTTTTAGGAAGGGGTGCATTTTGTATGTGTCTTAAATTTACAGTTTTCAAATATTGGTAAATGCTCAACTGTATATTTCCCAGCTAAAGACTAGAAATTCCTCTTTGATCAAAACCCAGGTTAGAAAGTAACATTTGTTGAACCTTTGCTTCTTATTTCTAAAAAAAAAAGAATAGAGCTGGCAGTGATGAGACGATTAATGTGTTCTACTCCTTTTGCAGTGACCACTGGGAGAAAGGCCATGACTATCGTACTTTCCTTCATGTTCTTCACTAAACCTTTCACTTTTCAGTAAGTACTGCCACCTTTTGACTTTGATCAGTTTTCTTTTTGCTTGAAGTTAGTCTACAGTGTGACTGCCGACCTTTCCTTCGGCTAATAAAATTTGATTTAGATTTCCTGCCCCCGTTTTTCATGTCCTCAGTCCATATAAAAGACCTTGACGACTACGCTGCTCTCTCACTCTCTTGCTCACCCTCTGACTCGTGGGTCTCGTTTTATGCTGTACCTCTCCTGCTTTGTTTCTCTGTTGCGACCTTCAGCACACATACGCACAAGATGCAAAAAACTTTGGTTATTTTAATGGCCAACTTATTTCTCCCTCCAGCTGCTGTGTGCATACTGTCCTTTTTGTGGCTGAATTATTCTAAGTATATATTATCGATGAACAAAGTTGCTTGTGTGCGTGGAACTTGTTTCAGATGCTCTGAGATGAGTGAAGCATGTATGTGACATTATCATTTTCATACATTTTTACTGTTCATGTCTTTTGAAGCTGAACGCTTCTGTGCCTTTAATATATTATATTTCGTATATTTCTCTCTCTCCTGCTCTCCCCTTAGGTATATCTGGGGTGGCCTTCTAGTGCTATTGGGCATCTTCTTGAACGTTTACAGTAAAAACAGAGATAAAATGAAGCTTCCCTCCATCAAGGACCTCAGGAGCTGGCTGCTGACAGGAAAGAAAGTTCGATTTCTCTCACAGAACGTATAAGAGGCACCCAAGGGCTCAGTGGAAGACTTGCACAAGCAAACTGTACATCTGTACAGATGTAGACTTGGCCCGTCTGTCTCAGGGGATATGCTGAAGCATGTGCCTGAGCTGCAGGCCTCATTACCACCAGAATTGAGGCAAGGATCGGTTTTCAGGGTTTGACCTGTCAGCCTCACGGACAGCTGACATAATTAAACTGCAATAGGTGATGTATCCTGTTTCTATTTACCAGTACACCACTGGTGTAGCTCGGACTGAAATGACTCTGCAGAGGGATCGATGGCTTGTGGGAGAAGAGCCCCACAGAAACATATCCAACTCGGAGGACACAGAAATCTAATTCTATCTACAGGGGGTCCAGCACCTTAGCACAGTTGTGCACTGGAAATTACTTGTACACTTTCATCCTTAAGTGGTTGGGATTTCTTTTTTTTTTGTTATAGTTTTATGGAAAGGAGTACAAAGAGACGTGTTAATGTGCCACCACCCTAGAAAGAAAAATATATAAAATACCTGATCATAAAGGAATATTTGTCCTGCATATCTGCCAGAGAAACAAAACAAAAAAAATGTTTTATATAATCTTTGTCCTAAAATGACTTTTTTCATAATGTGTTTGTATCTAACTCTGCCCTAAATCATACAAAAATCCGCCACCTGTATCATTACATGGTGACATTTTGGCAGAAATAGAGACATTTGCTATAAATTGTGAATGTGACTGCCATAACTTGCTCAGCATGTGTGTGGGTAGACCGGTACCACTCTCTTTACAATAAAACGGAGGCATTTCAGTCAGCGTGTGTACGTGTGAACGTTATTCTCTCCCCTTGCTCCACTTGAGAGAAGTTGAAATGTTGCCAAATTTTGTGAGTTTGTGTTTTTCTATCCAGTGGCCTTGGGCATGTTTGATTAGGAGTCCTGGAAAAAGATAGCACTGTTGGATAAAAAAAATAAACAGCAGTCCTATTCATTTGGATCTATTCTGTGTATGTTTATGTGCCATTCATGTTAATGTCAGTTTACATTCTTTGTAAATGGTGATGGTGATAAAACCTGCTTCCCCAGCAATAGACAAATCAGTTTTCTTCTGTTGGGCAATTCAGACCCGTCATATTGAGAGTAACACTGGTATGTTTTGCTCTAGTTGCTGAATCGTTTACATTTTTTTCCTCGCTGACGTTAGTTGTATACTGATTTACCATTGTGCATCTGGTCAAAATACAATACATAGACAGTCGAGATCTGTGCTTGCCCTTTTCTGTACACTTGTTCCTGTTCACAGTGCAGCCCTCTGGTGCTGTTCTGCAGATATTAGGAACAAAGCCGGCATCACGTAGAGGTACTTTAAAAGTGCAGTCATGTTTTTAATTCCTTTCACACAGCTACAGATTGAACAGCTAGTAATGGGTTTCTTTACACTGATAGTGTAAGCACACAGTGTGAGTCTGTACAGTAGACTCAGGATGGACTAAAAAAAAGTAGTGAATTAGTAATGTGAGGTTGCCAAGTGATTAGAGACTGCTTCAGAATCGTCCCCATTAAAGTCCCTGGAGCAGAAATCCTATGCTGAAGATCTTTCTGCTGACCAGGCCATTTGACCTCTCACTGCAGATTTGCAGGTAAGAAGAGAATTTTACTCTAAAGGTCAAGCATGGCCAGTAAAGAAAATGTCATAAAGCAAATATTTAAGTAGGCTTGCAATACGTTGTTTGGAACTCTTTTGTCCTTCATGATCATCGCGCTGGTGCACGTGCGTGTGTCACTGTCATAACATGATGTGAAATGACAAAGACTTGCCAACTCAGTAGGAGGCAGCTGAGTGTGGCTCTCCCTGTGATCCTAATAGAGGCCCAGATATTACAGTCTCACTTCCAGGTGGGAAATCTAACACGGGGCCAATTAGTAATTTGGTATTTCATAAAATTTGGCAGTTGTGTCTGACGACAAACTGAAAGGGATCGTCTGTCCTCCAGGGAACCAGGGAGTGCACACATGCACACATGCACTGAAAACTGCAAAGTTTTTCTTCCAAGTGCTGCACAGACCGGGTGCTCTGCTGAAAACAGAAAATGACTGGATGCAATTATCAAGGATTTTCTTCAGGAGGTATTTTTTATGATATACAGCACCTCGCGTAACTACAGTTTTTTTATGATTGATGAACAGTGAAACAGCCCGTTAGAGGTTGAGAGGTCACGTTGCAGTGTTAAAACATCAGTTTGCCATTATATACACCTTTGATGTGAAGTGTGCAGTACTGCCTCATCGCTATGGGAACAACTGTTCTCTTCCAGCTCCCTGAAAGGTCATTATGGGATGGGAAAGCCCAGTTGACCCAAGGCAAAGTACATCATTTATCTTTTAGCACCAAGAGAACACACCTCACAAAGCAGGCTGACCCCCGTTCGAATGCTGAGGATTTCGACCATTTTTCAAAGCCACATAGGACTGAAGTCAGCTGTTTTTATTGTTTTAAACGTTTTTCTTTTTTTATCATAAGTGACTTTAAGTTTGTCTTTCACAAGGCTCTGAAACTGTAAAATGTGAAATTTTTTTCTTGATCGATGAAGTGAAGTCATGTTTGATTTAACACAAAGCCATTATGAATGAAGTCATAGGAAATGATAAAAAAAATATTCTTTCTCTTTCTCTCTCCTACACCCTCCTCATTTTCCAGCCCTCCACTACCCCAGACACTTAGCACCTAGGCCCAACCAGCCTCTGCACTCACATGGCTGCAGCCCTTGCTAATAAATAATGGGCAGTGTCCAGGGCTCATCATCCCAGCAAATAGGCTGATATATAATGTGTCGTCTACTTCAGATAGGTTACTATATAATATGTGGTCCGACCTCAGATAGCCACAGCAGGGAGGCCTGGCAGCCCATTCGTTATCGGCACATGTGATTCATGGGGGCAGCAAGGTGGCCAGGTGAGTGATACCCCACCTCTCTCATGAGATAGAGAAATGTACACCTACACAAACAATGTCTCTTTTTCTCTCTCTCACTCTCTCGCTCTCTCTCTCGCTCATGTACAACAATCCCTGTTGTCTCTGATTAAACAGGACACATGTTCACATAAGATAATGTGGCTTTACTTAAATGACATCAAGCTGTTGTATTTGTAAAAGCTGAGATTTACTTAATTTACTTTATTCTGTCTGTTTGAATTTTTTGAATCTCTATTTGTATTTTTATCAACATCTCAATAAAATAGTTGTGCATCACCATGTGTTACATCGTATGTTGATTGACTGTCAAGGGACACAATAAGTCTCTGTACCTTGTTGTGCTAATGAAATACTGTAGCCATTCAATTAAGGGGTTAAATTATTTTACATTATGGCATTTTTGGAAAGCAATGATCGTGCAGAGGGTGAAATGATGGTACACATATGGTAATTATTGCACATCTGGTAATACTGCTACATCTTACACCTACTCTAACTCAATATTTTAAACTAATGATGTTGATGAGCGATGTTGAGTCACAATAAAACAAAACAGAAATTTAAAATATGAATTATAAAGATTGAAAACATGAAAATAAACACATAAAATGAAAACAGAGCTTTCTTAACACTGGCTCATTATAGAAACACAAATTTAATAACAATGATAATTTAATTTTTTTGTTTAAAGAGACCACCAAGAAACACAGTTTCCCATAAAGCCTTGATGTTAAAGTGTTGGAGAGAGCAGAAAAGGTAGGTCCGTTATGTGTTAATAAATGCATGAGAGACATTGTCAGACAAGCAGCTACTAATTTAATTTACAGACAATTCATAGAAGGCTGGATAAGGATTGCTTTAAGTTAACAGACGTTAGCTAAACGTGGCTGATATTATGCTTACAGTTCTATACAGGATTAGGATAATAAAACTAAATCTATTTGCGTTTTAATAAACTGAGATTGCTTTCATACGCTTTTTTTGAACACGTGAACATTTTTAGTCTGTTGAAGATGTTATAAAGATAAAATAAGGATTTCTTCCTTTAATCTTTCCTTTAACCTTTTGTATATCATTTTCCATGTTCCTCCCTTCACTCTCTCCCTTTCCTTCCCTATTTCCTACCCCATCCTCCGCTGCCCCGCTCCCCGCCTCTTCCTCCTCCTCCTACTTCAGACTCATTAGACCCCACCCACCCATAACCCAGCGTCTGCGAGAAGCTCTCCTCATATAATATGATGGCCATCTGCTAGGCTGAGCCACGCTTCCCAAAAACCCCGAGGGTAGATGTTTATCTGTCGTCCCTCTCCCAAACTCCTTTAAGGATGCAAAACATATCAGCGATCATCACCGCTACAATTAGCACAGGTGCTGCTGAGCTGTAAAGTGATCAGGAGAAATGGGAGGAAACATAATTGAAGTGGATTAGAGCGGAGAAGTGGGAGGGAAAAAAAAATTAAATAAAAATTCTGGAGGCTTGGACAGCAGCCCTTCTCTATACTGCTGTTTGAAATTCACTATGCTGTGATTAAAACTGGTGCAGAGCAGTGGCGGACGTCCTGGCAAGGATGTTTGGTTTTTAACAGCTGTCTAGTGTTTTTCCAGCCCACTGTTTCAGTAAATGCGGCCCTGCTGGATTCAAATACAATGTTAGATAGTGTGGCTGTGAACCATATTACCAATACATAGGCTTTTTATACTACATATATGTATCAGTTTCACTCAGGGAGCACTGCGTGTGTATTTTTCTGCAGTAAACCTGCTTGTATTTGGCTTGTTAACATCTCCTGACAACCTGCAGCAAACATTTGAGCACACACATGCAAATGCATAAAGATACTGCACTGATGCACACACACAAACACAAACTCTCACACACCATTTTGGCAGTTTGAGCGGGGCCAAAATATTCCGCAGCAGTCACTCATGAAGAGAAATTCTTAATAATAAATATCTAGCCAATAATGAATGTGCTGCTGGCCGCAGTTGTCTTGAGGGCATAATATCTAATTTCCTCCCAAATGTTTCATATCCCTACTCCTACATGTCGACACATTCCATCATTACACCCCAATGCAGGTTCCTATCACTTTTATTTATTTTTCAAATCACTATATAAATCAAAGCCCGGACAGATGAGATCCAATAAATTACAGAGTGCTGGACAAATGCAGAATTTTAACTGTGTACCAGGAGAGGAGACTCCCAAGGGTGCTGCCTGGTCTGTGCTTGAGGAAAATCTACTAAATGTCATTTTAAATCTTAGCTAACTTGAATATTCCTCACTGCTGTTTTTATTACAAAAAACTCATCCAAGGCCTTATCTGAGTTTGTATCCCTTATAGCTCCAGTGATCAGTTTAAGTTCAGCCTTTTCCTTTTAACACAAAACATCAAGGATGAGATAAGGATTTAAAGCACAGCATTTGTACCTGGTAGTAAACCATTTTGCCCCCCCCCCCCCCACACACACACACACATACACACACACACACAAAATGAACTTGGATGCAAAATAGAGGAGCTGATCAGTGATCCTGTGTGAGCCAGCTGCAGTGTGTGAGTCACTATCCCTTCTATTCTAAGTTCAGCCACATGGAAAAATAGGAGGGTTTGTAAAAGAAAGAAATGGGGGCAAGAGGATAGATAACCAGGTGAAATAGAGCGTAGAGAACAAGAGAGGAGGCTCAGCAGCCTCACAAACCTGCAGCTGCCATGCTTGAATCCTCACTGATGACTCAAGTAGGTGGAGTGGGCCGGGCAGTCAGCTCAGGCACAGACCCATAACGTGAAAGGTGGACTCATAGGACACACTCAGCACTATACCTGAGAATGGCAATCATTGCTATCAGCAGGGAATATGCTACCATCAGGAACCATAAAGTCATAGTGCACCTTAGCGCTGACAACACATGACATGCATATGTGCAGAGGCAACGTGAGGCAATACCAGGGCAGGGGCTTTGAAAGAGATTCCCCCTGACAGTGGTCAGGTGGGGGAAGACCTCCAGTGCAAAGTGAAACAGCAGGCCTTCTGCACAACAGGGCAAAAACACAAGGAGAGAGGCAGAATCATGTGGGTGGTACTGAGGTGGAGACAAAAGAATCCAAATGAGTGATGTCAGTAGTGTGAATAATGGTCTGTCATCATAGTAAGAACATGATTTTGTTTCAGGAATGTTACTACCAATGTTAGTCATGGTGTATGATTGTACAATGCTTAAATGCAAATAATCCCATAGCAACAATCACATGTATTGGGACTGTTCTGCCCCCAAGCATTTCCCAAAATAAATAAGCATTATTATTATTATTTTTATTATTGTTATTATTGTCATCGTTATTATTTTGTGGCACAAAAAGGTCAAATATGACCACCATAAGTTCCCAAAATCTCAGATGACATTTTCAAATTGTTTGTTGCTCTACCGATACTCAACTAAAAAAAAGTAAGAACTTGTCATCACCCACATCCTTAAAAAACTTGTTTTTCCTTTTTTATTTGATGATTTAAACCATTGATGGTTTCCTTTCTGTTGACTGAGGGAATTTTATTCTCTTTTCTTTGTACAAAGTTTCTAGACAGAAAATCAAGCATTCAGAGCATTAAAATTCCCATGCAGGTCAGATATCTCAGTGATTTAAGAAAGTCTTTCTCAACTCATCCCAGAGCGGCATGACATCTCAGTGGGTAGAGCAGTCATCTTCAAAGTGAGCGGACAAGACATTAATACCCCACAGTAGTGCTGACACAGGTCTAGCAGCTGTCCAAACAACAATTTCCCCGAGGGGATCAATGAAGTATCTATTATTATTATTAAAGCTATGACCTGAACGAGTGAGAAGCTTTCAATTCACCAGTTAGGGCACAACCTGGAAGCAAAATTATTTTATTTATCATTTTAGTAAAGTTGTTATTAATTCTTTGGGCCCAGACAAAAGTATATGCACTGAACAAACATAATAGAATAGAATACCAAATCTCCAACTATGTGATGGTTTGGAACAATTACATAAAGTATCTTTTAACGCTACACTAGGAAACAAGATCTCATTTAAAAACAATAGCAAAGCAGAAGGCAGTTGTTCTAATATGGAGAATATAAAGAATAAATAATCCAGTTGTCTGCACTGCCCAACGCAAAGCAATTTAACGCATCGGTGGAAGCTGCCTATTAATTTCCTGTAGAAGGAGAGAGGGGGGAGCCTGCAAGCTCTGATTGGAAGGACAACACGGCTGCATCTTGTATCACTTCAGAGCAAAACAGGACACACACACACACACACACACACACATATAAATGCAGGCATGTACCCACACACAAGCAAAAAACATGTGCATCATCTTTGTAATCATGTTGTTGTTTCCCACAGCGTCATTGGTTGCATGGCAGTGAGGTGGCACCATATACCTAATGATGGTAAAGTAATAAGGAAAGCCTAAAGACAGAGAGGCCCATATGTGACTCTTGTCCTTAGGGTGCTGCATTAATGATAGGTCCCCCAGGCAGACCATCCCTGCTTCTCCTATGCATTCGATGGAAATCCCCGTCCGCTTTAATTAGATACCCAGTCACTGACCCCTCCCCTGGTCTCCAAATAACTAAAGAGGGCGTGGCCACACTCACGTCCCTGGCATTGACCCAAACAACAATACCTCATTCGCCATTGGGGAAAAGGAAGCAGAGACCGTGGCTCCATAAATCCAGAAGTATTTGGATCCAAGCCACTATTGGTCCCAAACGACCACTGTGGTGGCAATAAACATGCAGGGGCCACAGCCAGGAAACACCAAAAAAATCCGATCCTAACAACATCATAACTTCTGAACTTGTTACTGGAGAGGGCGTTTTCAATTTCAATGAAAAGCTCTCATGCTCCACATCCCACAAGCCAAATCATGACTTCCCTCTCCGTGACAGAGGGCTCAAAAGAAGAATTATCTTTAATAAAAACTTAATATTTACAAACAAATTCTGTTTAGAGACATCAACATTGTTGGCAGCAGCAGACTCCATTGCTGCCCCTCTACTTGCTATTCATTTGGCCTGTCTCATAGAATCAGTGTATTTTGTTTGATGCATGGTTTTTCATTATCACTATGGCCCATCATTACTTTCCTCTTATTATAGTCTGGGGGACATTCGAGACAGTTCAGAAGAGCTGTGGATGAGGGACAACACACACACATAGCCATTCCTTTCTTTTTGGGAAGAAAAAAAGTGCCCCACAGACATAATGTCTGTGTTTTCCTGCAATTAATTAATGGGTCCCCAGCTAGTTAGCAGTAGGCAGCACTTGTTTCACCGTGGCGACTGAGAGAGGGCGAAAGGGGTTGGAGCCAGGCTCGCCTCGGTAGCTGCAGGCTTTTAGTTGTGAGCCACTGGATTTGGACTATTTTTAACAAAATCCTTTTATGGATAGATAAATCTGATTTTATGCAAGAAGAGTCTCCTGGGTTTCAATTAACTGGGGGTCATGCTGTAGATCTATCACAAAAAGAAAGAAGTAAGGGGAGAGAAAAAAAAGGGAGAGAGGAAAAGATAGAAGAGAGAGGAGAAGGGGAGAGGAAAGCCTTTTAATTAATACGATCTAATTAAACATTTGTGAAATGCATTATCAGATTTTTTTCTTCTTTGTGAACTGCTACAGTTGACTAATACTCTGTATACCCCCAATACTCTCCTCAAAGTTGTTTTGTTGTTACATCATGAATGTTAATAATGCAAAAGACACTTTGGAGTTCCTTTTAACTGCAGTTTGTCTTTCCACAATTGGTGCCTCTTGAAAACATTTGACTAAGTGCTGAAATTTGGAGGCAGTGGCGGGGGGCGGGGGGGGATCTCTACAGAAAACTCTGCAAACTAATTTGATTCCTAAACCATGCACGATGACAGCTTCCTACTGCACGGTGGAGGTAGATTTGACTTTGAATCATGACACGTTGTTTAATCATGGGCCACGAGGCACGGCGAGTCGCTAGACCTGAGGAGAGTCACATAAAAAGTGTCAAGCATGCAGGGTGAGAGATAGAGGGAAAAAAGAGAGAGGGCGAGAAAATCCATAACAGTTTAAGCAGTGTTTGGTCAAAATGCGCAGCGTGATATGTGCATCTATCACCTGAGCGATGTCTCTGTTTCCCTGCGATGCATATTTCTTCCCAGCTAGCCCGCTCTCTTATTGTTAAACTACCCACAGGGCACCTTTAATGTGAAGTTGATCTCAGGTTGTAGTCACTTACACAATTGCACACACACATTCTCTTGTTCCACCCAGCACACTCCACCCCCATTGCTGTCGTGACATTTTCCCTCCCCATTCAATTCCCAGCATGTGCAGCAGTAGCAAAACATATTATGTCCGTCGTTTTTTTTCTCCTTTCTGTGCATAGTGGGGGAATGATTCAGTTCATCAGAGCACAGAAACACACTTACACGTATGTGTTCGACTGAAACACACACACACATATTTTACTAGGACTGATCTATTTAACAATACAAGTCAAATACCAGAGCTCACACTGGAGCATATTGTTCCTGCCCTCGTTGGGTTGATTAAGCAGGCATGTTTAATGGCAAATCAGCGAGTCTTTCATTACTCCTCGTGATCTCAAGAACACATAACACCAACAATCAGACCAGTAGGTGTGTGCTGACTCCTTAAATGCTGTGTATGTATATACCACCCATATCCTCATGAGACTCACAGTCATGACGAGAAGATAGTTCAAAAAAACCAAGTGACCAAATTATCAGTTATTTTATGTTTATGTAATTAATAGACATAGAAATACATACATACATACATACAACATAATAGTTGAACATTATTACAGTTGGGCAAGTCTTTGGTGATAATCAAAATTTAGTTGACAAAATGACACAACCTGGTGCATTTGATGGTGGTAATTGATCAAGATCTAATCGTAAAGGTCATTTACCACATTAGAAAACTAGGGAACTGGTAGCTCATTGGGATAAGCATCAGACCTGGGAGCAGAAGCTGGAAGGATTGAGTCCCTAATCTCCTCTCGAGTCATTCAATTGAATTCAGTTTTATTTGTATAGCAGCAATTCACAACAAATGAAATGCCAAGGCACTTTACGTTGAAGGGTTTAAGAAAAACACAATAATATAGAAAAGCCAACTGTCCCACTTGAGCAAGCACTGGGCAACATTAGAGAACTTTAATGGAAGAAACCTCCAGCAGGACCAGGCTCATGGTGGGCGGCCATCTGCCTCAACGGGTTGGGTTTATTGAAAAGAAGAGAGAGAAAAGAACAGCAGGCAAAGACAACAACAAGAAGCAGCTGACAAAACACAATGCAGGTTGGTAGGGCCAGTAGCTGCACTCTGGATATCAAACTGCGCTGAGGTGGGGATTCCTGCAGAGATGTATAGAGAGAGGGGGACAAAGAAGAAGATGCAGACGGGAGAGACAAGACACACGGTTAACGACAGTACTGGCAAATTAGCTCTAGCAAGACACTCAGCGCTAGCCCCTTATAAGTCGCTTCTAATGAAAGCGCAGGGCTCAAGTTGCAGAAATCTGCCACTGAAATGTTTCCAATGTCCATTAATTGCCCCTTCAACACTTTTCCATTTCTCTCTCTGCCTCTCTACTCCTCTTACTCCCCATCTCTCCCCACCACCCTCCTACATAAAGCTTGTCATCTCTGCTTCCAAGGTCCTCTAAGTGGCAGCGGTGCTAAGGAGCTAGCAGACATTGAACTGAGCATGCCCACAGACCTAACCTAACTAATTAGATATCCAACCTTGATGAGCGCTCTCTGCCTTTCTCGCTCATACACACATACACGCTCGCTCTCCAGAAGCATGTGTATTTAGACCCAGAAATTACTTATTATGATATATTAACGTGTTTCTGGCAGGTACAGCAGGAGGGGGGTGCTCATTGGAGACAAATTATCTAAATTAATTTCTAATTTAAATCCTAGGGCTTTTATTATGTGCTGTAGGGAACCTTTGATACCAGAGAGACATTATGAAACAGGAAATAAAGGCAGAGAAGAGTCAAGGATGAAAGGAAAAAGAAAATCAGATGCTTTAATAACCTTGATTTTTGCCAACAAATCAAATGAATGAGTGGGAGCTGATATGAAGACACAGGAAGGATTTTACTGTGCATGGCTGGCTGAACTCTGCCCAGCTGAATTCAGCCGTAAGAGAATACCCCCCCACAGAGCAAGAAGAGAAAGAAGAAAATAGGTCTAAAAGTTTGAGACCCTAATTTGTCCTAATTAGTGGCCTCACACCTCGCTAAGCCTGTGGCCACAACCATGGGTTAAGTTTTGAGAATTTTTTATGAATCTGCACACAATAACCCCAGGTGCTCATGGGAAATGTAGCCCCCAAAGCATCACCATGTGGAATGGTAGTGGAGATCTTCAGATGACCAATTAGGCCATCTTACTTGGATCAACATCCTCTGTTCATGTTTTGTGCCTGTTACTGAGCATCAGATGCAACTCATCCTATCAAAGGCTTAACAGCTACACACAGTTAAATGAATCAACTAACTAACTAACTAACTAACTAACTAACTAACTATCTGATAATCTAACTTATGGCACTGTTTCCGTATCAGAAAACCGCCTTACTTTATGATGAATGTAGAAGAACATTTAGTAAGTAAGTAGTCTTTGATAAAGGTCGTCAGTGTGTAAATAGTGACTGTAACAGTGTTTCCGTTGCTTGATAAGCTATTATCCATTGATGCGCCAAGCATTGCACATGTTTAATCACCAATTTACCCAGGAGCCTACAGCTTGTTTCAGATAATATCAAATAATAGTACAGCTCACTGTGTAACGAACACCCACTTCCCTACACAAAGACGGGCACACACGGCCTCGCTGCAGCACCCTCCAAACATGGCGCAGTACAGCTGCGGACACGGACATGTGTCTTCTATTTTGGCTCTTGGGGACGAGGAGGTTTGTGGGTTTCAGTGGGGGCTTTTTCTGCAACTCTAGGTGCTGTGTTGGCTTGGGGAGAGGCACAGAGTTGTAATTAAGGACAGAGGGAGGAGGATGTTCGTTAGATGTAGTGTTCTCATTAGAGTATGTTCCACCCGGAGGTGGTGCCGAGCAACGGACATCTAATGAGACGCATATTGTAATGAAAGCAGGGAACCAACAACCAACAATTTGTCATATTGTTATTTATCACTAGTTTCTGTTTCCTTCCTCCCAATCATTTAGGCCTCAGATCATACGCACTGCATTTGGATGAGCCTACAAATCATTCTTACATACTGTAAGCAGTCAGCCAGCTATACAAACACTGTAGGGGCTCACCTGCCCTAGGCTAAAGACAACTGTAGCTACTGTAGGCCGCACACACACTCGTAGGCAAACTGTCTCACAGCATGCTTCTCACCGCAAGTACTGCACAGGTAATCTCACTTAATCATCTCAGAGGTCACCACAAAGTGAGGTAGGGTGATTTCTGTGCTGAGCAGTAAAAGTAAAGGACTGCAGGGTGAGAAAGAGGGAGAGGGAGGCAGAGATGAATTGAAGAATGAAAGAGGTGGAGAATGAGAGAACAGAATAGGGATGGAGCAAGAGAGGGAAAGTGTGTGTGTGTGTGTGTGTGTGTGCGTGTGTGTGTGTTAGCTAGAGGGCAGATTCAGAAACAAAGCATACTGGCACTCCAAGGACATTGGCCGCTTATGCTTAGACTGGGAATAATCCACACGAGGAAAGTCTTTTCTGTCTGTCCTTAAAGTCATCTTCTACAATAATCAAAAATACTTTTAGTACATATTCAGCAAAGGTAAATTTTATCCTTACATGTTCCAGGTCAGGAAGCATAATGAGCTAATATGACAGTTACTGGATGCTAGATGTGTGACTGGACAAAGGAAAAAAGAGGCGACGAGAGTAATGTGGAAGACTGACAATGACAGAAAAAGTGAGCAGAGGGAGGGAGAGGGACAGCCGCTCTCCCCCGGGGGCTAACACTAGCTGGCCTCCCTCGGCCTGTGACAGCCAACCAAACAGGTACACTGAGAGATGATTTAAGGCGATAATAACCTCCACTTTGGCAGATGGATGATGTGGCTCTCATGGCTGCTGACGCTTAATGAATGAAACATTAGTAAACACTACTAAAAAGCTGATTAGAGAGCCCCCCTGCCGACAGCAGACGGAGAAGAGGGAAAAAAAAAGGGGCACGCAAATGTGTCTTCAGCACCACCACCCACACCCACACACACACACACACACACATACGCCAACCTCCTGATTTCTCTGACAGACTTGTCCAGTCCCTTTATTGCTGCTTAGCACTGAATATAAGATGAACGTGAGTGCTGAAGACCTCAGGAGGCAGGTACAGTATGTAAATGTGCGCGGGTTTGTGTGAAGAGTGCGATTTCTGGGTCTGTTGGCATCACACCAAACAACATGTGTATACAGCAAGGTGTGCTGCCTGCAGATATTCCCACAGTGGCCATACATAGACAATGAAACAAATCTTTCCAGATGTAGGGTGAAAAGAGGCAAGGACTCATTAAAATAGATATACGCCGTCACTGCCCTACCTGCAGTAACAATCAGCCTGAGCTAAAGAGTAAAGCAATACATAGATATAGATTACAGTTTTTCCACGTGCAATACAGTTTGTGCTATAATCTGTTAAAGGCTTTATGGCCTTGCTCATTTAAGTTTAGGTAAACTAAACACATTAAAACACGTATTGACTTATAAAGGTCTAGTACTTCATAGATGAAGTACAAAGGTCCTGACTAATCAGAGAATGTCAATGCTGTGTGTCACTGTGTGCCAGAATTATATTCAATTTGACTTTATTGTCAGTCAAATCAGTCCTTAGAAGCACAGATCCGTCATGGCTCAATTTCATTAACAATTCTGAAAGGTTCTGGGTCATAAGGAAGTGTATAAGCGTATAAAGGACAATGGTGTACCCTAATGTCTAACCTTCAAGTCCTGAGGTGCATCGCAGAAACAAATATCACATTGGTCTTAAGAATACTGGAAAACTGTTGTCATTTAAAACAATCTGCAGATGTCACATACTGCAAAAGTGTGGCTTTGTAGACACAGAGTTTTTGAATATGTTGCAACAAACTCAAAATAAAGTTCATTTAGTTCTTATTGCATTTTACAGAGTCCCAACGTTTCCACAGAAACTTAATACTATATGGCTGATGACTAATAGACGTAGGTTGCAAGGCTCTTTTACATATATAGCATGTCCACTCATCCATCCATCACCCTAACAGCTTTTCCTCAGCTTATCCCAGCTGTCATTGGGGGAGATGTGGGGTACACTTTGGACATACAGTCTCACATATAGAGACAGACAAACTATACAGTATTCTTTATAGAAAAGTATATAAAATAAATGTCTTTACTTTATATAAAGATATACAAGATCCATGTGGGGTGTGCTTTCAGAATACAATATTTCCTAACCATACATCGCCCTGACCTTCACCTCCTTAATTTAATACACATCCTTGGGTCAGAAGTTGCCACTGAATGATGCGATATGTAAGTAAAATGGAAAATGGACACAATGTTGAAATGGTGAAATAATAATCAATTATTTACTTTTATTACTCGCTCATCCTTTGTCAGTGTCATTATATTATTTAATCATATATACAAACATATAGTAGCCATAATGCCACTTCTATGCAGAAACGCAAATACAGAGGGCACTTCCACATGAGACCTAACTATTACTGCAACCTGGCTAGGTGTGCAACAAGGTCGGCAGAAACAGCAGTTTACTGACACCAAGGGGAAACGCGAGAGTGATACCGTTGGCTAACAACACTAAATAGGACAACAGTGAGTCAGAGGGGACACAACTAGAGAAGTGCTCACTCACCTATTTCTAATCATGGACATGTCTTTGGCAGAAACGGAGGGACACACAAGGACACACAAACAGGCCAGACCTATCTTTGACTCTGCAAGGGACGATAAAAACAAACAAGGGCAGAGAAAAGAGAGTTTAACACAGAGTTTGATGTACAAGGAGAGGAAGATGTGAAGGTGGGAATAATATGTCTTATTAGTGTGATGCATGATGTGCCACAAATCTTTAAAGGTTCCCTCATGCACCTCATATGTGATTATTTATGAGATTAAGGGTGTCGCTCATCATGGACTTAAAAATTCTTAAAAACGCCAGGGCACATTTTTTGTCATGCCGACATAGACTGATGTGATATCACAAGTACAGCTGAATTAGCACCGAATCCATTAATAACATCAAAGATGAAAGATCAATTTCAGCTGAATATTGATGGTTACCATAATGTTCATACGTATTACACAGTGTGACTTCAGAGTCAAATTAAGTTCACTGGGCTAAATTATGCCAGGCTGAATTTACCCATTTATATGACTCTTTTTATGGCTGATTCAAAGCCGCCTAGCTAATCAACGCTCTATTACAAAGCTTCTCCATGGTGGCAGTTTGATTGGCTTCAATTTACATAATGGTGGAACGCTGAGAAAGTGAGGCCTCGGCTGCTTTCCATTTCTCCGCTGAGCCGATTAGTTTGTGCATTTGAGACATGTGTGAGGCATTGATTTTATTTATTTAATTATTCATTCACTGGTCTATTGCACCTGGACTACGCTCAGTGCTAGAATCCAATTTGTGTTGGGAATGAGAAAACAGTTTCATTTGCAGGTGTGGACCTAGTGACACAGATACACACTTGTACATGCATTCTCACAAGCAGGGGCAGCATCAATATTGGTAACTTGTGACACCCATGTTATTAGGACATTTAAATGATAATCTATACCGCTATGAAAAGTGAATAACAGATAATAAGGGCTACTTTACTTTTTAAATCTGTGTTCTACATTTTCTATCTGTGATGATGGTTATTATCTGCTACAATGTCATTATGCTGCAGAGAAGCAGCTGGGAATAAAGAAAGAATAATAGTCTGTAGCAGTTTTGCTGGCTCTGTGAGGATGCACTTCAGACAGTGTTGTTTCGAGTCAAATGCTGTCTGCAAGCTAGCAGGGTGATAATTACCATGCTAACATGCTGGAATTTGCAGGTAGATCATTACAACCATTCTCGTTTACTGTGGTAGCATGCTAACACTCTTTGTGATAATAACACTAAAGGGCAACTTAGGAACATTTGTCATTAAATATGATCAGATTTTAAATGCTTTTATGTCATATATGTATTTTAGCTCCCACTAACTGTTTATTTGGTTAGTTGGGGTAAAAGTGAAGGTAAAAGTTTTTTATTGCTATTATATCAAATCAGAACACATAGAGTTGAAACTTTGTCCTTTTGACTGATACTTAAAAGCACATCAATTTTTAAGCACAATGCCGCATCTCACACACCCCCTTGGTGGTACACTCATCAACATCCTCATTGTTTTCTATCACATAAAGACAACAGTCAAAAAGGATGCTTTTAAAAATGTAGACCAGAGTGGCAGACTGACCCACATTGCTATTCTTATGCTAAAGTGAAGGAAGTGAAATTCAGTGTAATAGTTATGTTGTGTAGAGAAATGATAGTTTATTCCAATAGTGAGTGAGGATGTGACTAATCTTCACAACCTCAAAGGACTGTCAGAAGGTTAGGACTATCTTAAGATTAACTTTTGGTTAGGGTTAGGTAACCCTTAGACATTCAGCTATTTAAACAGAAGCAGAATACATTATGACAATGACTGTACTCACTGCTATAGAAAATGTGTGTGTGTGTGTGTGACTAGCTGCCAGAGGCACCCCAGCAGGAAGCTCTGCAGTCAAATGATTTCACATTCCCTTTTCTCCTTGGCTGCCTGTGCTGCCATTTACAAAGAGCACCAACAGGGGACAGTCATACATGCCTAGAACACACATAGACACACATTAACACAAACACACACACATAGTGTAATGAGCAGAAGATCCACACAGGCACACAATCACATAAAATAACAATACAAGTTGAGTTTTATTGTATAGTTGGAAGCCTTCATCAGTTTCACAAATAAGTAAATGACATCAACCTACAACACAGTATGTGTGCCCAAGCAAAATGACAGTAAAATTGAAGGGAATCATTTTTTAAAAGTCATTTTTGTTGGCTACCCCACCAACATGAGCTGCCAATATGTGAGCCCATAGAGTTTCAGATTTCACCTTTAGCTGTTTGCTTTCACTTGTTTAATCTCTTGCAATAAGTTCTTGGCATTTCACCACAAACACATATAGTACACTCAGAGACACACATGCGCACATGGCATCAAAGAAGGACGCCCCTAATGCAACACCTCTCCTTTGGTCTCTGTCTCATGAGCAAGCCTGAGAGTCAAGTGGTGGAGGATAAAAAGAAGGAGAAGAGTAAGAAGATCAAAATTACCAGAGAAGCAAAGCTGGAGGCGCAAAGCCTCGACGTAATTCCCCCTTTCTCCCTCTCACTTTTCCTCTCTCATCTGACACCACATGAAGCCTGGCCCAGGTAACTGCACTTTTTAATGATGCCATTTGCCTAATGCCTTCCTGTGGTTGTCAATCTATCTCACATTATCCCTCATCTTGCCTGTCTTACTGCATCACCCGCACCCCTTGACTCCAGCACACCAAAGAGCCTCGCCTGAAACATCGCTGCAGCCGCCCATTAAGAGCATCCTCCAAACTAATTGGTGGGAGACACCACGTAAAAGATGAGGGGGAAACAACAACAAGCAACAACAAAAACAGAGGAGAAGAAGACGGTGATGGGCATATCTTTTATCCTGCCTCCTGCCCAACTTTTTATTTTTGCTGATTTGGGAGGTTCCACCAGGGCACAAATTGGGATGAGGTAGGAAGTCAAAGGGGAGAATCTGTTGAGCCATAAGTTGACTGTGTTTCTCTCTGTGTTGTCGTCTTTCTGTCAGTGTGCTTTATGCCTCCTTGTGAATCTCTTCTTTACCCTTACGTATACTGAACTTTGGACTCCGTACTATTACTACTTCTTCCTCCTCCCTAATCCCTCACTTATTGTCAGTAGTCATCATTTCTACCTTTAATTTAAAGCTCACTTTGATGACGCTTGACAGTAGGCAATACATGAGGTGTGTGTCCATATATTGCCGTGCAAGCATGTTCAGCTTTTCAGTGCTGCAATGTTTGCACTGTTTGTGTCTGTCAAAGTGGAGGAAGACAAAGACCACCTGCTCTTAAGATTTAGTGGAAGCAGGCTAATCAAGCCAGTTTGATTTTGCACTTTGCACACTTAAATGCAGGGTTATGTAGAGATAAACCAACCAACTAACCCACACACAAAGGAGTACACAACTTAAAGACATGCACATCTCTACCACAGACACACATGTACAAACCTTTGATCTGTACCCACGTGCAAACACACTCATCTACAGCACACATATCCCAACAGAGGCTTTTATGACAGGGCCAGGTGACATGAAGTCCGCTGGATGAATAGTTTGATAGCCTCGGGCAGGCGAAGGGAAAGGATAGGCCGTAAATAGGATTGAAGTTTAAATGGAATAATGCGGCCTGGAGTAGGGGCAAACCCGGAGGTAAAGCAGAGGTGACAAGTTCGCCTGGAGAGCGACTGAAGCAATAATAAGACTTTTTATTTGGGGAGTGGGTGGTAGTGAGAAGAAAAAGGTGTTTGTGACAAAGTTAGAATGTGAAACAATGGCACAGTTGGGGTGAGCATGAAGAATGTTGGTTTGATTGTAGCAAACACCAGAAATTAAAACATCAATGGCTGTCGGTATTCATTCTCTATTTACTATGTAGTGTCCTATATTGCTTGTTGCCATTTCGTAATGGTTGTCTGAATGTAAAGTGTGTAAACCTGTGCACTGCATAGTGCACTCAAAGCTTTCACAGTGCAACAAAAATGGCTGGTAAACTACTTTCTGCCAACAATCCCACAACATACTGCTCCCTGTTTTAGAGATGAAAAAATACCTTTGCGTAGCTCAAATAGTTATCAGTAATGAGGCCATGTGACAATCTCAGTTTACTGCACACTCTTGAATAAACTACTGAGTGCACATTATACTGGGCAGGGAGTAGTGAATGAGTGAGTAGGGAGTGATTTGGGACAGAGGAATAGTCTCCAAGCAATAGTTTTCTGTTTGCAGTAGACGGAACAGAAGGTAACATAGCAGAGAAGAAACAATAATTGTCCCGTAACTGACATGTCGTAAAAAAAAGGACGGTGAGGTTGTCCTTCAGAATGTTGATGTGGAGGGCCTGGTGTTCAAGCGTGTAAGAGCAGAGCACTTCCTTTGATACGAGTCATTAGACAGGCTTAAAGCTGATGGCATTACCAGGGAGAAGATTAATAAGTATCCAACACGGAGGCCATTGGCAGGATATTTGTGTAGCGTTTTTCAAACATTATGCTGTATACAGGGACTGTGGTTCACCTATGACTATGATGTGTGCTTTCTCCTTTACATTTAATGCACAAGAGGTTTTTGGAAAAGAGAACACAATTGCAAATTATTTCAATATGAAATAAAACATGAACAAAAACAATACTGAACAAAGACTAGACTCACCAATGGAACTCCCCCTGTATTCTCCACTTTCTCCTACTTACTAATTATAAATATCAAGTGTAAAAGCCATTAAAGATCTTCTTCCTACAACAATGGCCTGGGATAAGCTTCACAGTAAATAAGCTACAATTAGAGCTGCAGCAGATGTAGACAAGCCTTCATACAATGTTCTAACAATATATAATATATGATGGTTCTGTAAAGGCTAAATCCGGTTCAGACAAAAACACACCTAAAATTGTGCCACCTATGCCAAAGCATCTCTTATATGGTATTTTTCTGCAGGGCACTGTAATTTATTATGCAGCGCTGCACCACACCACCTTGGTACCCAGTGACAGCAGCTACTAAAACTTCTCCACATGCAGGTTAGATGCTTCATTAATTAACTTTAGGAACCTTTTAAAGGAAATTCCACTGTTTTTTTCCCATCAAGCTGTTACTTAGGATATATTTGCCATCTTGTGGTGAACATCACGTGTGTGCTGTTTTTCTGATGGGGTAAATTTGTTTTTTTTACTTTAATTTGGCTTTGCTGTAGATGTCAAACTGATGCAACGAAAACAAGCTATCCAGAATTTAACCTGAAATGTTTAGGTCATGCAACAATTTCAGGCAATATCTATAGCAATCCAACTTTGGCATCATTATAACCAACCTTATGCTGCAGATTTCATCTTACGGTTGCTTCTGAAATCCAACCATGTCCGACCATCATGATCTGTTCTGTAATGCTATCACGACCTTTGTTTTTTGTTTATTTGTTTTTATTATTCCCTTTCCATTCACATGACGTGTTTTAATTAGCACAAATCTGTTTAAATCGGTAATGGGTATGTAAAAAACACACACTCACACACACTTAAGAGAGATGTCTCTGCAGAATCACACAGTGCATTCTGGTTCAAAGCTGCACTATGCTCACTCACCCATGACACCCGATGCCACCCACTGCTGCCAGGTAATAGTTCTGGTGCCCAAGCATCATCAGCTAGTCTTCACCTCCATGAAATTAAGCATGAGATATTAACAGAGGCAGATTAGGTCTTAAAACCAAGCTAATGTAGCATGAAATGCTGCAGCCATGCTCTAGCAATCAGAAGCATTCAGAACTGACCTATTTTATGTTGGCTACATCCACAAGTCCTGTGGTTTTATGAAAAGAGATACACATGCAGAATAAGCATTTTGCCTATCCAGGAACTCTCCCATCAGTCAAGAGATACACATTTGTCAGCACACTTATGCACACACAAGAGACAACAACATAACGCTAGGGTTTCATAATTTCAGGAATGAGATGGCAAATATTTCAAATTGTCATGACCTGTTCAAAGAAGTTGGAACATAGACGTCAACAAATTCTCAAGAGCAATAGTTGAAAAGCTTATGGGTTATTTATTTGTCAAGTGAATGTTTGCTGTATTTTACTTCAAATACTGGGAAACTGAAGAGAGTCAGATAGGCAGTGAAGCAAGCAAGGGCTCACTCCAAACACACACATAAATCAAATGCACATCTTCTTGGCACACACGTGCAAAGACGCAAACACATACACCCTCAGCAGCAGACAGCAGGGCCCTGTCTCCAATCACGACAGAGCATGGATGTGCAGCGTGGTGAGAGCAAACGATCTGAGGCATATGTCAAGTCCTTGTGGATTTAAAACAAAGCATTGTCAAGAAAGCTCTTCTTTGGCCGGGCAGCCTGCTCTCTGCTCTGCTGTGCTCGGCATGCGGCGTGCGATACAATCCCAAGTCCAAGACGAAACTCATCATCTTCCTTTCACATCGTTCTGTTCTTTGCCCCTACAGACTGCTGTAGACTCTGTGTGTGCTGCTCCCATCTGAGCGGCTGTCGCAGATTTGCCTGCAAGGCTAAAGAGGGGGCCGCAACACCCAGGAGACTGAGTCCGTTCACATTACCCACTGTGGGTGAAGCTGTGTGGTGGGCCAGGGACTGTAGAATAGGAGGGAAGGGGAAAAGAAGAAGGAGTGACATGAAGGGAAAAAAAGGTGTGTTTGTATATATGCGTGTGTGAGAGAGAGAAAGAGCGTTGGTGTATTAAAAAAGACATATAGAACAAATGTCAAGCCTGTGTGCTAAATAAACTCTGAACTGGGGAAACTCCTCTAAATCTCAAAAAGAAAGTGAAAAAAGTCTGTTTTCCAAAGTCATTTCTTCGAGTTATGCTCGCAAGCATTATTTTGTGCTTCATTTTCTGTTTTACCCCACCTCTATTCAGTAAACTGAATTACATTTATTAAAACAATCACATAATGCGCGAAAACACTGCATATTATGAGGATAGAAATGCAATTTATGGCGCAATTGGTGGCTACCAAAAATATTATGGATTAGGAGGCGTAGGCCCCACTAATGGCTTCATCTCTCTGCCTGGATCATAATGACAGTGAGCTGCTTAAATTAAATACTCCTCTGATAAAAGGGAATTAAATCATCTCTAATAGCAGTATCACAATAGTCCTAAAATTCTAATTCAATTATCAACACAAGCGGTGTAAAAAGTAGTGTAGCAGTGGAAAAGAGATCATATTGAACGTGCAGTGCCATGTCAAATGAGTCTCCCCATTATCTGGAGTCAGAAAGTATTTCCAGCCTGCCCCTGTGAAAAAACAGTAAAAAAAGAGCCTTTTTGTCTTGTTTGCTTCAGGGCAGTGACGCTAGAGTTTGTCTTGTATGTACATCGCTAACCTCAATAATCGTAATTTAAACAAAAATGCAGTTTCTTTATTTGAACCCGAAGATTTTACCCCACATTATTTCCCTTTTGAATGCAGATACATCATTGTATTTCTTCTTTTACGACATTCATACAAACATAAAGACAAATATTAAGTATTGATAGTTAGCATATAGTATTCCATACTAATAACAATAAGAATTAGAATAACAGAAGATAAATTCTAGGACTGAAAAAACCCACAAGATCAAAAATGCCTGAAAATAGGAAAAAGAAATCAGGTATACTGGTTAACCATTCCTCATTTTCCCTCTTTCCCACAAAACTTGATGGATGTTTTTCTATGCGCCCCACAGGGAGCTGTTTAATGGTGTTAAAACAGAGACTGTTGAGCGCCATATAAACCTCATCTCAAAACCCTGGAAATAATTCTTCACGGCAGGCAGGAAGGATCCACTCAGTGTGGACTCCTTGAACCAATATGGCCGCCCAGACTTTCTTTCTTTACTTATCATTCTGCGGTTTCCAGCAGACCTATAAACAAGATTTTGTATGCATGTGTATCAGGCATATGCATAAATGATGCTTCACACAACACACACAAACATGTGTGCATACATTTTGTCCAACATCCAAAGCCCACTTCACACACATCCCCCCTCCATATACATGCTGCTAATGGTATTCTTCTTCTGTGGTCTTTACTATGTAAAACTGATATGATAAATGATCATAGTAGGAACAGTGTTGGCTCAAACACACTGGTAATACACTAAGCCCGGTTCACAACAGAGTCGACCCAAGGCCCCAGCTAACGACTCCTTGCCAAGTAAATGATGATAAACACGAGCTCCCCTTCCACCAGTGAGTGCGCATTACCTAATGATGTTCAATGGCAGTGGTGAGTGGTAAAGACAACAAATATATTATACCAATGCATCTTAAATGGGAATCCCTAAGGAAACCCATCTGAATTGTAAATTCATGCACGGGCCTCATTTTTCATATGCGGCAAGGGTAAAATTCCAAACAACTGTGTACTTAATGTGCAATATTTTTTGCATTTTTACATCTTTATGAGCACTTACTGGCGTGTGTATGTATTTATTTATATGAAATGTGGAGCACTTACCCATTGTCAGATATGGACTATGTTTAGATTGATGTTTCCATGTTGCAGTACGCCACAGGTCAAACAGGGAAGAAGAAAGCAGGGATTTTGAAATGTTTATTTGTAATGAATAAATCTTAATATATTAGGGCTATAAAATTGTCACACTCTAAATCATCCACTAAGGAACCTTGTTCATTTATGCCTATGCTTCCAATTGGAACATCAGCTTCTCCTTTTGTATTTTTATGTCCTTAGAGTTTAACAGCTAACTTAAGATTTTCTCATACTTTTCCAATTCAGCAGCTTCTGATTTAATCTTTTTTTCTTAAAATCAACTCTAGCCTAGATCCATTACACAGTATTTTTCGGGTTTTAAAGTCACCTTCTTTGCTCAAATGGCCACAAAGACTCTTTATTTACAGAGCCTAGTGATTAGCGGGAACCAGAGATCTCCACTAGCCTCAATATGAAAGAATAGTTGGCATAAGGTCCAGTATTTGGAAATCAAGC
The DNA here is from genome assembly GCA_032270685.1 of Microctenopoma stevenorrisi. Lineage (NCBI taxonomy): Eukaryota > Metazoa > Chordata > Actinopteri > Anabantiformes > Anabantidae > Microctenopoma > Microctenopoma stevenorrisi. Next base: position 20,691,886 of record JAUMTR010000012.1, read on the forward strand.
TGCCTTTGAGAGACGCAAATTGCAAAAAATGGCAGGCCGGGCAGTGAATGAATGCTGGCCAGACTTAAGATGACTGTGAGATGGACACCTGGCAGCTTGGAGAGCCTTTTGGAGAAGAAGGAGTGGGAATGAAGAGGGCTAAAAACGCCAGCATCTCAAAAGCGGAACATGATCTGATAAGCCTGAAAAACAGTGGTGACATCTGTGCCAAGGGCCTTTTAACAGCTCCAAAGTAGACTACCTGGACTACCAGGTCTCCTGGGAAAGCTGGAATGGAGCATACACACATACACACGCACACAAACACACACACAGTAAAACTACACAAAAAGTGCACCTGTACACATCAGTACATAACAAAGCAAAATGTTCCACATCTAGATCATGGGCAGAAGTGTGTATATATAAATATATATATTTATACACACACATATATATATATATATATGATGACATGTATGTGTAAATATCAAATGCATTACACGTTTAAAAATTTATATTTAAACCCTTAGCAGTTCATACTTTTATATTAATACAACACGTATATATTCTCACGAGCGTTTTACTTGTGTTATAAGAATATTCAAACAGAGTACTGAGTCGCTGAACTCTGATCACTCACAAGCCAACACAGATCTTCAGTCACTCACATCAGAACAAGGAAAAAGACAGAGAGAAAAAGAGAAGTGGTTTGATTCCCTCTTGGCCCCGTCGTATTGAGAGCATTGTAGGGACTGTGGATAAAAGCGTCCAATAAAGGCCATGTACTTCTGTTCTGTGAGTCAAATTTAAGAGAGATTGAACCTGTTCTATTTCTGAAAATGTGAACTGCAGGTTGTCTGGGTGGGTGTAACACTGAGAGCCTCTAATGGGGAGGTTAAAGTGCATCTGATACACACACTGCCTTATGGCTTAGCAGTCAAACATAGAAAAATAGCTTGGTAAATAAAAGAGAGTTGGCAGAACTGTGGATGTACAAGATAAATAAACTTAAAACCAGCAACTTTATGTTAAATTGTCACCATCTGATTTTTAATCAGACAATTATGAGTTAGTTTCTCACATAATAAAAAAAAGTGAAGTGAATTAAAAAGCAAAAATTTACAAATAAACAGCCATAAGGTCCTTTTGATTAACAGTTTTAAGGTTGATTGAAAAAACGCTTCTTTCTTATAAATGAAGCAAGTATTTAAAATAATCTTTTAATAAATATTACACAATTTTATTGAATGTCCCTCACGGTTCCAACAGTGTTATCTCCTCTAAATACATACAGACTTACCTCTTCTCGTCTTTCTCATTCCCCAGCACTGGATGTGTCTTTCAGTGCTACCAAAGGTGCTGGTCTTTCTTTCTAGTTTCTTTCTAGAGGAGCTACTGTAGGGCTTCTGTGGCCCTCGGTCACCTTGCTGAGCATTTCCTTTCTGACACATAAGCAGTCGAACAAACACAGACCAATACACACCTCTGTGCTTTTCATGATTCCCATAGCTGAAGATTTGTCAAACTATTACCAAGGGGCTAGCTGCTAGCGTGTCACCAGGGTGGACATTAGCTGTCACACATAGAGAGAGAGACTGATGGTTATGCTAATGCCCTCTCTGCTTCTGTCTACAGGCTGTATAGCAGACAGGTCTAACAAAGACCTCTACGAGAAATCTTACAGCTTGGAAGCAATCTGACAAATAGATATACATGCAGAAATTGTGTGTGCATATTTTCTTGTATTGTATTTCTTTTTAGGCGGATGTAGACCGAGGCTAAGGCTGGGGGGGTGGGGGGGGGGGGTTGGTACCACATATGGGTCTAAGATTTCTGTACTCAAAGATTCTTTATGTAAGACTAGTTAACAACATCATGCTAGAAGGTAAAATAAAGAGTTCCTGTGAAAGCTCCATCACCATTTTCCATGCCAAAATATACTAGTAGTAATGATCCTCACAAGATCCCCAGATTATGTCAGTCTTTCTTGATCGCCATCTGCATCTTTCTATCATTGTGTTCTTTTTTCGATGGCAACACACTCCTTTTACATAGCCCCCCATGGCCTGTGGGTCTTTTTTAGTTTTTTTGTATGGTGTCTTCCCACCAGTCATCTAGCAGCCATGTGTACATCCATGTGCCTCCATGCCTGGCTCATTTGGCTGCTCAGTAGGACTTTGTCGATTCTTCATCGTTGGTGAGCTCTACTTATCAAACCCATGTGGTGGGCTTAATTAGTCGGTAGGCTTTTGGAAGTGCCCCACGGGTCAGAGGACCTAAGAGGTGGTCCACTCAATCCCCTCCAGCTCAGCAAAATGATAGTAGAGCAGATGGAAATAGGGAGCATGAATATTCCATTATTTGATAATGACAGACAATGGTGTCAAAAACAGTTTTGTCTTCTCGGACCTTTATTTAAATTGTTATAGTAATTTCTGGTAAAGCCATTAGTACAGAAACAGCGCTGGTAAAAGTCACTAACGATCTTCTCTTAGCCTCAGACAATGGACTTGTCTCTAAACTGTCTTGCCAGACCTTAGTGCTGCGCTGGACAGTAGAGGAGTTTTTCCTCTCCACTGTCGCTTACAAATAATACAAATAAAAATGAATTGAACTGAATAGAATTTCTTTTTGTTGTACTCTGCTGTGATATTGTCCAAATTGTTCTCTGCCCTTGAGCCACACCACATTTTGGAGCAGTTTGTAAGAGTAAAACTATGTTTAGGTCAATAAGTTTTAACAAGGTGCTTTTCATCTGAGGGTAAAATCACAGATTTAAGTCAAGGGGTCCAAGATCTGAGGTCAAAGATCATAATCTTTAGCAGCCAACAGGGTAAATCTGGGTTTTACACACACCCCCAAAGTCTCCTTTGGGATCTCTGGTAAGTTCGGACATCTTCATGAGTATCTTTATGAAGTATTTGTGTTACAAGAAATGGGAGGTGATTAAAAAAGCTTTGCCCCTATTTATCCCACTTCCCTCTCAAATCACATTGATGCAGCTGAATGAGGCAACCAACACACTAAAATCAAAAACCACATCTCCCTTACTTACTTCATCAAAGGAAAATATGTTTATATGTGTGTGTTTTCTACCATTTACATCAGTACTTTTCAAATCATCTTTGTAAACAGGTTTTGACACAAATCCTACAGGATCATCATTAGGCTTAAACAGTCATATCTTGCTTAAAGACCATCTTGACAGACCCTGTCAACGCACTTGATTATTACAATAATAACATTTTAGGTACTTTGCACTGCAGTATTTATGTTGAATATACTGCATAAACACTAGATTAAAGTAATAAGAGGCTATAAGTTGCATCATTGTTCTTTTATTGGCATTCTATTCTTTTATTTTACACATTATTATTCCTTATTTTTGTTTCATGTTTATCTGTCTCTACATTTATTTATATACACATGTATTTCTGAATTGTATTTACATGGGGTGTAGCCTAGACATATTCACTGTAGGCATAAGCAATGAAACCTAAAGTGAGAGGATTATGTCTTATATAGACATGGTGATACTTATGTTTGTATGCACACAGTACAATTAACAAGTTAGAACATTTACAGAACATTCTACATTGTATCTTCTTCTTTAGCTTTATGTTGTGTTGCACACAAGGCAGTATAAGTATATGATCTGAACTTTGACAAATTGTTAAATACACACAAGCTCACACAAGTAAACAGACTTTCTCTTTTGTCTCAGTTATTCAAAACTGTGTTTAACTTCCTTGTGACATGGCTCAGGGTGAAATACAACACCGGTGAGGTAAATTAAACAGATTAATGCATGCACTTTGGCTCACTCTGTGACTTTCCCATCTTGCTGCCACCACTCCTGTGGCTTAAGGTGTGTTTGTTCATGCAATGAGGTCGTCCAATTAGCCTTCTCTTTCCCCATCCATCTATCTGCTTGCATCTCTCTCTTGCATTTCTTCTTCTGTTCTTCTACGGCCTGTGGGCAAGTGATTATCAGAGACCAGTTCTTCCAATTCAAGAGATTTAAAATAAAAGATGACTGTGGCTATCAAGTGATTCCTTCATCTTGGGACGAAGGGGTGGCTATTTTGTATGGGAAATTGTGCATTTGGGATAGTGGTGACGGAATGATGTCATGGGAGATGCTCTAGGGTAAAGGTGGCCATTATTTTATCTAGGTGCTTTTTGGGTTATAGCACGGCAGACTAAACAATTACAGTAAATTGCAATAGTTTATTTTTGGGGGGAAAGGCTTTGTTATTGTGTTGCCAAATAAGCAAATACATGCACCTGTGCTTAGGGCAGTTTTCCTAGACTTTACCCACCCTTTACTCCCTCTTCTTCAAATCTTTTTTACTTTGCACGGTACAAAAGTTTGGTTTTTCAGATGTTTAAAGATAAAAGAGGTACGGTGATAGCGAGCTTTAAAGAGACTTCGTAGATTTTACCTGAGGAATGAAAAGATTTCTTGTACCTCGGCTTTGGAAGGCCACGCAGGCACCACGGTGGTGAAGTAGGGATTGATTTGAAGGGGACGTCTCCCTTTCAAGCTTTCTTTCACAAACACATGCATACGCACACACAGACTCGCTCCTTTCACACACACACACTTACAGTAATCATTCAGCTGAGACATGTGCAGGTGGCTCAGGAGAGGAGGCAGAGGAGAGAGTCAAAAGCCTGACTTAAATGAGAGAGAATGACCGCTGGCGCTACTATATGGTGTCGGGGTTTGACAGCAGCCTGTCCTCTGGACTGACTAATTGGGCTCATTTGGCAGCAAGGGAAGAAAAGGAGTCTCAAAGGCCCTAAGTATCTACTCTTTTCATCATCTCTCTCGCCTCATCTGAACCCCTCTCCTTCTTTTCCCACTCACTGGTTCACTTACTCACTCTCCATTTCAGTTTCTCCGAATCTCGCTTTAATAAGCATCCCTCATCTTCCAATCAAGGGCTAGCCAAGCCATCTGAAGTTACCTGGCTGTCGAAGCTGTCCCCATCCATTTCGCAGATGTATGAGGCAACACGACTGACATGCGCGTCAGACTGGGCCTGCTGTAAAGATGTGCTTCTTGCAGTATATAGTTCGAGCTCTGTGCTTATTTATCCTCCTCTGCCTTTTTTTTCCAGAATAAAGCTGCCAGCATGCCCTGCAAGCTTGGTGTTGAGTGAAAGATTAGCATGGCCAAGCTATCTAGTGAAACATGATACGATATAAGAAACACACAGATACAAACACACCCTCCTGGAAAGCGGCACCATGCCAAGTAAAAGATAATCTGCTTTGTGAAGGTTCCTCAAGGCAGCGCAAAGACTATTCTCCTCCAATATCAATAAAACATACAGGCAATACATTACACAGCCATGTTTGGTAGTGGTGCTACTGTGAATTTAATGCATTGTGTCTCCTCTTCTGGGTTTTGTTAGGGAGGATTCATATTATTTTGCTCCTCACTCTGGAGATGAATGATAGTCTATGTGACATGTTTCCAGAACACTCTCTTCTTCCTCCTGCCTTCCCTCTTCGTCCTCAGCCCTTGGCACTGGCAGACTCACTGGTCATCTGCACCAGTGGGATAATGGGAAGAAGGGTGAATTTGAGACACAACATATGTTATTTGCTTTTCCAATAGTGTGATGCCTCGCAGGGAAATTTGTGCTATCGCATTATGACACAGAAAATGAAAGTTTTCATTGTGCCCCAAGATGGAGTACGGACAGCCAGAAATAATATCTAGAATGTAGACATTGGGGGCTGGTGACAGCCAGACTGCATGAAGACATCACAAACAATATATCTGACTTCAACTTCAAAAACAATCATACTAAAGATAGAGAACGATAAAGCAGCACTTGCAGAAACATTGTATATGTGTGTCTGTTTCAGTCAAAGAGGGCTAGAGAGAAAATTACAAACTGAGTTCTTTTGTTCTTTTGCTCCTCTGATATCTGTCATTTTGAATTTTTACATGGATGAAAGGAAGAAAATACATATCAATATGAACAGGAGAATAATAGATGATGTAAGGTTTTGAGATAGGGCTAGAAAATGCCTGGAGCATGTATTCCCAGCCCCAGCCAGTCACAGTTTCTGGCAGATTGTCGCTGTTTGCTATTCTTAGTGGTCGCTTCTCTAAAAGGGTAAGGAAGATTAGCCCACTTAACAAACAAACATGGCTGTGTGGAAGAACCAATTACAACATTTAAAGCATTAATTAAAAGCATAGTTCATATAGCAAACAAACATAAATAAACATGTAATGAAATGCATTACACAAATATTGTCATGTTCTGTGATAGTAACAAGAGGAATTTCAGAGTTGAATAAAATGGCAGCTTGCCTGTGCACTTAAGACTGCAAAGGCCCGCTCTGGTACACATGTAATCCTTGTATTTATGCACATATGTAATGCACAGATATGACATACATGTGCTACATTCAGGGATTTTTCAGGATAATCGCCCCTATTTGCAAAACATGCAATTACTTGTCGAGCATGTAGAGACGAGCATGAAATTATTCATGCTTATGGATCAGAAGGCTCGACACCGGCAATGTGCATGTGAGCGACTCCTACCTGCTTTGAATGTTATCATACCATTCAGTGGTCTTTAACAGTTGTAATGGATACAATAGATGCCACCTTGGGTATTATCGAAAGCATGGGACGTAGTTGGTTTGGGCACAAGTTCTTGGATAGGTGTAGGGAAAGATCATGACCACACTGACTGCTTGAAATGGGGAAACGGATTGTTGTCTCCAGTTCAAAACTCCTATATTTTGTTGTTCGTTCCATTCACTATTAAAAAATGTAATGCACCGTGCATTGTCATTCATGTCTAATAACAATCACAGTTGCTAGAGGCCAGCAAAGCATTTCAGAATAGGACAGTATATGTGACTTTCTGGTCAACTGGTTGGGGAAGGCTGCTTCTGTTAAAACATAATTATTGTAGTGATATCAACTGATAATGTTCACTAAACGCTAACTCATACAAATACTGTTCTTATCCACTGCTGTAACTCACATCATTGCAACAGTATAGTCCCACACACATGAACACACAAGCACAAGATGCTTCGGAGGAATGCAGGTCATCTGCAGCAATCTCTGAGCTGTGTGGCCAGGGGTTCCTGCAGCAGGGGAACTACAGGGCCTGTCAGTCCTCCATAACAATGCTAGCGTTGCCAAAATCTTTTGCTTAGTGTCACATCTCTGAATTTAGCAGTCAAACAAACAGTAGAGGAAGAAAAGAGTGAGTGAAAAGGGGAAGCATACAAAGAACAAACAGAGTAAAACAAACAGCGAACAAACACAGAATGGTTTTCTTTTCAGATAGTGAACATGTGGCTAGTAAAACGTTTAAACAATATGCCTCATCAGTGATACAATTAATATATACTGCCAGTTAACCAACATGTCGACTTCTTGCAAACAAGCTTTCTAAACCAATAAAGAGTGAGGAGTCTCTCTTCCAATTGCCCAGGCTGAATTTGGCTTCTCACTATCAGTGGGACTGGAGTGTGCTGAAAAGATAAAAAATTGGAAGATCTGAAGTCAGTATTTGGCAGCAGATCCTCAGGAAGGAACAATGCAATGAGTCATGAGAGGAAGAAGGGGCAAAGAAAGTGACAACAAAAGTTCAGAATTTTAGATTTCCTGAAATGTGGATTTCCTAAAATTATGAACTGTTACTGTCACTTTCTCTTTATAGTAATGACCATAGACACTCCACACATTTATTTTAGTGATTTATTAAGGAATATCTCATCGTGAGGGAATTCAATTCGACACCAACCCCCTTATCTGCAGACAGATATGTAAATAAATATCTTGTTCCCACACATTTGAATGCACAGATACGAGTACACATCCATGTTGACACACCTTGTTTCCACCCTAACCACCCAATCCCAAACCAGCCATAGCCCTCCCCTGCCCCCTGCACTGTGAAATCATTAGAAGGCAATAATGACGGGAAGTGTGTCAAGGCATCGCAGTCCTCCATAACCTATAATCACTAGCAGTAGATAGACACGCGCGCTCACGCACAGTGAGGGCCGCGGTTAGTCCAATGCAGGCAGGTCTGGGTCACTCCCTTGCCCGTCTCTGCGGAGACGAGAGGGAAAGATGTGATTTGTTGTGAAGGATCCTTGACAAGTAATTGCTCTAATCATTCTATGCCTCACAAATCCCCACTCCCACCCCCCACCTCTCTATCTATGTTTTCCCCACTCCCCAGTTCACTTGGTCTTCAGTGTGGTAACAACACCGGGGTGTGAGTAGACTAAGTGACACAGGAATCGCTCTACTGAGATGTCCCGCCATTATGAAGGTGTCAGTGTTGACACACCATAAACGTGACCTCATGGGGTATGGTGCAAAGAGCTCTCCCCTCGTTTTTCACCTTTCGCCTTCCCCTGTCACTCTCTTCTCTTATTTCTACATGTCAATTTTTGTTATTGAGTTTTACATTGAGACACATTTACACTGTTGTAGCCACTGAAGCAGCAACACAAAATCCCTAAATCTCTTTCCTGGTCACCGCAGGAACAGCGACAGAAACAATGACACTGAGAGGAAGAGAGGCATACTCATTGATTGTGCCAGACATTTACAGAGAAGCTGGCCACCAAGAGGAGGTGGGGTAATGGTGACAGGAGAAAAAGGGGGACGTCTAGCATTACAGCCACAACCCAATCCAAGGACAGCCACCCCCACGCTTTCTCACCTCTGCATGCCCACCCAGATACACCCTTCCCGGAATAAGGGAACATCAATTACGGCTAGTGGGTCCGCGACCGTCCCTGAGCCTCCCCACCGCTCCACTGAGCTGCTGCTCAACCGGTGCAGAGGAGATGGATGAGGAGAAGGAGGAGAAGGAGAGCTATAGGTAGGCCTCTCGCTGTCAGCTCCACTCATAGGTAGTGCTGCATTCATGGCCCTTAATTATATGTGGGTTGTCAGCACTGGGTGAAAATCCGGCCAGTGAGTGAGAGAGAGACTGAGCCTGAGCTGTGGAAGAGTAGTTAGTGAGATTGGCGAGCGTGGACGAGACAGAGATGACAGGCAGGCAACCCGTTCCGCCGCTGTAACGGCTCCTCCATCCTATACCAACCCCCTCTCCAGTGGCGTTTTCCCTGGTTTGACTGGGCCAGTTGACAGGGAAGGTGAGGTGGTGGCTGTAATGATGTGGTTATACGTCTTTAAGTTACAGCTTGCTTTCGAATCAAAAAGGCCCTAAAAAAATCGATATAATGCTTCCTCATTTCGTTTCATTTTTTTTCTCTCAGATGATTTCTGTGCACTTAGTCACGGCCAGCGCACACATTGTCTGGTTGTCTTCAGTCAGGTTGCTCTTGGTAATATGTTGGATTTTCCAGTCTGTTATTGCTTTATTGCTTGTGAAACACAATAAGACTGTCATTATTATTGTTCGTTGCTCTCTGCCTGATTACATATATTCCAATATCGGCTAATACTTGATACGCAGTGTGCATACACAGTTGTCACTGATACTGTGGACAATATTTGGACAAAATGTTGACCAAACCAATGAGCAAGAAAAAAGATTGAAGTCCTGAAGACAGAGAGCCTATAATCATCATTATTATAATCCTAAATAAAATTAAATATTTCATGACAAAGACATCTACACTTCACTAATAGATGCTGGTACTACCTGTACAAATCCTGCTGCACAGTCAACATGTCGGTGTAATGAGAAATGACCATTTTTACAATGATGACTCTTTTGTTTAATACACAGAAAAAAACAAAGAGCGGAGTTTAATTAGAGATTTTGCCACCGACATGGTCTTGAGGATCTGCACATAATTCTACAAAGATGAGAATGAAACAAGGTTGTAATGGTTTGTGCTTGAAGTTTGGAAATCGCAGTTCAGTAAAGTAGATAAACGCAGAACTGATGCAGCAATGTGAAGTAATACATTGTTCCTAGCTGCCTCAAAAAATAATGAAAGTCCTTTTTTGTAGTTGAAGTATTTGTGGTGAAAAATCTAACCTTGCCTTATTCTGTATATTTCTAGAAATGTGCTATGGCACGTTGTCACAAGGTTTTTGTCACTTTTGCCAGCTGTTGAGTGCAGCCTACACTTCTATGTCCTCTCTGAAGGAGAGAGAGTGCAGTAAAGTGTCTCTCCCAAGGAGGCGGTGACATGTAATGCATTGCTGGTTTTCTGCCATGTCTTGTGGTTTTGTTCGTAGTAATGCACTATACATGACTTTGTTCCTGTCATTTGAGTGGTCTTTTAAAGGGACAGACATTTTATGTAAATGTTATTAAACCATTCTGTTTCTGTTATTGTTTGTCTCTGACCGTCTGTCCATTCAAAATGTTTGCTGGAATATAATACAGTAGGATTTATGTAGGTGGTGACTCTGTAGTTTCATTTTATTATTTTAGGCAGGCCTGCTGGGAAACTACGTAGGAGCTTTGACAAGAAAAACAGAAACAATGCAATCAAGAGCTAACCCAAGAAAATGTTAACTTTGTCTGCAGCAATGAAAAAATAAGTTGTTGTTGAATGTCAGAAAAGAACGTATGAAGAAAATAAGCTCACTTCTATTATACAGTGTTTGGATGTGGTTCAGCAAACGGCTAGCCTTGTTTTGCCGCAGGTACGCTCAGTAAAGACCGCAAGATTCCATTGAGAGTGACGAGTGTGGTGATTCCACCTTAAAATAAATCTGAGTGCGTATACCCCCAGCCCAAAAAACAGGCCCCCATACAGTAGCTGACATTGACCCTAATAGAGTCAAATGAAAGTTGTTACTGCCGGGTCATTACACTGCTAAACTGGGGTGTCACACAGGGGACTATAGGGGAGATGAGACGGGTGGACAGAGCTATGGATCTATACTGGGTGTACGTGTAAGTTTATACATACACGGATGTATAGATGTTTACTGTGACACCACTAAGAAATCAAAGAATTTGTGAAAGGCTAATTGATCATTAGATATTCACAGCTGAAACATGATTTGGATGAAAAACAACGACAGCGAGGACAGTATTTTATTCATCTCTAACAATCTAGCAAACCAGCTAGCTGGATGTAGTTGCTATAACAAGGTTGTTTCCATCGGTTGTTCAGCCATATAAAAGGCTTCAGTTAGGTCACACGATTGTTAGCATTTTATGCCTCACTGATACCTTTGGCACTGCGAAACATGATGATAAACATGAAGATGCACGTCATCAGTTATTGGTGTGACGTCTCAATCACAACTGGGCTTTTCTTCTGAAGAGCTGTTGTCATTTTGTTGTCGGCATATGTTCACTTTAAAGGTGCTGCTGTGTTTTTAGAAATGTTTAAGTCAAGACAGCCAAGAGAACTTTGGTAACTTAAAAGTCAGATGCCAAATCAATAAGTCATACTAAAGTTAGTGATATAACAACATTTTACTCCTGGCTATTATATAACAAATAACTTCCTCCCTGTACAAAAAGCCTTGGAGATCTATCTGTTTAAAAAAATCTCTAAAAACATTGCAACAACTTTCTTAGGAGAATAGATTCCTCTCATTCCTCTCTCCCACCTTCAGTTCCCTTTATTGCTGTTGTTCGTCTCTTTAGTTTGTTAGTCGTCCCTGCAAAGCCCTCAGCGTGTTGGCACTTCCCAGAATAAATCAAGACCGCTCAAGATTAACGGTGGCAAGTTATTCATGAACCCAAGGTCTCCTGGACAGGAATAGCACAGAGTGGCCTAGGCAACATGTCACAAGGCATCAGGGTAAAAGAAAAAGTGCACACACTGAACACACACTCGGATGCGACTGGTTCCGCCAACATCATTATCACGTACATGCTTTGGTTATTAGGTAAGAAAACACATTCAATGACCAACAGCAGTGACACCAAAAGTCAGAAGTACTGAATGCAGTTATACTTGTGTTTTTACAAGCATCACATGTGCTCACTGATAACCAATCTCTGTAATCAAAAAACACTGCAGTTTCTCATGAGACCTGAGCAAGCTGATTACCAGCTGCCTGACTGTCTGACTTGGGCAGATGTGGGAACAACAGCACCAATAATGCAGACAAGGTGGGGTGAGCTCAGGGGGAGTATCCGTTTAGCGGTGACCAGCCTCGGCCGGCACTGATTCCCCCATAATAGGCTTTGGGCTCGGCTCCCACTGGAGAGTTTGGCTGACAATCTGACAAAGTTATCTCAAGATAAATGGGTTACGGGTCGGAGGCGGCAGGAGGGGAGAGAGACAGAGAGAGTTACTTGACTTCTTTGTCGCTGATGTTTTGATGGAGGATGTGTATAGCCGCGAGCACCGGTGCTAACGGGTTCCCCCCAGGTAGATGTGAAGATAGTCCTTGGCTATATCTGCAAACACAGCACTGCTGTGCGTGCGACTCCGTCTCTAGTGGTAAATCTGATAGCTTTATTAAGAGGGAGATTTGCAAAGACAGAACACAGCCCATGCGAAACGCCACCAGCACGCCTGGAGAAACCTGAGGCAAAGGGCACAAGTTCAGCATTTTAGATGGACAGTGTTGATAGACCCAAACAAATGGACGCTTGGTATCAGCCTGTATCATAAGCCATTTAAGTAATAACTGGGTCTGTCTCTCACTCTCTCACACACACACACACACAGACACACACACTTGTCCACAAATGCACAAACTCAGCTTAACAAATAAACAAGCATAAAAGTTCTCCATACACACACACACCATACAGGAGAGTACCTATTACCAAGCCAGGCCTCTTTTTACCCTTTAATTCCCCAGATAAACAGACTTTTCTCTGATCCTGTCAGTCCGCGTTATCTGCAACGCCGGTCAGCCGGTCCGCTGCTGTGGAGCAAATTAGGCCCCTAAATGTCAAAATTGCTACACTTTATTAAGTTAATTAGAGGCTGAGTGGACACGGAGGCTGGGACAGGACGACAAACACAGACAGACAGAATGACAAACGCTGCGGAGTGCCGACAACCACTGCAGTACACAACATAACGCACATGAGGTAGTCACACAAAAAATATACTGTACATATAGACATCATGTCTAGCATAGTGTACATGCACTAACCTTTATTGTGCACTCACTTAAATACAGTTATACATCTTTTAAATGAAGCAGACCCCCATTCACCAACTTAAGTCAATTTATATTATACATTTTATCTTACTACAGTTCTCTGAAACTAAATACTATGAGTCTGCCCACCTGCATGTTTGTCATTAAAGCAAATGTAGATGTGAAACCATAATCGATTACATATTTAGATACATCTGGCCAACAGAAAGCGAGAATGAAAGAGAAGAACATTTGTAATGTGCCAACCATATGTGCACATTAGATATCAGTCAATTGATACGATTTTAGGAAGTAGCTTCTTTAGCCTGAAGACGACCTAAAAATGTAGATAAAAAATAATGCCAGTCACTCGCTTTATGTAAAATAATCATGATAGCAGGTGAAATAGAAAAATGGCTATTTGGATTGTTTTTTTAAAACTCACCCACAAATAAAAATTAAAAAATACACTAAAATAAAATAAAAACACTAATTCAGGATTAATTCAAGTGTAGTGTGTGATAAAACTACTAATAATTACAATCAGAGATACAAAACATATATAATCAATTGTATTGAAGCATTTTCAAGCAGCAAACTTTAGTAATAAGTCACAGTCATTTTGTTTTTTTGTTGTTTGTTTAATTAGAGCCTAGGTTTGACTGTGGGATTAAACTGTCCCATTTTATAGTTTTACTTTACAATCTAAACCAGTTGAGTGTCTATTAACGTGCACTTTCCAGACCTCTCCACCATCCCAACACCTGAAAGCAAACCGCTGACCAGTGCTTTGCAGACTGTGCTAATCGATTAAGAGTGAACAGAGAGATATAGTGCTAATGGCAGCTCCTGACTAAACAGGCTGTTTCATATGAGAGCAGTTGTTCATTGCAGGGCTATTTCATGGTGTTCGTCACTTTGCAAGCTTCTGTCTTTCATTCAACAGCGTGTTGGATGGAGAAATGGCCTCGGGATATATTGTCTGCTCAGAGCTTAAATGTTGTCATGCTAGTTCCCAGTGATTTGCGTCATGTGACTCAGGACTTTGAAAAGTGGAAAATGTGTTTTGCAGACTTGGGAGAGAAGGGCTGAATGTGATATCAGTGGTACTCTGTGGTCTGTAGGAGAATGGAGTTATGTTTCAGTTCAATCAGAATTTTAAAGTCATGTTTTAGTACTTAGGGTGACTTTAAGGTTTTATTACAATCAGCCATACATCCAGGTTTTAGCTCAGGCAGAACTCTGCACGACTCAGCACAGACCGTTTTTATATGGTTCTCATACAGTGCAGTACTCGTGTTCAGCAGCTGTGTTACGCTGAAGAAGCCACAAGCAATAAGTCATGGACAGATTCTTCACTGTTGCTCTGAGTTGAATTATTTACTCTACATTTCAACAATATGTAAAGTATCTAAAGCATCTCAATCGAAATCAGCCTGCAACACAGTTCAGCGATTCTCTCCATCCTAAACAGAGACCTCTGGGCATGACAGCAGCCATACATTATTTCTACCACACAGATACACTCGCTCATGACTCATACATCCACGCAGCGCATCGCTCCACATATAACCTCTGATGCATTATTTCTCTAGCCTTCAGTGCGAGAGTCACAGGTGAGTCCTGGGTGCTTTCATCATAGTCTAGCTGCCTGGCTGGCTGGCTGCAGTCTCATCTGTCCCTGGGTTGAAATTGCCAATAAAGAGGGTCTCATATAGATCACCCCCGACGGGGGGCTGGTGACCTGTCATGCAGACGATAATTCCTGGCTCTCAGAGAGGGGAAGAGGGACAAATAGCCCTCTGAATGTCCCTCTGTCTCTCCACCCTCCCCCTCTTATACTTTGTCTTCCTTTTCAGTCACATACACACACACATGCAGTACATGTCCCTTCTACCCCTCTCCAACAGGCCATAAAGTGCCATGCGAAAAGGATATAGTGGACAGAGGCATAGGAGAGACAAGTGCGGGCCTGAGCTTTCACTTTCCCGCTTCAGAGGTAGTGAATCAAACTAATGGGTTAAAGACATGAAGACAGATGAGAAGGAGGATTAGGACCTGGCCAGAGGATTCCTAATTACGTTCTCACACGCCGGTGATTTTTTTTTAACCATTTCAAACTTTGGATCACAAATGTTAAGTTTCATTTTAACCTTTTGAAAGTGGAAAGACAGAGACATTTATGAGTTTCTGAGAAAATCCTCTTAACAAACCAAGCCACCACAAGATATCGTGAGAGATGATGACACTAAAATATTTTATTTACATGGTTTAGATGTAGATTCAGCTGTGTAACACATGTAGCACATTTCCTTGTCAACAAATAGATCTGAGTCTCAAAAATAATATAATAGCAATTCTTTATGTTTAACTCTAATAAAATATGCTCTTACAAGACAGTGGCTCACTGTCCTCTCAATGAAAAACCTGACATATGGCTTTCATTATTTTTCTAGATATAGTTACAGTGATTTCAGCACTTCTATACGTTCACTGTGATCCCAGCTCTTTTTAATAGTCACTTTCTTTTTTCAAATAAAAAAACTTCAGTTTTACAAGACAGAGTCCTGGTTTAGATGTAACTGGACTATGAAGAGACCTAGACTTTATTATTTTTGAAAGACCCACAGTGCTCCCTGCTGGTAAAGGCCGAAACAGCAACACAGAGTATGTGTGTGTGTGTGTGTGTGTGTGTGTGTGTGTGTGTGTGTGTGAGTGTGTGCATGATTTAACCTCATGTGAGTTGCGTGAGTTAAGGCCTCTGATAACTCGGGAATCTCCCTCATCAACCACTCGGCCAGAGCATAACGGTTTCCTCCAAGATTTTGTCTGAATCACAGACAAGAGACACAAAAAGAAAGTGAGACAGAGAGAGAGAGAGAGAAAGAGATGGAGAGAAACCTGCATGGCCAGTGGGCAACTTCAGTAAAAGACAATCTGACTTTTCAGAAGCTATAATAATCAAGATCCTCCCACTGAGGTTGTTTGTCTGAAGGGGACACGCATGGCTACGGGTAAGGAGGAAGAAATTCAGAGCGGTAATTAATAGTCCTAAGTGACTGCTGCTGGATGGGAAACAGGGACAGGGTTTGTTGTTACTGTGAGCTGGTACTGTATCCCCCAGCATGTCCCACAGCCTTGTGGGTTGGCATGTAAGCAGAGGAGGAGGAAATGGAGACACTGGCTTTTACCACTCATTTCTTTTCTCCGGGGTCTCTCCCCATAAGCCAGACACTTAAGAACGTGCCTTCCAATGCTGATCTCGTGTAACAAATGTTAAGGGAAAGACACGAAATGCCACAAAAATATCATCACTCCACCCCTGTCACTAGCTCATTCAACCCCTTCCACTTCTCCGTGTGAACATATTGGAATATACACACTTTGCACGTGTGTTTGTGTGATGGAGTAGGGAACCAGCAACTTGTTTTACGCCTTTGGGTGCCTTCCTATAATCCCATCACTGCTGTCGTCACGAAGGCCCAAATAAGTTGTTTTTCCTTAGTTTCACCTCCATCTACAGTTATTGTCGTGGTGTGAATCCGAAAGTGGCAGAAGGTAAAGCAAACACTGCAGAGTCAATTAATTAAACGTTCAGTCAGCAAAAGATGACACCTGACCATTGTCAGATCATGAAGTATAGTATATATTTTTTTTTTTTCAAAAATGGCAGAAAAACAAGTGATTAACTCACATTGTAAGATTTTGTGTAGGTTGTTAATGTAAATCTTTATCTTAATCTTTATTTGAATGCAGTTCATGTGACACACACTTTTCACCATTACTGAGACTTTTTTCTTCTCGAAGAAAAGCCTTTTCGGAAGGCTCAACATTTCTGTCATCTTCTGGGGGAGAAATATTTGAGTTGTAAACTTCTTATATTGACATACAATTCATTTCATTTATCAAAATCTATTTTCATGTATGTTTCTTCAGAAGGTGTCTTATAAACTCTATGGACAAGATAAAATCAAAGATAAAACCTGACAGAAGCTGATGGTGCAGGCAAGACCCCCATACATCTGTCTGTCTTTATCTCGCAACTCCCTACATTTCCCAAAGTGTCACCCAGCCGCCTGGCGCCCGTCTCCCATCTTCACTCCATGCTGGGGATCCAACCTAGCACCAATATGCAATTTCACCAATCTGTGCTGACAGCTTTCATGTCAACTTCTCACAACCGATCTCTCCTCATTCCTTCTGTGAGCATCTGTGTAGTTAAAATACAGTAGCCTATTCAGGCTGAGATCTTTTACAGGTCATAAAAGGTAACAGAGGAGACAGGCAGGGCTGCGCTCCTGCATCCCATGTAGACAAATCAGTGTAACAGCATATTGTACGCTACAGAGTGGGCAAAGGGGAATATATCTACCAGGATTGATGCTGTGTTAATGGCTATGCCTGCCTAGGGAAGCCCCACGGCATTATAGGTAACCCCCACTGTAGATTTCCTTACTAATATGACCCCAGATTGTGTATCACAATCGGCATGAGAAAACTCCCACAGGCTACAGTTAGTCCCGAGCACTGGGGATCATTGTCCTCAGCCCGCCTGAGTACAGACAGGATGTGGCAGCTTCAAGGCATTTAGTTATAGGAGGCGCACTTTAACGCTGCAGGCATGCATTTATGAAAGCCCTACTAGGATAAAAGTGTATGACGTGCTGCAGTTTATAAAAGATATAGCAAAAATGGAAGGTTACATGAAAAACACTGAATTACCCTTACCTTGTTTCATGGCATCTAATCATTTGTGATTGTCTGCGAACTCATTCTTATAATTAATTTGTTTTCTAGGACAGCTTTTTCTCAACAAATCAGGTTTAAAAATATCATCTGTTCATTCATATTAAATGCACACAGGGAATGTGGAAGATGTGGCTACAGTGAATGTGTAATGCAATTAACATCTGTGAAAGTAGTTCACATAGAAAAGCTACTGTCTATATGAAAATCCAGACGCCCTATTGCTATGCAACTCCTGACCCAAGTATTACATCACACATACTGTGAGTGAAACATTCACAGCTGACTTTCTTTGTGAGATCTGATGCTATATTTAAGTGTGTCAGAGCTATTACAAGTCTGAGAGCCCAGACTAAAACAGAAAGAGACACTGGCACAGTAAAATATTATAATCAGAAATATGGACATTCTGTTCAAATCTTTGCCCTAAATATCTAAAGGGTCAATAAATACATTTATTTAAACATTTGCAGATTGTGCTCTATTGTACTCCAAATGTATTATACTGCTAAATTGAAAAATATTTAATTTATTAAATAGGTGTGTGACTTCACCCCAGTGTACTTTCTTGTTAACTACAAAACTTTATATCACTTCAGGGGTATCAGTGAATTTTGCATGGTGATGTCTGAAGATACCATCGATGCAGAAAACTACAGTGATATTTTACAGATTCAAACGCTGCCATTAAGGCATCTTCCCGGAAAGTCAATGGATATTTTAGCAGAACAATACTGGGCCTTACATGCTCCAACATCCTGACTTCATAGACACACAGTGCATGTTTTTGAATGGTCTACCTACAGTCCAGATCTGTCTACTAATGAAAATGCATGGAGCATCATAAACAGCAAAATCAGACAATGACGGCCACAGACTGTTGAGCTCCTGGTGTACCAATGGCAAACTACAGTTCCCAGATAATTGGGACTGTGACATAACACAGTGGTAAACATGACTCTGAACCAGGTGTGTTGAAGACATCTGAAGAATCTCCTCAACGATCTACATCAACAAAATGCTACTGAACAGTACAATACTACCAACAAATACAAATGAAATTTCATGACAGCAGGACATTTGTTAAAGTAGTGAAGTGTGATGGACATACCCTTTATATGGTGATATATGTGCTTTCACCTTGCTGCATCTGTACAGTCTATTAAACACACACTACATACATAAATGCAAAGAGAAAGTCTAAAAGTCAATATTAAATAGTTTTGCCAGAGTAAATAGGAATATTCTATACTTCTGTTGATACATCTTAAATTAGATTTCTAGCCCTGGTAATAGAGTAGTAATAGAGTACATTACATTATAGTGTATACTACTATATTGACTGCATAAATCTAGCCAACCTTGTAAACCAAGGTTAAACAGAACCACGGAGAGTTTTAATCCAGATGCATCAGCCCTGGTCTCCCTTCAACATCTTTAACAAAGACTTGGTTACAGACAGAAACATTTAACAGATATGTAGTGCTCCAGTCATTAATATTACCTCAAGCTTTTTCATTCAGGTGAGCTTTTACTAATAGAAATTGAATAAGCGCTCACACACACACCTGGACAATATATATAGTTAATAAGCCTGTTTTGACTGACAAGTGACACATCATTATGGGGAAATCGAACAGGCTCAGTACAAATCTAAGCAGACACCACACACACAATGTCAAAGCCAGGATGCACTGCAGAGACAGACAGGACAGGGAAACTTTGCTGCAGGACTTCAGAGTGGAACTCCAGACCTTTCACTGTCATTTTGATTCCATTTAACCACAAATTGTCATGAAGAAGTTCAGTGAAAACAGGAATGTTACTGTGAACTGGCAGGTCGCCATAACACTCAGATTTGATCAGTTCAGCTCATGCTGCTTGGGGATGTGGATTACAGGAAGGCTCAAATGCTGGGGATAGAATATTACATTTGTGGGGTGCAGTGTTTGTTAGTATGTATAAAAAAATGCAAATTAAAGAAGTCATTTCATTATTGTTTTCTCATGGTCAAATTTACAGATCTTTCCCTCAGATCAGATTGATTTTTTTATTGTCTACTTTTATAACTTTGCAGACAAGACTTATATAGATGGATAATTGATGGCCAAGTGTGTGGTATACTATAATGCAATCAGGAATTTCAGTTAAATTATTTTACTTTTTTTATTTTATTACGACTCATTTGCTGACGCAATTAAATGAAGGATTGATATATTTTGCTTTAATTGGTTAAACCTCTAGTCAATCAAAGTATGGTGGGCGGTAGTTGACACTTTTACCCAATGAGATTACACGTATTGTGCGCAGCACTCCGACCGTCACAAACATGGCGTTGCGGGAACTATCATCGCTGGAGAAATATTTAGGACTGAAAAAGCCGAATAAGTACAGTACGCAAGGGGAGAAAAAGGTGATATAACGGTTTATTAGTTATGACGTTCACTGTATGAATTGAAATGCTGTTTCATTTTTAAGGAAACGTGTAAACTGTTGTAACACTACACGGTAGCTAGCAACGGTAGGCTAACAAGCTAGTCATTTCTATTCTGTACATATATTTAGTTGGTATAAGTAGTTATCTCTTAATAGGCAATGTTTTATTTTTCAGTCGGGCTGATATTCAGAGCAAACCGAGGCAGCTACATTTGACAACTGCTGTACTTCCACACCTCAGCACAGTGGAAATAGCTCCGTGCTTGTTGCTCCATGCAATTTTGCCCACGCGCTTGTATTGAAAGGCAGCAAGGGGTGGAGTAACGTTAAGCTGTCTGTGCCTCCTACGTATAGAGAAAGGGGAAGGCTAAAAGAAATGTGTAATATTTAAGGAAAAACCATTATATTTTTCTCCCCTAACGTGTCAGCTAGATGTTATTAAATATATATATATACACACACACAGCTTCATTTAGTAGTAATGTATTTGAGTATTATGTAGTAGTAAGTGGAATGTTGATAGTCATTGTTCGTCAAGACCACACAGTTTGATGTGGATGTTATGAATATTGAAAGCCAATACTAACATTTTTTTTCTTTCTTCATCTCACTACTTTGTCTCTGTAGGTACCTGTGTTACAGAATAATAATGGTCCTCCACTGGTGGGTCTGGTGACCATTGCTTGTCACCTGGTGAAAGCAGCACAGCGTCCCGAGCTGCTGGGAGACTCTGCAGAGAGCAGGGCTGTGGTGCAGCAGTGGCTCGAGTACACAGTCACCAAGCTGAACACCTGCACTAAAGAAGACAGCAAGGCCATCCTGAAGGTAGAGATTCTTATAATGAATTATAAATTATAATTGGTTTATTTTTCTCTCTATTTTTATCTGTGCTGCACAATGGTGTAATCACAGGCTTTGCTCAGAAGTGGCTTCTGGCTCAGTGCTAATTCTAGGTTTCAGAATTTCTGAAAAGAATACAATAATTCCCCAATTTTGAGATGTACCACGGCATTTCAGTTTCTCTCACATACTCACAGACTTTCTCTGTCCACCAGTTAGGCAACTGTGCATGCACTTGTATGTGCATGTTCTTGTCTTGTTGAGGCATAGACGACAGGAATACAGTCTGATGTATGGCCCTTCAGTGACATGGCCCCACACGACAGAGAAAAATGCTTTAATGTGCCTGACGCCAGTCAGCATGAAATGGATCATCAGTCGCTGGTCTGCTGGACACTAGGCGCCTTTTGGCACTGTCCTGTCAGCGTGAAGTGTCTGTGTGTATGTGTGTGTGTGTGTGTGCGTGCGTGCACTTATCAGCCTGACACACTGTTGTGGCATGGCTGAGAAGTCGTGCTATGCGGCAGCATGTTATCTGGACAGGCCTCTTAAATATTTTAATAGTGCTACTTACAGAAGGAAGTCGCCCTGAGCAGCTCAGCTCTGGTGCCCAGTGGCCCCCTGTCTTGTCCTGCTGTTTTAGCTCCATCCTTAACACTCCTCTTCCAAGGACGATAGTCATCTCCCATTAAAATTATTCAGAGATGCAAACTGTCAAGTGTCGGAGTTGTTAAACTTTCTCACCCCATGATGCAAATAAGAAAGTCATACATTCATAGTCATAGACTTGTTTTTTGACTAAACCTCATATCACTCATATAATGTGAGAATAGACTTTGGCCGTGATCCCTTAGTTAAGATAGTTTAGTACTTTTGCTATATGCAGGTACCTGGTCTTTATTAATTAAAAAACCTGTTTATACAATCTCATGGGTATCACTAATCTGTAGTTTATTTTTTCAGACAATGAAATTGAGTTGAAATAACAAGTCAAGCAGCAAATGCATAACGTGTGGATTTTTTGTGTCTTTTGTTCTCTTATTACACACATTTTATGTTACTTCCTACATGTGTTTACATTAAGAGATAAGGAATGGTTTCAGCTGCAGAAATATCTGCAAGTCTAGCAGAAATATACCTTAATATTTAAAGATAGCTGAACCATCTGACAGGGCTCAAAAATACACTTATACCAGCTAAAATTAAGCTGTTGCAGTGGGCATTTAGGGAATTGTGAAGCAGGCTTTGTCAGCATCAGCCATAAAGGCATTCACATCATTCACCAGCGAGTACCTGTATTACTTTAGTACTACCTTTTGAGGTGTACTTAAATGTAGCACCCAGAGCAGAGAACAGAGGAAACAGAAATAAAAGCATAACCCAGGTTATGATATATGATGAGAACAGCACTGGCATCTTAAACTCTAAACTAGTGAATCACAGTTTTATGATATGTGAATTATGCGAGACTCTCTATGCAACATTAGTAATTAATAATCATCTTTGGATGTTATGTTTTTAAGTTTAGAAGCAGAAGGGCACATGTTATTCAGAATGTTGTCTAAACAAGTCATAACAAACTAAAAACTTGAAATTTTCCTTATTCTTTGGAAAAACCAACAACAGTCCACTGTCTAATGTACTGACTATACAGTTAGGTTGGGGACATGTAGGGAAGGACTCAGGTTTGGGGCTCCATGTGTGTTGGTTGGGAGTGGAGAGCTCCTGATGCTCAACTGGGCTTTAGCGTCAGTGCTGTAGGCTAAGAAAAGCAGGAATCTTATTGTGAAAGAGGAGGCAGTCTGCACTCTTCATGCCTTGTTTGGCATCACCCACTCTTGCTGCACAATGACTCCATTTGCCCCCAAGAATCCTCTGTGTGTGTGTGGACTGTTCCCTTCACACATTGTACAAGTGCTAAAGATGGTCCTTTCCCCTGGGACCAGCACTTTCACGCACAACATTGCACACTGACATGAACTAAACCCAAGTTTAGAAAAGCTTCATTAGATTTCCAAGCGAGAGTTGCAGTCATTTGGTAGTGAAGTAAACAAATAGTCTTTTTTGTACAGCATCTGCTAAGTCGCCAGTCACAGGGAGAGATGCTATATCCCCTCAGGTTACAAATTATCCCTATCCACGTAGCACAGCACGCATACACAAGTTCAAAGATCCAGACTCATGCACCTCACGCACTCACAGATATATAGGTTAACAAACCTGCTGTCATGTTCCCTTATGGTATGTGGTGCTCATCAAAAAAGTAACATTGACATGAAAGCAAATTGTTATGAAATTATTACTTTAGTTTCATTTAAATTGATTTTTTTTTGTATTCCTAAAATTAGTCTATAATAACATGCAAAACAAGTCACTACAGAACCAACACCCACCTCTCTTACAGGAGGCTTAATTAATGATTCATATAAATGTTTTTTTCCCTGACATATAATGTATTCATCTGTCATGTGAAGACAAGTGTATTTACATAAAAATACTTACCATAATGCATAAATTATCCTACGTAATGAGTTCATTTGCATTGCTTATTGTTTCAAAATGTTCTCTCTTGCTTTATTTCTGACAACTTGTGTGTCAGCGAGATCAAATGGTATATACACAATACACAACTTAATACGTAAAAACTTTAACATAAATTAAAGTCTTAACGTTTAATTTTACAGAAAATCTTTATAATTTTCCTTCTGTCTTTACACAGTCGTCCTCATTAGAGGGGTCTCGTGGAGAGAAAACCTCAACTCTCTGTTAATTTTTTCAACCATTAAATATCTCAATTTTGTCTTTCAGGACCTTAACCTCTACCTGCTGGACAAGGTCTTCATGGCCAGCAACCAGATCACCTTAGCTGATATTCTCATGTACTACGGAATCCATCCACTAATTGTAAGTTCCCATCTCTCACTCCCTCGTGTTTATTATTTCTTAAACTGTAATGTATCACTAAAAAAGTTTCAAGTGAGTAGAAAGTTGCACCACTAGTGCAAAGATTTGGGAATAAAATGTATGATGCAGAGGTTTGACGAGGTTTGAAAATTCCTTCCAAAGTTGTGGAAATTTCTAATTCAAATCGTTTTGATTGAGCCTTAGTGCTGTTCTCCCCAGTAACATCCATCTGGCCCTTCATCCATTCTTTTCCCTCCCTATTAGCGCTCACTTCAGTCAAACCGCAACTTTAATAAGCAGTTTGTCACAGTAGATAACACACAATTAGAACAGTCATATGGCCAAAGGGCATCAAGAACAAGTTGGAAATAAACACATGGGTAATAAGAAGATTCTCACTTGTCTTAAAAAAAAAATGTGGCACAAAGTGATGTCTTTAGTCTCAGACTAGGGACGCCCAAGTTTATACGCCTTCCAGGATAAAAAAGAAAGTGAGTTGAGAAATGAGAAAGACAGAATGAGATGGAGGGAGGTAGAGATCACATTTCGAGAGATGTCAGTGGTTGTGGCGGAGATGGAGAGTTGCCCCCGCCACTAGGCAGATGAGCGTCACTTTGGTTTGCAATCAGTGTGGTTTTTAACCTCTGGGATAAAGGGTCAGCTGGCCCAACCCTCGACCAGCCTGTCCTGATGTTCAATTCATGGAAAACAACACGACACAAAATATTAAACCTGAGTGATGCTACAATGGTTTTAGGGTGGAATGTGGCTGTGCGGAGATTTTAGTTAAGTAGATAATGAAAAGACACTAAGACAACTAAATACGTCTAATAAGATTTCTTTTTCAAGGACATGTAAGCGTCGTCTGGTATTGTGTTTTATGTTGTAGTTTGTCACCTGCATAGTGTGAAAACAGGAAAAGATGTCAAAAATGACTATGCTCGATCGCCTTAATAAGCTTTGCTTCGCAACAGTCCTTCTAACTCTTGCCTATGTTTTTATTTCAAAAGCTAGCCTCATTTTGATACCAAGTGAATTTTTTGCAGAGCAGTCGTAGCCGTCAGCGTGACAGACTATAAATGTTTACAAGCCCAGACTTGTCTTGAAATCACCTAACCACAAAGTGGACTGCATTGAGAAAAGGGAATGATGATGGAAAGAGAAGGACGCACAGCTTGTTTTGGCAAACGGATCCAGCCCTGTATGTTAGGTAACACAGCTGAACTACTGTTTAGTCGGATGTTGGAACCACAAAAAGTCAACACAGTTTATAAAAATGAAAAATGTATATACGAGAAAACACAGCCAACACCTGGCCTGAACTGGCAACTCAGACGACTTGTGACTCAGCTTCAGTCATAGTAATGTTTAATTCAGATATGATTCAGTCATCTTTCAAAACACAACATAGTCTGCTTTGCACTCACTAATTCCCTCCCCCCCTTCTTCTCACATACAGTTGGACCTGACTGTACAAGAGAAGGAGCAGTATGTGAACGTGACACGATGGTTTGACCACATCCAGCACTACCCTGGCATCCAACACCACCTTTCTGCTGTAGTCGTGCTTAGAAACAGAATGTACATCAGTAGACACCACTGAGACCTGACCTGACCCCACCCGATCCAGTCTCAGTCCTCACAAAATGGCCTGTCTTTTAATCTGGGCAAATTAACTCCTGATATCCAAGAGTGATTCACTTCATCATAAATGTCTTACACGGTCCCTTCACTCCTGTCGTAGTATCATGATTCCTTCCTCCACATACCTTTACTCTGGCTGTCTTTGCTTTTTTTAAACTAGAAAGATCACCGATGAACAAATATCTAAACAGTCTATCATTTTAGCATTTGTGGTACTTGATGCATATAAGGGAAATTATTTCTAATAACAAAATCTGTTGCTGATTGTCTGGCATTATTAATTACTTAATCATATTGTGTATATTGTATCACTGTGTGACATGGGTTGGGAGTGGAATAGAGGTCAATTTTCAATGTCTCAATTGTTCAGTCACGCCATTTATAAGATGAAATGTTTGATGTCTTAGCCCGTATCGATTGGTTCAAAGTTATATTGGTGTTTTGTTTTGATTTTCGTTAAGAGACATTTTGAAGTCCACATTTTAAGTTTTTTCCTGAAGAGAAAGCACTATTGATTGCAA
This sequence comes from Microctenopoma stevenorrisi, assembly GCA_032270685.1. Taxonomy (NCBI): domain Eukaryota; kingdom Metazoa; phylum Chordata; class Actinopteri; order Anabantiformes; family Anabantidae; genus Microctenopoma; species Microctenopoma stevenorrisi. The sequence goes on from JAUMTR010000012.1 coordinate 20,718,016, forward strand.
TGAGAAGCAAATGCTGCTAGCTTGATAAAATGTGTTTCTATTTATTAATGCTATTGAAATAGGGATTCTTTGTTTACTTTGGGCCCTAAACATGCCATGGAAATATTACAGGTTCAAAGAAGATTTAATAAGATGTTACATAACTGGCACCATGTCTTGTCCTTAGGAAAAGCAGCTTTCTTCATGCCATAACAATGCATTTTCTTCACAACAGTTTACCCAAATAAATGTGGTTGCTGGCTCAACATCATAACCCCAAAATGACCACAGTCTTGCTAAGTCTACTTTGTTTATTCACTTGTGCCATTTCTCTGGCTTGATGAATTAAGTCTGTCTCTATCAGTGTAGTGTTTGTTTTTTTTTCTTAGTATTTATGTCTTTCACATGCAGCCATTCCAGTGTTTTAACACAGTTTCTGTGTGTGTGTCTGCGCGCACTCCGGATTACATCCCCGCACTCTGTACCACTTCCTCACCACCAGTCATGTGGGCAGCAGTGAGCAGTTGAGCGTCAGCCCCAGAGTCAGAGATCAGAGTGAGGCTCCAATCAGTCCCACTACCACCACTGTTGATGCTGCAGGCCAGAGAGAGGGCAGCGGGCTCACCAGCTGCCACACAGATCCAGCCAGCCAAGGCCAGAACCCAGGCCCCTGGGCGACAGCCAGCCACTGTGTGTCATTTCAACCCTCACGCTCCCACGGGGCTACTGGAGAGAGAACGACGACGGGAGGGAAGGAAGGAAGGAGGTCACACAGAGAGGGAAAAAGAGCACCCAGAGGCCGAGGGATCTCTTTGTGACGTGAACAGTGATCCATGCTGCTGAAAGCCTTTCTGCTGCTGGCTGGATGTTTGCTGTCCACACTGTTAGCAGGCCGAGACATGGCAATGGTGGCGCAACCTGTGAATTAACACAATGAACGTAATTACCAATAGACAGCAGTTAAAAATCAGGATAACTTGACTTTTGATCTATTTTTTTCTTGTCTGTGACCTGCTGGCGACACACTGTTACAGACTGTAACTCGTAAATTATTGATGGCGACTTTTCGGGACTTTGTATAATGCTGAAGTATTCTTTCCTGTGTTTTATTTCTCTCAATTCTCTTAATTTCTTCTGCCCAACAGCCATTTAACTTTACGTGTATTTGTGTCTTGTGGCTTAAACTGCTGCGGTTTTGTTATCAGATGAAAGCGTGATGTCCATTTCTGTGCCAATAAATGGCAGGGGTACACAGCTTACGACCTCTGACTTCCCCACTTAATTTTCCTGTGTGCACTTTTTGTGTGATCTCCGGGAATTTGTTTTGCATCAGGCAGCCAGAAAACAGAGCCATTGTTCAATTAAGTTCCATAAGACAGTTTGCTGTGTGTTTCTGGCACGTTGGGTGAATAAGATGTGAAAGAGAAAAACAGCTTGCAGTCATTTGAGCAGACCTTGTGACTAGTTGTGGCAGCTAATGGTGTGATCTACCATTAAAGAAGCCCTTGTCTTCTTGTTTATGTTAACAACTGGAATGCTGTTTTGAATGTGCAGCATCAAACTATTTTTGAGGTATAAATAACAAAGGGTTCTAAGTTTGTTTTGGCGCTATGCTTTCAGATGAGGCAAGGGAAGAATATTAAACAGCACTATGAAAAGCCTTTTTTTGTCACATTCAAATGAGTCAGACTATCAAAAAAATTCAGAGTGCATCAAAAATGCAGTTGTTAAATGATGGTTCCATTTGTCATGAGAACATTTGTTAAAAGTAATTGCCACCCTAATCCTAACTGCGGGTTGAACTAGACAGCTCTAAAACCTTAGTGGTGACAGATTTGTACTTGATGTGGTGAGGTTTGTTTTGGACCATTGGCCTGCTGCAGAACCCAAGTGCGCTTCAGCTTGAGGTTACAAACTTTTTTGCTAAACTTTACTAAACTTTAGGTTAAAGCGACATTCCTTATTGTGTCTGTGAAAAACCTATAAAATTATACATAAATGTTAGCAGTGCTACATAAAAACATTTTACTCAAGTAAAGACAAATTCTTAAACCCATTAAGAGTAAGGTTTTACTACTTCTGACATACAGTACATGAAATAAATTGTGGAAAAATAAAATTATGATTGTAAATTTTACTACATTTAAATAAACAGATTTTAGAAAACCACCAGTGGTTCAAAATCCATTCAATGTTCAGTGTGTATTTTTAAAGGTTTTATTAGCAGACTCCAGCTGTTTATTGTGTTCCAATAAGGTTTTCTTCAAAGGGATTCTTACAAGGTGGCGATCAGTCAGTCTTTCAAACTAAAATCCCTCTTTCCTTATGTGGCTCTGTGCGGATCTAAAACTGCTGCAGTGGTTCGACCTCACAGTGGGTTCCTCCATGATCACAAACCAGCATAGCCTAAGCCAGGTGCAGTGATGAGGACACAGCAGGTAATCAGGACAGAGGCACCAATTACAGGCGACCTTGCCACCAACTTCTGAGGGGGAAAGGAGCTAAACTCCACAGGGGTGGGCCTCCACTATGGCTGTGGATCCACACACTGAACACCCATCTACTATACCAACTGTGCCTTCGTCTTCTGGCAGCAAAATAAAGATGCAATTTAGCCCACTGCCTGGTGAGGGGAAGTTCAGAGGTCAATGAGGAAGGGTACTCATCAGAATTAACTAATGGAGCTGGGGCATGGAGCGGTGTTATCTTTCTTTCTGTTCAGCAAAGTGAAGTGACTGACTGTGATAGATAACATCTTGGATCATCAATGCAAAGACATAAAACATTGTACCTGCTCGTTTGTTTTCTCTTTTTTCACAACACTTCACTGGCCACTAGAAATTGCAATCTAGTATTTATTCCACTCATCTTGCGCATTGTGACATTCTCAGGTTTCGGGGGTGAGATGGACTTTCACCGAAAAGCATCAAAGCAGTGTATTACAGGAAGTCAAAAGAAGGCTTCATTTCTAGCAGGTGTCAGGTCTAGCTTTGCCCATGTCACCCCTTCGTCACTTCCCAACGCCTTTATCACTTTAGGGTTAACCAACCACATTAGATGGACATCGCCCCGTTCCACCCAACACAACAATGAACACCGCCACCATTCATTAACTCTTATTAACAGCGTCAGGGAGGGGGACACACATCGGTTGCGACATCTGCTAAGAGCAGGGATCACCGTCACTCACTGATTTAGTGAAACAGTCAACAGCGCATGGCGGCGAGGGGAGCGTTAACATGTCATAAGCTCTTTGGACAGGAGTTATTGTGGTCTTACACATTGTGACAGTCTTTGTGACCATGCGCCTATAAAGACAGCATCTCATTGTCTATTGCAATTACACAAGTGTAAGAGCAAGCAGTGAGGGACACATTGTGGGAGGGGGCATCTTTTTCACAACATGTTACTACAGTAAAGTTATTCCTGTAGACATGAAGGAGAGAACTGTGTCCTTACCTTCCGAACATTGCATGCGTGTAACATGTGTGGACACATACATACCACACAAGAGTGACTCAGTTAAACCTCGTGGCTGCTGGTTCAACGCCTGGTAAAAAAACAAGGCAGCAAAGTTGCCAAACAGTTAGTTTTACTTCCTGGCTTGGCTTGTTTTGTTTAGAGTGTATGATTGTATTGTATCATTTATCATGACCAAGATAAATCATAGCCAAAGTTAAGGAAATGAGCTGAAGTTGCATATTTATCTATTCGACTGCATAACTTAGATCGTGTTTTCATGCTTTTATATCATGTGTGTGCACTGTTCAGTATTGTGATTGTTCCTTCTTTATGTACCTCTGCCATAACAACTTCATAGTTCTTATAATTCGCTATTTATCTCTCAGTCTTTTTCAAGACACAGCCTCACCTTGAATTGCACAAGGATCCCAGGTGTGCAGGGAGGCCAGAATTTTACGAGATGCAACCACTCAGCTCATCAATCAGAGAGATGGGTGGCTGATTCGGCACGTAGGTGCTAAAGTACATGTGTGTGACCCGGGGCAAGGAGATTGCACAAGATTGCAGCGTAAGTTTCCCCTCTCTCTCTCTCTCTCTCCTCTCTCTCACACACACCCACATGCACACACAGACGACTGTGTTTGAATTAGGCACCTCGATCGTTCTTTGCGCCTTATGCTGATACCTCAGCTGCAGCCTCGCATTTTTCAATGTGTGTGTGGTCATGCACCCATCCATGGGGTTATGGTTTTGGCCTGGGGGTAAGAGGTGAATTAAGAGTGAAGGAGGCAAAAAAGCGAAGGGGAGGGTCGACCCACTCAGTTACATCAGTTCAGAAAACGGGCCTGTAGTTCCAATAAATATTATTTCCATGAGTTAAACATATTTTTACCTATCTACCTTCCAAGTTACAGTTTACTTCGCCATGGTTGATCTAGGTATTTCTCCTTCGCCACCACATGTCGCCCCTTTGCAGTCCTCACCTCTTTATTCAAATGTTCCACAAATTAGCCATAAATTTACACCCAACCACCCCTCTCCCCCCTGCTCCATCCAACCCACAGGTCATGCCACTTAACTTCAGCCTGCCCCCCTGCTGTAATAGGTTCTGATAGAAAGCCTCCAGGGAAGTTGACTTCTCACTGAGAAGTGATACTAAAAGTAATTGCAGCTGAAACCCTGTGACAGGAGGGTGTAGTTTGAAAAAGAAAATGGAGAATACAGCACAGGGAGGATGGCATTTGAAATAAGCATGGAGGATATTTGATGGGGGGAGAGGGTGAGGGTAACAGACTGGGAGGGCAGAGAGCAAAGAGTACTGCCCTCAGCAATTTGCTGTAATTTGACCTCAATGAGAAAAAAAACAGCAACAGTCTCTGAATTTGCATATTTCTCCAACTCATCTGCATATGTCACCAGGATGGTGATTTTTTTAATTTCCTGTCTTTTTTATTATAACAGTTTGGTTTTAATTTCAGATGACTAATTTATTTAAACCTGGAGTTAAATGCGGAGTACGTTATCACTGTAATGAATCTAATTTCCCTAATGATTAGAAAAAAACAGGAGGCTGATGACAATTTCATAGAATGTACCCAAGGTTTCATATCATTAACTTTGAATGAGAGACCCCGCTTACTTTATAATTTTTGTGTGAAATCCAGCTATCTATTTTTATTAAGGGCATGGATTTGGGGCCTGTTGTTCACAGACGTGCAGGAGAAATGACCATTAAAAACAGAAGATTTTTTTTCCACAGAGGGAGGAGAGTCCATTCTGCAGACCATGTATGAAAGTGCTTAAATTCTAGTTACTTCAATGTAAACTCTCCCTCAAGAATCACAGTTTTGCCATTGGCAGGGATTAATCCAAGAACATAGATAAAACGTATTTCTCCTAAATGTGCTCTGGGCTCTCCTGTTTCTAGTTTAAAGATTAATCTAATGACTATTACTTTCCCTACTAATCCCTTTTCTAACTTTTTCTAACCAAAACACCGAAATAAAAAAAAACTCTCTGGATTTTCTATTTCTGACAAACCTCTTCAGAAACACAATCATTTGCTGATTTTTCTACTTTCTACTGAATGATGAAAAACAGAAACCCTGTTTCCTACAAATACATCAAATACATCTGTTTGCACTGCTAACAAATGTAAACATCAATAATGCCTTTTTTATGTGTATCAGAGAGATTTTCCCTGTAAACGGATAATAATACTTCTAGATTATTATGTATAGTCAGAACTGACAGAAAAATGAACTTGAGTAGCTCTGAGAACTGTTTATGAATGTAAATGTATATTTTTGTACATTGTGACCTAGTGAGTGACATGCTACTATGGGGATAATGACACTTCCCACAGCGTCAAATGCTGATGTTTTGTTACACTAAAGGTACCGTGAGGCAGCAATTTCCAGTGGGCAATACCAGTCCTTGAGGGCTGCTGCCGAACTTGTTTTCCAACAATTTCTACCAAACATACTGATTGCCAGGTACAAGTTTGTTCAGCCAATCAGAAGCTGGAAGATACCATTTCACTTTCTTTCCCCACGTCACCGTTGTCTAAGATAGAATCATTCAGATTCCGATTGACTGATCATACCCGCTCCTTCACTTTGCGTGGCAGACACTTTCATCCGACTTACAAGGAGCTAGCGCTGATTGTCTTGCTCAAGGACACACCAGGTATGGGGGATGGGCTAGGATCCTGCCACCTTCTGTATCCCAGTCTGCTTTTTATCCCATTGAGCTACCAAGCTGTATTTCAGCTACCAGGTCAATCCAGTTAATTATTAGTGGGTAGGGCGAGGGTAGTTGGAAAACAGCAGGGTAGCTGCCCTCGAGGACTTAAATTGCCCAACCTAACGCACGTGTCCTTATGTCTAAAGTAAATAAGTCCTTGCAGCTGCCCCCTTTCGGGGTCGTCACTCCACACCTTTGATTCAGCAATGCTTAATACGGGATGCATTCGTTGGATGACTTGCTGATGTTTTTCTCTTTTTATTGGTGTGATTTAAGACGTCATAATCTGAAATTAAATTCAGCTGTAATCTGTTGTTTACGTTTTACAGCATGTGAAAAAGCTTCGGCTCAGGGATAGAAGAGTGTTGGGCATGCAGGCATGTCTTTGTGTAACAGTGACAGGCATAGATAAGCAGAAAACAGATTACTGAAAGGTTAAAGGCAAGCTAATTCACCAATTTGCATAGTGTGCTGTTGAGGGCTGCTTTTATTTTCCCTCGCCCTCAAAATAAATTATAGCCTGTCTGTACAGTACAACAGCCGGTGGGCCTTGATGTCAAAGTGAAGGGCCAGAGGCCTCGACACCTTCAAATTCAAGGGCCAGTTGCATCTCTGAGGTAGACAATCAGTAAATAGCATCATGATTGGTCAAATAAACATTACTCATTAAGTTCAAATGTAATAAAAAAACATATGTCTTAAAAGAACAAAGCAGCCCAGAGGAACAGTCTCGGTTTCGGTGGGTTTGTACAAAGCTTGTTTTAGTGTTAACAGCATTTGATCTTGATCTTGAGGAATGACTAAAAACACTCCTTATTCAGGCTAAATGTAGCAGCACATGACACACTGCTGATCAGTTGCCCCTTTGAAAACCACCCTCAAACAAGGGTGGCGTGAAATTGACATTTAGACAGGAAAACACAGTCATCTCTGTATCTCCTGATCCTCTAATGTTGCACTGCTGAGGTTTACACACACAATGAGCAATCTATCCATCTCAGCGATGCTACAGCATTTCACAAACTTTGACCCATTCAAAACCACTAGTCTTTGAAGTGAAATGCCGAGGGTACAAACACACGGTCACACTCACACACTGCGTGTGCTTCGGGGCTGAAGGTGGGAGGGTGAGTTGGCAATGAAAGATGCTGTTGATGAGACGAAGGGATGGGTGAGGGGATGGCGAATATGGGGCTCTGACAGAGTTGGGATGAGCTGCAGAATAGACACCAGTGTGTGGTATTTAGCACTGAGATGAGACACACAGGAACAGATACAGAAGCAAACACATGTCCAGTCTGCCTTTATTTAACCGTGCACACATACTGTAGACTCATACACATACAGTGTATATTGTATGTCCTAATACACACACAGGTCATACCCAGAGGGAGGGAAACTTTGCCTTCCTCACAGTGCTGGAGGACTGCCCTTGTGACTTTCACAGCTGACATGCTTTTCTCTACAGCCTTCATTCATCCACTAACCTCAGGGCCAGGGGGCATGTGATAATGCCCCTCACACACACACACACTGCACACGAGTTAATGTACACAGATGCATAGATACAAACAAAAGAGGTGGTATGGTGTTAATGTGGTGCGTTATTGTGGCTTTTACATTGCCAGTAGTTTGAACTTATAATATATGATGGATGGAAATATATTTTGTTATTGTAAAAAAAATAAATGTCTGTTACAATTTGGGTAATTTCAATCTGAACAAAATCAATCATGCATGGCAGGTTGTTTGTCTCTGGTAAATAAAGGACCGATTCATCAAATTGAATTATCTTTACACGCTTTTAATACATGTCATTGTGCTACCAAAATAAGATAACAGTAGTACATGGCATCATATTTTTCCATTCCTCTGTGCTTCTCCCGTTTTGTTCTGCACTATCTCTTCTTGTTTGGTGGTTATAAGCCTCTCTTTTTCCTTATACTTAATCTTCACCTAATAAAGTATGCAAGACTTTAATGGGTCATACATTTAATATAAAAAATTACACACAGTAAGTCAAATGAGAATCTGTTTCAGCCAATGCAACATTCACAGCTAAGATTTTATAGTTTAACCAAACTGAAGCTGGATCCAGCATTTTTATCTTTCCTGTAAAGGTTGCTTTAAATATTTAGGTTGAAATGTACTCAAATGACCAGAGACATCTTTCTGATGACACAGAATGTAAAATGCCAGCTGTTAATTCCAAAAGTACAGAATATTCATAATAATCTTGGTGAGTTAGAACAGTTACAAATCCGCATATATACAAACATACTGGAAGAGTGACAGTGTGTCCCTCAAGGAGGAGTGCTGCCACCTCTCGCTGTGGTGGTCATCAGCGATAAACTCCTGTCAAGTTCCATCTTACACCCTGACCCGCTAATACACGCTCACACGCTGGTCTGTCTCAGGGCGGGACAGGCTCTCCAAAGGAGTCAACATGTTGTCACATACACCAGGGAGCAGTGTTGTTGTTGGCAGTCGCTACCTCTTCGCTATTGTTGATGTCACCTCAGCGCAGAAAACCTGCTGAGGCCATTAGCGTGCCAGCATGGCAGGGATGCTCTGAGCCAGAAGGACTTCACTCTGGCTAAAACCAGGCAGCTAGCTTTTCCTTGTTATTTATGTGGTAGCGTGAATGAGTTTTCCTTTCTCTTAAAGTTGGAATAAAACTGTCTGATTCCATCATTTTCTGTGAGGGTTAAGTAATCTGATACAGTTAATCTTCACAGTGTTTGAGCTGTTTGCATTTAAACAGATTTCACATTTTTTATGTTGATGTGACATATTCTTAAGTAATAATAATAAAATAATTAGATTGCGTTTATTGGATTTTTGTGTGGTTATCAGAAGGCGCAAATCAATGCCCAATGATGCACCAGTGTGAGGCAGGTTTAAGATGGCTGCGTTATTCCAGTTTCCCAGACAAAATAATTTGCCTGGAAAAAGAAATTTGCCAGAAAAAAATAGTGTTATTCTGTATTCATGATAGGTGGATGATTTCCAATAATAAAAAGAAAATACATTGACTTTTATTCTGCTGAATGATACTTAAAACATTTCATAGCCTAAAAGAGTGAATCCCTCTTCATACTTACTATAACCCTTCAAAATAAAGTGAAGTAAATGAAACGTTTGCTTCTGATGAAGTCACAGTCCATCATGATGCTACTTCCAAACCAACTGTTTCCTGTTTTTCTCTAAAGCTTCATGATCGAGGTTTGACTAAATCGACAGTTTAATCTTCAAAGCTTCAAACAGGCACCTTTTTATACATTCAACAGTTGTTTCAAATCTCACTTTTCAAACAGTCTTTGCGTGATTTTTTCCTGTGATGGAAATGTTGACTGAGGAAACATTTAGTGTTTTGTTTAAAGTCATTTCAGATCAATATGCCTGACATTCACAGCTGTCTTACAACTGGGACAAGAAGAGGTAAAAAACTAGCCCCTGGCACTGTGGATGTGTGTGTGTGTGTGTCTGTGTGTGTGTATGCACATGCTAGTCATGAGGCACGTGTGCATGTAGTGATGTTTTTTTCTGTGTCCGAGCACATGCATCTGCTAGTATCAGCATGTACAGCTCGTATGTGCATGCATCTCAGTGACCATTGGTTGAGTCTGTGTGTGTTTCCGTGTCCTTTGTGCGTCTGCATTATGAGCCTCCTCCGTCTACAGGTTCACGCTCTTAAGTCCTCCTTTCCTGTGCTGATTTATGTTGTATGGGGTTTAACAGTTTCTTTCCCCAACAGGAGGATAAATTAACAACAATTTTAATACCACCCTCTCTACCCTCCACTTTTTGCTCTTCCACAACAAGGGGCCAAATCTCGTCAGCATTTCCAGCCCTGTGAGCTAATTTGACAGCTCACGGGGGTGATGCTGATTCCACTTCGCAGAGACAGGTACCCTAGGGCTAGCCAGCTGGATCGCAGCGGATGCTTACAGATTTGGCTTTAGCTTCATGCTGGGTGTCATCTGTCTCTTTGGTCTGGCGCAGGATAATTTTTGTGTATGTGTGCATGTGTGTGTGTGTGTGCCCTGACATCATGTGCCTGAGCAGTTTGTGCCTGGCAGGCCTTGTCTGTCCAGGTTGGCCATCAAACACAGCCAGCATGGCCCTAATCTGACAAGGCACTGCTCCAAACATGCCACAACAGCACGAGAAGTGTGTGTGTGCGTGCGTGTGTGTGTGGTCCCAGGGCAGACCCCCCTTTTTCCTACTCCTTGCCTTTCTCCTCTGCTCTGTTCCAATATCACCCAACACACACACAAACTGAAGAAAAACTTCAAAAATCATCAAGTGGAGCTCTGTCGATGCTTCCCCTCAACCTCCCAGTCTCGACTTCCCCTATGTTCACATGGTAGTGTGAGTGCACACGTGTGTGTGTTTAGGTGCCTTTGTGTGTGTTTGAAATGCCACAGCCAGGAGAAGCCATAGTGCACGCCGCAAACAGAGAGATCATCATCCACTTCACGTCTGTCACTTCAAATGTGGCCACTTTGTGGGACACTGTGCCTCAACAGGTTTGTAGCCTCCCCAAGCCCTAAGTAGACCGCAACTCTGCCTAGTGGAGAAAGAGGCAATCCCGTCCTGTGCTGGGACAAGAGAGGACAGTGGGACAGTCCCCCATGGTAGACATGACGGTGCATTTCCAGACAAGCCCCAAAATGGTGGCATGAATGCTAATCATAGCCAGCACACTGGTTTAAACCTGTGCGCTCACATTTCCAGTCCTTCCTGAATCCCTGACTGAGGCAGTTTACCATCACTGAAAGATGCTTCTGACAAGGTTTGTTCTGGTTTGCAACGAGAGAAAAGATTTTTCTTTGCCTAAAAAGTACAGGATGATGAATAAATATGTGGATTTTAGGGCTGTGAGCAATGCGCCCTCCCATCAGGCCTTGGGACAGAGGGACTAGTGTCATGATACACAGCGACTGGTTAAGTACCACTGAAGGCCTTATGTACTGTATGTGTAGGATGTTTATGTGGTCCTTTACCTTCTCACAGCATGACATTTAGCATTTTTCCTGCTACCTCTCTATGGTGGTGAGCTTCCCGCCTCCAGGACACAAGGGGACGAGAGTGGTGGCAACAGCAAAAATGACCCGAGACTAAGAGTGTGTGAGGAAGAGACAGTAAATGATATAAGAAACGGACTCTGGAGAGAGATGGGCAGATGCAGGTAGGTGGGCTGCTGGGCAGCAGGTCCTCTCGTAGCGCCTCTCTTCCACCCCCACCTCCCCTCTAGCCCAGAGGCCTTGGCATCCAGTAACACCCCCCTCCGTCCCTTCCCTTTCCCCTTTCCTATCGCCGCCCCCCGACCTGTTCAGAGCAGCGGTGCAGTGAGTAGCGTTCAGCATGTTGTGAACACAAAGCAGGGGCCCTGCAGCCCTCCGCCTGGACGTTGGTGTCAAGACCCAGCCGGGCTGAGAGAGACAGAGGAAAGATGAGAGAGAGAGCAACGGAGAGCAGCAAAATACAGAATAATTATACCCAGTGGGTAATGCAAGTAGCGCTGTTACAGGGGCGGAGTGGTCAGGCTGGGGAGGGGAGACACACAGAGGCAGAAGCGTCACCGGGGTGAGCTTGCAAGGCCAGTGGGCATTTTTGGTAAACCACACTCACAGACCTCCCACCGCACCGCTGAAGCACTGTTTGTGGGAAGTGCTTCAGGAGCTCATCTGGCCATTGTACATGCGGTCAAATCACGTAGCTTTCAGAAACCTTCTCTTTTCACGCACTTGATTGTGTTGCAGATTCAAAATTCAAATCAATAAAACTGCTTGATTTGGCACACAAATCTAAATTTTCTTTCACTGCCCAGTTTTTAGTTGCTTTATAGACAAAAAAGGTTGCGAGGTATGTACATCTGTAAATCTATAATTATTTATGTTGTGCCAGATTTTATCTTGTCTACAGGTCTACAAAGTTCTTGGACTTTTCTGTCTGGATTCTTTTCCTGGCACGCAGTATCAAGTGTGGCAACATTTCTCATTAAACCAAAACACCAAATTTGCCACAGTTGTATTCCAGTCACATTTTGCACACATTTAAAAGACAGTGACAGCACTAAGTAGTAGTAGTACAGTAGTAAACTAAAGTAGTACACTAATGTGATATTCTTTAATTTTTTTAAATAGCTAATTGATATTAAAATGTTGCATTTAACTAATGAAATTATAAATGATGTAGATATATATGAAAATATATAATATTTAAAAGTATCGCAGGTTCAACATAAGGATGGCTGCTGCATGTGGTGATATATTTATTTGGAGCTTTCTAAAGTTTTAACTTTAAACAACGCCTCTCCAGTCTTAGACAGTGTCCCAGACAGGTTTTGTGTTCTGTACAGGGGTGTCAAATAAAAAGCAGAATTCCCTTAATAGACCTGTGGCACAGAAACAACAGAGAAGCACACGGTCTGCTCTCATGCAACGCGCTTGCTCGCATGCAAACTGCAGGCCGACATCCGAACACTTGCAGATAATGATGTGCAAGGACAGATATTTTTCTCGTTATGTTGATGTTGGCTCAGCTCTCCATGGCCTTTACTGTGGTGGCAAATGTAAACTTACAACTATATGTATAGGTTCTGTTTTTAAGTCCTTATTTGGTTAATTAAATGAAACTGCCTTTAGGTTTAATAATCTGTAAAGGTGTAAAAAATTATACACACCTTAGATGATTAACACAGAAAGAAACATGTAGGCAAATAATTAATACATTTTGTTCTGATAGATAAGAAGAGTTTGATTATTATTGTTGTCAACAGCTTTGCTTATATGTGAACACTGGATTTTTCTTATTTAAACAGAAAATACAATACAATATAACAAAATATGCAACTTGCCTAAAATACCTTATGAGACTATTTCAATATTTCTAGTGTTAACTACAAAAATCTTTTATGACAATTTTGATTAAAGCAAGTGTCGTGTCTACCATTCTCCGAGTGGTTTTTAATGTTTTTAATTTCTCCCTGCAGAGCCATGAATAAAGAAATGTAAAGCGCGCACAGTCCAAACTGTTCTGGCCTTTTGTTGACGTGTGTGTTGTCTTCTTGTGCTTCTTCAGACAAACACAGAATCAAGACCCAAATCAAGACTAATGGTGCAAATAATGAGTGTTTAACAAACAGGAGCGAGGACTTAATAGGTGTCCTAATAATTTTCTTTTAACTGAGCATGACAGTCCTAATTAATTCTTGGTTTACGAACAAACTTTTGACAACTAATATACAACATTTGCCCCAAACAATGCTTCTTCTTATTCTGACTAAATATGCATATACTTTGCTCTTGCCAGAAGTGTTGTGTTTATTAATACATTTATGCCAATATATTTGCATTTCGTGAAGTGTAATAAAAGCATTTGCTAATCCAACATAATTCAGTCACTGAGGTTTTGCCAGCGCTGGATTTTAAAGCTGATGTGAGAGGTTTGGTGCCATCTTGTGGTGACTGTGATAAAGACAAGTTCTCAAATAAACTATTCTAACTAATATCTCTACATTCAAGTCTTAATAAATGTAACTGTTGAATACTAAAGCCTGACTTATGTTGACCTCCTTATCATATTAACCTCTATTCTCATACAAAAATTCCTATTATAATTTAAATTTCTTCTGTGGTAATAAATTGTGTTTATAGGTCGTACAAATATCTTTATTAGTAGTTAATAAATTGTTAAGCCATCATTAAAACCATGTTTTGGGTTGCCAACTTGTAAATTAAAACATCCACCTGGCTGCAGGTTATCCTATCTATTAGATAGTAAAGTGTTATACACGGTGATAAAAATTCTTAATAAATGTAATTTTGCCCAGGATTTTTTAGGACATGTATGGTCCATTACTGTGTCTACGTAATGGAAGAAGAACAAAAAGATGAGTGATCGGAGAAGTGCCCTTGAAGTGAGTGAAAATAAAAAAGTAAAAGGTATTTTAATTAGTATAGAATAATAATTGATACTTTATTAATCCCTTAGGAAGATTTTTGTGATTCCATTGAGGTGTTCAGTGTCACTTTAACATGTGGCTAGGAATAAGGCAACCTCCTATAATGATTAAGTACAAGTACAACATTGTAACCCTCAAAATATATTATGTATGTCATTATCAATTAGTGGTAGTAGTATCATGTGTCCATCAATTAAATAGCTGGTTAGTAGTTCAGGGGTCAGTTTTTAACTCATAATACATTATAATTTAATTTTGAAGTTATAATTTTCACTGGCTTACAGCCAAATAACAAACAGTATTAGTGAATAACGTCTCAGCCATTAAATCCACTTGTTACCATTTAAGGTCTAGATTAAAGAAACCCTAATCACTGGAGTGAGTGTACCTTGAACAATGTGTAAGAAAGGCATTGATCTTTTTCAATCACAGCTCAAGACTGACATCTGCTGTCTTTTCACCAGTCCTGTCTCCTCGGCGGGCACTGTCACTTTGACATTACATGTCTGTCACACAGACACGTTTACAGACATTTCAGAACTACACAGTAAACAGCAGGTCACGCTGTCATCTAAAGTCACCAAAGACACGTCTTTAATGTGAATTACTTTTTTAAGGTCAAATCCTAAAAGAAACTCCTGTTAAGCTCAGCGGAACTCCCCTCCTTCGCACATTTGGTTCAGTCCATGACGTCGTACCCGGAAGTAGACACACGAGTGGTAAATACATCTCAGTCAGCTGACTTCAATTCACCCGACAATACTATACTATTTGCTGTTTCTCGCATTGTACTACATTTTTATTTAGGAACAGACTATACTAATGACTGCTTCTTTTCTTTCCTTCTTTCATAATTAGCTTAGCATTTGAAACGCCTAGCAAGTAATTAGCATTAGATACAGTACTGTGGGGGTACGAGAGCTCCACCACTGAAAAACTAACGTTGAACTTGTTTAACCATTGAAACAACGTCGGAGGAGAGTTTATAGTGATGGAGAAAATTGCTAAAGGTGAGGGGACACAAGCATTTCTGTTGTTACAGTGCTTACTGTTAGGATGGTGCTAAACTGATCATGTACAGACAAATAAGCTAGCACAATGACATAAGACAGTTTTTACTCTGTTATTCACATTAAGAGCTACTGTATCTTGTAGTAAATGCTTGTCAGAGTGTACTGTAACCTTTTCACAGTGGTGTTGTAAGATTTCATATGCTGTGCGCTTTTCTTTTTTTAAACTTTGATTTGTTCTTGCAGATGTGGGCGACATCCAGTCCCGACTGTTGGACCACAGACCCGTCATCAACGCAGAGATCCGTTATCTTGTGAGAGAGTTTGAGGTACGTTAAATAAAGGTGTGATGAGCTCTGGGCCCTCGCCCAGCTACACCGATCCATTGAAAATAGTCAAAAAGTATTAAAGACCAAAACTTTGGTTTAGTATTAAGAACCTGTCACGGAGTCACAGGACTAAGATTCTAGGCCCGTGTCCACCTGCTCAATCGTTATGAGCTCCAGGGCTTCTGTTGTGAAGCTGAACCACAACTTGCCACTCCTGGGGAGGTATCAGAAAGTAGTAGTGATAATAATATTTCCATTTTAAAACTGTTATGGTTGTTGTTTATTATCATGAGAGATGTGGATCGATGCACAGCAAAATGCATGTTTTTAAACTTTTACAGTCGTTGTTCAGTTGTACATTTGAATTGCTGAAATATTCCCAAACTAAATGTCACCTTTAGGAATCAGTATACTCAGAATCAGAATCAACTTTATTCGCCAAGCCTGTTGCACATAAAAGGGATTAGCTTCTGGTCGTTTGTAGCTTCTCTAGGACAGTAAAGACAGAAAACAAGTACATGAAAAACAATAAATTAAAGATAATTTACAGACAAATTGTTACAAGACAGGAAGACAAAACTGTGTGTGTGTGTTGTGAGTGCAGTTTGTGTCCATATAGCAGCAGTTTGTTCTAGCAAACGTAGCGCTGTAGCTCTCTGCCCACTTTCTGACCCTTGAGGTGTACAGGTCCTGAAGAGAGGGCAGAGGTGCATCTGATCTTCTCTGCAGTTCTGACTGTGTGCTGCAGTCTGTGTTTGTCCTGTGCAGTGGCTGCTCCAAACCAGATGGGTGGAACAGGGGGGTGTGGTTTTCAGCATTTCAGCTCCAGGCTGTTGTGACTGCACAAGAGTGTCAGTCGTTTAACCTCCCGTCGATACGCAGATTCATCACCGTCTCGAATGAGACAGATGAGGGTGGTGTCTTCAGGAGCTTCACACCTGGGTCGCTGGAGATGAAGTCATTGGTGTAGAGGGAGAAGAGAAGAGGAGAGAGGACAC
>JAUMTR010000012.1:20746359-20777982 GCA_032270685.1 Microctenopoma stevenorrisi
GTGACGGCCGTAAAGAAGCTGCAGAGAGGCGTGTAAGACTGCGACTCTGCGTCCTGGGCTCCACTCCGGGATTTCAGCTCTGTACTTTATATATATACATATATTAAAGGAGAGCTGGTTCTAAGAATGAGCTGCAACAGTCTGTAATACACAACATGGTCCCATAGTACTGCTGTGTTTCCATGCCGTAACCTCTTCCTTTCATTTCCCCACTCTTCCTGTTGTCCAGAAAGGAAAAAGGATGGTTAAGGAGAAACACTGTGCATATGAAGGCTGTCTCCATTTGTTTTCATGAAATCATGACTGTATTAAAAGAGGAGAGAACGAGCCAAGGAGCTTTCAATCCAGTGACACAGCAGGTACTTGCTACTCTGGGAACAGACGTACAGACACATACTCTGTCGTGGGAATAAACACATGATTTATGTAAACTGTTGCCATTACTCAAGACTACAGCCCCCACGAGAGACACTACTGTATTTGTCCAATGTAAAAAATTGGATTGATTATATTTGCCTAGAAATGTTCTCACTCTCAAGCATCGTTTCCAGTCATGATGAGAAGGCAAGTCTGACTCACCGAATCTGACCATCAGGGTAGAAAACCAACAGTCCATCTGTTCTGTGAACCAGCTGCGATTCAACACCTAAGCTGTGGTGCAAATATATGAGCATATTAGCAGCAAAAATGTTTATTCCCAGAACATTCTCATATCATATTTAATTACTTCATGGATGTGTTATTTAAAGGTAAATCATTTGATATTATGAGAGCTTTGTGTTATGAACATACTTACGTGTAAAGGAAATTTACACTGCCTGCCCAAGCAGTGCATCTGACAACTAACTGGTCCATTTATAATCAACCAATTTGGCTTCTCCTTATACTAGAGGTTAAAGTGTCACGCAACACTTTAGTCATGTTAAAGTGTTAACCTAGCACAATCCATCTGTCTATGAATGGTTACATAAGTTTACATGCAGACTGTTGTAGCATGACTCTATTCTGATTATCAGCAGTAATGTTTGTCTGTGGTGATACTAGACCATAATAATTAAACAAAATGTTAATATAGGATGATAACATAAATATAACATAAATGAATAACATTTCCAATAAGGATTATAACTGTACCATACCCTTATTGCAGAATTACTGTAAATAATTTTACATTTATTCAACTCTGTGACTCAAAGAGAAGTTTAGTTGACTTTATTTTACTCTACTTTAATGTTGTTTTATGAATTAAATTATAAGAAACATGTAAAAATAACTAAATTTAACGGAACTTGTAAAACTAGTTCTATAAATTCAAGGTGGTGAATTGTTAGCAACATGTCTTTATGTGACATACAAAGACATCGCCTGCTGTGTGATAATAAAATTTAAAGTGCGAGTCTTAGCAGTATTTTTCACATACTTGCCTACCTGTGCTTCTAATGCGCACTCGATCTGTGGACAGAGCGTTTGCGGGCTGCCGTAGATCTACATAACATCCGGATCACAAGGATCCCCCATTTGCATGTGTCCAATCCAGAGTCTACATTCCTTTATACTGAGCCTGTCACAGTTGCCGTGTGCGGGCTGAAAGTCGTTTTTTCCCCACACCAGCAGGGACACTGTTCAACCACAGAGATTCACCATGGCTTCAGCAATGAACTGCACACCTTTTACGTTGTGTTTTATTTATTTGTCGTTATTGTTTGCCAGTGTGTTGTGCGACGCTGAAGCAGAAGAAGACGAACATGCCAAACACACATACACGGTGGAGATGTTCAACGAGGCGGTGCCCACTGCACCCCACTTTGTCATGTTTTATGCACCTTGGTAAGTGACCGGTTCCAGTTTTTTTCAGTCGACGTTGAGTAAATGTATTAGCATAACTTTAGTCTCTCTTTAACATACCTCTCCAGCAAATAAACCCCGACCGCCAGTGTGGGATTAGAGCTAACCGGCAAGTTAGCAGGCAAGCTAGCTAGCTAGCTAACATTACCTAGCCCGTTCCTTTTGGATAACCGGCGAGGATAGCTTAGCGGCTAAGTAGCGTGTCAAACAGTTAGCTTACAGCACTTCAGCGGATTGAAAACTCTTTTCACACTGTGGACCTCGCTGATAACTATACTCACAGTTGACTTTCTCAGATAGGCAACGTTTATTAACGTATACGAAATTAACATTTAGCTAAACACGACCACGCTATCCTTATTTTCTGTTAGCTTGTGCAGTCAGTCATCCTTTACTACAGTTCAAAGTTGCAGTTTGGGAAGCTGTGCTTACGTGGCACACACTGATTGACTCACGTTGTGTCAGTGGATCCAAAAGTTTGGGTTTGCAGGAGTTTCAGTTTGCTCATCATCTAATGAAATGCTATATAACGATAGTAAGTTGGAGATTAAGTCAGAAATTAAATGTTAAGATAATATGAGACTATAGAAAATGAAATACAGTAGTCATCAGCATTGTAATGTCTCTAATTGTACACTTTAACAGACACGCCAAAATAAACATTTATGTCTTTATGGCATGTCTTTTATATAATGTAATTGCACATTTCATCTGAAAGTGTGGTCAGTTCAGAGAAATTATGTGCAAATGACATCTTTTAGCCACTGTAACATATTCAGTTAACAGCTAAAGCCTCAACATCTTCTGTATGCTCCATTTCTTGTATCCAGGTGTGGCCATTGTCAGAGATTACAGCCAGCATGGAACGAGCTGGCAGAAAAATACAACGGTATGGACGACCCGCCGGCATATGTGGTAAAAGTAGACTGCGTCCAGGACACCAAGTTCTGCTCCAATGTCCACGGAGTTAGAGGCTACCCCACGTAAGTACTAGATTTATCACACGTTTTATAGTAATTCTGTAGTGTGTTTTTTTTGTTTTGTTTTTTGGATGATGAATCTTAGTTGTTGCATGTAGGGTATAAAGAACATGCATCTTCTATGTAAACTGTTCTTTTTAGTTGTGTAGTGATTGACAGAGTTGACACATTGACCTCCTTTTAGTTAAGTATTCTGCATCAGTCAGTATCTTAATGGCATGCTCCTAAATCTTTGCTATTGCTCAGTGCAAACACAGCTGTCTCTGGGTAATGATTGACAGAACCTTTTATAATGAAATTACAATGACTTCTAATGATGATTGGACAGAAAGTTGCCGGTGCATGCACATGTCCATAGGTTTGACAGCATTCAGGTGTCTTTGTAAGCTGTAGATTTGGATCATAGGTCTGTAATGCAGCAGTTATATCGGTTTAAAAACTGTATGTGTAATGTTTAGGCTGAAGATGTTTAAGCCAGATCAGGAGGCAATTAAGTACCAGGGGCCCCGAGATCTGCAGTCTCTGGAGACATGGATGTTGAAGACACTCCAGGAGGAACCCTCGGTGAGTTGTGTGCATTATGTTAACGCCTTCAATTCATAAACTGGTACCTCTTATAGTGCAGGAACCATGGTGTTCATTGATCCCTGTATGTCCTCCAGGAACCAGAGAGTGATCCGGAGCCTCCCAAAGCCCCGGAGCCCAAGCAGGGCATGTATGAGCTCACTGCTCTCAACTTTAAAACCCATATAGCCAAAGGTAAAGTTCTAGTATGTGATATGCTGCTTAATGCTTCATGAAAGTACTGTTCATAGGCAAATGAGTACGTAACTTGTGCAGCTGCATCCTGCCCCAACAGATACTGTTCTGTTTTTCCAATTTTTTAAACGAAACGTACAGTTTTCAGCCACACAGAGCAACACTTTCACACCTTATTGCCCAGATTTCAACACAAGCACATGAGCCACAGTGCACAGCGTCAGTCAACACTTGACATGCCATAAGCATTTGTAAAACAGTGTTTTCACATATAATAGAATTAGTACACAGCACAGAATTTAATTCTTCACTTATTTGTTGTTTATGTTACTTTTTCTTTTCCATTTTATTCAGTTCTTTTTAGCCGTGTGTCTTCAGTTTTTTGTTTTCTTATATTGCTTTCCCCTCTTTTCTCAGGTGCTCATTTTATTAAATTCTTCGCCCCGTGGTGTGGCCACTGTAAAGCCATGGCCCCAACCTGGGAACAGCTGGCCACTATTTTTGAGCACTCAGATGATGTCAAGATAGGAAAGGTTTGTCCTTCACATTAGTACAGTAGGACTCTGCGATTAGGGGAAAATATCTCCTTGTATAAAAACTTTCTGATATTGAAGGATTACAACATGCCTTTAACTTTAGACCCCTCCACAGATGCAGTGGAGCTCTCTATCAATTCATTTGATAAACGGCTGCAAACAAGCTGAAATTTGACTTTGTTGTTCATTACAACTGGACTGAGAGTGACTGGCAGTACCCAGAGCGTCTTGCTCTTTTTCACCTCGAAGAGCTGCCTCTAGTGAAGGCAGAGGTTTGTGTTCACACATGTGTAGACACTTCCATGACAGCTATTTTGTTCAGTGTCTGTCACTTTAAGGATAAATTTACAGAAGTATTGTTTTCTCCAAAACCATGCCACGCTTTTGCTCTGGGACAGACTTGCTGCGTATCTTTTCATGTCGCTTCCACGTGGCAGCTTTTTGAGATAATTGCAGCGTTTTATATCACGATTGTGATTTGATTTCAATTCATTATTCAGACCTAGAAAACAGGCTGATGCTACAAGAAATTTTAATGAATGATTCAGGAAAAGACCGCGTTCTGTGACGCGGGTAGAAGCAGACAACCACAGAGGTTTTAGTATCACACAGTCGCTGTTAAAATAGTGCTCTGTTTGCTCAGTGTCATCCTGTTACCTGTTTGACAGAACAGGATACTGCTCATGATCACTCAACTGATAGCACTTTGCAGGGTCAGTGTTTGCATTTGTTGATTTTGATTGAAAAACACATGTCCATGTATTCCTTGTGTAGGTTGACTGTACCCAACACTATGAGGCGTGTTCTGACAATGGAATCAGGGGATATCCCACACTGCTCTTCTTCTACCAGGGGCAGAAGGTATGAAAATAGTTTTGGACTAATGGTGACTAACATTTGTAACATACCGTAAATCTAGTAGTGGCCTGTCTCTTATTGACGCCCATTTCTAAAAAACGCCAGGTTTGAAAACATGTCACGACAAATAGACGCCGGTCTCCTTTAAGCGCTGGTCTGTAGTAAATCCCGATCTCCAATGATCGTACCGTATACTGCTTTTTTAATACCGTACTGATAATGTCATTAAATCCTGAAATGTTCATCATCAGTTGTTGCCTACATTTTGTGGGCATAACTACAGTACTATACTGTATTTTACTGGCACATGAACTCCGTATACCCATCACCATTCCGTCTGAGAAGGGAATAAGAGCCGGTCTTATTTAAACGCCAGGCCATCCGAATAATATTGAAGGCTACTATTGGAAGATCTACTGTAATCTCTGCATGCACAGATGGTTCAGCTCACTGGCTGTCACTGTTTGACACCTTCCAGGGTTTATGGAAAACTTCAACTGTGAGATTACTTAATGATTTCCAGGTTTATGGCATTAAACTACGGGTTCACACATATTTTACCATATACTGTGAATTTTTGCATATATATTGAATATAAACAAGACCATGTATGTTTGTGAAATTCTTTTTGTAGGTGGAACAGTACAAAGGAAAAAGAGACCTGGATTCTTTCAAAGACTTTGTGGACAACCAGCTGAAGGCCGTCATCGCTGAGGATCAGGAGCAGAAACAAAACGAGGATCAGAATGCAAATGAGATTCCCACTGATGAGCCAGTCCAAGAGGAGGTGAAGGTGGGTGTACAATACAGAAAGAACAAATGACAATTGCAAGCAAGATTTCTTTTGTGCTCTTCTGGATGCTCCAGTTTGAGCTTATGTGCACAAGTGGGAACCAGTGGGATGGACGCAGTATCTGCTTCTATACAACATAAAGATGACGGTGGACGGTTGTCCTTACTAAAGTTTAGTTTCTTTTCCTCTCTACAGTCCAGTGTGTTGGCTCTGACAGAGACCAACTTTGATGAGACGATAGCTAAGGGCATCACATTCGTCAAATTTTATGCTCCATGGTAAGATTGTCATTTTTGTATCTTTGTGCCTGGTATTAAATAAAAGGCCGATAGTTGCTAAACGCTGGTCTTTCGTTTGTCACAATGACATGGTTCTGGTATAATATCTCTAGTCAAACCTTTATATTATATTCTACACACTATTCTAACTTTCCATGATGTAATTGATGCTAACTGTGGTCTGTAGGTGTGGTCACTGTAAGCACCTCGCTCCGACATGGGAAGATCTGTCCATGAAGGACTTTCCAGGCCTCTCTGATGTCAAGATAGCCAAAGTGGACTGCACAGTGGAGCGCACACTTTGCAACAAGTACTCTGTAAGCATATGCATGTCATCAGCAATGTACACAATGAGGCATAGAAACTGAACATGTTGTACGTCTTATCTCACATGCCCATTATAACACTGTTATCATGACTGTGGTTAAACCAAGATGGTGGTTTTATCACAGCCATAAACAAGACCGCCGTGAATCCCAATGAGATGCACTGCAATCCAATAAACATTAATCCTATAATGGAACACACTCACGTAATCAGCTTTGATTATATGTTAATATAGTGACGTGATTAAGAATTTGATTATGCAGATTGCATCTTTTTAAGATTTCAGAATAAAGGCATAATTATGAAGCCAGTTTGTCACTGTATGCAGTCTAAGCTGTGTAGTTTGTGGAACAGCTGTCTCGAAGTTAAACGTTTATTGCTAAGTTATTTCTATACTGTGATTGATAATTAACTGTGGTAAAATGTGTCCTTTTTGTTGTCTGTGTTTTTTATATGCCACACATTATATATAAAATATCATGCCTCCAAATCTGCCACTTTAAATTTTACTGTACAGCACTTACTAAACACTCTCGCTCTGTGTTAGACTGCACTGTCAACATGTCTCAAACTTATTTACATGCCATTTGGTGGACAGATGAGTCCAGCAAGAATTCCACAAGACAAGTTTGAACTGTTGTCTCTTATTTTTACTAACGCTGCATGTCATGTCAAAGAGGTTGGTATTTTAAAACCAGAGTAACCACACGGAATAATTCACCTGTTTGTTTTTCCTCCATTTGGTTTTTCCAGGTGCAAGGTTACCCTAC
This sequence comes from Microctenopoma stevenorrisi, assembly GCA_032270685.1. Lineage (NCBI taxonomy): Eukaryota > Metazoa > Chordata > Actinopteri > Anabantiformes > Anabantidae > Microctenopoma > Microctenopoma stevenorrisi. Next base: position 20,753,506 of record JAUMTR010000012.1, read on the forward strand.
ACTGATCATTTTTGTAGCGGGGGAGAAAGGTGACGAGCATCACGGTGGGCGGGACCTCGAGAGCCTGCACAGCTTTGTGATGAGGCAGGCGAGAGATGAGCTGTAGAAGCAGTGGCGTGAACACTCGCTCTCCACCACTCTGCTCACGTTTCTGGCCAGCAGGACACCTCTGTCCTACACAAGCCATACCTCTCTTTTTTGTTCTTTTTTCCCCCCTATCTCTCTTCACTTGGGTTCTCTCCAGAAAGGAGTTGGCCAGTAATGGACTGAAGCCACTCATCCTTCCTCTGGTGTTCAAAGACAGACTGATTCAGTAGAGTACTTGGGATGTGAATGTATTTTTTATTGCTGTTCTCCAGCCTTAAATCTTCTTACATGGAAAATACTATTATTATTACACTGGTTGTTTCTGCAAATGAAGTAATATGTCAGCAACCACTTTACAAGCACTGGTCAATCAGTCATTGAGGGACAGGTGTCCCAGTTTCTTCCTCGTAAACAAAGTCATCATTGTTTCTGTAGCCACGTTTTTCACTTTTATATTTCATGAATCAAAGGGATTATAGTTCTGTCATTCAAAGGGTTTTTAGGTTTGGGTTATCCAAATGTGAAGGTGAGGGAACGCTGTCCATCTGACTTGACACTCAGGGTGACGAGGGCTTCATTTTTGTTACAGAGGTCTGACGCGTCACAAGGACGTGACTTGATCAGAATTATTTTTCCACATATTTTCTTGAGTAGAAAAAAAGACGGTCTCATGGTTCAGTCAGACCAAAACTTCTCTTTCCATTTACAGCCACAACATTAAATCCACCTTGTGTTGATTATATGAAACAGGAAGACGCATTTAGATGCTTTTAGCCCATTAGCCATGCTAGCTCCTGCAGTTTATATTGTTTTACATTTGACCTTATCACACGAAGACCAATACTTTTCACTCCATTTTGCTTTGAGGGTCTCAGGTCAGGACCATGTTGTTCCAAATCTATTACCGATCTTTTTTACGGCTTCTGTTTCAGCGTCTTTTTTTGGTATAAACAACAGTGTGAAATGCCCATGTTATCAAATGTAGCACAAAAAATGTGAATGTAAAGCTTCTGTGTGGTATTTCTCAGACGAGAGTTGCATTGAGAGGCGTCGGGAACCAGCGGGCAGAGCAGGAAAAGACTTGTGGGTTGCTAGAATTGGCGTTGAAACACAAGTACAATGAGATTGGCTTCGCCTGCATAATGCATAGTATTCTACTCTGAACGCTCTCTGCTGTTCTCCTGGCCATTTCTTCATGGAGGTTATAGGTTTCATGATTGCCTTTCCAAGCCAGCTTCTATGGTTGGCCATTTTTCTATTAACATTTGTGAGGTTGGAAGTGAAATAGCAAGAACTCCAGCTCAGGGTCAGGTGCTGATTGGGATTTATTCTTACCTTTCTTACCATATATATGGAATTTCACGTTCCTGGCCAAATGTTTGTAGATATTGTATTTTCTGATAGTGGCTGCAAGACCAACATTTGTAAGAATGAAAGCGTTGAAATAAATCGGATCACTTGAATTACCACATGTTTAGTGGGGTGATGTGGCTGTAACGCACAGCTACGTCCAGTTCTGCTCTGCAAATCTTCAAACGTTTTTTGCTTAGATGAATTAATCAAACTAAGATCTTTTAGCCTTGTGTTTACTACAACTGTCAGCCCACAATGCACCTTATGATCGGCGCTTCTCTGTGATAAATCAGTATTAAGCTGCACCCAGTTGTAAGAACATATCTGTAAATGTTTTTGACCCAGGTTATGTGAAAAGCACTATACAATAAGGAGTGGCAATCATTGTCTAACCCAGGTACACAAACAGTCAGACACAGCAGTTTTTTTTATCAATAAAAGTTTTTATGGATAGTACATGGTCTAAGAAACTCCAGTGACAGAAGTGTGAGTTCTGGGATGTGCACTACCCATGGGTTGTTGTACAAAAAAGCGGAATAATAGCAAGTTGTAACATGAGATTTCATAATAAAAAAAAAAGAAAAATAAGTTGTATTTTCATTTTGTTCTTTGATCTGTCTCTGTTAATAAGGCATGTGATTTTTGTTTTTAATAAAAGGTGCAATAAATAAGCTGAGAATGTACAATTATTTACAAAAAAACAGTCTAAACATGATCACAAATGTAAACAGCAGCTTACCAGAGGTATATTTTGTAATTTATGGTGGGTTAGGCACATAAGGTTTTTTATTGGTATTAGTTTGTCATTAAAATACGTTCTCTGAAAAAAAGACTCCATGTCATTCACGGCTCACAGTAACAAAGACACAAATCTCACCATAATTTTACCTTCGGGGTTGAAAAAGCAAAAGGATAATTTGAGCGAGCTGGCAACAGAAAGTGTTCTGCCGGCTGTTTTGGACTTGTTAAATGTTTTTCCACCATCACTTGATGGGTTGTCAGGGGTGGAAACGTTTGTTAACTTTGCGAGTGAAGCAACATAGAAATGGCCATTTGCGGTGTGTTGGAGGGATAAGGCGCTATTCTTCGGTTCTTTGGAGAAAAACACGAGTTCAGCCACAACATGCATCACGTTGAACCAGCGTGGTGAATCGCAGCTCAGCGTGAGCCTGGCAAATATTGACACTGAGGGGATATTTGGAGTGGTGCGCTGCTAAAATAGCCTGCGGTCACTTTGGTTCAGTCCAGTATTATATTTTAGGAAGGCAAATACGGCTCGAGAAGAAAATACGCGTGGAAAGAGGAAGGAAATATGAATCTGATGTAGCAGTCGCTTAGTATTAGCTTGTTTGAGTTAACAACAGCTGACAAACTATTTCTAACACATTTTCTGACATATGACCGGGTGATGTCATTGACTAGCGTTGGCTTTCAGTACTGTGACTGTAGACACACACCTCCTCTGATCCAGGATCAGATCCTCCGATCAGACTTGATCCACCATGTGTTTTGACATCAGAGAGGAGGAGAAGAGGAAGAAAGCAGCAATCGCACTGGTCCCACAACAGTTCAGTTTTGCCCTCGCCCTCTCAGTGAGAGAGAAGGTGCAGTAGCCTCTTAGGCATCCATACACACACACTCTAATGAACACATAATATACAGACTTTAACACGCCCTCCTCCCTCCCACACACGCACGCACACACTCATTCATTCACTCTCAGACCCATGAAGTGAAGACGCCACTCCACAGCCGACAGAGGAGATTAACTTAGTGGCTCAGCACTGGAGTGGGTGAAGTTGCCTCCAGACGACACCCATCTGATGTCGTTTGTACAACGGCCTCCTTGGATTTGATGCCTTGAGGACAATGATGTTCCTAAATTGATAGTAGCATAGAACCTGATCTTTCAGTGTGGACATTCCTTGCAGGCTAAGGATTTGGGCAGAGAACTGGTGTCTACTTGAGGACTACATCACTCAGAAGTCACTGGTGCAGTCGCAGCCCTTTTGCCAACCAATCATTCAACCAGTATGTTTGGTCCTCGTCTGTGTCAGTGGCACCCGCAGGCCCGAACCACCATGTTCTTGTATTTCTTCAGTATGACATTAGAGTTGTCGTCGAAGTAGAGTACTGAGATGGCGTGCAGCTTGGTGGGGGCGCAGCATGGCTTTGGCACGTTCTCCGGGTTCATCAGGTGTACCTGAAAATCAGAGGAGACCTGCAGTTGGCAGAGGTTTCACCCAAACACGTGGTCTGCATCGAAAGCAGACTGCATAGAAAGAATGACTGAGCAGGCTTCAGCAATAAAAAGGCAGAACTTTTTCCCCCCACACGGTTATAAGGGTCTTACCAGTGTCTGTACAATGGCGTGGTTGGTGGCGTTCATGTGAGCGTTAAGGGGGAAGGAGCACTCTCCGTCACAGTAGTTGGCGGCATAGCCTTCAGGAGCAATGATCCAATCCTTGGAGAAACACACACATGGGGCGAAAGAGTCAGAGCAGATGAAATCAAATGGAACAAGTACTTAGAGCATTGTCCTTATCTTTACAGAGTGGTGTCATTTGGTTTCCCAAAAAAAAGGGAGACACAGTATTTCCCCACATCTGACTGCTCACTGCTCACACGGTGGACCTGCTTTGTCTGTTCCTACTGTTTTATCTCTGTCATGTCCCCCTGTTTTGGTGTGTGTGTGTGTGTGTGTGTGTGTGTGTGTGTGAGAGAGAGAGAGAGTGCTGGTGCTGGTGGGCTCCCTCTAGATGTCAGTGCTGCCTTAACAGCTCACACAGCTCCAACCTTCCCTTCAGACTGTCAAACCAGCCCTAAGGAGACAGAAAGTCACACAGAGTGATCTCTACCTGCCATCCCAGCTCGCTGAAGCTGACGTAGAGCTCGTGTCGCCTGCATGCCGTCTTCTGGTCGCTGCTGTTGTAATCTGTAACAGACAAAACACAAATGAGCAGAGAACGCAACACACACAGCAATTAAAACCCAGGGAAAGTGAGGCAATGCGTCTAGAATCTGAGAGCAGACGAATAACAGCGAGTCTCGTGTAATGCGCTGGGTGGAGGCACATGTGAGGGTGGAGACCAGAGCACAGGCGCGAGCGCTCATTACGGCGTCCACTGCGCGCGCCGTGCGCGCGCGCGCGCGTAGCATCCAGCTGCTGTCCAGCGCGTTTGAATCCATCACACTTGACTCTCTCCTTCCTAATCATCTGTGCTCCGACAGCTGCGGGCGGCCCCAGGTACACGGAGGTCATTGCTGGCGTGTGCCACCGCGCTGAAGTCACGACGGTGACACAGACTTTCCACTGACGTTGTGAGGGCCTCTCTCGCTCTAACTCTCTCTGATTTTATTCTTTCGATTAGCTTTTTACTTTACAAATCACCCAGAGGAACACTAAAGACTATCTGTGGCACTGGTTGGAGGAAAGGCGAAGCGACGCCTTAAGTAATCCTGCAGGCCAGAAGCGTTTTTAATTGCAGTTGGTCGTCGGTCTTCACATTCTCACATCGCAGAGTTAATTATAAAACTGTTAACCAACTGTTCTGGCAGAAAACCTTTTAGTGGCTGCCTATTTCTGCAGTTTTTTTTCTGTTACTTGTCATTAGGGTTACAATACGGGCTTTTGGTTACATTTTTAGCCTGGCAGAGGCTACAGGCACTTTACACAAGCAATTCACAGCTTGGCTCTTATGCAAAAAAAAAGGCAACTTCTTCAAATTAGTTAATTCCACCATCTGCCTGTCAGCTAAAACAAACATGGTTATTTGTTTCCAATAGACAATAAATAAAGAAGCACAGAGTACATTTAAGTACATTAAGAGACGTTGCAATGTATCAGTGAGCCACAGGGCTCAGCACAGGAAGAGGTGCATCTGAGCGTTAGAACGAAAGTTGAGGCTGAGTGGTGTAGAAGCACGTTCTGTGAGTTCTTTTTTCCAGAAAAGTGTGTCTGTTCATGCCCGTCAGTGACACAGAGTGAGTCAGTGGACACTGTAGACCGGGGTTTGTCGCCCACAGTCGCCACCCAGCCACTCAACAACAGCAAGCCTGTTTAGTCAGCTTGAGCTGGACACATATAGACAGAATATGCAAACAAAAAGATTGTATTTATTTGTCTCCATCATTCATTACAAGTGACATTCGCAGCACACACACACACATGCAGACACACACGCACACACAGTAATGACCTGATGTTTGCCTGGTTTACGCTCAAAGCCTCTTAGCCACTCATTAAAAGGAAGATCTGTAATTTAACACTGGTTGCATTAAGATTTCATCATCCAATCAAATTCCCTTTTGAACACACACACACACACACACACACACACAAAGGCTGCACTGCCCAGACACGTGTTTTATCTGGAATCATCTCAAATCTGAAAAGACGAGAGCCGAGCAAGTTTGATATGTCACTTGAAGTAAATGAAGGGGGGGTGACAAAATGGAGCACTGTGCAAACACTGCTTCAGTGTGGCTTTCATTTTCTGAACCTCATAATTAAGTCATAGTCATAATTAAGAACATTTTCCTAAGATATGTCAAAATAATTAAACCCAGTTAGACAGAATTATAACCCAGTATTTTATCTGATGAATTAGGCCGGAGGTGCGACTGGTCACAGCATATGGTGACGGGGGGGAAGTCAAAGGCTCATCTGGAACAGCAGGAAACAGTCAGGTGTTTCCGCAGTGCCTTGCTTTCCAATAGGAAGGGCAGTTCGCTGGAAGTCTGCCGAAGTGGAAATAGAGTTTACACAGCATGTGTCAGTCGCACGTTTTCGTGTGTGTGTGTGTGAGTCTTCAACAACAGATTTACTGTGTGGAAACTAGTGAGGAAACACGCCGGTTGCTGCTGCACGATTGCACTAAAACCTAAATGTAGCCGTTTTTCTTCCTGACGTAAGGTACATGCACAGTGTGAGGAACGGCGGAGGACACGTGCCACTGACAGAGTGAACCCGATTTGCTGACCTGACATGAACTTGAGCTGATGTTTACAGATGGGAGAAGATCAGGGAGTTAATGTATAGAAATCTATAGAACATGATTTCCTATAGTTCTCCTTACATTCAATGAGCGCGGATGGAGCTTCACATTAAAATAATATCTTGAGTTGCACGGAATGCATCATATTCAGAAACGTTTCAGTCATTTTTCTCACACGTCTCAGCCTTCAAAGTCATCTGCATTTACAGTCTGTGGGTTTTTTTCAGGAGAAATAAAGCTGATATTTACTGTTGGCTTCCATTGAGTGTAAAAGCCCAGATTTGTGGTGCCCGTAAACCACATCTCCCCTTCCTGCCTGTAAAAATTTAATGCCACACAGCTACTGCTGAGCTCCGGCTGCCATTAGGCCTCCATTCATTTCTTTTTTCCTTTGCCTGACAGACAGCGGAAGTGGGAAGGAATGTGAAAAAACCTACGAAACACCACATTTTATATGATTTACTAATACACGAGTTAAAATCTGTTCTTACACTATGCATCCTACACTTTATTTCTGAGTAATTTCAGGTTTATATTTCAGAGGTGGTCCAAACTAAAATGTAAGGAACCAAACACGACCATAAACACCGGTTTCACCTGTTTCTTTCCACCAAAGTCAGAACCAAATATTTGTACATTGAATGGAAAGAAAGCAGTATTTATTTTAATAACACGGTAATGTGAATGGAGCCTGTGGCACTGAGCTCTGCTCCCATATTACAACAACTTAACCAACAGTGTCCAGTCTGGAAATGTCTCGCTTTGAGTGGACAAACAGACATTTGATAATTTCTAATAAGGTCATTCACGTCATACCTTGTCTCTTCTATAGCAAACACTGCGCCTTACTGAACGTCAGCGTCAGACGCCGTCACTTTGGATACTGTGTGAATCCGGTGCTGTTGTTAACCCCTCACCACACTACCTGCCATTCATTAAGCCTTTAAAATACTTTCACCAGCCCCTTTATCAGGATGAAAAGGCTATAAAGGTCATTTATTATATCTCATTCTGAAAATACAACACAACCGGTTTGGTTGTTAAAGCCCAGGTGTCCCATGTGGGATGTGTGCGTGTGTGTATGTATGTGTGCAACGTTTGAATGAAAAAGTTATTTCAACGCAGACCACAATCTCTCAAACCGCTTCTCTAAGTCTATAGTTTGCTCCAGTAATTTCACAAATCAGGACTCATTTTGGAACAAAAAAAGATTGCAGCTTTCACAGTAGCAATTATACGAACTACCATAGAGGCCGTGGTGGTGACAGAAAACCTGGGATCTATAAGCCCAATGTTTAAAATAAAATCAGGGTCCTCAACCCGGAAGAGTCCCAGCAGCCGTGAAGAGATGAAAGGAGAATGTCACTGTTGTCCCTGACGTTCCTTTTCCCTCCCACCAGCCACTTATTGCTGAAGTTTATCTTTCTTCCTGTCTTTCATCACAGCGGTTATTAAACCTTGCAAGGGAGCTCTGCTATGTCTAATTACTCCAACGGTAAACAAAGGCTCGGGTGGGGAAGGCGAATGAGGGGGAGGAGGAAGGAGAAGAGAGACAGATGAAAAAACAAAGCTAGACGCGCACCGCGTTATTATAATTCTTTAAGCGATGCTGTTAGCATGGTCAGTCTTTTAGTTGTGCAGCTAATGACTGGCTAGACCTAATTACAGGCCGCCTTTGCTGCAATGGGATGTGATATTCCTTCCCAGATGGTTGTTAACTTCCCCCACAGCCAAAGCCCAAGCCGACTCCCATTACCTCCCTCCTTCGCCCACAAAACCCCAAATTACCTTTAAAGGTGTCGTATTGTTCTTTTGGCAAAGTACACAGCAGCATTTTCCACTGAGCACATATCAGGCACACCCAGAGGGGGTGGAAGCATCCTACTGACAAAAATATTCAGGCATTCTGCTCATAACTTTTCAATTTGAGTGAAAAGAAAAATTAAGAGACAAACTTTCCCACTAATGAAATAAAATGATGCAAGAGCAAAAGTCCCAGGACTTGCAAATTGTCTGCTTCTGAGAACTGAGAGAAAAAAAAGGTGATTTATTGCACATACGCACATAATCACACAATTATCTCCAAACTAATAATGCAGAAATATATTTGGCTGAATCTGTCCTCCTTTGTCATCTGGAAGACGTTCAATGTTACGTCTCATAAAAACTGTGAAAATGAGGAAATAACAACCTAAACCTCACAGGGAATACAGTTGGGAAAATAAAGTTTCCCAGTTAAAAGGTTGTTTGACAGGAAGAAGAAGGAGGTTTCTCTAGTGATTTATGACAAAGACAAGTACTACGGCTAGATGAAAAAATCTAAATGATAATACAAAAATAGCTCTGAGGACGTCACAGTTAGGACAAAATGGCACTTAACTAATAAAGAAAGACGCTGCAGCAGCGCTAAAGCCAGACAGGTCAGAAGTGTGCAATTTGGGCAGAGAAGGGAAACTATACTTAGAAAACACACAGAGTAAATCAACTCCGGCTGAAAACAGTTTCTATGTGGCAGCTAGTGCACACTAGAGCAATTAAAAACAAACACGCCGCTGTTTTCTGTCCTCAGATCTCATGTTTTCTTTTGAGTTTCAGGGTGAATTATCGGTGAAATGCTCCTTTTAGTTAGACCTGTGGTGGCCTGAATTGATGTACTGTAGCTCTGTGCCAAACTGAAACTGGGGGGGGGGGCAACGTCCACATTTTGTTTCGCTCCCCTCAAGTGTGCCGCAAGACGGATGCTCTCCACATCCATCCTGTCCTCCTCCCTGTCTCTGGAGTGAGTGATGCAGTATTGAAACCATATGCCCTCCTGAATTCCTCACGGATCCTCCCATCCCAGCCAGTCCCAGCAGTCCGCTGCTGGATGCGGACACTTGGCTGTCGTGAGGGGGGCCTCTCGGCTTCCTGTGTGGGATCTAAATATTTACACTCCCCGCCGTCCCGAGTGGCGAGGCGGAGAGGTCTTGATGTTTTGGATTATGTAAATTCCGATCCTTCAGGACGTGTATTTAACAGATTCTCCTTGTTAGAGATGATTCTTGAGCAGATTCACTTCACAGACTAGGACACTACCTTAAAAAGAAGCCGAGCGGCAGATCACATTTCCCCCTCTTTCTAAAGCTGTGACTTTAACATAAAAAGCACCTCACATGCTAAGAGCTCACATTCATCCATTCCAGAAATGCTAAGGCACATTGTGAGCATGTGCGCCTCAGCACTCTGATCCACCAGCGTACCGCAGTATCGCAAGGATCTTCCAAACTTCTCGGGACATCTCAAGTCAAAGGTGACAGCTGGGCAGGGGAGAATCCAAAGCTGAACATGTGGTACACTAACTGTCCTGTAGCATAACAAATGACGACTCTTTGTTCTCTGTTATGTCAGCCAGAGCTTTCATCTAATGCAATTACTGAGAAAAAGCCCTGCAGGATTTTAACTTACACCCTGTGTTAACATCAGGACAGTGTCACTACTGACCTGAATCACAGGCAGAAAATAGGGAGGAATTCTTTCTTTTATAGAAGGGAAGACAGTTTAAAACATTGGCCACAACATTCGAGATGCATATATGTGTTAAGCCGCGGCGTTTACTGCTGCACACGGGGATTTGCACATAGCTTTGACCCCAGCGGTGCAGGCTTTATATTAACACGAAGCGTCATGTGTCAAATTAGCCAAGGATCAGAGTGATATTAACAACAGGCCCACTGAGCGCCAACGTTATGTGCTGCAGCCGTCACACAGTGAAGCCTCACAAAAGCTGCTTAGTTTCAAGAGCTGTAAAGTCTGGCCAGGAGTGCACAGCAGGTGAAAGGTGGGCAGAGTGGGCTTTAATTTAATGTGAAAAGCCTGTAGCACTTATAACGTCAGGCACGAACCTGCCCATTACGTCATCTGCTCAGTAGGAAGGCGACTGATGAGGAGGTTCAGAGGATGAGATCACTTCATTTCATATTCAGTATACATCCCAAACATTGGTATTAGGACCATATTCTGCACCAACCTTAAACCATAGATGGGAGCTACAATAAAAAAAGAATGTGGGGAACATTCCTAGGTTGGGATTAGTGTTTGACGGGAGCTGATTACACAGAGATTCAGCTGAAGTCACATCCAAATGATCAGTGTGCCAAGGGTCTCAAACAGACTTCCAACACATGCTACTCCAAACTACTCCAATCCACTGAGCTCAACAGATTAATCATGTAGTTACTGATGCAGTGAGGCTGATTTGGGGATAGCTTTGAGGTCAGTTACGTGTAGTTGACTAACCTGCTGGACCCGGCCCTCTGGATCCCTCTTGTGGTTGTGTGGATCGGTTCCGATTCTGCTGCCTGCGCTTGCCTCCGGTGGAGCGGGAGGTGCGGATGCGCACTTCGCTGACCTTGAAGAATGCCACCATGAAAGGCTGCTTCTCCAGAGGACCGTCACGACCCACAAGCCCAACCTCCTTAAAGCTGATGATCTGCCCTGTTTGAGTGAACACATCGCCTTGAAACTATCACCAGACCAGAGAAGTCAAACTGCGTGCATTGTGTGTTTAAATAGTCCCTTACCGCTGTTGGTCTCCACGCTGACCTGCAGGCCGAGGTTGTGCACTGGGCTCATTACCCACAGGTTGCTGGTGGCAGTGATGTCAAACTCCAGCCAGCCCTCCTGAGCTGCCCACAACCGCCGAGACTCCAGCAGGAACAGGTCTGCCTCTCTGGGAGGACACCGGACATGTTAGGGTTAATAATAATCATCTTAGTGGAGCGACAATGTGCAACGTTAGACTGATACTTAATGAGGAAGATGGTGAGTTAGCACACACTACTCAGTCCAGCATCATAGATATGACAAAAGAAAACACAGAGGGGCAGAACACGGTAAATGGAATAGTAGAGAAGACTGGTGCTTCTCCCCCAAAGTCAGGTCTTCATGTGTATCAGTGAAACATCATAACACAGTGACAGGAAGATGGATAGCTGCACTTAAAAGAAAATGCTGGGACACACTGTATTGTACTCCGCTTTAGATTTGATCATGAGGCGGACCTCTCTGAGGGACAGGGAAAAAGATGGAATTAAAGCTTTGGTATCGGGCCACACGTATGTTAATATCATTTATAACATTTTGTGTCGACAAAATGGAGGTCCGTGTCAAATGAGAAGAACGGGACCTGTGTGATCAGGCTGTGGAGTTTTTTTAATGAAAAAGAGAGCAGAAGACAGAGAGTGAGTGATAAGAGAGCCTGTCCTCCCACTGTCCCATTACAGTAGTAATAACACAGTCGGCTCTGTCTGACCTCCTCCAGCACCGACATCAAAGCCTCGCAATCATCCAGGTGTTCAGAGAATGCCCCTGTCGTCACGCATCAGCAGATCCTATTGGTCATTAATGAAAGTGTTCTGGACAGCTTCCGTATGAGCCTGTGCACACTGGCTACGCGTTAGCACGGCCCGGTGTCATCACCACACGTTACCCAGCTGACGTGGGATGACAGGGGTCCGTCACAGAGCCACCTGCAGGGCGGAAGGCTACAGAAGCTTAACGTGAGCCTGCTTGAATGACTGCTTTTCTGATACAATAAATCTTCTTTATAAGCCGCGTGGGGGACTGTTAAAGATGTAACACCAGGTGGGAGATCGGAGCTCACAGCTGGTCTGGTTTTAAGCTTCTAAGATTGAACAGCTGAATTTGTAAAGTGTTTAATATAAAAGAAAAAGATGCAGGAATTCACCATGAAAGAAAAGAATTACAGTCACCTCCTTACTATGAGTGAATCCTAATATCTGCAAACAGCAACAGATTAAAAAGTGTGTACCTGCGTGACACATTTTTGGCATTGTGGGCTGGTAAACTTCTGTCCTGCTGCTAGTGAATTAAATGAAAAGTACAAAGGTGTCGGGCTAATTAAGAGCTCCATTATTACAGCTTAGAGTCAAAACAGGGAAGGGGCTTTTAAGTGAAGGAGGGGCATGGGAAAGTTAATGGGCTCCCCACTGTTTGAGGGATTACAACAGTTACAGCTTAAGGTCATATAAATGCTTGTTGCGCCTTGAATTCACTCCCACACAGCAACAACCGTGTTTTTCTCCACCTGATCTCGCACCATCCAGGGTGTAATTTTCTTCAAGGTAAAAAACCTGTCCTACAATAATGCTGAAATTGGAGATATAAGGACCCTTTAATCTCCAAGTATCTCCAAAAATAAATGGTTTCACCTTCAGCCAGGAGAGCACAAACCACCCCTTGTAGGAATAAAGGAATGTAGAAAATAATACCCATAGAATCCTTTCTTCAGAGAGAAATATACAGTATTGAGACCCGTTCACTCGTGTGCGTGCTGCATTGTGTTCTAGACACATCTTTAAGATGTGTCTAGAAAATCTGCTCCAGATAAGACCTTCTATTGGACCTGAAGGTCTTCAGGACAAATCTTTGACTGTGAACTCCTCATACAGCGACAGCTTCAAAGAATAAAGTTACTTTTGTGTGAGGCTTCATAAACCTTCAAATGTATATGAGAAATTCTCTCAGCGCTAAAACACAAACATCCCTCAGAAATCTCACTGGATGTTTATCTACCTCTGCAGAAGCAATGTTTGGCATGTATTAGACGTGCTCACTTGGAGGGCAGCGGGATGTTTTGAAGTAGCGCTATTTAAAACACAGTTTTTCCTTTATCCAGAGAAGATCACTGAACACACTGGCTGTTTTCAGTTGCACCCTAGTTCTGGCTGAACTGATTCCCACTACAACCGCAGCGCAGCACTGCACGGGTTCCACTCACAACACTGTTAAACACAAATCCTCCAAACAGGATGTCTCATAATAACAAATCTGTGTCGCTGAATTACAACAAAAGTCATGCCGCAGCCTACTTGTCTCAAAAGCGTATCGTCGTGTGAATATGTACCTGTCAGGGTGCTCCTTGACCACCTGGTAGACTTTAAGTAAGAAGGTGTCGTTGTGGAAGGCGTGGCTCATGCACTCCTTATAGAGGCGGAACTCTGCTGCGGTGACGGCCTCGCCCTCGGGGATCTGCGAGGGGTTGAACTTGAACTCTCTGTGGTGACGCCGCTGTGGAGACAGCTCCCTGTCGTACTCCACTGTGGGGCGGAAACACACACACACACATAGCGTCATGACATTATCCACAAGGGGAAAGAAAAAAGAGAGAGCTAACACAGAGAGACAGTACTGACACCTGCTCATCAAAGAAACTCAGGGTTACATTGGATTTCCTCATCTTTCTGATGCTCTCTCTTAATGATGCATTATCAACATCCTTTTCACAGACACACTGCTGAGGTCAACTATAGAAGCTTTCAAAATTATCAAAATGATTTCAATGTCCCTAAATAAATTCAAATCAGTCCAAAGCAAAAAGCCATGAATTGTTTTTTTGGTGGCAGCCAACGTAGAGACATTCCCTGACCACTTCTGACAGCGCACTCTAACAAACGCACTCCCTCCCATGTCTTAAATGCAATATGAGCCATGATGATATTGTGCCCTCAGTTGTCTCAGGTGGAGGTCTGACAACACACAGCCAGAAGAGGAAAGTGAACAAATGTTGAATACAATTAGAAGGTTGTGTACAGAAATATCCAGGCAGACATAAGCAGTAAATACTGTGCTATATCCTGCAGAACACACAAACACGAGTAAGAGAATTGCTTTAATCATCACCGTCTTTCTATTGTTATTGTCGCACTCTTTCTGATTTCAATCCTTCATCATATGCTGCACACTCTCATTATGGCCATTCAGCTTCAGCAAACGCCATTTCACAGCCACAGACAGCGGTAGATGTTTTTCAACTTTCACAATTAGCAAAAGGCAAAGTTCTGTCTTCATCACTGTTCTCTCTTAATGATACACTAACAATAGACAATCAGTAGTGCTGCGCAGTTTACCGGTTCATACTCGATATGACATGGTATGGTATGATATGAACAATGTGTAACGCAGCAGGAAACTGTTTAAGGGGTTAGGGTTAGGGTCCGGGCTGCTTTCACTGCTACACCGCTGAGCAGAGTACCTGAGAAGAGGCTTTTTCTCCCTGTCACCTGAACAACACGCCTCAGCTGGCTCCCTCTGATGGAGCTACTACTTTCAGCTGTGTCTTTGTTTATGTCACACATATACACGTTCAACTAGAGCTGGACTGAACAGTTAGGTCGAGGCTGCTAAACGTTTACATGCTGTGAAACTATCAGATAAATACCGTGATATAGCATCCAGCTCTAATTGTCAGAGATCAGAATGGAGATTTCCCCCAACTTGATAAATGGCTGTGGACCAGTTACACACAGCCTGAAGACATAAGTACATCATGCACCATGTAGCCAATTTTATTACTTTATTTACAGAAATATTTTGGTTTTGTGTTGAATGTGTTATGCATAGCCCAAACCTGAGGTAACATGAATTTAGTTTCTGCACCTTGGCCCAGGCATGTTAAAACTTTCCGGTAATTTTATGATGTGGGGACCCACCCAAAATGGACCAATGACACATTTTGTTCCTCGCGTCATGGCTGAAGAGAAAACTGTGTTGATGTGAGAACACTGGAACCAATCAGACTCTCCCAAAAGTGCCAGCCCCACCTCACATACCCACACCCAGGAAGGTCAAAGCTCCCCTTATCCCCAGACATTTCAAAATTACATAAAGATTGAACAGGGAGGGAGGACACGGTCCCATTGCATTTCTGAGGAAAATTGAACAAGTCACTGAGACCAGGTCAAAACCAATTATGACAATTGAAACATCTCAGTTTACGACTGAGCCACTTTGGCCTCTCTGCACTTCAGACACTTTCCACTGAGGCAAAGGAAACCACCTATAGAGAGCGAGATGTTATTCACATCAACATCTCTATGACTTCGATCAGATGTGACAGTGGCCATTTCATCAGGCTGCCCCCCCCCCAAACACACACACACACACACACACATACACACACAGATGTCATGGTAGATGTGTGTGATATGGAGCCTGCTCTTGTGTTGAAGGGTAAATAGATCAGCTGAGCTTGTGTGTGTCTGTGTGTAGAGGCCTTCAGCAGAGGTCATGGCAGTCTAAATGACTTTACAACACTCCCTTCAACACCCCCGGGCTTAAAGACTGACAGATTGAAGTTTTATATTCCCTATTTAAGAATCTACTGGCGCAAAGACTCTTCGATAACCCGCAGGCAGTGAGGAGGTCCAGAGGAGTTTCACATATCAGATATTTATTGCATTTGCTGCGTACACATATGCAAACAGGGCAGAAATGTAAACCTTTTGTATTTGTTGGTAACCAGTAAATATTTCTAGTCAACTAGAAGATATGACTGCAGTAATGAATTTCTGATACCTGCCTCAACCAGTTTAACCCAAAGAAACCTGCGGTCCACATTAAACTGGTTTTATTCCAGTGAAGCAACAAGGCCGTTAATAAGCTGGTCCTAGAATTCAACTGGCAACTTGAAATGTCACGAAACCGTCTACTGAAGGAGAAAAATGTTTTCACTGAGATTAAACCTCTAACAAAATTCAAAGACATCTGTCTTTTAACATTTATTTCCCTGACAGACAAACCGAAAACCTCCAACTCCTGAACTCACAAAAGAACTCATCAGCCCACTAAAGTTCAAATTAATCTTTCCTTCCTTTTTCCCCAGAGAGAGGGGAGTCATTTTTAAACAGTGTACACATTTTTAAAATAGCAATTAAAACTATGAATTATGAAGACAGCTCATGTCTCACATCACACATTCACCTACATTTTATATCTGCCGCCCTCAGCAAAGCAGCCTGGGAGCCACAGTGTTAGCGGCTAAGTAGCTGCGTTTCCACATTCTCAGCTTGTAATTCAATTGAAGTCCGTGGAGGTTTCGCATCAGAATCAAAGGTAAATGTTCACACAGAGAGCATAACCCTCGCGCAACTCCACCATGATGTGAGCTTTGAGACACAGAGGGGAAAATGCTATTTGATTTGGACTGTGAAGATTTGGAAGAGTGAACTCTAAAGAAAGGAAAAGGGGGATTATAATAATGATTTGGTACAAGGAGTGTGAGGAAAAAGTGTTCATGTGTCATACGTCTAGGAGGGTTTTAAGGCTTCCTCACAGTTGGTCACACTTTAATGAGAAAATACACACAAACATAACAAATGACTTTCAGATACTTCCAGATAACTTCACCTGGATGACTGAGGATCTTCAGCGGCACACGTCAGCGTTCATTAGTTTGTCCTTTATTCTCCCTGCTGTGAATACACAGCTGGAAAAAGCAGGGATTTTCTCTGGTGATTAAAAGTGCTACGAGAAACAGAAAAGGGAAGAGAGTGAGGAAGCAGAGTAGAAAGAAAGATAAATACCAATATTAAAAGAATATATTAGAATAATTAGAACTGCATAAGATGACAAGACCAGATGGAGAAAGACAAACTCGGAGACCAAAAGCAGAGAGGGAATGTCTGGAGAGATGCAGACAGCGACAGAGAGAGAGAGAGAGATGGATGATTTGCACATTCACTTTGGTAGGAGGTGTTCTCTGATTTCCACCTGCGCAACATCTGGCTCAACTGGCCGGTCCCTGCAGCTGTAGGTATTATAGTAACCCACATACCGACCCAGAAACACACACACACACACTCACTCATTTGCACAAGCAGAGTGGTTAGATTTACAGTATGTCACACACCACAGTATAAAATCTGCAACAACTAAGCAGCTTTAAAAGACACAGACAGAAAAACCCATATTTCAGCGTGACAGGGCGTCTCTTTTTATACTGAGACGGTGCCCCCTGAAGGGGCAAAGCAAGGAAAAAGTGAAAAGGTGCTGAAAGAAAGACAAGCGAGAGAAACTTTGATCCCCAGGAAGAGGCAGAGTGGACAAACAGGTGGACGAGAAAGACGAGGAGACAAAAATGAACATGACAGAGGCTTATGACCACAACCTCGGTAGTAAAAGTTTAAAAAACTGCAGATGCCACGTAATAAATTCTGACGGTTTGCGAGAATGAAACAGCAAACTTTGCAATCATGGAAAAGGTTTTTCATGCACATAAGCTTTTCCTTTTTCCGATTCAATAGCTGGAGGACGAAGGGTGTCGCATGATGTACAGGTTTCAAAGCCTATCGAGGCAATTTTGTGATTTGCAAAACATTTTCCTTCATTTCTCAGTAGCCTTTTAAGTCAGTTGCTTGCCCTTTAGTCATTAACTTGACCTGACTCATAAATCTCAGTTGAATGTCATTATTGTTCCTGTTTTAATTTGGCAAACAGAAACTAGCAGCTTCAGGATCTTCCGTTAGTCCTGAAACTAGTGCTGCTGTGCTGCTAATGTGCTGCTCACACCACACCTCCTGTGTACTGTAGACACACATAACCCTTAAGAGTGTGCTGAACCGTGTAAGAGAGGTGTTTTATTTCTGAAGAATGAGCGTCTCGCTGCATATTAAACAATAATAACCTTTCTGGAAATGTCTGTAATAAAAATAAAAGAAAGTCAGATATGGTCATCCACCACCATGACCTCAGGACCGTATTTCTCCAGAAGAACGCATACCTTTGTGTACAAGCTCTAAACATTATTATAAGACGTAAATCATGAGGTGCAGATGTAATACACTAACACGTGACTCACACTCTCATCAATCTTTGTTCCTCCCAGCTCCAGATAACCCAGGGTTTACTCTGTCTCTTCCTCTTCATTCAAACAGAAAAAAGAGGGAATGTTCACAACTGGTTTGTGAGAGAGTTTAAACACACGTGTTCTGGTTTACTGCTCTTATCCAGAGATTACGATCTGCTTAAAGAAAGGAATTGCTGACCTGGTTGAACTAACACGGGAAAGAAGCCAGGGCTGCAGAGTTTCTGTCTGCAGTCTACTCTATCCCTTCCATAGCCAGACTTTGCGGGGGTTTGTACATAAAGTAAACCAAACCTGGATCCCAGAGACCCCAAAAACAATCTCTGCTTTCTAATTAAATTTGTAATTCACTGTTTCCTCTGACCCACAATGCATCACACCGAAGGAGGAGCTAAGAGGGTGAGAGAGAATGTAAGGCGAGGGTAGAGAATTAAAACATTTTCACAAATAAGCCTCAATTATGTTTTTGCACACCAAGAACCTGTCAACATTGTTAAAGACTTTGCAGACGGATAAACCAACAAAAAATGTTCTGGATGTCCAAGGCATGAGAGGAATCCATCTGTGTTTATGTAATTACAGCCCATAATCCGTCTGGTTTTCCTCTCACACTTGATGGTTTCTGAGGATAGGTCAGAAATATCCATATCTTCCATTTATCCTCCAAAGTCTCATCTAATTAACGGTTTGGCCCGTCAGGCTGCCTTGCTCTGGAAACTTTTGAACTTGATCAAATCCCTTCTCCTTCGACGGCCGCCAATAGTTCATAATAAAAGAAAAACATCTCGTTAAGGGGAAATCTTTAAGCTGTAAATAACGGTGTGTCTGAAGAGGTTCGAGTGCCGACACTGAGACACACACACACACACACACACAGACACTGCACAGTGGTGTGAGCTGCCTGGGGTGTTCCCATCATGCCTTGCTGCCAAAAGGAGCTGTTAACACCTTCTGCTGAGGGTTCTGGCTCTTTGTAGTCAGGCAACTGGTAGGGAAGCTCATGTAGTTGAGGCATGGACGACGCCAGCTTAGGGTCCCCTGGGAGTCATCATTACCTTTAAGCAAGGGTGTGTGTGTCTTTGGAGACTCATCGCGTGCTCTGATCTTCTCCCGTGACCCAGCATCAAAGCCAACAAGCTGAGCACCACAGGTCCAGCCGAGGGGCCACAGGCAAGAGTGGGAGTTTGTGTCTGAAACACGCACGCGCCTCTGGACATTTCGTACAGATGTGAATGTTGAACCAAATTAAAAGACACACATTCAATACATGAAAGAAGGACGGAGAGGTTGCTCATGCATGTGTCAATGGGAGTTAGGTCTACTCATTGTGACGAACACGCAGGCTCTAACTAATCTGGGAAGACGGAGAAATGTTTTGAATGTTTCGAGCGACAGCCAGACAAGAGCAAAGAGTTTTTCAGAAGAGTTATTCTGTCTTTAGAATATAATGTCATAAAGTCTCTCAAACACACTGAATCTCACAGTGAATGTAGACGTTTACAGTCAGTTAGGCTCTGGCCAGGTTTAAACTTTAAAGCTGGTCACTCTGGTAGCAGAGTGGTTAAGGCAGAGGGCTGGGAAGCAGGAGCCCTGGGTTCGATTCCCAGCACCCAGCCCGCCCCCCCTCACCAGGTGTGTCCCTGAGCAAGACACCCAGCGCCAGCTCCCCGAGTGCCTCCTGTGGCTGCTCACTGCTCCCCCCATGGGGGGATGGGTCAAACGCAGAGAAGACATTTCGTTGTAACATGTAGAAATGCATCAATGACAATAAAATGGATTCTTCTTCTTCTTTGACTTGCCCCAAAATTTAGGTTTGACAATAAATATGCAAAACAACAAATAGGACAGACATTAAAACAATCTAATTTTATTTGTAGTGTCAACGAGAGCCTGCAAAACTGCAAAACTCTCTCTTTAGTGGCAATGGCACAAATGAAAAAAGCACTTCTTCTGCACACACAGACACAGACACATTCTCCTTCATCAGTGGCCTGGATATCCAGACTGCTCCTCTTCCACTACCTCCCACAGGTTGCAGTACATAATGACCTCACTAGACAGGCATCCCCAGGAACAAAGCGCCCATTTAAACCATATAATCACATTTTTCTATAGATATCATGCTCCATATAATCCTTGAAAAATCATTTTGGTTTTTCTAAAGACCCGTCCAAACCCATGACACATAATGTCAGGCGTACTGTCCCAGCACACACACAAACCCATAAACATCTACAAAGTGTTTTCGTTTGTTTCCCACCTCTCCATCACCACTGTGCTGCAGTCACTACACCGTGGACATGTTGTATGCATGCACATCTATCCTTAGTCGACTTTGGGCTCTCAGCTAGTTCCCAATGCGAGTGGGTTTGTGTGTGTCTAGCCCTGCAGTTCGGCACATAGTTTGCAGTAATTGCGGTTTCTGCTGGGGATTTGCTAACAGATAGATGTCCTAGGTATGTCTGTTGGACTGTGTAATATCAGTATTTTCCATCTATGGACTGACAGCTGCAGTCACCAGCTCTCTGTTGAGTCTCCAGTTGGCCTCTAAGTAGCTGGATATGTCATACCTGTGTGTTAATGGGAGATTTTGTTATTATCTTGTCAGGTGCCATTACTTAGGATTAAAATGTGGAACCACTAACTCGGGCAGGGGGGTCATTTATACAGCTAGGTGAATGTTCTGGTTGTCTCCCTCTTCAGTCCTTGCTTTTCTAGTAAGGTCACTGAACATCAGGTTACTCCCCCCATAAGGTCAGGTGAGTTAAGGATCCCCTCCTTCAACCTTCACACTCCTGTCTATAATCAATCTTTGGATTTAGCATTTGTTTCTGTCTACACTTAAAGGTATAAACGGCCAAAGAGAAATACTAATTGACATTAATGGGCAGACGTGATTTCCCGTAAAACCGCTGTAAAAACAAGTGTTTGTTTCACTGGACACCGATTTGTGCCAACGAGCTGTCAGCAGACGACGGCGCAACATCTTTTTCATATTTATAAAGACGTTCCATGAAATCAAGACAGAAATGAGCTGGAAAATAAACAATACAGAGATTTCTTTACTTTTTTTTCCACTTCATGGGAAGTTAATAAAAATGTAATTCTACAGTAGAGCAGCTGTCACAACAGCCTCTGGTCAGAGAAATGTTGGCCTACACTTCACTTCAACTCAGATCTGCGGTCTTCATGCACGATGCGGTTCTGTACACGGAAGACTCAGAGGACTCAGGTCCTCAGTGGTGGAACGAGCAGCACCCACTACAGCCCAACTCAAGTTCAGCAAAAAGCCACTCGGTCACTGTGAGAGGTGTAATTAGTTATTTCTTTACAGCCCTTCAAACATCATCAAACAAAAGCTAAAGATACAGTCCTGCCGTTATGATCATACCATGCTCAGAATTCCTCTGATCAGTCAGATAAAATCACCAGATTTCTGCTGGGGGTTCAGTGTCTATATCTATATTGTTCTTTCTGGAACATCTCGTTGGCAGAAGAACTCTGGCTGTTTGATTTAGACACGAGCGAGCAAATAAACTCAGCCAAAGCTCGCGACACCAAACATTTTGCTGTGCAATGTATGTGACTGGGAACAACGATCTAAACCAGAATCAGTAATCTCACCATTCGTTGCATACTAAAACAAATACGTTGTTAAGAGCAGGGCAGATTATCGGGATTTGCTGTCCTTTGGTTGCCATAGGATACAGGGGAAAAACACTGGGGTGGCCAGCAGAGGAGGGTTGTCTGGGTCGCAACTTAAAAAAAGGATATTTTGCTGTAAATCCACTCAGAGACTTTTCAAAATGTTTACTGTTGCTTGGCTATGAAGGGAAACCTCTAAATGTAGGATAACAGGTGAAGCCATAAGTTTTCTTCTAGGCCCATATTTATTGGGGGGATTCAGTGACCATGGCAAACAGGTCTCATCATTAAAGAATAGAAAAGCTCTGATGTTGTTCCTCCCTCCTGTAAGAACCTCTGTCCTTGAAGCTCGGCTCCATTTCTTGTGCGATTTATATGACTGATGATGGCAACTTACAGCACAGCTTTCCTCTGGGGCCGTGACCACAGACCCGCTCAGAAACAGCTACCTCAGCTGCTTTAGAGATCGGCCGCCATTCAGCTCTTAAGTGAATATTCCGTGAGCGGAGATGTACTCCCATGGTTTGGGATGGGAGTGCATTTTGGGAAATAACTAAACATTGCTGGTGGTTTGAGTTTTTACCAGGACTTATTTTATTTATGCTGTGTCAATACAGGGGTGATGGTCTTCAAGAATCCCGTTTCATCGGCTCCTACGGCTTGTGGGAAACCATCTGACGACGAATCCACGAGCGTGCGTTCTCCTATTAAGAACTCTCTTAACTTATTCATTATTTTCAGGTTGTCTGCCACCCTGCCGTTATTTGTCTATGTTCTATGTGTCCCTGTGCTATGAAAAGGCAGCAGCACAGGCAACAGAGATGCCTGCTATAGTGATCTGTTGTTAATGTGTGCTTTTCGGCAGCAAGTGTGCGTTTGTGCGAGTGCGAGTGCGTGCGCGCGTGTGTGTGTGTGTGTCTGGGCTCGGCCAGTCTGGTCCCAGATTTAGAGGAGGAAGCCAGCGTCAGGGCCAGGAGATGGATCTCTCCTGAGGGATCCGATAAATAAGGAAAAAATATCTTTGAAAAAGGTAAACGCAGCTGTTTCCAAAGCAGAGGTCAAAATATTAGTGGCTTTGCATTCCACAGCCGCAAGGTAGAAGGCCAGCTCACTCTGTGATGTTGTGTGGGACTCGATTTTCCCTTCCTCTCACCATGAACACCTCCTTTCTCTCTCTCTGCACATTGTTTCTTCGCTTTCTGCCATTCTATCTCCCAGTCCGCACCTATGTCTGCCTTTCCTTCCTCCTCACTCTCTCTGTCATGAAGACAGCTGGGCCTCAGCGCGATTCCCTTTGGAAAGTCCATAGTAACCGCAACGCATTTCACCAGCTTAGAAGGGGAGCATATGATCCGCTGATAAATCAGTCTAGCCCGGCTTCGATCTCCCCCCTGGGCTGCCTTACATGGAAGACCTACTGCTTGTTTTCCACACAGGCACAGCTCCAACAACAGCGATGGTAACCAGATACCTAGATATTAAAAAAGCAGGTGGGCCTTGAGGAAAATCAGAAGAAAAATAATCAATGTTTCTAATAATACATCTGTCTACACAATACCGAGGAGATGAAAGTTTAGGGACATTAGGCTTTCTTCACATTATTTGAGTTTTCGCTGAAAGCAAGAAATGCTTCCTGACAGATTTATGTCCACAAAAATGAATAATCTTATTCATTTCATCATGTTTATAATTTTTTTGAAAAAAATTGATCTATTTAAGATCCTGTATTTTTATAGTTTGCCTTTATTACAGTCATCTAATAACATTTTTGACACATAGCACATGTGCCACATGCTCAGTTTGTGATATATTTTGGGAAAACCCAATAATCTTTAGACACAAGAGACGTGTGTCGAGTACAAGCAAGAGCAGCAAGCTCTCAATAATACCTGAATGACCGTATCAACACATGCTAGTTAAACCGGTCTAAAAGGTTCAGGGTGATCACACATCACATGAGACATGAATGCAAACTCACGACTACAGCACAACATTTTAATCTAAGGTTTGTCTGATAACCGTGTTATGTATAGAAATGTACTCGAATGGTTCTGCAGTATCTCTGTCCACCACAAAAGGCCACTGTGTGTGTATCACTTTTAATGTACTGTAATACAGATAACAAACATAGAGGAGCCACTGTTCTCATAATCTGGATAAAAATGAAATGGTTGTTCCTCTCACAGGGTGCACACCACAGTGTTAGTGAACACACTGACCAAATTGTGTTTTATGGCGTGTGTAACACAGACGGTGATAATGGGAACACACCATACATGTACACAACAGAAAAATGTGAGACTTCCTGCTGGAAATAGATTCAAACTGGACTTTTAAACTCTCGGTCAGATAAGGTATCCAGGAGACTGGCTGCTTGGAGGTGTGGAAAGTGTCTGTACAGAAGGAAGGACTGGGCAGAGTTTCCCCTGCACATCCTTAGTGATAAGATCCTTTAATCCAGAAAGCCTCATGGTACTGGGAGTGTATACAGTTTTTATGGGTGGTCTCACTGGGAGACTAACCCACAACCTCTGGACATATCAGTGCACTGACATATAAACACCATTATTTTTCATCTTATTTCTGTTTCACTTGTTTTATTTGACTCAGCTGTATATCTGCTTCTTGATCCGAAGATGCCGCTGCACATGGATGTACAGGTCCTTCTCAAAAAATGTGCATATTGTGATAAAGTTCATTATTTTCTGTAATGTACTGATAAACATTAGACTGTCATATATTTTAGATTCATTA
>JAUMTR010000012.1:20778009-20802842 GCA_032270685.1 Microctenopoma stevenorrisi
GTTTATCAGTAAATTACAGAAAATAATGAACTTTATCACAATATGCTAATTTTTTGAGAAGGACCTGTATATTTAATTGAATATTAAAATCATATAACAAAATATTTTTAGTCAACAAACAATACTGTCTGACATTTTAAACATTCACTGCTCTTGCCATTCTTCTTTTTCTCATTTCTCCTTTCCTCCATCGCCCCCCATCCCTCCCGTCCCCAACTGTTTTCCTGTCAGCATCATGTTTGGAAAGTCAGCCGGTGGGTCAGGCTAGCGCTCATAAATTTGTCAGTGGCAGCGTGGTTAAAAGGGAGGCTACTTGCTCAGGAGGGTCACGGGCGTCGATGCTCACATGGGGGTTTTTTTCTCACTGTGGACCTGTGGTTGTTGTTTCAGGCACGTCCTCTTAAGAGAGTCGACCAGCCTGGGAACATGTTAGTGGCAGAGGGCTGCAGCTTTCTCCATGACCCAAGCTTGTAGTGAAGGCTACTTGCATAATGAGACAGGAATCCTAGTTGTCTGATTGTATATTCAGATATGTTCCAAAAAACACACATGAATCTGTGTTTGTTTAGATCTTCATTCTTGGGCTAACCCTTGACCCTGACCCAAGATGACAACTTCACCCTGAAAGACTTATCACTTAAGTACACAGAGATTGTTGATCGACCTCACGTTTCTGAGTCCAACGTCTTTTATGTATTTCTCTGATTTACGTGAAAAACAAAACAAAGAACACAAACGTCTGACCAAAATCTTCTCAGCCAGTGGAATAATCTTCAAAAATCTACTCAACCTCATCATTCCTCCAATAGTTGTTTGGGTATTTCAGACTGGAGTGAAGTGGTGGACACTTTTACCGCGGGTAAACAAGGATTTCCATCATGTTCTTATTAGTCCTGACTGTAAAATAGCATTGTGTACTCATTCTCTACACACAGACATGTATCCATAAATGTGTACAGCTCCCAGAACACACACAAACACACCTCAGCTCCTTTGAGTCATCAAAGACTTTAAATCATCCTTCATCTATCCCAGAGTTTTTCACCCCCGTAGCATCTTCTTACTATGCTTTTTGTCATCACTGTGCAGAGATAATTCCCAACAGGGCCCCTGTGAGATTCAGAGAAGAGTTTGACAGCCAGAATGTTTTCAATGACATTTACGCCATTCCTGTTGACCGCAGTCATCTCAGCTCCATTAGCAGCAGAAGCCTCTCCGGCAGAGCAAACGATGGGGTCATTATGATAATGGATGGAGTTTACTGGGCACATGAGGATTTGATGAGTCTGAGTTCAGTGGTTCACAACCTTTTTTTTAGAGCAGGGCTGACCAGAAATTCCAAAGACATACTTGCCAGTGCTCACTATGAAGTATGCCCCATGAACATGAAATAAATCATCATGAAAAGATCTGAGCGGACTCGAGCCAGGCTCAAATCCTAAGAATTACAACTTTAAGTTAACTTTAAGGTGTCTTAAAAGTGCTGCATGTTCCTTAACCTGCAGCGCCATGTAGAGTCAGTGTGCACACGCGTGGGTGTGTGTGTGTGTGTGTGTGTGTGCTACCCTGTTCTCTTCTTACGGTGACCCCACATGTCCCCACACACCCGGGACAGCAGGTGTGTTTAACTTTCAGCAGCAAAGATATCAACGCTTTGGTACAAATTTGTAGTCAAAAACACAAAAACCCGAGGAAACACACAAATCAAAACAAATACACACTTGTTTGCATGTTAATCTCATCTTTCACATACACAAACTTCAGATATACAAACACAGCCTCACACAAGCACATAAACAATAATTCCTGGCTAATGATCTCCTCCTAGATGGTGACACAGAAGACAATGGCTGCATGTTTTACAGCACTTTTAGCACTAGAGAACGATGCACAAGCAAAGAAACACACACACACACACAATCTCTCTCTCTCTCTCTCTCTCTCTCTCTCTCTCTCTCTCTGGGTGAAGATGCCCCGATGCAGGCACACTGGGCACAAACACTGCATCTGCATTAAAGGACATTTACACTGGATGACTGCGACCAACTCGCAAAGTTCTGACTTATCACTCATTACATCAATATCATTACAACAATAAGTCAACATCACCCTCCTTTGCAAAAGCATTACACCAATAAAAGCTCTGTCTACTGATATGTATCTGACTATCTTTGCCTCGACTTCGCCATAAACTGCCGGACATTGTACCTCTTTTAGGGCTGGAAAAGCCTCATAAGGTTATGAATAACTGGACCACCAGACAGCAAACCTCTACTATAATCAATATGTTTATACCAGCAGCATACACGAATATGCCATGTGTTGTCTGTTTACACGAGCTTCTGGAGGAGGCCGTCACATTAACCTGTTTCCGATCAGCTGCATGTTGTTGCACCGCATGCGGTCGAGATTCTTTCTGAGGTTTTTCTGGGCTGATGCTTGAAATTGAATGAATGCAGCGAGATGAAATACTGCAACTATTTGAAGCATGGAAAAACAAAGAGGCGGGAAAAAAAAAGTGTAAAGACAACACAGAGAGGGAAAACAACAGATGTGTGGAGAGGACAGTGAAGTTCTGTCCTGTCCTCATCGAGGCACGGCAGAGCAAACACAGCAAATTCCTCTATGCCTGCACCCAGAGGTGATAAATGGGAGCAGTGAGTCCTAATCAGATGTTCCGCTAGGGTTACAGTATCTGCTCAGTTTAGTAGATTGTTACCAGCCAGGAGTCCGCCACACATCACCGGCTTATCTCGTCACACTCCTCCATCCTGGGACGCTATCACTCCAAAGTGGAATGTCCAATGAAGACGTGAGAGTGGACAGGAGACGAAATGAAGACGGGGAGACGCGGCAGGAAATGTTATCTCTGTACTTAGCTCCAATCTCTGCTGCCATCTCGTCAAGTCTGAGAGTTATGGCGTGAGAGAGGAGTGATATCATCAGGGTGAGAGGGCGTTGGGGGCTGGTGGGGTTGGAGTAGTGATGCGTGCATGCAGCGGGGTGTTGAGAGCCGGGGGGTGTGACAGAGAGGACTCCATTTGCAAATGTAACGTTCTCCGTTTCTTGCGTCAGTCGCCCCTCTTGTCAAGGAGAAGACGTCTGCAGCAAGAGCTCGGACATTTCCTGTAACACTTCATCTTTTACAGACACACGTAAAGTCAGACTGAGACGTAATCTGATCAATCAGCGATAACCACCGCTCCCACCCCTCCCCTCCTCAACCATGTTTGTTTCTGGAGGCGGCTGTGTGTTTTGCCAGTAAAGCTTGACAACCAATACAATCCAAACATGAGAAAAAGGAAGCACTTTAAAACACTGTAACTCAATAAGCAGAATTATCTGTACATCTTGAGCGGTTCTTGGACATCACTGCGAGTTCAAGTGCACTTGAAGCAGCAGTAAAATATCGTACACTGTAAACAGATGAAAACAAACACGGAGGTTTGTAGGTTGTTAATATAATTTTTCTCACCATTACAGGAAGGTTTCAGCTGCCAAGTTTATGTCTGAAAAAAAATCCCTTATTCCGTTGCAGCATATCTTGAATTCTTTGCTTAACTTCTGGCTAATACTGTTTACAGTGTGCTCAAAGCTGAGGTGAAGTGATGGGTGGTCTTTTGTTCTGGTCTCTGAGGCTTTGCAGGAAGTGTTTCAAGACGGTTTTGGTGATTTTTTTCCGCCCAAAGCTCCTTTCTGCATCAAACAATTGACTCTTTGATCAAAGCCACATTTCGCTGAGAAGGAAGTGGCTTACCTGGGCTTTGGCACCGAGATATGCAGCCCGGCATCGTAAGACAAAGACAACAGTCGTTTAATAACGGCATTTCATTTTAGAAAAAGCTTAGAGCTGTCTAGACCTGGCTAATCTCCTGAAAACTCACTTCTTAACGTTTTCTGCCTCGTCTGACAATAAAATGTGGGAGGTACGTTGGTAGAAAGTTTGGCTGTTGACTTACTCTAGATCCAAGGTAGGGTACGAGGTTAAGAGGGCTGGGGACAGGGAGAGAAAGAAAGCAAAGCAGAAAATGAGCGTATCATAACAGAGTGCAACAAGTGCATGAAAACATTCAACTATTTTATAATATATCAGCTAGACCAGGAATGTATGATTCATTTTTCCAGACATCAGGGCAGTCGTAAAAGGTATATCAGATCAAAAAGGCCAAGAGCAAATGCAACCACGAAGCATCGGAGGCTTATTAAAATCTAAGCCCGTGGAAAACAGCCACTGAGCTGACCCTGATAAATAATCAGTCCAACCACTGCAGGATCTGGCAAATCAAAGTTGGCTGTGAATTTTATCCAACTAGCATGAATGAGACAGCGGTCACGCTCAGAAGTTAATCAGGACAGGTTATTTAAAAAAGGTATAAAATCAGAATTGCTTTAAAGATGGCTTTTCCAGGATTACTGGGGACCTCCCCCCTGGAAAGAACATGTAGATGAACAAAACGGGGGAAGCAACAGGACCTTTGGCTGCACTCTGGGCAAAGCTGTGTGTATGGGCTCTGCACACCTGTCTCTCTGGCACGAGAGAGCTGCACCGTGGCAAGCTCATCCCAGTTAAACGCAGATGACACACGAACAACATTCGCAATTCCTGTTCTGTGACCCCTGAAACCAAATCCATTTCTGTGCAGGAACTGGCTCGCCACGACCACAAGGTAGCAGCTCAACCACTAGAACCAAACCTGATAGGAATAGCACTTTTCCCCCTGCTGTCTATAAAAGCCCTCGTGGTGGTTTCTGATATTTGTTCACCAATGTCTCACCCTCATTAATTAAGGGAGCACTGAGCCTCCTGTTTTTCCACTGCCACGCACCTAACCAATGCTGTTCCACAACATATGACACTGGCAAAGATTTCTAGGTTTGTTTCAGAAAATATGCACATGTACTAAAAAGTAGGGACACAGAAATGAGTCACGTCGGGTGGAGAATCGCTTAATTTCAGTCAACCTCCTCCTGCTAACAAGCCCTAAACTCTGGCGACCAGTGGCCGAGCAGCAGGACATGTTCAGAGCTGCAGCATGAGTCATCCAGCACACAGTGTCACTTCACTAGACTTTAGTGGAAAGCAAAGCAAACAGAGGTGAACGTACTATTCTAGGAATTAAGATGAAGAAGAAGCTGGAAAATATGTTTCTGTTTCCCCGATCTGAGGTTTTCCGGCACTTGCTCTACTGACCTTTTTTTTTTCAACGAGTCATTCTGAACACGCTAAGGAGGAAGGATGACTGAACAAGAGGTCTCCATTAATCATCCAGAGGTGAAGGTGCACATGGCCCGCGGAGTGCGCACTTGAGAATGGACGTAACGCAGGATCTCTTAAATCTATCTGTGCCCCCAGAGGACTTCTGTCAGAAAATGAGCTCTCTATCTGCTACTGCCACAGCTGGCTGTGAAAGACATCAGCTCGAGCTGCAGCTTAAATCACTGTCACCGTTTTATTTGCTATGGGTCAGTTTCAAATCTGCGATCCTTTCATGTGCGCGCATGAAGGATATGTTAATGTAAACAGATGGATCGAGTTCGGAATCTGAGCCTGTGCGTTAACGCGATAACATCTCGTCTCCACTTTGACGCGGTCTCGCAAACACTGATGGAGCTGGAGAAGTTACTCCAGCCCCACATTTTGCTAATTGTTTCAGGTTGTTTAGCTTCTTCGCTTTTCTTCCTTTTATTTGTCTTGATTCTAATTTGTAGCTTCGCTTTGGTCACACATGATATCCAGATTTTTAGGCCAGTTTCGCAACACGGAGGACCACCCAGAAGTGTTTCAGGCCCCTTTCTACTGCAGCTCCACACAAACCCTTCCGATGGAGAAAGAGACACATTAAAAACTAATCGGATGGCGATGACACACAGTAGTCGTGCGGGGCCTTATTTGCAAAGCAGATGGAAAACCTTGGCCTGTCCAACATTAATTACAATCACATTCAGGGAGGAAGCCGTCCCTCCTCCAGGACAGTTAGGACTCTGTGTACGGCTGGAGGAGATGGCAACCTAATTCCCCGGTCACCACAGAAATCTGAGGGAAAAGATGCACAGGACGTGATTAATAAAAGCGGAGAGCCAGATGTGCAACAACACGGGGAGTATAAACCCAAAACCACAGACACACAAGCACCACGCTGCCACCGCTCCACTCCCGCGCAGGAGGCAGCACAGGGGCTTCAACATGTGAGACAATGCTACTGCCTCCTTCTGTCTGGCTGTCTGTTTTTCATCACACACGTAGGGAGAGAGGTCTTTTCTAACCCCAGTCTCTTCTTTACTATATGACATTTCACTGGTTTATATAAACGGGAGGGGTACAATACTCTGTGTACTTCCTGTTTCGAGAGTACCTGAGAGCTTCAAACACAGGACACTACTCTCATGACCGGGTCATGATGAGCAGCCAGTGAGGATGTGCGCCTTCTGCGCTCGTGTTTATCTTCGGGCGCTTTGTTTAGAGTCTCCCAGCAAACACTGGAGCTGCTAATGGAAGGAAGGACTTTGGGCTTTTATGTTCCAAACTAGCTGTGATTAAAGTGTCCCTCTTTATCGTTACTGGAGCTAATTAAAGACCAATCTGCTTTGGTAATACAAACAATGCGACGCAATTTACGCACAGAACCCGCAACTCGCTGCGCTGGAGGTCAACAGCAGGAACAACCGTTTATATACAAATACCAGCGGTGGTGGTTGGGGTTTTGCTGAGGATATAGGTTTATTTTTCTCGCGAACGAATAAATCATTGAGTAGATTGCACAGCAGGCGTGACCACAGAAACTCGGTCCTATAAATGAGCAGAGGAGGACCAATCTATCCGGGGAGAGGACGCGTAACAATAAATTACCCAGAAACAATACAAACCTCATCAGTCTTTCTAACCCGCAGAGGACATGAGGGAGTTATTTGACCCCTGCGTGGTTCACACAATGAGCACGTCGAGTCATGTGATGTTCACTGACGGAGTGGTCAATTAAAATGCGGACACGTCAAAAACGCGCGTTTAAAATGAGCTCCAGGTGTTGGGAACACACGTCCACCGGAGAAACGAGCGCATCATCATTTCGTCATACATTTCATTTCTTGTCAGTAGTTGAGACGAGTTTGCACTTCACTCATTCCATTGGGAACACACACACACACACCTTTGCTTATACCTGATTCCACGTTGTAAAATGAGGGGGAACATCTCACAGAAGCACGTTTACACACACGGAAACCCGCAACAGGTAACTCACCTAAGTTAACGAAGCTCATGACCATATCAGCATCATTTAGAAAGGCACTTTCTTGATATGTGGCCAACGGAGGGCTTTGGGTTGTCCGCATGGACTGATGTCGGTCAGGCATGCCTTCCACCTGGCTTTTCTCCTCGCTTGATATGGTGTTATATAAGTCCAACATAAAAAGTGGAGCCGAGTTGTACTTTCCATGTGACAGATGCGGTCTCGGTCTGTGCGGTAGCCCGAGGATGGACAGGATCTCCTTCTGCATCTCTCTCTTCTCGTGCGTCCGCAGCCGCCGGTGCATGAAACCTTGGTGCACTTCGTTGTTTCCATCCAGTGAGTAATTACTCCCCGTGACCGGGAACATGCAGTAATAAGCGCTCCACCACAATCCGACCAAGGCAAGCCAGCGGCTGGTCATGGTGTTGTCACGCTGTGGTCTCCGGAGTCCCGAGTGTGTCGAAGCTTCAGTCGCCTATCCAAATGCAAAACGTGCGTAATGGTAACCAAAGTCCGTCCGAGCGCGCTCTTATCTGTCGCGGCCACAGATCAAAAGTGAAAAAGGATTATCAAGAGTGTATCAAGCCATTGGAAATATTTCCTAAAGCAAAATACACAGAATAGTGTCGGTCCTGCTTTCATTTCTGAACCCCGCAGCGCGTCGTGGTGCTTCGGGATAAAGCGCACCATGTGAAACTTTACTTGCCAGCGCTCCCGTTCAGTCGGTCAAAAAACACGCGTTGATAACAAGGTAACCAACAAATAAATACCAGCTCCACTACAAAAAGCCATGTTTAGCAAACGGATATGCTTACTCTCTGGAATATAGGATTTTCCACACTTGCGCTCTGACCAAAGTCGCCCTTCTGTAGCTGATCTGGTCTCAGTGACGGTCACTTAGTCCAGCTGGCTGTGTATGAAAGTCTAACAGGAATCAGCAGGTTGCAGGCAATAATATGCGTGTGCGCGTGGCTCTGTGTGTGTGTGTGTGTGTGTGTTTCCAGAAACCTCCCACTCCGTGCGCACTTAGCCAGAGGTGGAGCTCTTCAGGCCACAAGGACAAGTCTTACATATTTCCATATTTTGTTCGCTGCAGAACACCAGTCTCCCGATGCAGGCGTCTGTCACACGTTTACACATTCACATTATAAAAAGCTGAATTACACTGGTCAGTTGTGCGTACACGTAATGTTGGTGAACGAGGGTTACGCGCCTGTTTCTGAATACTAGGCTTTTAGGCGCATCGGCTTAAATTTCCACTCGAATCTAAAAACGTCGGCACCTCTAGGACATTCTCATATCTGCTTTAAAGAAGCATCTTCGCGGCCGTGTGTCCACTGTGCTGGAACAGAATATATGTCCAATTGAGGCACGACCCCTGACGATGAAGTGAGAAACAGCAAGCAGTGACGCGCAGCACCTACACAGACGTGTGATCTCTCTTAGAGGGTGATCAAGTGATCCAATTAATCTTTAAACACACCAATGTTAGGTTAGTTATAGATGGGGGTTGCAGCGCTCTGTTATTGTCCTCGTGAAACAACTAAATCAGCAAAATACTTTTAATGAATCAATAAAACAAATACTTTATGCTACAGGAATATGAGCTATTTTAAAATGACAGCATGCAGCAGGAGCAGAGCACTGCTTAATATGCCCCAGACACACCTAAGTGAATTCTTTAAAATCCTCATTTCCCCTCTATCTTTCCACCCTAACCTGTGTTATGTCTTCACAGACCCTTCAGACTGAGATGCTACCGGTGATAAGAACCAAAGGTGTTCATATCTCTGTGCTACTGCTGCTGCCAGAGCCTATCTTATGTGAATAATGAGAACGGGCATCAAAGCAACACACACACACAAACACACACCTAGTTGCACAGTTTTATAAAGTTATTCTACACTCCTATTGAGCATTATCAAATTTTACTAATCCCATAATAGTTTAATATAAAAAGACTTGAATCACAATTATGATTATGCTAAAACAATAGCTGGGCTGAGGCTGAGAGCACTACATGGATCTCATGGATCAGATTTTTGCTTCTTTGATTTGTTCCACTGATTCAGTGGTTAAGTTTGAGTTTGAATATCAAAAAAGGAAAAAGACGCCTTTGCTGCCAAGGAGTCTGAAATGCTGCGGGTTTTTCAAAATACATTGTTTGCTCTGACTCTAAAAAAAGAAACATGAAAATAGTTATTTCATGGGTCCAAATACTGTGAAATGCCTGATATTTACTGTGTTATATGAGTCAGCTCAGAGTAATAAACAGTGTGGAACCTTTGTTCTAAACACTTCATGGGTCACTACCTTTGCTTATGCGTCATACTGTATGAAACAAACACCAACAAACTCACAGAAGTCAGAGCAGGTGATACACGCGCGTGCGCTGCATGAATTGAAAGCAGCAGGAGGAGGAGGAAACATTAAACAGAGGTTCTGTGTCCTGTCATCACACTGTCTAGACAGGACACCTCCTAGACCTAATGAGGTCTTCGTGTGTCTGTGTCAACCCCTTTATACTCTCACACACACACACACACACACACGTGCATGACAAACGCACACTCGCATACATCACTACACATCTTGGTTTTGTTCATCCTGTCAGACACTTTTTATTAAAGAACAGTTAAAGGTCACAGAAGGGTTCACAAAGAGGGGATACACACACACACACACACACACAGCTCTGCAACACACAAAATGAAAGGGGAGTGCGCTCCAAACCCATAGGAATGCTTACACCTGGCACAACGCTGACGATCTTCCACAATAATTATACTGCTTTGATTCCCGCGTGCACACGTACGCGTCTTATCTCAGTTATCAACCGTTTTCTGCTCCAAGTCAAAGGATCGCCTGCGAGCTGGTGCAGCTTTACTGCTTTTGATGCCTACGCCACATTTTGAGTCGTCTTCCGATGACTTTGAAAGGCATCTCACATTCTTGGTGATGATTTGCTTTGCAAATTTGAAATTTGGGTACGATTAAAACATGTATCTTCAAGACTCACGATAAAAAAAAATGAATCAATGAGCTGACTGATATTCAAATAGAACGTGACGCCTTGAGTTTTATATTTAGAAATCCAGCTGTTTTTAATTTAAATGAAGTGCAATGTCTTAGATCACCTGAAAATCAGAATTCACAGCACATCTGCAAACTACATCCTAGATGAATTTTCCTCCTCTCCCTGCTCCAGTAGAGAACCTGGCTGCCCCGGACACAGCCTCCGATTGGATGACAGGAGTTCCACGGTCGAACTCGTGCTGCATAGCCTGAGCAGATGAAGACAGATTTAAATGAGAGTTGGAGTGGGTTAACGCCACAATGGTGGTTAAATATGACAGAAAGGTTTTATTAACCAGCACAATAGCTTCTGGTAAAATGTTCCCGTAGTTAGAAGTAAGAACGTAAAACTGCACCGTGGGTACCTGTGTGAATGAGGGAGCATCATAGCAGCTGTAGAAGGCAGAGGAACGGTCAGCCCGTAGACACTGCTGAGGGAAGGAGCTGATCTGCTCGGCTAACTCCAGGGCTGCCTGTAAAGCTGTATAAAGTATATAAAGTACAGTATAAAGTGATTCCAATACAACAGAACCATGTCCACACCACAGAAATGTTGCATTTGTACAATGGGAACTACAAAAACTTGGTTCTGTTAGTAAAGTGATGTGAAAAAGCCTTTTCCTGTTGCATAGCTTTTTTAGAAACTGCATTTTGTATTCACTCAGGTTACGTTGTGAGACGGAAGGAGGCGAACACAGAATCATCAGCAGTGGCCTCGCTGGCCTCTCCTGCTGCGGTGTCCGTGAGCCTTACCCACGCCACCCATATGAAAGCACTGGACCACATCCAGGCTAGTCCTATGGGGAAAAAAACGACGACTCGTGATGCCACACTTCGATGCCTTCCATGTGTGTGTATGTGAACTGCTACTTCATCGCTTCCTTCTGATGTCAAAACCGCGCTAAGTGATCATCCTTCAGAGAAGCCAATTAGGCCAGGGCTTGGCTGTGGGAAGAGGCACTTCCTAAAAGAATTAAGCTAATCTTCTACTAAAGTCTACAGAGAAAGGGGAGGGAAACACAGATAAAGCTGAGAAGAGCACATGGAAAGGCTTTTTACAGATTTAAGGATAGAGCAGCGTCCATGCATTAAAAATAACACAGGAAACGTCCTTTAGAAAAGCACATGTATCTGATGCTTGAAGGACAGAGGGATCTGAGCAGCACTAACATTACGTTATAGCTGTAACGTTGGTGTGAGAGCAAAATGAACAAAACAGAATTACTGGAATAACTTTACATTATTTGGATTCATATTTTGACTAGAGTGACCTATTCTGTCAAATCCATCCAGAATCTCTCCACTAAAATGTTCTGGAAACCTAATAACTGGTTGTGCCATCTTTGGTAGCAAAGTTAGTTTGCAATATCTGGCAATGAGTCTTTAACATCACTGTGCCCATTCTCATTTGCGGAATTATTTTAACTCCGCTGTTTCAAGCATGAGCGGTCCGTGTAAGTCAAGCCGCAGCTTCTCAATAAAACAGACGACCATTTGTTTCACAGAATATCAGCTGGATCGACTTTGGCCATTATTAATATCTGTGCTTGCTTTGATTTTTCATAAGGCTACATCTTCCCATCATTATTGACAATAATTATTAATGACTTTTAAATTCTGCAATAAAAATGTCTTTTTACACAAGTGGCCCTCTGGTCACAGGAATCTAGCTTGCAGTATGTAAAAGTATTTATAATAATATAATAAATGTGACTGTAAAAACCAGCTTCTAATACTCAACTTTATACTAAAACATGATTGAATACTGTATGTTATATTGTGTCTTTTTGGCCTTTATGTTTAATGTGATGAGGAGTGATATCCGTTACTATCCAAAGCATTGACAGACTAGAAACCACCCTAAAATACCTTGGCCATCAGGAACAACTCTATTTGCCAGTCCATAGGCAAGAGCCTCCTGTGCGCCAACAGGCCGTCCAGTCAGAATTAGATCGAGAGCTCTGGACAAACCAATGAGGCGTGGGAGTCGCACTGTGCCTCCATCGATCAGGGGAACTCCTGGAATAAAACAAGAAGAGTGAAGATACAGTACATAATTCAGAAATGATTAGAGGATTGATCTATTATGAGTCTGTGCAAAATGTATTTCATTATGAACTCAATTAAACTAATTAACCATATAAAAAAATACTAAACCTTCTCTGGAACTTGAATCTATGTCTTACTTCCAGCTGTTTTTCATTGCTATACTGAATTGGATACTTTTGAGTTTGGAGTGCTGATTGGAAAAGGTGCGACCACAAGTTCCACAAAGATTTGATGGAAGCTTCTCATTTCTGTGACATTTCAACATGTTTTCATTATGACATAGACTAACTGTCTAGTTAACTGTACAAGGTCAAGGGAGAGGTCGGCCGCTGGGCCTTTATATTGAGTCTAGATCACTTACACTGTGTGAAACCAGCTGAAGAAACACTTAAAATGCATAATATACTGCTGGCATTGATCTAAGTTACAGCTGTCAGGGAAACACAGTTTTGAAACATTTTTACTTCCGTCAGTGAACAAACTCCTCCTTACTCTCACTGGACACGTTTGCATTATTAGTGTGTTGATTAGAGAGAAAGAGGGAGAAAAAACAATGAGGAGGGAGCGAGCGCTGTGAGGTGCGGTAAGCTTCTGGCATCTGTCCTAATTTCTAAAGCGCACCAGCTGCAACTGGCATACCTTCTACTGTTCAGGGCTCCCAGGTTCAATGCCACAATCCCTCCAGGTCACTGACTCTATGTGACCGCCTCTCACTGAGAGCACCCGTGTCAGACGAGTTTTCGTAACCTCTAATGATCATGCCAACTTTCGGTTTTTTCTCATTGCGTGGGGAGCAGGTCACCCTCTGTCCTCATGCCGTTTACATAAAGTCAATTGGAATACATGGCATACCCCTTTTAATACACGTGTGACCAATTCAGGGGTCTGGTTTGGGCTCAGACTGTCTGCACATATGGTGCTCTGACAGATAAAAGACTGATCAGGAAGGGGGGTGGGGTGGGGTGGGGGGCGTTACACTGTCTGCGCTCAGTGTTTTTAGTCATCCCCCATTACAGGAGTAAATGAAATGTATATTACACAGAGCATGGCTGAGCTCATAAGACGTAACATTACACCTACATTCCTTTAGAAAAGCAGCACAGATCCTTGTAGCGCAGGTGTGTTTACCCATGTCTGAGTCAAGGACAATAACGTTGCTGTACAAGTATGTGTAGCACACTCAGTGACACACATCCTCTAACAACATCCACTGGTTCCCAAGATTTTTGGTCTGATGTAAGCTTATTCCTTATATAGAGTGTATGGTGTGAACATATCGTATATGGCAGGAAAAAACTATGGGAGACAGCAGAAAACAGAGGGATTTGGGAAATGGGAAGAAGTAATATCAAGTCAAACACTCTGTGAAAACACTGTGAAAAGAGTGGGGTTGAGGAATGGCCTGGAATTTCCAACTTCTGAATTATAATAAGAGACGGCAATTTGTAATTGGCAACGGTAATTGAATGACATTTTCAGCAGTTTACTTGGGCAAGATCTCACTAGAGCAGCGTAATCTCTGGAACATTTTGGGTGCCACTGAAAAAGCCGTCAAAAGGAATTGCTTTGAGGACCAGTCACAGAGTGGTTGGTGCCGTTTTATGTGATGGAGATATTGTCATTTGCAACAGTTTAGGTCGACTGTCGTAAATACTGGAAAACAGAGAGCAGTCCAAAGAGCTTCTCTGACCACATCAAGCACTACCACCCTTATAGCTGAAGACATGCAGAGTACAGACAGAGACGAGGACGACTTGAAACAGTGAGAGGCAAGAAAGACAGAGCCTAGCTTAAAGAGTGATAGATAAAAAGCCAGGTTGACCTCCAATCTGTCTGTCTATGGTGCTGCTGTTGGCACCACCACTATCAGCGAGCAGAAGGATCTCCCTTCTTATCGACAGCCCTCGTCTACAGCACCTCCACCCTTCAGCCTTGTCTCTGTCTTCCTTTGACAGTTCTGTCTCTGAAGTGTCCTGTTCGCAGAGAATTTGCACAGACCTGTGCTTTGTCTCACATGAATGGGAACCGAGCGACTGCAGAGCACCTCCTTGAAATAGTTCAACTCAAAAGGGATGTTTGGTCGAGGCAGATGGCAGTGGCGGCTTTTTTTAATTTCATCTTTCATAGAGGAAGATGTTTGGCAGTGATTTTGATGCAAGATAAATAGTCAGCATCCACACACCAGAAGTGTGGATTTATCAGGTTTGAGCTAAAAGTTTGGAAAGGAACCTGCCTTCTTGTACAACACAGATAAGTCCATTGTCAGGACTGAAGCTTGTTGGTAACACAGTAGTACACGAGTCAGCAAAGCCTATTGTTTAACAACTAGAGATAGAAAGTGGTTCTTCCTGCATCACCGAGCTTATCTGATCGACATGCAGGAGAAATCCATGAATCTACTAGCTGTTCAGGTCTTTCCCCAAATGGTATTAAGGTTTTTACAAATTGTTTGTTTTGAAAAGCCAAACTAACTTAGACCACAGTAGAGGATCTGGTTTTCAGATCCTCACTCTGAAAGAACCATTTCAGTACAGTTTAATTCACATGGGTTTAGTAGAGACAACCATTACATTTCTTATAAAGACACCAGTATTTATAATAAATTAATGCTTCGAGTATTTACTCAATCTTAAAAACCTCTACTGAGGGAGAAAAGATTGTTGTCAGCCAGCTGGTCGGCTAGGGTGTCCATGACTGACGCTTCTCGTAAGGACACAACCACCATCTAGAACTACTAATAAGTTGAGAACAAAGTGTGAAACATGACACACTTAGGTGTTCCGTGTTGCTGCTGGTGCTGCAGGAATCCTTACCACATCTAAACTAAACCCACTACAATGGCCTTCCATGAGGGCAATGCCATTGAGTTTGATGTGGATTCCCAATTTCCGGACAACTGCAGACTTCATGGACATGGGGGGGGGGGAACGACAGATGTTGATTCAGAAGCTCACTTTGAATTAGCCTCAAAGAATTGAGGAAAATAGCTCAGTTGGGCAGGGTTAGAGATAAGTGCTGCACAGTTAACTTGATTTTATGTATTTAGGCCTGTAATACCAGGGTTGTGTAATCTTAAGCCTGCAGAGCGGCATTATCTGAGACCACCATGGCTGTAAATAAAACCATGAAAAAGAGCTGCAATGAGCAACATTTTACTTATAGCTTTAAGATGTTCGTATTTCATTTTGCTTTGTAATATTTCATACTGAAATACGATGAAAATGTTTTCCCATAAACAACATCCACATTTTGCTCAGCACATGAATCAGGGGTGGGCATTCCTGGTCCTTGAGAGCTGCTGTCCTGTTGGTTTTCCAAATATTCTTGCCCTGCACACTGCCGATTACCTGGATCAGGTGTGTTCAGCCAATAAGAAGCCTTAAGTGCATAGATGTTTGGAAAACCAGCAGTACAGCAGCCCTCGAGGACCAGGAATGTGCTCACGTGCGATGTGCTTTCACTGCTCACATTATAGAGCAGAAACGTTTGTGAAGCTGTGCTGGTTTTGAGGTGATATAATCACTGGGCTTTGTCACTCAGTTTCAAACTCAGCAATCAGGTGTTTAAATGGGCTGAATATTTCAGCTTTAGAATGAGTTTTCGCTACGATTCAGCGTGAGGGTTGGCACTTGTGAAAGGTCTCCACTTAATGCTCTCGACTTCAAACTGAAATAGCAGGAATATAACAATCCACACCATCTATTCTTGGCTTCTCCATTTGAAGCAAAAACCTTGAATGACGGATTAATAGTAGCTATTTTAAGTTTCCTTCTCTGGGGGTAGATCTTTTTTTGCTTTGTGTTGTTCCTCTAGTTTAAGAAACTAAAAAAACATCGGGGAATTAGGTAAGCATGGTGGTTTTTAATTCAGGTTTCAACATTCAATAAGCAGTAGACACTAAAACCAGACTCCTGTGACGCAACCATCTCCTCCTTCTCATTTCCTCCTTGGCTGGGCAGAGGGGCCCCAGACAGGAAGCCACAGTTTCGGCAGCCAATCACGTGCCAGAAAGCTGTCAAATCCTTGTGGTTGCCATTGGCCCACATCAGAGTGGTGCAGTGAGCTGAGGGTTTTTCAACTCTAAAGCCACCAGGGATTCCCTCCGGCTGCTGCCATCTGTGCCCGACCCAAAAACGGTTGCAGAATTCAACCAATTAGAGGCTAACATTCATCTTGAATCTTTTTTTGCTGTTGTATTTATTACTTAATATTGTCAAACAATGTTGGAAACAAAAAGGAAATAAAATAGATGCATATGTTACAGACATCTTGAGGAAAATGTAAACATAATCTAGAAAAAGACTTAATCCGTTCTGCATTACCATGACTTATTTCTAATGAAAGCAGGAGTTCCATCTTGTGTCAAATGTTGGACTCTTAAATAAGGTGAAGATGCTGGTGTGGCTGTGCATCACATAGTCTGGGAATTAAAATGCTTAAATGTAATAGTCACTGCACTAAACACAAATTTGAATTCAAAACCACAGCAGTTTCCATTAAGTTTAAGTAAATGACTCAAATGTGTTGACAAACAAGTCTGTGAGGCAATCAAGAGGCTGAGAATTAATTACAGGGAGGAAGAGTGCAACTTAATGTGTTTAAACCACAGTAATGCTCATTCCTGCCTCCCAAACATAGTTTGGAACTTATGGAAGAGGTTTGAGTGGATGTTCGAGAAATTTCATTCCCAATGGGACATGAAGACGGCAGAGAAGACGTTTTCCCGTTGGAGATCCACTGTATTCCTCCATTCAATCCTATTTAAATCTGAACGTTTTGTTTATGACGGACAGCTATAACCTCCTCATTTAAACTAGAAGAGCAGGCAACATTCACTGATTAGCTAGGGTTTTAGTAAAACATCTTGGTGGGGGCTCTAACTGCAGGATACAAGATTGTTTCCAATCAAGATAACTTTAAAAATAATGACGTGAATTGGCACTTTGAGGAAATTGTAACGCAGCAGGGAGACGGGACCGTGGCCTGGCAGTGAGCACTT
This sequence comes from Microctenopoma stevenorrisi, assembly GCA_032270685.1. Classification (NCBI taxonomy): domain Eukaryota; kingdom Metazoa; phylum Chordata; class Actinopteri; order Anabantiformes; family Anabantidae; genus Microctenopoma; species Microctenopoma stevenorrisi. Next base: position 20,795,359 of record JAUMTR010000012.1, read on the forward strand.
GCTACCAGACAGACAAACAGACGAGGGCAATGCCAGGATGCTGGCCTGTTAAATTACAGGTCTGCAATGATAAGCCCTGCATGTTTACACTCTAAATCTCATACTGTCAGCAAATTATAGTACAAGTTGATAAACACCGTGGTCGTATTTTAAGCCCTCCAGCACCATGGCTGAAGCAGTGACAGCTATATAAGAGATGCTGCAATGGTCCAACACCAGCCAGTTTCACTTGGTTGAGCCAATTGTGAATGTTTACAGCAGAAGATCCAAAGTACTACTTGTGCTTTTAAAACGACAGACTAATCAGAGGACAGACTATGGCAGTAAGCTACAGGCCAGCAGAGGAGGAAAATGTTGTTTATGAGGAAATTGTGTGACATAAATAATATGTAAACCCTGTTTGGCCCTGCAGTGGAAACCTGGCAGCGGGTTGCTTCCTCTTCTACTTATCAAGACTGCCCAGCAGACTCTGGTTATGATGCCAAAAGGTTACGGTCACTGGTGTTATCACGTTACAACTCCATCCTCGCACACAAACAGGAGGAAGACAGGGGTGATAACAGAAACAGCGACACAGTTGAAAAATAGAAACATTGGCGACTTGCTGGCATTCAGAAACGGAGCACGTATGCTTGGATGTAAAGAAAAATACAAGGATATATTCATGGACAGCGCGGACAGATATAATTAGCCGAGCCAACGCAAAGAGCGAAGTGCAGAAACTAAGGCGGGAGACAGATGGTCTGCCTATAAAAAAAAAAGACCCTGGCTCCACTGCAGCACCAGTGGTAGCAGTGGAATTATTCCTACTATCATTGCCAGTAATGGCAGCAACGTTAACTACTGCAGGGTTAAAAGGGAAGCAGTATGCAAGTACCAGTTATAGTCCGTAACTCGCTGGTATGAGAAGATCAACGAGTATAATGAGTTGGTACAAGCGTGATCACTGAGCAGTAGCTCAGACTACTGTACAGGATAAGCAGGTACTGTGGGGGTGGTAGTGGTAGCACAGGAAGTGACAGACTACTACTAATAATAAGACTATTGAATAAAGGGTGGCCGGACATATTCAAGTAAAACTGTATGTTTTGGTTTTGACATAAAGCAAAAGTATCTTTAAAAGTATAAGAAGTGTGTGTTTCCAGATTATGTTTTGTATATTTGTCAAACTTAAATCACACATTTGTGACACAGTTGTACTGAAAAAACTGACTGGCTCAACAATAAGAAAAGGCAGAAATGGCAATAATAGGAGAGTCCCAGGGTGAAAACCACTGCTGACCAAAAAGAAACACGAAGGCTTATGTAACATTGACCAAACACTTCCTCGATTATCCACTCGAGTGGACTCTTGGGCAAATATTCTATGGAGTGATGAGATGAAGGTATAACTTTTTGGAAGGTGTGCATCCTGTTACACCTGGTGTCAAACAAATATACCTCATACTACTACTGAGCTCTACCAGACAATCCTGAAGGAGAATGTCCAGTATTTCTGTTAAGCAGCATCCTGCAGCAACAGCGGAGCAGTATAAAACAGTATGGTACATTATACAAGGTGACATACCAAACCTACGACAGAACACCCCCATGACAGCACTCTCCTCCACCACTCTCAGATCTGCCAGCAGAGCCAGCTCCAGCCCTCCAGCCACAGCAAAACCACTGACTGCTGCTATCAGCGGCTTTGAAAGCTGCAAACGGGATGGACCCTGGAAGAAGTGATACCCGTTGTTAACATCAACTCTGCTTTCTGTAGAAAAAAACATTCTCAAAACTCAAGACGTATATACACTATATATCATGTCTTTATAAACATATAGTTCATGCTTCTTTGCCTTCCTGAGTCCCATGGTTTATCAACTAAAATGTTCCAGATTTCATTTCCTGATTCATTTCTCAAACTGTCAAACAAAAGAGAAACAAATGATCCAAGCTTCAGCTGTTGCAGAACAAATGAAACTCTGTGTATTCTGTGAGAGATGCAGAGCCGAGAGTTTCTGCACAGGAGGTCCACTCAATCCCACATACTTAATATACAATAAAAATGGGTTTGTCTCGGGTTTTCATAGCTACGCAGTATTTGTGCAGTGATCCTGACTCTTTGTTAAGTGACAGCAGTGTGTGGAGACGGTAGACTTGAAATACTCATCATTAAATGTCTGCTCTACTTACCTCTTCCTTCTTAGCATCATAAGAAAACATGCATATAGCCTTCACTAGCACACACAGAGCCAAGACGGTGCTCACCATCGGACCGGGACCCTTGGTGACATCTTGCTCCAATTTGAGGGAGGCTGTGTGATTGGCCAGCTCTTTTAGATCATAACCAGCGCAGAAATTCCCTCCTGGAAGAGACCACAAAATTACAAAGTATGGCAGCTGGAAAGTCAGAGAGGAAAGGAAAATATTGAGGATGAAAAAAACAACAAGTCGGGCTCGAGTCTGAGGGCTGCAATTTGGATGGAGGCTTGCTCCGGGCCGGCTGGCACACGAATGCTTCTCTTCCCTAAAGAGCCTAAATCCAATACAAAGTCCCAGATCATGAATGTGCTCACACGCACTTATGCACATACACAGTATTCTCATTAATGGAGACTAACATACTCCAACCACAGCCTCTTCCGTTGTATTCATGTGGTAATTACAACATTTCCCAAGGCGGCTACAAACAGTATGTCACAGGCTCAGGCGGGGACTCATAAAATCCTCCTCTATCGTAATGTAACCGTAATGAAAATGATTATAATGAACACATGTGCCAACAACACCCATCAGCTGGGAGCTTTGATTACAGCTGTGGGTCACTGCAGAGCAATTGCAGAAAAACAGTGTGTCATGCTGTTTATGGGAGTAACAAAGTGATGAGGCTCCCTAAGCTCAAGGCATTTTTTTCACACTGTGTTTTATGGGAATAGCGAAGCGTTTCCAACACTAAAAGTTCAGCTAAACATGCGCCATCAGTGATACAGTTGGGTTTAGATTCGGACGCAACCACAGAAATCTGAGTCCTACACACTCCAAATGTGAGGCCAGCAGATTCAAGACCTGGAGAAAGCTGTTATTCTTAAGTTCAGAAGTAAAAAAAAAAATGTCAACACTGAAAAATGAGAGCTGAGAGTGATCGTGCTCGTGCTAATTCCAACAAAATTGATTCCTTATGTTTTCAGAAACACTACATCCCAACTAGAACCTTTGTTCTCATCTTTGCATAACCCTGACAGACCGCTAATCACCACCGAAGGTCAGTCGTGTAGCGTGAAGCAGCTGCTGGCAGGACGATTAAAATCCTCTAACAGAACCTACAAGAATCACAAACAACCCACTGCTAACCCATATAACACGAGTTACCCCTCCACACTGCTTTCAGTTCACAGCTGAGACCACTGGCACTAAGCAGCCGTCATCTGGAGAGGCTCCAATCTCTAAAGTACAAAAATATATACTCGTGTCTCTTGAGGCTACAGTGCACTTATAGCCAACAGGTTGATCCAGCTTGAAGACATTATTTCCAGTGAGGAAAGGTGTTCAGCTCAGCGTGTGTGATGATTATTTTTAGAGGTTTTGGGCCGCTGACACAGTGCAGGCCACCGTGTAGTACCGGTCTCATCACCTCTGCCTTTCAGTGGGATCTGAAGACTCAAAGGGGCAGAGGCTGGAATCAAAGGGGCAGAGTAAGGAAACAAATGGCAGAATATAGGATGAGTGCTATTTAAATGTCTATACTGTGAATGTCATCAAAGCATTTCTACAATCTGTAATGTTGTCCTTTTTCTTGCAAAGGGTTAATAAAGGAGGGCCATCGATCTGTCCTCTTAAATTACCTGTGGCTGCCACGTTGGGAAATTGTGTTTTCTTATTCCAGATTAACTGATCAACATAATCTATAACATAAATCAGAAGCCAAATAAATAGCAGTATTGCAAAGTAACCAGAGACTTCAGGAAGTTATTGTTTTGTACCAAAATCCCCCGACAATGTATCACGTATACCACACGTGAATGATGTGAGGTGCTCATGCGCATGTGACTGAATCCCACTGGTCTCCTCTGACTCATTTTCATTCATCTACTCTACCCTTTTTAATCCTCTGACCTTTCCCATGCAGGACAGCAACATTCAAGTCTGGATCACTGTCGAATGCCTTCAGCTCCTCCAGCAGACGCCTCGCAGTTGACTGGTTCACCGCATTACGCACCTCGGGCCTGTTTATCGCCACAGTAACCACGGACCCCTTTCGCTCCGAGACCACAGTCTGACCTGCAACTAAGGAGAGAGAATGAGGAAGATGCACCGACACAGAGCAGTATGGACCACAACACTTAGAGAGAGGCCAGCCCAGAGTCATTAAACTTCACAGCAGGAGGGAAAGTAAATCCTCTTATATGGATGGACTTGATAAAATAAAGAGAGAATGAAATATGAGATGCTCTAGGTTGAGTGCCTTGGCTTGTGGTATGTCTCTGCGAGTGGCTGGAGGGAGGCATCCCAGATAATCCAATCAACTGAGAGAAGAGTGAGGAAAACAAAGCTGCTAGAATCATAACTTTCCCCCACCTATGCATGTTTGAGATCATGTTATTATCGTTTTTTGTTTTTGTATTTATATTCAGTTGGTGCTGATTATGGTTGTGGGTCTTCTAATCTTTTCTGAACTGAGACTGGCTGTAACAAGGCAAAACTATTTCCCTCTGGGATTAATAGTGTTTTGAATCTTGAATCTTAACCGTACTAAGAGAGGCTTTCAAAAAGGACACAGGACTGCTAAACACAACTCAGTGAAGGGAGACACAACACATCTGCGTTTGTCTCAGGCATGCCTTTCTACTCACCAAACAAATAATCACACAGTGAAGAGCCACGTAGTCTGTTATTTTCCACTTTATTTCACGATTACATTTGAAGACTGAAGCTGTAATTATGAGCAATATCCAATGAGCTAACAGGGAAATGCTGGTTTTGGACAACATTTTGTAACTGCGTCTTGTAATGGTTTCATTGAACAATAGTACTAAATTGATAAATTGGAGAAACCACCACCTATATTAATAATTGCTTTGACGGTTCACAGGTGTCTGTGTGTAGCGTGACCTCTACTGCCCCCTACCGTCGTGTCGCGGCGTTACCTCACAGTGTGTTTTCCACACATACCTGCTCCTGTGTCTTCGCCTCTCGTTGCAGCGCTGTACGACTTTACACATGCAAAACTCGCCTTTATCGACCGTCCACATGTTTTACTTTGATGGAAACCTGCTAAAATTGGCGTCAAGGAGCGAAAATGTTTGAGAGGCATTCCTAACACTTCGGCTTTGAAAATAAAGTCCGAGGTCTGAAAAAAACTACCTCAAGCTGTTCGACAAATTGAGTGTCAGCTGTTCTAATTAAAATAAATACTAGTTAAATGTCTCTCGAAGTAAAAGAAATCGGTCCTTACGACGCCCACTAGCTTGTTTCCACTCTGACATGAAGGTGCAACACTTAAATCCCTCCCTCCAGAAACATAAACAATACACACGGTTCTTTACACACTGGTGCATTGCAGTGGTAAAAACCGTGGCCATACACCCGAGGGCGACATTTAGCCATGTTCAACGCATGCTTTCCCTCTTTACTTTACTCTGCTTGGCAGACGCTTTTATCCAAAGCGACTTACAAGGAGCTAGCTGGGTGTCTGGCTCAGGGGGGGATGAACTAGGAGTCAGACGGGACTGGGATGAGAACCTGCGACCTCCTACATCCCAGTCTGACACTTAACCCATTGAGCTACCAGGCCGCACAGCTCTTAGAAGAGCTTCATGGGATTTATTTTCTTCAGACACCAACATGCCACAGGAACTGTTTGATTGAATTACATACTTGTAAAATGTTACCTTCACATTTATAAGTCAGCACCTTTTTATACTGCACGTGGAGATCCAGCTTACCGTTCACAGGACAAATCCAAAATTGCTGTCTAAAAACAGTTCTGCGATCTTCACTGTGATGAACTGAAATGTGCAAACGCAAGCATATCGACAGTGTTAATTCTGTAGTGAAAGCCAAAATCTATTTAAGAACTTCATTAAAAAAAGAAACTGTGTAGAATTACTTTGAATATTGATGCTGTTGCTGTTTGCTGAGAGATGGTGTTTGTTGTTGTGTGCTGTTGTCTTTAGGCTATCATTTATCGGACCAGTTCTACGGCACACTGATAGAGAAGTTTGACTTCTCTATCTGAGTGAGTGTCAGCTCCTTCTGCAGTGAAACAGGATTTGTGTGTGTAATGAATGAAAACAGACTCCACGTCAGATTGTTGTTTTTTTTTAATAAAAGACTTCTCTTTTGTGTCGTTTTTACACAGTTTAAGGCATCATGCACAAAAAATAAGTCATACTAAAGGCATTATACTTACCCTCTACCAAATATTATATGTTTTAACATTTGAGGATTTGCTGTTAAGTTCGTACAAATATGGCATGTAAGCTGGCATGTTAGTGAATCTCAAAGCAGAACAATACCTGCTTTCACAGTTTTTGTAAACATGGCTTGAGCAAAACAGGGCTGAGGAAAAGACAAAAACGGGGGGGACATGCTTCAAAGTGGGGCTAGATTTCCCTGAAAAGCATGCAATGCACCTTAAATCATATTTACAATGCATTTTTTACTCTCAAATGAGTTGTTTTTTTATTTTATCCATTAACATTAAGACATTTAAACGTTTTTGACAACAGACAAGCAGAAAGACAGACGTGTCCATAATATCCCCCAACCCAGGATCTGCAACAATGTTCAGATTAGACAACAAACAAAACACTACAAGATTTTTTTCCAATAACATTGTAGCTGTACTTCCAGACAAATACTGTCATATGAAGAAAATGACAACCTTAAAAAAGGTTCACCTAAAATTTCCTGTATTTATCTATACTTTTCTAAGTCGATGTGAAACAGTCCAACTGGGGCTAAAAATTGGGTATTAAAAAAATCTTGTAGTGTCCACTATGGGAGACTTCCAGGTGGTGCCGGTAGCTTTGGCACAGTTGCGTCCAGTTGTGCTCTTATGTGGTGACCCATGTGTGTTATACTATATTGAAGACCATGGATAGATACTGTTCATATGAAACCTGAATCCAACCATCCTGGTCTGTGTCGTACCGCCGGAACACATCAGTCAATCTCTGCGTAAAGGATGGAACATGGTGAGTATTTTTGAGCATTTATACATGTATTACATTTGTTTGTTTATATATGCAGACTGACCAATCGACTTTTAGCTCAGTTTAATGAGACTGGCATCACGTTTTCCTCGCTTTTCTCTCGTTCATTCAGTGCAGGTTCACTGAATGGTACTCGTGCTTACACTCTTCACTCTTTACTACATAAGGTTACTCAATTAAATTTAGCTGAGAACAGTAATAGAATACATGGTTATACAGGTCCTTCTCAAAAAATTAGCATATTGTGATAAAGTTCATTATTTTCTGTAATTTACTGATAAACATTAG
>JAUMTR010000012.1:20802857-20849278 GCA_032270685.1 Microctenopoma stevenorrisi
AACAGCACACAACAACAAACACCATCTCTCAGCAAACAGCAACAGCATCAATATTCAAAGTAATTCTACACAGTTTCCTTTTTTAATAAAGTTCTTAAATAGATTTTGGCTTTCACTACAGAATTAACACTGTCGATATGCTTGCGTTTGCACATTTCAGTCCATCACAGTGAAGTTCACAGAACTGTTGTTAGACAGCAATTTTTGATTTGTCCTGTGAACGGTAAGCTGGATCTCCACGTGCAGTATAAAAAGGTTTCTAATTGTGAAGGTAACATTTTACAAGTATGTAATTCAATCAAACAGTTCCTGTGGCATGTTGGTGTCTGAAGAGATTGAATCTCACATTGTGACTGCCATGAAGCTCTTCACCACAGTGATGAATTTAAATATGCAGCTATGCTCTGCTGCTCACCAAATCCAGTCAGAGCCTGCCTGAGCTCGATCTTGTCAATGAAGCCGGAGTTGTCCCTGTCGTAAGTCCTGAAAATGTTCTGCCAGTCGGTGATGTATTTCCACACCCCGGCAAACTCATTGAAGTTCACCCCGCCTTTATTTTCCCGGTCGAACATGGCTGAAGGAAACAGTAACAAGGTCGAGAATAAGTTAAAAGACACAGAAGTTATTGACTCTTTGTGTGTTCAGTAGCGGAAAAGCACAGAAGACGAAGTTCTGTGGTGGTCAGCTTGTCTGGACTGGATGTTTCACCAGGAGACCTTTTTGCATCTATCTGTAGTCATAGGACTGTGGAGAGAAAACTGTGTGACAAAGGTTGCTCACACTGTCATAAGACTGTAATAACAGAGAAGATCCAACCCAGCAACACTCATCACCGCCCAGTTTAACCTAATTACCTCCCAGCAACTGGAACTATATCACAGCATATGCTTCTTTCTGGGGTCAGTAAAACAAGGGCTTTACTAAAGAAAGGCATGCGATGAATTTACTCATAAGTCTTACAACAAAAAGGGAGAAAGTACATATGGGACCCAGAAAATATACTTTATACTTTGAGTAGAAGCTATGGCTTTATTACAACAAGTGTAAACAAATCAACACAAACTTCCCCATATCTTCGCTGAAGAGCTGAAGTCAGAAATAAGTTTGCTTGTGGCCTCACATTCTTTCAAAACCTACTGAATTTATCCGGTTGTCATGGTGAGGAGTCAAATACACAACACACAACGTGGGAAGACAAAGGATCTTTGTGTCGACACAACTCTGCTGGGTCACTGGTTACTTACATATGATAGAGCGGACTGTCACTGGGTTGAAAGGAGTCCATGTGCCTGTGAGACAGAAAATAAGAAACATTTACATACCAGGCCAATAAGAGCAGAGTGTGTCCTGTAAGAATGACAATAATGTTGAAAAACATCAATAATAACTTAATTTATGTAGCAGGTAACGACAACGTCACAAAGTAAAGAAGCTGAAATGAGGTGTAACTCTTATCTTTGAATTTACCTTCATTCATGAGTCACTTTAGCACTTTTAATTTAACGGGGTCATTATACTTTATGGCCTTTACACAGAGATTTATCGCATCATTAAAAAAGGGAAGTCCTTGCTGACTCACCACCTCATCTTTTTGTTCAAGACCAGCATAAAGAGGGGCAGGTGTGGGAGGATGCACAGAAGGGAGGAGACAAGATGAAAGAAGAGGAAAAAAGAGGAGCAAAGGCAGCAGCGAGACATAAATGATGTGCTCCGTGAAATAAAGCACATCTTTAAAATGAAAGGCTGTGAGGAAGATTGGATGTCTTTATTGTCCACTTGGTTTCAACACGATTCAACTCTCAAATAAATTATCAAGACAGGGAAATAAGTTTAGGAGTTACAGACTTTTGAATAGCTAATACTTTATGGACCTCGGGTTGTGCTTCCATTTTCAAAGACATTCAACACTTCCTCCAGCTGCTTTGGTTTCTCTTATTGATGGGCGATGCCGTCTAGGACAGTGTCTAGAGCTATTCTGGGACCAGGCCTGAGGCTGTTACTGGAGCTGGGTTTTGAACCAGACAACTAGATTCCTACACCATCCACCGGACCTCTGCTCTACAGCAACGTAACGTATCTAAAACAGGTTGATGTGAGGTTCGTTTGTAGGGTCATGTCCATTAAACTGCGGTTTGTTTGAAGCACAACAACGGGCCAAGGAAATGCTCATGGCTCCCACAACTTGTTTTATAGGCTTAAACTCTGAAATGCTCCCTCTCTCCACACGAGTCACAACAGAACTAACAGATGACGTAATGATCACGTTACTTGCAGTGCTCTACCCACACTTAATTGCACCTGACACAATTTCTAAATGGCTGCACAGCTGCTTTGTTCTCTGTGCTTGAGTAATACATGCAACATTTTAATACGAAGAATCGGACCAGGGTCACATGGGGACAAAAAAGTACCGAGCTCAAACAGATCTCCTGATATATCTGCCCTGCACTTCCTCTCATATGAAGTATATGTATGTATCGTGTATGCAAAAAACTAATATCAGGTCACTGATTCGTCAGACTGGCTGATCTGACAAAAGGCATCTCGGCACATAAACTGGTTTAACGTAACCATGGTTATAATATGTAAAATCGTGAAATTACAACATGGGAAACATGATACAAATGTTAAATCTTAAGTCACATCTGCTAGATGACCAGACTGTCACACATAGCAAAGCCTGCCAACTAAGAACATACAGCAACGGTTCCATCAAAGGCAAAGAGAAGAAGTCACACTCTATCCACACACACACACACACACACACACACGTTTCACACCAGTAGCTACCTGTGAGGTCACCGATGTGAGCTAGACAGACTGTGGCTGCTCACTGTGACGTGGTCAGTGTTGGTTAAGATGTTTATGTGGGTCTGTGTTTGCAGCGGATTGCTAGCTGGGACAATGCAGCCTCTGTCCAGGCTATACACTGGACTCTCACACTGCCAGTGGTGAGGTGGCAGGACAGGGAATATAGAAGGGGAGGAGAAGGCAGGCGGGTGGACGGTTATACTGGAGCTCTGTGACACCAACTTATTACCTTTTTTTAAAAATGTTCACCTGAAAGGGTTTCAGATAATGAAGACAATGAAGCTCAACAGCGGGGCTAGTCGTGCCATTCAGCCAACAGTCTGTACAGCAAGCATGTGCTCTCTCAATTGTGACAGCAATTTTAGTGTCCGTTACTGCTCCTACACTATAAAATAAATAACTCAAGGAGGAACATAAATCTGTGTGCGTGGGTGAGTGTGGGTGGATGGCTGCACATTGGTTTGATATCTACTCACAGGTGCACGGCGACAGTATAGAATCTGCATTACTTATAGTGAAGAAGAGCACGACTCCTCTGCACCCTAGTCTGATGCTTTTACTCCTTGAGCCACTAGCCTGCTATTACTAATTATTATCTCCAAGTAAATAATAATTGACTTTGAAACACAAAAAATATCTTCACCCTACAGCAACCTAAGTATCAAAACACAGCATAAAATATTCCATCCTGTTGGCAGATTTTCCAATACGACTACAAGAAGATTTAACACTCAGCAAAAGATTAGAAGACTTGTCACAATGAATATCAGAAAAGCAAAAGTACTGGAGGGAGAGATAAGAAGAGTGCTGCACAAACAGCAGAGGTAGGAGGGGTGTAAACAAAACTGCAAAGGCCCAGCAACCTCAGCCTCCAGGGCCTTGATACACTTGGCGCTGTGCTCGACTGTGAGAGGAGGAGTTAAAAAAATAAATAAGAGGTAGATGATAAAGGATAAGGTCAAGAGGGACAACAGCAGAACACAGACAACGCCAGGCGGATGGTGTAAAACGAAAGCTAATAAAAACCCGTTCGAACGGCCAGTGAATCCATGATGACAGCTGGACAGGATGCAGTGCAGGGTGTGTAAAGCTCCACTGGCTCGGTTTCATATCACAATGAGCCTAATGAACTGGCAGAGACTGGACCGGGGAAACCTGCCGTTCCCTACATGCACATACGCAGCAAGGAGCACGCAGAAAAAACTAGCAGGCTACTTGCTGACACTTGGCATCAACGCAGACAAAACAAACTCACACATACCGTAGAGAAACAAGCGTGGTCATGCTTCCATGCACAGATACACACTCGGATTAATCAGTATGCTGAGCCAGAGCCACTGCGCAGTCTGATAACAGCGTCTATCGCTGCCGTTGGCTTCCACACTCAGGAAATGTGTTTCTGAGTAAAGCAACGTGTTCAGAAGTATTTAAAAAAACCTGCCCCAGCTTTAGACGGGACAGAAATCACATTATATTTTAATGAAATGTCAAACATCAACCTAGAGATTCTGGGAGAACTGTGCTGTGAAATATGCACCTTGTTAATGATTATGTACATCAACCCGCCATGACGTTGAAAGGTCAAAAGGTGATACTGGTGCAGCGCGGTGTAAAGGCATGAAAATGGATTTTCTTCTTTTTGTTGCACTGAACCTTTAATCCTGTTCGATTTCCCCTTCTCTGAAGCTACACAGGACTACCTTTCATTACTTGTAGCTGTAATGCTCAGGTATTATTTCCAGGTCCTTTTTAACAACTGACTTTGGCTCAACTGCACAGAAAACAGAGGATTTTTTTAAAAACTGACAGTTACTGTTGCTTAAGACGTCGGTTCTTGTACAATAAATACAAGAATAAAAGGTCGACCATTTACCACTAAGAATATTTATTTAGTTGGTTTTGGAACGATGTGTCCTTGAGTTGAAGCACCAGACAAAAACAGGCCTCTCATTAGTGGCTTACAAATATGGCGCCAACATCAGAAGTAGAGATATAAACTCTGTGGTTAAATTGGTCAAACTCTGTCCTGTCAGGAACCTTTCAACCGATTCCAGACAGACACAGGAAGAAGTCAGTCCAACAACGTAGGGATGCAAAACTGGTTACTTTTAACGCTATTGAGATGTTTATCTAAGTATGCACACAACCGACACTTGAGTCTTGAGTTGGCACAGAGACTTGATTGCGTGAGCATCTTTGTGTACTTTGAGGCCACGCTGATAAAGGCTTCACCTGCTCCCTGGGATAAAAATAAAACAGTTTCATTCACTTCACCCGCCACTCTGGGATAAAAATAAAATCCCATTCCTTTTTCTCCTTAGGCTTGAGAGAAATGGTGCGTGGCCACGAGACTGGGGAGAGACGAAGGGATCACAAAGGAGACAGACGGGGAGTAACAAAATGGGAAAAACTGAGAGGGAACAGAGGGGTTGGGAATAAACTGAAGAAACTAATTTAGGAGTCTGGCAGGAATTTAGAAAAACAGGACAGTGATACGAACCATTCGATAAGGCCTGCTGAAGCTCTGTGTCTGATATCACTCCACTCCGGTCCTTGTCGACCCTGGGGAGGAAAACACAGATTAGACACATCCACACATGCTCCAAACACACTAGAGCGGCGAGCATCGGCACTCGCCGGCTGAAACTTTATCCTGCCGCACACGTGTTAGCATTTTAACAGTCCACTGGAAATGAATGGAGCTCTGTAAACAGGACACACAAGGAGACTTGTACGCTGGGTGCTCCCGTGAGACCAGCAAGACAAGCAGGGCTTGGTGTGGATGTGTGCGAGTCCTCAGTCAGCAAAGTTAGACTGAATGTTTGCCAACATACAAATAACCTTTGGTGCTACCAGCATAGTGTCAGCGTGAAGACGAATCTCAGTGTAACATATGTCTAAAGTGATAAGTCAAAGCAAAACTAAATCAACCAAAACACATTATGTAGTTGTTCTGAAAGGAATGATAAACCTGCAGCACTACACAGCTTGGTTTGGTTTAGGTGGTGTAGGAGTTGTGCCCACTCGATGCCAAAGTCCCCAGTTCAGTTCTCCCCCTCTTTACACGTTCTGTCTGTAAATCCATATAAAAAAACAAGCTATAGGGGACAAAATGAAGTTTAACGATAGCTGGACGACAATTAACCAGTTCTTTAGTAGAAAGAAATAAAAATAAATGAAGACTGTTAAAGAACAATGCATATTAGCTTACAGTTAATTACATTATTCTTTGACTGGTAATGTTTCTTTATACAGGAATATATCATCTTTTTATTCTTTCTTAAATAATTGAGAATTATGGACTCACTGGTTGCATCTCCAAACAAATGCTTATACATTTAAATGAATTAGTGTGGTGACATTTATTTACCCAGATGTTTCCCTCGTGTGTTTTATCACATCATCACGTCATACAGGACATTTTCTAGCCACAGGATCAAACTACATTTTTAGATCGTTAGACTGAATGAGTAAGCGACTCCCTCTGGTAAATGGTAATTCATGACAAAACTACATGCTCCGAGGGCTTCTAGTTTCACAAATAAGACTATCTTATGAAATCGGCTAAATCACTTCCCTGTGAGACTTCGTCTCAGATGCAGCAAACGAAACATTAGCAGGTGGGGTTATGACACACATAACAAGCTCCACAGTTATGCGTCCAGTGACTCAGCTGTTCCTTAGCAACCTGTCTGACCCAACGTGTCGACACAGACACTCGACAAACACCCGTGAAAAAGCATTTACTGTATAGGTATGTATAAGGAAACCCCTCCACCCCCCGCACCCGTGTCCTTGAGAGAAAACAGCTCTCTACCTGTATATAATAAGAGCTTTGTCGCAGTGATGGTGAGGAGTGGTGGGGTTAACACAACCTTTTCCAAACGGTGATAGATTAACTCAAAGGAGTCAGTATGTACAGCATTCTGCTTAATAGTACTCTGTCAGAGTTTCACGTAAAGCGAGCGAAACGTGAAGAAGTGAAAGCCTCATTATAACTTCCTCCTGCCTGCAGCTCAGAGAGTTGAGCATCTGGTGTTTCCATCTTTGCCCCGTCAAACACAGTGTGTGCATGTAAAACAGCAGGACAAACGTTAAACACCACGGTCGAGTCACTTGTTATTTATACTTATTCTGCTCAGATTTTCCCATGATTCACTGTTTCCTATTAAGCAATCAGGTTGGAATACAGCTCGGGGAACTGAATCTGCCCTATTTTCCATATTAACAGACCAAAAGTAAGGCAACGTCCCTGTGGCTGCTGTGGTGGAAAGAATAAAATCTTCAGAATGAACGCTGCATTCACAAAAGCTTCCAAGTTGTCCAAGACACCGTTTCCACTGCAACTTCTCCTATTTTGAGCTTATTTCAAGCTGCGTGACTCCGTTTCCAGTTTAACAGCCACACACTTTCAGTGATCCCGAAACCTGAACACAATTCTTCCCATATGTTCGACATGTTGTGTTCCTGCACAGCAACGAATCTGTTGAGGCAAGCTCAACTTTGGTGTCGCTCTTGGTTTGTGAAGGGCTGGTCACAAACATTTTTGTCATACCAGCGTCATTAAGAAAGAGGAAATGGGAGGCAATGTCTGCCTCATGATTCATTCACTGTGAAGGAATCCGATATACTGTAAAAATAAACTCAACTTAAAGACAAAGGCAGTGTATGTTCACCATTCAACGTGCAAATGAATGACTCTGATAACAACACAGATTGGTAGGTGTGTGTGTGTGTGTGTGCGTGCGTGACACAGAGACTGAGAGACCTCCTGCATCTACTGTTCTCTGCTGACTCTGGTCACATGACTGAGGGGATTCCAGCACTGCTCTGACAGATATTCACCAAAAGGCGGCAGATGAGGCAACAGAGTGTTCATGTGAAGGGTGACTGTGTGCGTGTGCGTGTGTGTATTATGAAAGTCATATAGTATCTGTGTGGTAGAAGTGATGATGACACCATCATGATAGTCACGAGAGGCGCTGTTCGTGTGACTGTGAATGAAATATTATGTGACAGTCAGAGAATCATAAAACATATAAATCAAATCAGACAAAATGTCTTTATTTGACCTGATTTCTAACAAATTCTGTGCCATACGTAAATAATTCAGCTACGGGTGTGTTTAAGCCCTGCGATGCCTGCAGCAGCTCAGTGTTGTGAGAAAGCAAAGCAGAAGGAAAAATTCTCTGCAGTATTACGTAACTCTATAGCTTTACTATGACCAGAGGCCAACGCATATCAACTATTTCCCGCTCTCCACATCTACTACTATGACCTTCTCAGCTGCTGACACACTTTTACTCAAGCCAGAGCAATGCTGATAGAAAATGACCATCAATGGGTGAAAACAAACAGATGAAACAGAAGACATTTATGATTGTAGATATGATTGTAATAAATAGATTAATAATAATAAATCCGCTGCATCACACTGACATAAAACTGTCAGATTTCTTAGGAGATGCCACACTGAGAGGATTTTTCTGTGCTGACTTGGTGCAGAGAGAAACAAGGGGTGGTGGCAGGAGGTCTGTCTCTCATATCTGTATTATAAATGAAAAGTTAAACTGGCTTCTTGTTTACAGGATAAAGGGTGTTCAAGGACTCCGGCAGGCCCGTGGAAGTCTCTCTGCTGCAGGAGACTAAACTTGAGCCCTAATCTCCAGCACGTAGGAGAAACCTGCGTGACGCTGTGAGGTTGTGCGCGTGTGAAGCGACCCGCTGAGTGACGTGTAACAGCTCCTGCACACTGTGCGCAAGTATTTCCAGTAAAGGGGGGCAACCTCAGAGCGGCTCGCCCGCTCCTTTCACCGCGGAGCTCAGCTCGCGGGCGGCCACAACTGTTACTGTTTGTGAGATATGACCAGAAGAAAACAAGCTGTTTCACTAATACCCAGCCCTCTCTCTCTCTCTTCCTCTCCCTCCCCGCTACGAACGAAAGCACTTTTCATTGCGGTGAAACGCGCCGTCTTTCCCACTCACCTCTGGAAGATATTCCACAGGAAGCCTTGGTCCGGAGGCGCGTTCATGTGCGGGGGAGCTCGGTACGGACTGTGACACGCCATTTTAAAGGGAGTGCGCTGTCAAAATTGTGCTAGTAAAACCCGACAGACTGCGTTTCCTCCTGCTGTAGTTTCTCCTCTCACCAGCTTCAATCTGACTCCACCACCACCACCACCCTGCCCTAGAGGAGGCGGGGCTAATCATTCACTCCCCGTGCTCAGGGTGACGTCTCATCGTCCGCCCTCTAAACACATTTCGCAAAAATAGGGTTAATCAATGAAAAACTAACATTTAGCATATTAAATATTCATTTTTCCATGAAATTAATGTTAGGTAATTTTCCTTAAATATGTTTCAGAAACTTTTTAAAGGCACACTACCTATGTTAAAGTTCCTTTTTCTTTTCTTCCTTAATTTAGTATTTACGCTTCTTTTTCAAAAGAAACTGTAGAAAATATCAATACCACAAAGTTAATTCCAGAATTTACTCTACTTGTTATTTTTATTACTATATAATTAAAATGTCATAGTGTACTCTAAAGTTGTAATGCGTTTAGGTGGAGTACATTTGAAGTTTAGTTTTACTGTACTGTCTACTTTTGTTAGTTTTACTTATAATGGCACATATGTAATTGACAGATTTTTATATTAGTAAATATGACAAACAACACACTACGTACGTATAAAGTTGCCTGATGAAGCGGAACACCAAATAATTTAACACAATATTAAATTGTATTGAAGTACACAGAACATGTACGGCCTGTTAAGCCTGGGTTTTCTTATTTTTTCGAGTTTCCTGAACGCACCATGAGTATTTACTCTCTATGTAATCCTGAAGCCTGATTGGTCACGTGTGAGCTGAAGCGGGAAAATCGTGGTAGACTTAGTAAGCTGTCACCATAAAAATCACAAAAATCAATATTATTCTTAACGTGTTGACTAAACCTAGAAACGTCGAGAAATGTTTTACTATCCAGATGTCCTCCAGCGCCATACTGGATGCTTTGCCACAATTTGGTGAGTTTCTAAAAAGGAAAAAGCTAAGGTTAGGATAGCTAGCTTGTACCTTCAAAAACTAAAAAGGAGTGTTAACTTAGTTAGTCACAACTGCAATAAGTTTTTAACTACCTTTACATCACACTAACAATATCACTAAGGTGCATTAATGGTATTATAAGTTTATTAGCATGTTATGTATTGTTATCCAGGTTAGCAGCGACCAGAGGCATCAGGGTAACTCGCAGAGAGCTTCTCAAAGTTAATGTCAAGCGAACATGGTAAGAATTTTCCTAGAACAATAATTATTTAAAAAATGTATTTCATTGTTGTGGTGTAATTATTAGTTTTGTAAACACTAGGTACCCATTACCAGTTTTCCAGCATTATGTTAATTAATAATGTTAAAAAGAGCATAAATAACAAAAAAAAAGTTTTATTATTTTGCAGTACTGTACTATTTTGGAGAGTTTTATTTTGTAGGTTTCTGTCCTAAGGATAATCTTTATAGTGTTTTACATAATTGTGCTAATTTTTCCTAAAGCAAGGACATTTTGGACTATGTGACTGCTCAAGTTCCTCCACCACAACCCCAATTGCCGAGGCCTCGGTTCTCTCTTTACCTGTCATCCCAGCTGCAGTATGGAGTGATTATAGTTTTCCACAGACAGTGTGGCTTCCTGCTCGGTAAGAGAAAAGGAACAAGCAAGAGCTTGTAACTCTTCTCCTAGCTTCATTGTCCAAGCAGGATACACTACAATTTCCTCCTAGTAGAAAGATGGAAAACAATGGAGACAGAAATAGAGCCTTTAGCAATTTATACAGTTTAAAACCCACATACTTTACTGTTGGCAGCGGTTTATACCTTATACCAGAAATCATGTGGGGCAGCTTTCCATGCATAACACAGTAGACAAATCATATTAGTCACTGAGATTTATCGCAGCATAAATGTAGAAAGCTGAGAAATTCTGTTTTGCTGTGAACAGGAAACAGTACAGTTGTCAAACATCTTCATAATGCACATTACTCTTCTATGGGTGCATTAGACGCTAATATAGAGCTGAAGAAAGCAATGTCACCCATGTGGTCTTACATCAACTCCTGACACTGATATTGTGTTCAACAGTTTCACAGCCATGCTGTTTCTGATGAAAACAGTGAAATACAACGCAGTATGATAAGCTGTTGGAGAAGCAAAGAAAACAGACACTTCTGTTGTTAATTTGATTTATTAGTAGAAAAGAAAAGCTCCAACCAAGGCTGCCACTAGCAATTGTGTGTAGGTATTATGTGTATGTGCTATTCCATAAGCATTGTAAAGCAGGGTTTGTCATCTCAGTTCCATAATCTGTACTTTTTAAAATGCGATACATATATCATGACATGTGTGAAAACATATTTTCTGTTTTCCAGAGGAGGTTCAGCAGACCATTGACCGGCTGCTGCGTGCTAAAACATGCATCCACATAGACATGGCTGAGACTGACAGGTCTGCACATACACAAATACACACGTACCAGATGATTCACGCACAGTGGAAATCATAGTGTTATGTATCTTTGGACATGTAAAACTTGTGATTGTAGTGGATGTGTTCGAGAGAGTTTAAGTTGGACTTTCTTTTCCTGACAGGCATGGCTTAATTGTACCTGACAGTCTGTACATGATGGAGGAAGCTGAGTCAGCTCAGGACCCTTTCTTTGGTCTTATGGAATCACACCAACTCCCCAGCCCCTATAAGATACACCAGGTACAGTTTATAATACCTGTACCAGTACAACATATACTGTACGTAGGCAGCCTACATAGTACAGTAAACGTGAGCAGGCTAGATGTATAGTGAACCATTTTGCTCAGGTGTAGCAATAAGAAGCATTAACTAGGTTATGCTAGCGTGAAACAAACTGTAGGGTTGAAGGGGAATTTTAACATAATTTAATTTGTGACTTTTGACACTGCTCTTTACATCAGTAAAGTTATCTAACAATATTTAAGACACTATAAGGCCACACCTGATATGGACCTTTTCACATACCACATGTTTTTAACAGATTAGCACGACTGTCAATATTCTGATAAGACATCAACATCTGCAAGGACGTTATTCTTTCACTGCCTCACACACATATGTGTTATATCCCTCTTTACAACACCTTCATATTCCCACACACAGTAGATCACACCGGATTACTCTCCTCTCACTGTGGGTGTTGTAAATATCTGGCAGACATGGCTGAACTTTGTCCTCGTCTTCTTTCCCTCTGGAAAAACCGCACATGGCCCAAATCAAGAATAGTTGTTGAATAAAGGAAAGGGTTTAGTGAACTGTTTGTAAAGGACCAAAGGCACTGCAACAAAAATATGCATTAATTTTATTGTGTACCAATATAAACATAATGTGAGAGCTATATATTTACAGACCATTTTATATTTCAATAATATTTGATAAGAAATGCATCAAGTATGAGACAGGATATATCCCACCCATATTGTTCACCACAAAGCAGTTTCTTCCTGTTTGTGCAAAAGCGAGAAAAAAGAAAGAAAGAAAGTGAAGTTTTCTTATAACGTTTGTTGTGCTTATTTTCAGACAGACTTTGAGATTGAGGTGGTGAGGTCACAGCCCTCCCTGGTGCCCAGTGCCCACATCACACTTGACATAGAGGGTGAGAATGATATTTGAACATTTGAAAGACTGGAACTGTGTCCCACCGGTATCCCAAAAAGGTTATTCAATAGCAACTGGACTTGTTTTAGTTCCCTAAAGACGTTTCACCCTCCATTCCAGAGCTCTCTCAATTCTGCCTGGTCGGAGTAGGATAACCGTGACCTCGCTGACTGATTTTACTCTAAATATGAATCTAGATCAATCTGATCGTGTTTTGTAGTTGTTCAAGGCTTGAGATTTTTTATTAACTCAGAGTTTCTGAGATAGACATTTACACTCCAGTTAAGAATTATTCTAAAAATGAATCTAGCCTTAATCAGACTTTATCTACTCATAGTACATTAAAAGTGTTTCAGTCTCAGGTGTAATTCAGGCCCAGATTTCATTGTGCCGAACTTCACATTCACCTTGTGCTACAAACATGCTTGGCTCTTAACTTCTCATGCTGTGTTAAAGCAGGTTTCAGGTCACCCCCAGCTGCCATCACCCTGACAGAGAAGGAGCAGATTGTCTTCAGCACCACTGAGGTACAATCTCTGTCAGACACGAGGGACATGCAACATCTCACTCTGTATTTTTAGGTAGAGCAGACTTACTGGTGACACTGGTGTTTGGTACAAGTAGCCACTTATATGCTGGTCTGGGCTTTTACTCATCACATCATGCTGGGTTATAAGAAAACACAACATGCATTAAAGCCGGTGGGTTTGTGGCAATGACACACAAGCTCGTGGAAGGTTTTACTGCTCAAAGGAGGATCAGACATTCTTAGTTTTCAAGGTGATTTTAAATGTATTCTCTTAATAGTGTGTGTAATGCGATGAAATTAATGGGGTGGATAAAAGGTATCTGATGGTTGACTTCTCCACACTGCTCAAAAAAGGAGGAGGTGCAGTATATTGTCAGTCATAAAATGCAGCAGTACCTCAGCACACTGTTGTGAGAAGGTAACACTATTCACCGTGGGCTGATATTGCTCCTCTGGACGGTTCAGCTGTTGAATTTCTTTAAACTTACAAGAAGTCACAAATGATTAACAGAAAATCCATTTGCGTGTCCTTTTTGCTTTTCGCTGAAGCGGCTTTACAGCTGTTAATGACATCAGCAGGGAAGTCCCACAGCAGTAAGATCGTCAGCTGATAAAGTCCATTTTTGCTTGATAGGATGTGACCTAATTGCATCAGCCTGCACTCAGTTTGTTTACAAAGATACGCGGGTCACATCTCTGTTGTCTTCTGGTTTCACTCCTCTGCTTTAGGTTTATTTTTGTTTTGCATTTAAAAATGTTGTAATGTCTTTATAGATAATTCTGATTCTGTTGTTGCTGCTATTTCCTGCTCTGTTTGTCACATACAATACTTATCACTGTAAACACTAAACAGAGCAAACCCTATTGCCTCATGTCTTCATTCTGTCATCGTGTCCCTTGTCTCCGTTTCTCTGTTAGCATTTTGAGGGAGATGATCTTCCTGAAGCCACAGCTACAGACATTGACCTGTTGTTGGATCAACCGGACCAGTTCTATAGAGGTGTGGGTTTCTGTTCCAAACACTGTGTATGATAAGCATTGCATATGCATAGCCTGGTGTCATTCTGCAGCTCTGCAGTAATATCAAAGATCCAGGAAGAGTCCGTGTCAGTGTGTTGCTCCCATAATAGATCAGCACCAGTCACGTTCTGTGGTTGTTTGACAAAACATTTGTACACAGAAAAATGTGTGCATTATGTACATGTGTGCTCGGCAGAGGTAGAGGAGATGCGGACTGAGGAAAGGACTTGGGAAGGTGAAAAAGCCATGTCCTCTATTGACCAGTGAGTATTGGAACTTTAAATTGTCCTCCAGTAGATCCACACCTCTGAGATCACCTTCAGGCATGGCTCATGTCATGGTGGTTTTAGTCTGCTCTGGTCTGTGTCTGTAAGCACAGTCCCTTGTTGAGCACAGGAGTCAGCTGTGGTTTAGATTGTAAACAAGTGACTCAATGTATTTAGTCATTAAGTTAGTGTATAATTAGCTCGACCTGTGACAACAAACATGGCAGATTAATCTATATGTGTGTGTTTTGGTTTCCAGGCTGATGGAGACGGTACTTGGAGCAGAGCGGGACAGTGAGTGGCTGCCGCACGAGGAGCCTGCAGAGGTTCCTCTGGCAGCTGCTGCTCAAGAGATGACCCCACTGCAGGTCAACATGCCGATTCCCCCCTCTGAGAGAGAGGGAGAGCAAATGACGGAAGGTTCCTGTGAAGAGGTGAAACATGGGTGAAGCTGCCTATTCACGAGTTTGTGCAGTGTTAGTTTTGTTTGTCCAGTAAAAAACTGCTAAATGAATGGGTTTAATTTAATGTTTATGTCAGTGCCTGGTGCACTACCAACAAATAATTAAGCACATATACCCATCAACATGTTTTGGATTATCAGAGACAAGTTAACATAACCTTCTCTTTCTGCATTTCAAAATCTAACATGAAGGAAACAGTGCGAGAGATTGGTTGTTGTGACAGTTGTCCTTGATTAAATTTTCATTACACACTTACGCACAGAGGTGTGTTAGTGCATAGATGTTTAGCTTCCAATATATGTCCTGGAGCTGCGATGTTATGAAATCATTCAAGATGTTTCTCACTCTGCGAAGCAGGTGGCTGCTCCTCCTCTCAAGAAGCGTGTTGGCGTTCGCAGACGTCAGTTGGTCTTTGCAGACCCTCAGGTCCAGATATCTAACAAAGCAATGAAGGATCAGATTGAAAACCCACTGACCGAGACACAAGAACTGGTAATTCATCAGAAATATATGGTGTCATAGGTTTTCCGTCATTTGGATTGAGGTTGAAGATGTAACGTTTGCATAGATTTTGAAGTTATGTGCAGCCTCTCACATATTCTAACACTTTAAAACGTTGTCACGCTCTCAGTTATGCATCATAAACACACACCATACCAAGTGCTGTACACTGATGCACACACATGCTCGGTCTTTTAGTTGAAAGGGGATCAAAGGGTCATTGACACTGACCAGTAGTATTTTCAGTCTTCTGTCAGCTTTTACGTAATCAAAGTCTTACCATCAAAGTTAATTAAATCCAACTCTCTGGTGCATCCTGCTCTCTCAGCTCACTGCAACAGTGCTCATCGATTTTTCTTTTCTTCTTTCCCTTTTATTTCTTGCTTCCTTCTTTAATTTCCTCTGAGATCTTGAACCCCTTTTTTCTCTCGGTCCCTATCCACAGTGTACTCTG
The DNA here is from genome assembly GCA_032270685.1 of Microctenopoma stevenorrisi. Taxonomy (NCBI): domain Eukaryota; kingdom Metazoa; phylum Chordata; class Actinopteri; order Anabantiformes; family Anabantidae; genus Microctenopoma; species Microctenopoma stevenorrisi. Next base: position 20,818,579 of record JAUMTR010000012.1, read on the forward strand.
ATAGAGCAGGACTCCTGTTGAATCTGTACCATCACGGTAATGTTTTTTTCTTCTTAGTTCAAGGTGTTGCTAGACTTACCAACCTTGACCAAGCGAGCCACTCCTGCCCAGCTCTTTAGCGCCCCCTGTGGATGTAAGTACCACTTTACCACTGGCTGTTGAATCACTTCCAATATCGACGTCAGCTGTTGTAAATGATTTTATGCTGCCTGGTAAAGCAGCAGTTATTCTGGAACTGTTGACCACTGTTTCTCTGTAGCCTGGGCCCAACTCGGCCACACATCAGTTTTGGAGAGTTTGTCAATCTCGCACCCAAAGCCATTCTGTTTTCATCAACAGCCATAATTCAGTGGGAGATAGTTGGAATTACAGTGATAATGATTGGCCCTGGTTTCCTGAAAAGCCAGTTGTGCCGGCCACTGTCCTTTGACCTGAGCAGATACAAGAACCGGAGATATCTGATCTTGAATTTAGAGACGATAATATTCAAGAACTGGTGAATGATGTCAGAGAGTGGTATGCGTTTGTGTTAGAGGTGCAAACCTCAATGGATGTCCATGTTTGTGCAAACTAAATTAGAGTAAAGTACATAATTTCCTACTTTAGAAACTCGACTTAAATCATTCTAAACGTAGAAGGCATTCCTTATCTGCAACAACCCTGAATGTAGCAGTTACTCATCAGCTCTGGTGAGGAAAACACAAAAAAGTAACCAAAGCCTACAATTTGACCCCTCTCCAGCCCTCCTCCATACAGACCTTCAGTCACTATGGAAACAGGGTGCCTTGGTCATCGTGTTGCCTGAAAATGGGGAAAAACACGGAGTGGAGGAGGAAGGAGAAGATGAGGAGAAGGAGTCTGAGCAGGACAGAGAATTACTAAGGACAGAGAAAAGGAAGAGGAGACACTCAAGCATGAAGGAGGTGAGTCTGTGTGAAGCTACTCTGGTGAGAACACAGTAAATATTTTTACCAGCATCCACTTTAATGCAAGATGTGAGTGAACACTCTTATATTATAGGTACATTAGCCAGCAGCACTCCAGTCACAGCCTGCCAGCTGAGCTTGTTCACTTCAGTGGTGACACAGATTCAATTAGAAACTCTTTTCTATCCCTCTGTCTCCTCAGATATGCAGCGAGTCTGGACTGCTACCTGCTGAGGACTCATGTAGGAATTCCCCCCCCTTTTTCAGACTTGTTACATGTATCTCTTTAATATATTGATTATATAGCACAATAACAACAACAACAACAAACAATGACTTGGAGTTGATGTATGTGCGTTTTTTTCTTTCTCTGTGTGTTTGCGCAGCTGCATTAGACGTCATCCCTGACGTGTCCAAAGAAGACAAGTCTGTGAGCGATGTAATCACACCAGTCAGCAGATGGTGAGTCTTGGATGCAGAGAAAGCTAAATGGATAAAGAATAGATGATTCAGTGTGTGTGTGTGTGTGTGTGTGTGTGTGTGTGTGTAGGTCTCCACAGGAGGAGGCCCCACCATCAATGGAGCCTATTGCAGAGGAAAACATTGAAATGCCTGAGGCTCACACCGAAAGCAGGGACATGCTGAGGTGCCTCACACAACAACACACAGTCACAAGAAAGCTCACACACACACACACACACACACTCATGTAAACTGACTGAGTTATTTTTCTGTACATCACTGAAAGAGGTTTAAGAAAAGCGTTTTTTAGAGGCACAAGCTTATGTAAAACAAATGATAGTTTAACTTCCAGACAACTTCACCTGGATGACTGAGAATCTTCACAGCGTAGTGTGTAGTCTTGATTTTCTCTGATGGGAATTTCTTTTTTAGCTGGCTCCTTTCCAGCCAGCAGCAGTTTGGACCAGTCACCTTTGATTCGCTGCTGCCCCCAGAGGCCAACCGCACCACTGCAGCTCACGTTCTCCACAAACTGCTGGGTGAGAAGACTAACATGCATGAACAAATGTTAACCATGAGGGGCTCTGCGATCAGTATTAGTGACCCTAATTCAACTTTTAGACAGTCAAAACTTACATTTAGGCCCAGGGGAACAGTTCACTGGAAGGTTTTGAGCTTCTAATATTAAACTGTATTAGACTTGTATCTCTGTTTGCTCAGTGATGTGACATTTCTCCTTCTCAGAGCTGTTATCTGCTGGACAGGTGTGTGTGCATCAGACTGGACCATACAGCAACATTACTTTAAACCCTGCAGCGTACAGGATGACCTCCTGAACACACTCACACATCTACAGTGACCCTCTCTAAGGCTTTATGTAGTTAGTTTAATTTGTGTATTTTTTCTGTCCACACCCTGTGAGGATAATGAATTTCATCCCGTTACCTGTTAGTACAAGTCATCTCATCAGTCACGTGTTTATGTTATTAGTTAAAGCACTGATGACCAGATGACTGCATTTTAACTTGTTTTAACTCATGAGGGTATAATGTGGGACTGTATTCATTTGCTGATTTTACCCATTTTAACCTGTTTAAGTTGTTTTATGGTTGTATTTTTACACACCAAGTTTAGTGACGTTACGTAATTTATATACTAGCAAGTAACTAATCTTTTTAAAAGTTTAGATTTTCTTAAATTTGACTGATTTTAATTACCAAGCACCACATGTAGTTTTTAACCTTTTTACTTATTCTGACTTAATGTTTTAATGAATGTCATTTTGTCAGTGGAACAGCACATTGTTGTTGTTTCCTACCTCTAAACACAGAGAAAGATCAGATTAAAGTGTTCAACAGTATTCTCTCTTACAGAGACATCATTTTAACTTCTACTGATCCTTCAGATTCAGGAAAATAAAAATAACTTACAGCATCATAAGGACGTACCTGCATTTATTTCTCTGCTTCCATCAAACTCCAGACTGTGTCTCTGAACACTCAGTTGTCCAGGTTTGGCTCTCTCAAAACCTGGTTTTTAAGTTCTTGAAAAGGATTCAGTTCTGAGCATATGAAGCCTGCAACAAAACAATTCCAGTTGCCACTGAACATAATTTATGGGACACGCCTAAAGTGTTTGCTAGTGACACACTGCTGCTCTGTGTGTTTGTGTATGTGGCACCTCACTGTGACTGCGAGGCTGAGTCAAGGTCAGTGCTGCAGTCGGAAACAGTTGATTTTACTTGATGCATTCAGGCTGCAGAAGTGTCCTTTTCCACGTCCAGTTTTTGATACAAGAATACAGCATTAGAATTTGCTACTTTGGTCTTACGGTGTTCCTCACACAAACAATTTACAACAATTCCACATCTGCTGTCACAAAATGTGGCTTCGTGGGCTGAACAGAAATTCTACTAGTCCAACAAATCAATGAGAAAAAAGCTCCACAGTCATGATCCTCAGGGTCTAAAAGGAACCTTTTTCATGAGAATAATTCTGAAAATAAATGACTATAGTTGCGTTAATGAGCAGAAAAACTGACCTTCAGTTATTTGACCTCTTAACGCTACATTTCCAAATCTCTACATCACCTGGGTCTCTGCACAGTGCTGACGTAAGGCTGGGATCAGTGATTTATTGTGGCTGACCATGGAATGTGACATGCAGAGTCCAAAGTGCTACCGTGCTTTAGCTACAAGAAAACACATACATGGTCTTACACGGCAAATCCCTGCAGCGACACATTTTTTGAAAAGCTGAAAATGTAACAATGTGATGCAGACATTAACCTCTTGTTCTAAACTGTCAGAGGAGTGAGAGAGAGGGCACAGGACAGGAGGAAGACAGTGATGAATGGAGGTGAAGATACGTGGGTGTGCATCATTTGATTACAGTCATAAATCTGTCACAGAACCTGAAGTGACCTTTTGACATAATCAGATTTGTTCCGTTTGAAATGTAAGTATCGATTCTAAACCTTAAATATCAAATATTTCTATGGTGACTGCTTCCACTGTTTATAGTATAAAAATGCTCGACCAGTCTCGATGGTCACACTGATAATCCATAGACACCAGCACACGTCCATCACTCCGACACTAATAAACCTAACATCCGAGTGACACATAACACATGTTCAAACCAAGCCAGGAGGCACAACTCAAATATGCAGCACACACACTCACACTTTCCAGAACCCGTAACCATCAGAGGAGGCTGAGCTCAGAATCACCAGTCCCCCACAGAAGAGCAAAGCAGGCAGTGTGTGCTGTGAATAAAGCGCTGGACACAGAAGGGTGCAGACAGCTCAGCATCAGTCACAGAGATAACACAAAGACTCTAGAGGCAACGGATCAGTCTTTTCTGAGATACCGATTGGAAAGTCAAGCTGGCAGCAAACGAGACAAAAGGCTTGTCGGAGGACAGAGAGGCCAACATGCAGCAGGTCAACGAAGGACTGGACAGGTCAGCTGGGAGGGAGTCCCTCAGGTCACATGGCAACATGGTGCGGGTCAAACTAGACTGGGATGTCCCCATGTCAGTGACACTGCCCATCCAGGTGCAGCCTGACGCTGCGCACCAACCCTTCCCCTTCCTGGACACGACGCTGGCCGACCTGGGCATCCAAGAGTGAGTCCGCCGTCAACACGAGCAGCATTAAAAAGGTCTTTTATTGGGTTTATTACCAAGTGTTTCCATGTTGTGCGCCCAGGTCAGAGGTAAAGGAGAGGGTGGTGTGGGTTGACACTAAGAAGACACAGGTGAAGAACAAAGCAGGGAAGATGAAGGAGAAGGAGACCACCGTTCTAGAGGTGAAGTCATTTACAGTTTCTTTGTGCTGATGTGCGTGGATATAAACAAAAGTTTAATGGAGTGACGTGAATTGATATTAACAGCAATGCTTCTCTGGCAGGTGAAGGTAAAAGCCCAGAGGCCAGGAGATAAACAGCTCCAGGAGGTCCTGTACAGCACTGAGGTCCACACTGACCGCTCCTTCTGCCGCACTGGAATGAACATCCAGCCATGGAGATGTACAGGTATCCACCAGTGAAGCTGTAAATATAACCCGCGTTGGCTTGGTTCCTTTTTTTTAAAGAACGTGTTAAGTTGTTCTTGGCAAAATATTTGCACAATCGTGGCTTAAATGTCAGTCAGGTGAACTGCCATGACTCATGTGCATCACAGTGGCGAGTAAGAACCTCAGGCACTGAAGTGACATCATCGCAAAAGCATCACATCAGTATCCAAATGAAAGCTTGAAGGAATTTGTGAAAAGCTGATGAACGTGCTGCTGCACTGCTTGATATTTTCTTCTGTTATTGTTTGTTGAGCGATAGAAAACAACGTTCTGTGTCTGATGCCAATAACAGAAACAGTGACCTGTATAACACCCACAGAGCAAACTGCTGCTGCGAATGAGAACATGCTGATAAATGTGTGTTCTTCTGTCCGTGTCAGGGGAGAAGCCGACGCAGATCATGATGGTTCTGGACATGGAGAACCAGCAGGCTGACGGCACCGAGGCTCAGGAACAAAGGGAGATCTGAGGAGCGATAAGGAATCACCATGATCCAAAACAGGGCAGCAGTTTAATATCAAGCTGGCCGTGAAACCCGTCGCGGTTGTGCTATTGCGTTATGTTTTTGCTGCATTAGTAAAAATATGTGTAAAGTTCTATTAGATAATAACACAGTGGTTGACAGCAGGTGTACGGAGGGTAAACAAAGTGCTTTTTTAATCACTGCTGAGTGTGGACCATCACTTTCATATATTATTCAGTTAGTGAGCTCTGGTTCATGTCTGCAGAATTTAGAGTTAATAGTTCACAGCGTTACACTTTTAATGGGAATGAAAGATTCCACTCATACAGAGATCAACCTCACACTCAGACGGCAAAGTCGTTGAGTCTGTCAGAACAGTGACAAAAAGGGCACAGGAGCAATTCATATTAGCACTTTACGGGAACAAAATGCAATGGCACCAACGTAGCATGGTGGGCCTGGAACTCTTAAAATAATTCAACTTAAACACAGCATGCAAATAAGCAAATAAATTAAAACTTTAGCCAAAGGCAAACTGCTGAAATTAATAATAACTATAATGGATTGGTTGAAGTGCTGTAGAAAGTCCACTGTGGGGAATAATTGTCCCATTTCCATCTACAGTATAAAAAGTTAATGTTCTGGAAGGAGGTGTGGGCTACAAGGCAGAGATGGCTGCACTGAGTTTGGCCTGATGCTCTGCAGGAAGTGAGCTCACAGCTGCCTGGAAGTCGGCCGAGTGGTGCTGGGCTAGTGCTTTCATCAGCATGGCCAAAGTGTTCTGGTTGTCTGTGGACAAGCCAGAAAGGAAAGAGTTAAGGGATGACAGACTGAAGACAAATTGCTAAAAGAGGACTGTATTAGAATAGAGTGCTGTGCAGAGTCTGACTGTGGACGTGCAGCGAGGAGTAGCTTTACATATGGTCACTATATTTCAACCCTTTATCAATGTTTTTGAAGGATAAACAGCTCTAACGAGTTCTGACTGTTTGTAAACATTCACCTTGATCAACGTCGTTGTTGACCAGGACGTGACTGGAAGCGGAAATGATGGGCTTCATTAGCTTGACAATCTGAAAAAGGAAATAAAGATTTCAATAAATGTGATAATATGTAAGGGAATCAGTGAAATCAACACACCCAACACAGAATTGCACATTTTCGTACCCTAATAACTGACAATAACATCAGCTCTTGAATTTTGAAGTTAATATTTCACATCTGCGATTGAAGTCCTGTTGTGCACATGTTTTGTAAAAAAGAATTTTAATTAAAATAGTCTATGTACTGTGTATTTTAACACCCCAACACTTGATATATATGAAAAAAGGTGTACCAGAGCAGGACTGTGCGTGTAGAGCATAGCCAGGCATTTGAACACTGTCTTGTTCTCCTCCATGTCCTCTTTGAGTGGAAGACGGGCCACCAGAGCAGGCACAACCTGTCGGAGAGCACTGTGTGATTAGACTGAACAACCTACACAGTAAAAATAAGTTATAGTACCATCTAGTCAGGAAGTGTAAACTGTAACCATACCTGCTCCAGAGGAACAGCGTCCACGTTGCTAATGATCATCCTGCAGAGGGCAGCACACAGGTTGTCAATCACCCTGAGGTCTGACTCTTTGACCAGCAGGTTGGAAAACACAGACAGCATCATGGGGTAGTCTCTGGAACAGAGTCAGCTAAGGAAGAGCTGCGTGTGATGTGTATTCACAGTGTTATACACTTAGATACAACACAAACACATGGGGATAGGATGGAAGGATACGTTACAATGATGGGTCCAGCTGCTTGAGCCAAACATCCCAGTCCAAACACACTGTTGTTGCGAACTTCAGGATCACTGTCCCTCACTCCAGCTACTAGCACAGGGAGCAAACGATTGGACAGTCGCCCTGCCAGTTTCTGACCCCCGGCCACGTTCACAAGTGCATCAAGGATCTCTCCAATAGTACCCACAGAGAAGGAGCGGTCTGCCACGGTGCATGAGGATTTCTTATAAGAAGGGGGAGAAAAATGAGGTTAGAGCTTTTCTAAATCATTCAGCAGCTGTTCTGTCATTATTTTTATTATCTAAGAGGGGGTGTCGGAGTGATGTAAACCCAGACTCACAGCTTTGCTCATGATGAGAGGCAGCAGTTCATTGAGGAAGGGGGCAAAGTGATCTGCAGGGACCGAGGAGGCTACCAGCGGAATTCCCTCTCCAGCAAACTCCTGCAGCATGGCGTCATACTCTGCCTGAAACAGACAGCACATCAACAGTGAACAATGAGCAGCGTGTGCACATGGACCCACTAACCCATTCACTGTTACAGCAACAATAATCCCAACTCATATGAACTGAAGTAAAATGATGCCAACCTGCTGGTCTTCCTCATCAGCTTCATCGTCGCCACCATCCTGACAAACAGTCTGAATAGACAGAGAGATAAGCAAAGAGTTGCTTGCATGACTGTCGCCCAGGAAATATTTCTGTTCTTGTTATGGTTTCATCAGTCTTTGCTTTAACAAATGACGCAGATTCTCCACTCGTCTCTCCTCTTACCTTTTTCTTGAGCACGTCGCGGATGACATAACTGATCTCCTTAAGGCGTGAAGGATTCCTGAAGACCTCTTCCTTGCAGGACTTGATGACGTTGTTCATAGATTCCAAGATGCCCATCACAACCTGGCGCTCGTTCTCTGTGCGAACGGTTTCCAAGAAGCAGGGGAGCACCACATCCAGCAACTTCTGCAGGGCTGCAGCAGGGACCAGACAAAGTTAAAATAATGATCTGCAGCTGCACTCACACTTGTTTGGTAAACATCCAAGTCATCTGGCCTTTACATACTCTATCATTACTGAACTACTTGCACTGATAATGCAATGGTATTTAATCTTAGAGCCAACTCGTTGTTTGGGCTGACTTCAGCTTAATCAGACAACAGTGCTGTAGATTCACCCTGGTTATTGGCGTCAGTAGGATTATCCTTCCACACTTTGTGCTGAGCTCGGCAAAACTGGCCCATTGCTCCAAATGCTGCCCTGCGGACGTCCTCGTGGGGAAACTAGGGATGGACACAAAATACAATACCAAGGCAGCACTGCACAGGACAAACACGCACACTTTTAAAGCTGTGCATCCCTATTCAACAATCAGCCTACTGACTCGATACTGACACATCCCTTAATATCAGATGCACTCAGCCATTATCTACTGTGTTCACAGAAACAGACAATGTGCCCTCTACAGCCCAGTGGGTACACACAAACACACACTGACTTACATCTCTCATCTCATACACCTGCTGGAAGCTGGACTCCAGGAAGGGCTGGAAGGCAACGCTGTCAAGGACAGCCACAGAATTGTGTGTTATTACAAATATACTCAGAGAAATGTCAGAAACAGAGTTGCAGCATTTTAAGATGTAACCAAAAATCGAATAATCTGATGCCAATTTTGTGTGGATAGAATCAAACAGGAAGAGAAACACTAAATAAATAAAAGACTCGTTCCTTTTTTAACATCCATTACCCAGTGCTGAAGGCGATCTCTCCCAGTGCATCACAGGCGTCCTCCTTCTCATCTATGTAGGCATTCTCAACACTGAACCTGACAGATGAGTGAGAGTGAGAGAGTGTGTGAGTGAGAGAGTGTGTGAGTGAGAGAGTGTGTGAGTGAGAGAGTGTGTGAGTGAGAGAGTGTGAGAGAGAGAGAGAGTGTGAGAGAGAGAGAGTGTGAGAGAGAGTGTGAGAGAGAGAGAGTGTGAGAGAGAAAGAGAGTGTGAGAGAGAAAGAGAGTGTGAGAGAGAAAGAGAGTGTGAGAGAGAAAGAGAGTGTGAGAGAGAGAGAGAGAGTGTGAGAGAGAGAGTGAGAACAATCGATTGTGTAGCTGGGTTTGAAAATATTGTGAGCGAGTGTGACGTCTACCCTGCAACATCATGGATATCCGTCTCTGGCTCATCTTCCAGAAAGTCAACCACATCTTTTTCTTGTTCTTCAGTCTCATCGTCGTCGTCGTCATCATCCAGCAGAACAAATGACTTGTCTTCCTCAAGGTGTGCCTGAACAGGTAAAAGGAAAAATCATGAACAATGAAACTATGCAGAATGTTTTTCATTGTTCGGCTGAGTGAGTTGTGTTCATGTTCATGTTCTTGTACCGTGATGCCCTCGTTAGACTTCAGGGCCAGCAGCATGACTGTGGTGATGGCAGTGAGGTGAGGAGTCAGGCAGTCAGGGCTGACTGTAGATACAGCAGAATACAGACTGTACCTGACAGAGGGAAAGATGGAGAGAGAGAGGTGAAGAAGAGCTCTCTCACACAGAGTTGGTATGGGCCACTAGGTTACGTACGTGCAGCGTCTCAGATCAGGGTCATCAATGGTGTTGGTAAGGTTGAGGCCCAGCTGAATACACTCTGCAGCGAGTGGGCTGAAAACATCTTTGCCGATTGTACGGGCCAGCACAGAGAGAGTATCTGACAGCAACGACAAAGCAAGATCAACATGCATCCTTTCATTCACGCTGTTGAGGCTGTGGGTGAGCCAGAAGCCGTTTACGTAAACTCGGTACAAAGGAAGGTAGAAAGTAAAGAAATGGTGTGATCAGAGTGCTAAATATGTTTCTGTCCTGAATACATCAATACTACCGTACTTTAGATGGTAATATACTTACCCAACGACTGAGTTTGCAGAGATCTCATTTCCTCGGTGGTGGTGGTCAGAAAGCCCTTGAGGCTTTCAATGACTGGAGTGAAGTAGGGAACCAGTAGTTCTTTGGCAGCATTGGCTAATGAGACAGTGATTCCCAGTTAGGCCAGAGTCATTTCAGCATCACTAACGTAATAATACCAATTTGTATCTGCAGGTCGTCACTCCAACCCACTCACTGCTCAGCTCAACAAAAACCTACATTTACCAACTGGTTATGAACATCTAACCGTTTTACTTGGAAGAATAAATGTGTTCATATTTTCTTGTATCAGATGAAATGTGACAGCCTCTTACCTATGGCACCAATGGCCGACACAGCAAGCTCTTTTATTTTAAGGTTTTCCGTGTTGTTGAGCGCAGACAACATAGTATCCATCAGGGTGGCAAGGTAGGGCTCAATATCAGATCCTGTTAGAGGGGAAAATGGAGAGACGCAGGCTTAATTCATTCGTTTGAGAGTAAGGGGGTTTCATTTGTGTCTGTAGACATGTTACGCGACCTCTTGTGGTGGTCAACATGGGCAGACTGTACCTAGTTGGTGACTTATAATTCTAAATTTTAGTTTACCTAGGTTCTCCATAAAGTTCTCTAGCGCGTAAAAGGCTTTGGTGACGTGTCCGGCTTTGGCTTGGTTCAAGGACGAAAGGTATCCCAACAGCAAAGGCATCAACTCTGCACAGTATTTACTCACTTCAGGCTGGGAAGCAGAAAGGGACAGACAAGTGAACAACACAAAACAGAGACAACATCATATGTTCTATTTCAAGTCTTTGCATGTGTTTGTGTGCGTTTCCTGATTCACCTGTAAATGCTCAGAGAACTGTCCGAGGGCAAAGAGGGCAGCACTGCGCACCACCTGATTACTGTCAGAAAGATTTCGGCACACTGTCTGCAGCATTGATGAGAGCATCCTAAAACATATACAGATAAATACACTCACGTTCTGGTCACTGTTAGTCAGCCAACCATACCACGGGAGACTGGCTACAAAAATGACACTGCCTCACACAAAATATGACTCTTAGACTCTACTAAACCTACTTGGTGCGTATGTGGTCGGCACATCCTTCAGCCAGCACAGCAAGACACATGAGTCCCCCCTTCTTCTCATATGGCTTTTCACTGGCAAGGCAGGTCTGGGCAAAGGGCATCTAACACCATGATGCATGGTTAAAACGGAATGGTAGGGATGTAACGGAGCCTAAATGTTCGAATCTAACTTGTAACTCTTGATAAAGTTCAAAGTTCACCATAACATCAACTTACCACTTGTTGAAAGAGCTTCTCAGGGGGCATATGAAGTGCCATGGTGTCAATTATCTAAATATATAATATACAAACAACCATGTGTTAAACTAATGTTTTACTCCAAAGTGAATCTACTGAAGTTGCTGCATTGTACATTGTTTCACAACAGCAAAGCACATAGTAGATGAACACCTGAGCTGCACAGTGTTTGGGATTGTCATTATCTGTGCCATCCCCGCTGTCATCTTCCTCATCCTCTGGGTCCTGCTCACCAGGTGGAGGAGCTGCAGTCAGTACTGGGAAAATTGCCTGCAGGATGGGGTTCAGCAGCTTTTGCTTCAGCACAGTCTACAAAACAGAAGAGAAAAATAATACAGATTCTGAATTTTTTATTTGGCAGGTGCTTTATTTATGGTCTGGTACCTGACACTGAACAAGAAACATGTAAAAAGGTAAAAAAGTAAAAAGTTTCCATTTCTGGTTTACATGCTATTTTACTTTTCAATGAATTACGCAAACTCAACAGATGCTTTTTTTATCTGTGCATCTAATAGTTATAACGTGATGGTGTTCTCAGAGCTAACAGAGTACTGAGAGAAAACAACTCACCAGCTCGGACTGCATCGTGACAAACACACACTTCCTGTTCCTGATGCTCATCATTTGTGACACAATAACAGACAGATTTCTTTATAGTAGTGGAGGGGTGACTTTACCTTGCTCTTCAATTTGATGAGGAAGGCGATGCAAGAGAGAGCCTTCACCCGCAGAGAGTTGCTAACAGTGGTGTCACTGCCAACCTGACACAAACATTCAGGTGAAACATACATTGTTAAACTTTGTATGAAACACCCTTTGAGCATTCAGATGTTAAGAGACTAGTGGTTAATTCAGAATACATTTAAATCACAACACAGAACACATTTAACACCTACCTCTAAGCAAAAACGAACAATGTCAGCAACATGAGGGACGATGATGGACACCTCACTCTCCATGAGCTCATTGAACACCTCCATGGCTTCACTGGCTTGGTGCTATGCATCATTTAACATGTGTGATTAAGTGAAACTCTTGAGCAGTAAGAGAAATAAATCTTAAATAGCTTACTATTCACCTGATCGGCCAGGATGAGGTGTTTCAGAGCAACTATCAGACTTGGGATGAGGGAGCGCATCTGGTTCTGCAGGGGAGCAAAAAGGGTGTTCAAAATGACTATATTACAAAAACAATTTAAGCTTTGGTTGCAGCTTATTTAAATTGGAATAGGTAATGTGTGGCAAAAAAAACATATCTATCTATTCTGTAATGGTTTAAATATATATAAAATCAGTGTCTGAAGATAGTTGGTCATCAAGGTCATGATTTTTGCTCTGCAGTGAGCTCTGAGATATCAAAGAGAAACAGTAAAGCTGCCTCACCATCTCTTCTGAACCAGTGTATGCGGTTATGGCTGTGAGGGTGAGAATGCAGTAGTACAGGGCTGTTGGGTTGTTATGATCCTGTAGCACTGTACTAAACAACTGCAGCAGCTGGCAATACTGAGGTTTGAAAGGCTCGGGGTTGGAATCCACCACTTTATTCAGCAGCAGGAGGCCAACCTATAACGACACAAGAGTGGTGACATGCCAAAGCTATTTTAATTTTTTTAATTCTCATAATTATTTACTTGGAACAAATTTTAACTCATGAAATGACTCAGTAATAGATATAAGACACAATCTGTAGTAAAGTATGTTGGACATGTCAGCGCACCATTAGGATTATTACATTAATCGGGTATTACAAGATATAAGTTAAATAAGTAAATACAGTTCTGTGAAAAGGAATTTGCCCCCTTCCTAATTTTTTTAAATTTATTTGCATATCTGTCACATCTAAATGATTCCTGTGTGCCAGGACAATTCCCCTCTAAACCCAATAGCTGGTTGTATGTGGCAAAAATTGCAATCAATTGTTTGTGACAACTGGCAATAAGTCCTGGTGCACTCTTCTTTGCAGAACTGTTTTAATTCAGCCACAATAGGGGTATCTGAACCACCTTTTTCACAGCATTTTAGTTTGAGTCACGTCTGGACTTCGTCTAGGCCACTCCAAAACCTTTGTTTAGATTATTTTAATGATCGAATAAGAGGTGGACTTGTTTTTGATACTTGTCCTGCTGGCCGAGCAGTTTTGTACAGCTTTTTTTTACAAATCATCATTTAAAAACTACATTTAAAAAAAAAAGGAAAATGTATGTATTATAAAAAAAAATTCATATAGGTGTGAAAAATACACTAAATAAATATCAGTAAAAGGGCAAATATGTTTTCACAGCACTCTACATAAACCATATCTAAATATCTAGCCATGGGACTAGTACCTGTCTGTCATGAGGGTTGCTGCTGTTGGTAGATTGATTGAGGAGTTGCAAAAGGGCAGGCCAGCTCTCTGGTGTCTCATGTTTAACCATCACTGCGCAGAGCTGAGAGAGTGAGTGCTGAACTGTGTGTCTGCGAAACAGAGATAAACAAGAATTGTATTAAATACATTACATTTATTACCATGGCTAACATATGTAGCGTTGGCACAAGCATCATTAGTGTCAACAAGCTTCATAAATGGAACATTTAGTATATTTAAGTAAATATTGATGTATAGTGGAAGTACGCTTACATTTTTCTATTTAGGTGAAAGTCCACACCCCAATATTACATAAAGCACAAAAAAGTTTGAAATTTCTTCTTTCTTTTAAAAAAAAAAGTTAAATTAGCTGCTGTTGATAACAAATGTAGAAAGTACCATACAAAAGTAACATAAAACGGAAATACTCCAGTACAGTACAAGTAACTCAAAACTGTAATCAAGTACAGTACTTGAATGTACTTAGTTACTTACCACCTCTTGTTATGATAACATAGACTAAGTAACTTACTCTGATTCCTGCATGAAGGCCTGTAACACCATTGCCTTAAGGCTGTATGAATAAAGGAAAATACCATAATTAAAATCACTTTTAACGTCATTTCAAAAATAACATCTGGGTGTAGTATTAGAAAAGTGTGAAACTCTTTGAGCAAACCTTTCTCTATCATTAGGATTAATCTTCTTCCAGTGCTTCTTTACTCTCAATCTTAGCATCACTGTAGCTGACTGCCGAATCTAGATTTACCGGGTCAAAAGAAGAAGACAGTGGAAGTACTTAACTTAAATAAAAGCGCACAGGGACAAGAGCCGACACTCATAACTACTTCAATTATATAGCAAAAAGTCACAAAATGTCAGTCAAAGAACAGTATGTTATTGTTAAACCCTATTAGCAGAGAATTAAAGTAGCCCAGCCTAAAAATACTGATGTTATAACCAAAACTGGTTATTAAAAACCATATTGAAGACGTTTAAAAGAAGATGTATGACAACTAAATATTTATGTGACTTATTATGTGAAATCATAACCATCTCCAATTAGAGTTCACACTATTAAAACAAGATCACAACAATGAAATACTATGTATTTTAAACTGAAATGATAATATAAGGTCCAATTATCAAAATAACAATAATAAAAGCATTAAGGATAACTGTATGATGGGGAGTCATGGGCGCGGATTTACTTTAAACCAAGATTCCAGGTTTCCTCAACAGTTGTCACAACGTTTAACTGTGGCTTAATATTAATCTGGTCATTTAAGAAATAATACAGTCCATATGTACATCAATTTATGTTGGAAGTAGTAAAGAATCTGATGAGAAACAGCATAAAAGCAGGATAGAATCATGTAGGATTATCTGAACTCACTCATTCTCACACACATAATACCTGGGAGTTTTGGGAACCAGCCATGACAGCACACAGGGCTGGTATAATAGCTGGGTCCTTGAAGCTTTGTTTCAGCTGGGCTGTGGCCTAAATGGGGACAACAGAGATCAAACGTGAACTGGCTGAAGGAAGACTGACTGTAAACATTGTTGTAAAGGTCAATCCCTGCTCTCCTTGTCAACATGAAGTCACCTTAACTAAGGCACTAATGCAGTGGTGCTAAACATCATGACTGGCGTTAATGGTTTGACAGTCAGCAAGCCGTTAACTTAGCTAGGGCAACTAACGTTAGCTAAATCCAAGCCAGTTACATTTTATACACTGTCAATGTACATCCTTGATATCCAAGAAACTGTTCATTCAAACAAAGTTATTTGTGGCTTTACCTGCTGAATGACCGCATTGTCTGGCTGCGTCAGCTGTAAAAGTATTTCCTCAAGTTTCTCTGTCATTTTGCCAGTTGAGTCCACTCCGGTTCAGCTAATGGGTTGTGACGTTTATATTTATAATAAAACCGAACCGATCCTCGAGTCACACGGTCACCAGCAAGCTGCAGCTGTCAGATGTGTAAATAAGGTATCCTAAACGGGCAACGTCGTGAAAATTCACTCAGAAACAGTCGGTCGTGTGTGACAGACAGTTTCAAGAGGCGACACTGACAGATCGGAATTCGGGCTGTACCGTTGATGCTTCAACTGGCAGCACGCGGGACAGAACCGGCCACGAGTCCACGTGAGTTCAGTTAAAGGGAGCAGCAGCTTCGACCGGGGTTTTCAGTCTGAGGAGCAAACACACAGCGCCCACATGCGGACAGGAGGGCGCAGGGTACAATGCTCCAATCCAGCAATATTCCTGCATTTATCATCCAATTTAATGCCCGAGATAGTAGATCTACGCAGAAAAGTCTAACTAATATAATACTTATATATACTAATATATGTAAAAGATTAATCTATTTACCAATTTTGCTGAATGTTTCTTTTCTGTCCATTCAGTAATTTTTTATTTATTTGTTTTGTCTCCACTGTAAGTGAAAACATGTTTTTTCAATGTTAAGTGCCCCACTCAGTAATATAACTATACAGTACATGGAGATCAATATTGATTACCAGACCATCTTTATTGGTCACCAAATAGCCAAACTGCTCTGATTTAAATAAAGTAATTCCTCTGGAAATCTTACCTATATATCAATATAGTACCTTTACGTCTCGTTCTCACATATTTCCCTATATGCCCTTACTGCCTATTTGATGTGAATAAAATGGAAATACAATTTCTGACTGACCCAAGTCCTTATTGCTGTCCATTGGTTCATAGGTGGGACTCTGTAATGTGTGTTGGAAAGCAGCCACATGAGAGATCATTTGCAAACTGTTAAGACAACAAAAGACCATGCCATGACGTGCCATGACTAAACCTTCTGACAACAAAAGACACTAATGATCTTTTGCTTTACAGAAAACACATCTTGAGTGTTTCTCAGTATTTCTCAGACAATAATAAAGAGTTGCAAAAGAAGCCACAATGACAGCTGCAATTCAACGCAGTATTTGCAATATGAATAGCAAATTATTTTACTGACGATATAGTTTGACATGCACCGAATTGTCACATAGGTAAAACTTAACAGCCAAATAAAATCCAATACATCTGTCCTGGCATGACATTTGTTCCTGTAATGAGCCCTGTAATATATAGCTTTGAGGTCACAGTTAGTGGTAGTATTCAACTGGACTAAATTATTTTCTTTACAGCACAGTAGGTTAATAGTCATCAGAAGCCACCCTATAGTAGCCTGAGCAAATAGCAATGCTAATGTACCACACAGCTGCTTACCCACCCCCTATACACACCCACAACATCCACTCCTAAATGCATGACAAACCCACCCTGTCCAGTCAGAGATCAGTAGAAATGCTAATGTGTCCATTAGGCTCGCTGTTCTCCCATCTTTCCCCACTAAACTGGTTATTATCACATCAATGCAGACAAAGGGGAGAGTACAAACAACCACTTAGAGGGTGATATGCTGCTAAACTAATTCTTCTTTGTGAAAAGCAGTCTGCATCAACATGTCCGACCCACTACACAGGAGGAGTGGATGATGGGATTTGAAACTACTAGTCTCTATCTTTCAACACGTGTACATAAAGCACAGAAGATAAACATTTGTATATGTCTTTTAATTCCACTTGGGTTCACACACTTTAACCAAGCATGCATCTTTGTAAGACTTCGTCCCAGAAACCAAAAGTCCACATTGTTTGTGTGTCTGTGCACACAGATTTTTCTCTTGTTATTATGATTCAGATAATTCCAGGGGATTGAGGACAATTCATAAAAACTGTGCCTTGTGTCCTGACTGGATCCAGTTGCAACATATCTTTAAAGACAACAGCCATCTGTGATTTCTTATGTCATAGAGAATATTTTTTTCTAAAAACAAATATAGACTGATGAGCTTCTAAAGAAAGCTCCGGACATAACAAGTCAAAAGAAAGAGACAAATACTTTTCGGTTCCCTGATCACCTAGGAGAGCACATTTAAGACCATGCACATTTTATATTGTAATAAAAAATGAATAGTTGCAAAGTAGGTTGTTTTGTAAAACATAATATTTGCAGTTTTGGATGGTTTGACTGCCGATTAATTCATTTTTACATTACCCTGTGAGAATTAGTGTCAGTATGTATATATAAAACGCCAAGTAAGACATGCTACATCAGGTATTCATGCTTGAGATACTACCCAAATACTATATTTAGTGTGTTGATCCACAAGTGAATTTCATGAAAATATAATGAATCATGCCATTAAGGGACATGATGCTCAAGAGATAAAAAGCACTATACTGTATACTTACAAGACCACATGTTAAAATTCACCCCACACAAAAAAATGTGTTCTCATTTTATTTAGGTCATTTTTAGGTCATTTTATTATATACAAATTAAAGTGTGTCTGATGTAAAAAGAATTTAATAATGAACTGAAATAATTATGGTAAAATGGTAAAGCTTGGGCTTCTGTCAATGGACAGAAAATGTTCACCACTTGCCAAATACTTTCAAACCACTGAATTGGAGTAACAAAGTAAAATAATTAAGACTTTTTTTTTTGCTCAATTTTATTTTAATTGCATTTTAAGTGCATCTGACTCTGTGTCCAAAAATGTTAATAGATCACTTGATTAATATATGGTAACTTTATTTTCTTTATTTCTTTTTTATGTCCAAAAATGGGAAAACTGAATTTGAAAGTCACTATTGAATCCAGGTAGCCAGTGGTTGGTGTTGTTATGGCCCCGTGAGCTCAAATCCAAACACCCACCCGGTTCGCTGACCACACCCACTCACCTCCTTATAAAAACACCCTCTGAGCGGCTGCGCGCAATTTTTGAACTTAATTGGCTCCCGCAGGTTTGTCTGTCCAGGTAGCTGCTGTTATCTGCCTCATAGGAGATGTAGCGTCGTCCTGGTCGTCTTAAGCTTCTACTGCACTCGCGCTCAAGCTGGTTCGTGTTTTTTGCTTTATAGTTTTTTGAGAGGAGTAATGGCAGACTGGAAGGCGCAGATAAGTTACAACTATAACCCGTCCTACCATGCTTATGCGTACGGCCTCGTGTATCAGCCCGGGCCCGAGCAAACTAACGGGAACCTGTCCAGCTGGGGAGAGGCGAGCGTCATGGACTTGAGCGCGTACAAAGGTGGGATAACCCAGACTTACTACGCTGCTAGCGCCGCCAAGACGCGGCACGAGTCCCCGCCCGGGAGTCCAGAGCAGCATGAAGCCAGCGGTCACGGCCCGTACCGAGGCTCCGGGGTTGTCTACGTCGGGGACGCCCAGGCAGGCCGTCTGCTGCTGGCCGCTCCACACCAGGCCCTCTACGACGCGCGGGCAAACGAGGTCAGACGGGCCAGGAGCGAGTCGGCCAGTGACTCCGAGGCGCACGCCTCTCCAGGTAACATTACACGGCTACATCTGAGCTAAAATAGCAGATTTTGAAGGGGCTGAGACTTGCAGTGAAAATCCCGCAAGTTACACCTGTAAAACATTAACTCTACGCAAAGTTTTACGTGATTACTTACATCTCACTAGCATCACTCTAGCATTGAGTGCTAGAAGCGATCATTTCTCCCAGAACCGACCACGGAGTCTCATTTAGTTCCATCTTTCCGTTCAGATATCCCGCCAGTTTCCTTCTGCAAAGTGGCGGGATCTCGCGATATAATCTCAGACTAACGACCATGTGTTTGTTCATAATCCAATTTAGATTCGTGGAGATCTGGCAGTAGCAAGGAAGGATGTTTCCCTCAGGCAGACCCAGCTACCTGGGTGAAGAAAGATCCTGAAGAGGATGTCTGCGCGGATGGTCCCAACACGCTGGTGGAGGAGCCACGGCCTGGCGTTGGGAAACAGGACACCAACGCCACCACCATACATGTGCCCTTACCTGCCCCGAAGAAGCCAAGCACTACCGCTGTAAACAACACTAAAGGAAAGTTCCGGTCTTCGTTCTCTGAGAGTCAGATGAGCGCCCTTGTCCACCGCTTCAGTATTCAGAGATACCTCACACCGGCTGAAATGAAGAACCTGGCAGAACTCAATGGGCTGACCTACAAACAGGTGAGGGTGTAAGGGCTCAACGGCTGATCGCGTTCATAAGGCGAATGTGCACTTTCTGAGCAGTTCTCCTGCGTTGCATTTGTAGGTGAAGACTTGGTTTCAGAACCGAAGAATGAAGCTAAGGAGACACCAGAAAGACACTAGCTGGGTCTGTGAGCGCTACACCATCAAGGATCCTGCGGTTCACAGCGCCCTGTACAACGCTCCTTCACACACACCTGTAAGTTTCACCCCATTGATTGCAGTATGTAAATGTGGGCTTACAATGAATTTGAATTTGCACATGTTATGTTACTGCTTTATTTTAAATGAATGCATACTAATTATATTACGTTAAAAAGTAAGGATCTGTCCTGCACACATTTCTTGTTTGAGAACAAGAAACAATGGCTTGGACAAAGAGCAATGCATCGATAATGGAGGTCTAACCGTAGTCTGGTTATGGCCTTAAAGGCAAGATGCAACAGTCATACGACACAGATGCAGTGTATTGTGGTATAAGACACATACTTGATGCTGTAATAGTAATCTGAAACACTTTTTGTTGTCTTTCAGTATCAAGGGGAGGCTCGGCCCCAGCTCACGGAGCATTACAACCAGCACATGATGGATGCGGCTTTCGGGAAGACTGCCCCACAAAACTTGGCGTTTTATTTGGCAGCTATGGGCGGTGCTGCTGGATCGGCTGGCTACCCGTCCTGGTCTTCCAACACATCCCAGACTGCATTGCCCACTAGACCACAAGTGGCTGGCTGGTCCATGCCTCCAGGTGCCAGTCATTACGAGTACAACTCCAATGCATTCAACCCAGTGGTTGGAAATAACACGGTCCACGATACAAGCTTTGAAAGCCAAGACGTGGAGCCTGTGAATAGCTGCAGCTCTTTTAGCACAAGCATTGCACAAAATGCCAACCAGTAATCTGGATATGGGTTGATGAGCCTTAAATCCTCCCTGTAAATGTTAAACAACCATGTTTATATTCCTATGTATTCAAGTTTCTTGGCTCAAGTCTTTTTATCAGATGGGGTGTACATATGCTTTGTTCATACTCCCGTTCAAAAGCATTTTACAAGTTTTATTTTTATATGCAACTATTTAATGTGTGTTGGTTTGTTCTTTGCGCTTGATACTTGGCAGCTCCAACTTGAATGGAACCATTCTCTGTATTGTTTCAAAGCAAAGTACACTGTTATTTCAGTGCTTTTTTTTCTATAAACACTATATGAAAAAAACTGGTAGCTTCCTTTTCATTTCAATTCACATATTCACTACTTTGTATTTACATTTTATTTTTCTATTTGATTTATTAGCTAAAATGAATAGATGGATAGATAGCTAGAAGATAGATATATATATATATAAGGTTTTGGCCTGAAACACGCTTTGTCTCCTTCAAGATGGGGAAACATTGATGTCTCAAGCTTTAAATGGCAGTTTCAGTTTGGCAGCTATGTTCGGGTTAGTCACTTTTACGGAACAAGACTTATTGGTGTACATGGCGTTAAACAATGAAAATGAACCGATATTAAACCGCTTCAACTATCTTGGCTTTGTTTTAGTGACATCTAGCGACAAAACTCTTTACTGCGTGAAAAGTGGGAAAAATAACTTGTTGGCTCATTGACGATGATTAAACGATGCGCACACCTCCACCTGAGTTATTTCTGACTATATATTACGTACTCCTGCGCGCGCAGCAGTCTCCGGCTTCCACCGTTATGAACCAGTCACGTGATTCGCTCAGGTGGAAAACTGCTGCGGACGAGATGGGTCACGTGTTTCGAGGCAGTAGTTCGTAGAATCTCATTAATTTTGAAGATTGTATCGGAGCATCTACATTCATTACCACATATTGGGTTATAGTAGTACGTACACTAATTACACATTCAATTTTATAACCACAAAGCTTAAAATCTCTTCCCTGCACATAACCCCTCATTCTCTCACCCAGTATTATAGCCTCAAAAACTACACTTCACTCAAAGTAGATGCTTCAATCTGAGACCTAATGTGTCCTCCAGGGTGGTTGCACTTCTCACCTGACCTGAATAGGCTCATTAGGTGGACAATGGGATGGGGGTGCGTACACTGATGTACTCTCACCTTTCCATCTCTGCTAGAGTGGGTTGTTGAAGGCCAGTTCACACCTATTGACCGTACAGCTGATTGTGCATGGGATTGGGTCGTGACAACTTGTTGGATCCAGATTCTTTCAGTCTGACTTGGTCTCTGCTGCTAGTGATTGATTAGTGAGCTGCTTCCAGACAGTGAGACTTGAAAGCTGCGATCCACAGTGGTGAAAATCTTTATAAGTCTTAGCTAGCTTTATGTGTGTGCAGGCAGAGATGTTTCAACTGGCTCTAATTTAAAAATGACAACTGATATATATAACGAGGTAAAGGTTTCAGATAAAACAAATTATACCAAAGTGATTTGCTTGCAATTTTGTATTAAAACATTTTACTGAAAAGACCATATTTACAAGAGGACCAAAATTATAGTAAATGGTGACCATAACATACAATGACACTATTGCTGTCATCCACATTTTTGCAACAGCTCTTGCATCTACAAGGCATCATTATCCTAATCCACTGCTGGCCCATGTACTGCTTGACAGGATCAGTGCAAAACATACATTTTTGACTAGGCAACATAATATATATATATGTATATACACACATACACATATATATATATACACACACATACACATATATATATATATATATATATATATATATACACACATACACATATATATATATATATATATATATTATTGTCTTGGTGGGTATCCAGTGTACTACTGGAAATAAACATATATGGATCCTGCCAAGCCTTGATGGACCACTAAGTACAAACCAGAATAGATAATGCAACCTGTACTGTGAATACATCCATTCACATAACATAAGATCACTCTCTCCCAATCCGTCCATCCCTCTAATTCACTGTCCGTTATTTTATCAATGACGGCTCCAGCTCTTTATTAGTTCTTGTTAAATTAAGGTAAAGGCCCCTGTTTCTTCTCCCATTAACCCCATAGGAGGTGTGTGTATGCATGTGTGTGTGTTCATGTGAATGACGAAAAATGAGGATTGTCCATGTATGCAATGAGGAAATGTTTCTTTAGAGTTGTGTGTGTGTGACTGCATGTTTTTAGTCCATTTTGAGGCTACGGTAGATGTAGCGAATAAATGCCAGCGATGCCCAGAATGACACGCTGCCTAGCATCAGTGAGAAGACCAGCGCTGTGAGCAGAGAGTAGCCGAAGAACTCCGTGCTTTGCACCAGGCCGCTCATAGAGGACCGATTCCGATAGTAGAAAACGGAGTAGACGAAGATGAAGAGGCCGGTGGAACCAGTGCTCAGCACGCTGCGCCACCACCACTGGTAGTCCTCGCCTGACAGCAGAAAGTATGTGAGTGCCACAGAGATGCATGCGCCCACGGAGAGGAGGATGGCAAAGACACACAGCAGTATGCCGTACAGGGTGTAATGTTCTCTGCCCCACACGGTGGCAAAGATGTAGTACAGCTCCACTGAGATGGCACTAAGGGACAGAAACGATCGAACAAAGAAAATGAGCGTAATGTAATTTCCATTACATAACAATAAATTATCTGTTAGTATATAGTAACACTTCTCTTCACTAACACACCACGGTTCCACACTTGTGAATCACTAACCTGAATGGCAGAAATCCCCCAATAGCCATGTGCACAACGGTGTGTTTGTACCAGGGCTGTGTGGGAATCTGTCGGGGGATGTTGCGAGTGCGGCAGGGAGCTTGGAAATTGCCGGCTCGGTTCTTCCCCATAATGCCACCAATGACAGTGAGAGGAAAGCCCACCAGCACCCAGGCGCCTAGCAAGAGGAGCACCGTGGTGGCTGGCAGAGCCTGGGTGGAACCGCTCCACCAGTGGATCGAGTTGACGACGCTCCATGTCAGGAACAGAGGAGCTGTGGAAACATGGAAGTACTAAGTGTCTAAATGTTGATGATAATAATTGTTATTCACCTGTCAGTGAATGAGATGTTGTGCCTGATGATCAATGTATGATAAATAACAGAAGGCATCTCATCTAAAAATCTATTCCGTCTAAATAATCCTAAATCCTTCGTATCTAACTCACCGGAAAAAAGCGATGAAGTGAGTATGATATTCCACACCCAGCGCTGGCCGTTGATCTGCGTGTAGAAGCTGCACGAGATGTAGCCTGAGACGCAGCTGGTCAGAGCGTACAGGACGATAGCTGCTGAGTTGATGGCACCGTGGCGGTGCACATTGAACGTTCCCAACAACGCCATTAAGATGATCGCTGTAGCAAAGAGAATAGTGTTTGTCCTTACCGAGGGTTTGGTTATTTTAGTTTCACAGACTGTGTATGTGTGCGTGTGTTAGTGTGTACTGCAGAATGCATGCTCACCTGTGGCGAGGGTGAGGAACTGAGCCCCCACTCCCAGAATGGCACACAGCAGACTTTTGTAAGGGGGAAACCTGAAGACTTCAGTGTGTATGATCTTCCAGCCGTTGTCTCCGTGGTCCAAATCATCGCAGCCACCTTCCTCATCTACATTGTACCTGTAGGTGAGGTACGGATGGATGTTATCTTGTGTTTTACCTTTAGCACTCACTGGTCACCTCCACCTGTACAATCCAATATATATACGCGTGTGCATACACATTAAACCACTTGAGCCGATGTGCTGACTGACCTGGCGAAGTCGTTCTTAAGAACCCGCATCAGGATGATGATGACGAAGCCCAGCAACAGCACCACCAGCACCAGAGAGTTGATGATGGACAGCCAGTGGATCTCCAGTGTTTTGGGGAAGAACGAGTAGTCTCTAAGGCGCTCGGCTCTCCGCGCGTGAGGCAGAGAAGAGTCGAACCAGTGCACGCTGTAGGTGTGGGTTACCGTCACGCTGCCTCCGCCCACTCCCACTCCACCTACTGCTGCGCCCGCCCCTTCTTCCAAAGGGACAGGTTTGACATCCTTCACTGAGACATTGGCGAAGATGACGGAGTCACCGTTGTATTCGATGTTGAAGTCGAGATGAGTCCACAAACCCACCTGGTGGAGGAGAGAGCAGGAGACAGAATAAGACCCAGCGAGATAGAGGAGCTGGTTCAGGTGCGTTTGTATAATGTTTTGCATAAAGACACAAGCATCTCTGTGTCTTTAGCCCTCACACAATCCAATCCACCACACAAATGTCTCTTCTGCATATATGTACTGCATGTTGTTGTATTACTCATCCTTACAGTTTATTCAACATGTGTTTTGCTTGCTTGGGAAGCCCTGAACAATCAGCCGTGAATAAGTGTGGAGTGTGTAGAGACGCACATGGACGTGTAAAAGGTATCGTTTATATTGCCTCACAAATGTAAATGTAGTGAAAAGATAATAATAGAAACAAAGCAGACGGCTGTACCTTGTGGCTGTGAGGCAGGAAGCCGCTCTCCTCTATGTATCCCACAAATCCCCAGATTGGAATATCATCCAGGACAAATTCAAAGTAGTACAGCTCCTCAATGGCTTCACGAAGCTGGTCCACCTGAGGCATGCCAAACATAACAACGTGTTTTTTAAGTCTGCATCATAACCAGCAGTTTAAATGTTTAACTGCTGTTTAACTGGATAATTACAGTGTGTATGAAACCTAATGAACTGGCTCTTCCATCTCAGCATTTTCCCCCAGAAACCAAAGCAGGTTTTAGCATTAAGTTTTCAGCTGCAACAAAACGCACTAAGCAGCAGATTCATGGTAGCGTGTGTGATAGTATACAACTAGCATGCACAGATACCTGTTGCTCTGAAAGCGTGAGCTTGCAGAGAGTTTTTTTATCAGCGTTCTCTTTGAACTGGATGTGATATAATGACTCCGCCATCCTGTCACCATCCAACACTTCTCCCAGACTCAGAGACTTGTGGTGCACCTGAGAAAGAGTTAAAAAACAAAGCAGCATCAAGCATTAGTTTGTCATTTGTGTCAGCAGGCGATTTCAAACCAGCATGTTGTCTGCAATACGCCAGCTACAGCAGGCAAACAGAAAAAAATGCAGCTGGCTATAATGACACCTCATCGTGCATGCTCTTTGTAACTCAATCCCACAACAGTGGGTTATAACTTACTGCTATTGAGAATCTGGGTGCAGACAAACAATCTCACTTCAAGTAATGACTTTTCTTCTAAGCCATGAGTCATGAATTCAGTTTAAGCAAACCATTAAACAAAGGTACACAACTTGACAGCAAGTAGGTGAATAACATAACCACACAACATGAGATTTGCTTTGTTATTGTCTATGTTTTGCAGTGGCCTGTAAAAATAAATCCTGCAGAAGGTTTGGTGGTGTAGCGCTTAGCTCCGTCGCCTCACAGCATGAAGAACCCGGGTCGGCTGGGTGGAGCTTACATGTTGCCCTTGTGCCTGCACAAATTCTCTCATGGTACTCCGGTTTCCTCTCACAGTTCACTCAAAGGTTATCTTTAGGGGGGCTTAAGAAAGTATTTGAGTATGTTATACACTTAGTTTGTGCCCATTAATATACACGTTTTGAAGAAAAGTTTAAAGGAGACATATTGTGCTATTTGTTCAGATTCAGATTCAGATTTTATTTGTCACGTGCACAATCATACACAGTACAATATGCAGTGAAATGCTTGTGTTCCCACAGGACAGGAGTATTTTGTCATAATGTCAATTGCAGTAGCACATCTATGTATTCTGCAGGTCATACACCTGTTGTAATTTTTTACTATGAATGTTTTTCATTTAGAGGAAGATTTAGCAGCACTGTGGATGAATGCTGTCGTGTCACTTGCATGTATTTTTCTAAAGGCCCTGGTCGCTGGCTAATGTAAGAGATATTGATGTCTATTGTTAACATATGGATAGAAATTGTCTGTGTCTATTCCAAGGAACTGATACCATTCAGGGAAAGGACAACATGGTTTCTCAGGTTATTATAGATTATGAACACTCATATGTCAACATTGATTAAGTTCATTTTCAGTCAATTATCTATACTGTTTATTGCTCCAAGTTTTATTAGCCTTGTTCTATATAAATTCATATTTCATGTTTCATTATTTTGCTTTCATTTTCTTAAACTTCGGACAATGTCTGAAATCAGTTTCAGTAACTAACTTAAATTGCACAGTTGTATTTGTAGGTGTTAATGATGCTATTAAAGATGCTTTCAGCACATCTGGAGAAAAAACACAGGTGTTCTACCCCTCAGACATCCACTCAGAAAGGAGAGATCATCCCATTATATGTCAAAGTTACTGGTGTGACTAGATTTACAGGTGTTTGCCATTCCAACGCTGCGTGTAGGAGCCTTGTTAATGCAAGTACTGTATAAAAGATCCTTTAGACCAAAGTCACATCAGTGGAAGTCAAAGAAGCCATTATGAGACTGTGGTGGGTGGTTGGGGTTTACAGCTAGGGCATGTACGGCTGCTACAGGAGCTGGCTCAGTTAGCTTCACTGACAATGCTAGTGCCCAAATAAATTCCGAGGAGCAAAAGCAAATGCCTCAAAACTAATCAGCTGGCAGTTCATTCTACAGGAGGACAGTGACCCCAAAAAGCTTAAACATGAACAGTGCTTGAGCTGCCAAGTCAACACCTCAACCTGACTGAGCATGCCTTTTATATGCCGAACAGAAAAACTTAAAGGAACTAGCTCCCAGATCAAGTGTGTGCTGAAGCATCAACACAAGCCTGGAAGAGTTCCCAACTTCATTTTGCTAAGTTCCAAGTTAAAGTTACCTGAATGTGCGAAAATGCTCATCCAAATAAAACCAGAGAATGTGAACTTTAACCTTGATCGGTGTTGCTGTCTCCTGTATTATGTTACGGCCCTCTCCTCTCTCCTGGGCTTCATGCTGCACTAACATCACTTGGACAACCTGAACACTGAGGTGGTGGACGTGCTTTCTATTTCTGTGAATGTGCTTGTTTGCTGAAGGGGCTATAATCTGAATATGAGGGCGGTCAATTTCACCCAGCACATTTGTGAAAATGATATTGTTCTTCTCTTCTGCCAGTCGATCGGTTTGGAATGTAATATAACTTGTTACCTGACACAATGTGGTTCACCTGAGACAGCGCTTGTGAAAAGCAAGTATGTGAAATGCCAGTGTGGAATGAACCTAGTCAGGAAATGCATTGACTGGAACAGGAGCTCCGTTAGTTCAGGGATGACGTGGCTCCGTTTGTGTCAGGCAAATAACTTTATTTTTAACAATTTTAACACCCCCCCCCCACTTTGCTGGAGTGATCAGTGGACTGTTGTACATCAGGTGTCAAAGGTTATTGTATGAATTTCCATTCCTTCTTTCTATAATATGCCTGACAGATGTAGGTGTGTCCTAACTGAAGGATTACATTAGATAATCTCCGGCTCCTCTATGTTACTTCAGCCCAACAACACACAGCGACAGAACAAAGACTGACCTTCTCTGGCCTGCAGACAGGCAGGGTGTAGTAGTGATACGTCTCCTGGGGGTTATGATAAGGGCCTACTTTGTTGACATACAGAGTCACGTTGTCCCCCTGTTTGTAGCCCACCGTCCAGCCTGAGAACAACCACAGAATCAAGGCGCAGTGCAGGCCCATTGTCCTCTGGCAACCACCAGGCAGGTGTCCTGTTCCACACCGCATATCCCCTGTTGCAAAGATAGACACTTTATCAGATCACAGGGGACGGAAATGAGCTCCTGACCACTGCCATTTAGTGCCGATATGTGAGGACATTAATACAAAAAATATACTTTCTAGTTTAGTAAAAATGTCTTCAGAAAGCATACACTGTTACTTTTGTAAACACATCTCTACATTCTCAAAACGTAAAGAAACGATACGGGGTATAAAAAGAGAAAATAAAAACCTGATTTAGCACAGTCAGCACTGATCTCGCTGTACTGTTTACGGCTTGCATTACAAACCAGCATTGCATTGCTAGAAGATTCGAAGCAAGTTAGAGGATGTCATGGTTACATTTGGATTCAGATTTATAGGCATTTATAAGGCAACATCATGGTTGAGTTATCTGTTCAGTTTCAGCAGGATGGGACGTCCTGAGCACCTGGCAGTAATCTTCTCTGTCTGGCTGCTCTTAAACTTATTATAATAGCATCAAAGCTGCAGCTTGTATAGCAATGTATAGCAGTGGGAATAGCAGCAAGGTCAACTGTTTAAGTCCCATAACACGCACAGACTCGGTGATAATGAGGGGCCTCACTGTTTCATGTAAAACAAACTGAGCTACTGTTCATCAACGCTGCTTTAGTCCAACGAGACACACACTCACACTCACGTCTTCACTTTAAACCCACGACTAGAAGAGGAGTCAGCAACACAAATCTGCTCTACCTGTAACACTGGCGTTGTCACTTTACCCGGATACTGCAGATCCAACAAAACCAGTCTGTCCGCCAGGTTCCTCTGACTCCAGGCCCCGGCAGGCTCCTCTTTGCTCGTCTCCGCTCCGCTGTGCGCGACGCTTGGGGATCACTGCAAATGTTTGTCGCCGAACATCTTGGCGAACCTCGGTGCAATGTCCCAAAGTATTATGCAAGCAATATGTTCATATCCGGGTACGCGGAGTATTTTACTGACATGAAACAGCGTTGAGGAAGAGGTCCTACTCCACGTCACCTTAAAAAATAAAAAATATCGACGGCTTGGTTGAGTTTTCCGGAGTGGGCGGAGAGACAAACACACCTCCGTCAGTCACAGGGTAACGTTAATATTTCTATTTGACAAACTTTTTAAAATGTATTTTTGCTTTAACGCCACACAAACATTTTAACAGTCTCAACATCTGATTTGACGACTGTATTATTTTTGCAGTGATGACCGGATATCCTCCAGTCTCTATGAAACAACTTTATTTAAAATAAAAAAAAAAAACTTTATTGAACTCGAATTTAAAGGTACCTAACGGTGCCTTAGGTAAAGTAAAATGAGCTACCTTTAGCTTCCGCATTGCTCCGTACTGTGGGAAAGTTTTGCTGTACTCACCCTGAAACTGAAAACAAAAAACCCACTTTGTTTATTAACTAATGGATGCTTTTGCTTTATTTGTGAACATGTTTTATTTATAATTTATAAAATATATTTTAAACGGTAACAGTAATCTTACATTATCAATATCGTAATGTAATAATAACATATGTATTAGCATATTTACAAATGTATATTTCCCACGAATAAAACATTTTTTTCTCAGATTTTCACGTGGCAGTGAAATTAATTAGCACAAATAAGAAAACTGTGAAAGTGTAAGCTAATGTATGTATATTATTGTTTATTTGATTTCTTGTTGTTATTATATTGACGCTGTTTGTTTTGTAATATGGATTAAATCAATAAAGATATGTTTTACAAAAAACGACTGTTCTTCCGGTACATTGTTGTAACCATTCGGACCATATTAATCAATCTCGCACTATCGATGATCAGTTGGACCAGAACATAGACAGGCTTCTGACGACGCGGTGCTCGACGGATCAACAGGTAATGCCTGCGATTTGATTTCCCGCGAAACAGGCGCAGAGCTTCGCGCCTGAGACGACACAGCAAGTGCTGATTGTACAGGGTACCAGCTTAGAAGTGGTGAGTTCATTATAAACAGTTTTGAATGAAGTCACTGCTCAAAGTTAAAGATGTAATGGTTTTACTGTTAATGTTCACGTTCTATAATCATAAAATATATTCATTCATTTGCAATCGGCGTGAACCCGGTAGCCTGCTAGCTTATGTATTCTATGGTCTTAAACAATGTACTCGAGGCCGGTGTCGTGCCATAAATCGATCGGCTGCCAAAAAGTGATTTCCGTCTGCGTCTGCGGGAGCTTCTAACTCAATAATTGT
>JAUMTR010000012.1:20850236-20866450 GCA_032270685.1 Microctenopoma stevenorrisi
CAGAAAATGTCTGTCAGAGAGAGGATGGAGGCACTAATCACTTTTTTGCAGCCAATCGATTTATGGCACGACACCGGTAAGAAAAACATCAGTTCAAATATTAAGTGTAAATGTTATGTCTATGTTTTTCAGACTTCATATCGCAATGGGAATACACGGACTTGCTAAACTGATTGCCGACCAGGCCCCTGGTGCCATTAAAGAGCAAGACATCAAGAATTTCTTCGGTAACTGTTCCACATCCCACATCGAAAGAGACTTCTAACACTTAGAGCCCCCGACATGTCAGCTTTGTACAGTGATTTCCAACAAGGCCGTACGGTGTCTCCTTTTCCCTAATCCACTTATGACCATATAACAGGATAAAACCAGTAGATAAAAGACCAGAAGCAGCTTTGTAATATATAAAGAAAACAATTACACTTAGTGCCTTAATTTTGAAACACCTACTGCTTTTTCTGCATACTATTTGTGCAAACTCCTTTTCTTAATTTTATCAGGAAGAAAAATTGCCATAGATGCCTCCATGTGCATATACCAGTTCCTGATTGCTGTGCGACAGGATGGCAATGTTCTGCAGAATGAAGACGGAGAGACGACCAGGTATAGTCCTAACAATATCCTGTCAGAAGTAACATGTCGTATTGTGGATGATTATTCAAGGACATAAGTTCTTGTCCTAATAATACGCCTTAATAGGTTGATCAAGATTGAAACATTTTTGCTTTGTGCTTGCTCTCCCAGCCACCTGATGGGAATGTTCTACCGAACAATTCGCATGTTGGAACATGGCATCAAACCTGTGTATGTGTTTGATGGCAAACCCCCGCAGCTCAAATCAGCAGAGGTCAGTATGCTTTTTCTCGACATGCTGTTGTTGTATTGTGAATATTATATTTATAGATAGATAGATATAGATGTCTCTTGCATCTGGTCTCACTCCTCCATTTGGATGATGCATTTTATTTTGTAATGTATAACCATCTGTCTCTTGCTTTCTCTTTTTTTTTTTCCTGTGTTTGTTATTGTCTCCCAGCTGGAGAAGAGAGGAGAGAGGAGGGCAGAAGCTGAGAAATTGCTTGCTCAAGCCCAGGAACTGGGTACAGTAAACACTTTTTCACACCTCATTTAACAATTATCTCGAGTGGTAGCTGGGTTTATTTATTATAGATGGTATATTATAGTATAGCCAAACCTAGTTATAGTGTTAGTTGGGAATTTGTACATATTGCTGTGATCATCATTGACTTGGTTGAGATCATGCTTTGTTCTTTATTTTTAAATGTCTGTAAATCCTCTTGTTTCATTTCAGGGGAACAAGAGAATATTGATAAATTCAGCAAGCGCCTGGTCAAAGTCACCAAGCAGCATAATGATGAGTGTAAGAAGCTGCTGACCCTGATGGGAGTACCTTACGTTGAGGTAAGATCAAGATTTGCTTTGCTGCTTTACCCATGTCAGTGGAAAAAAAGTAGGGGATGTATCATTCAGTGAAAATAATGATTTGTCTCGAAGGCTCCATGTGAGGCTGAGGCCAGCTGTGCCGCTCTAGTTAAAGCTGGGAAGGTTTTTGCCACTGCAACCGAAGATATGGACGGGCTGACCTTTGGCACAAGTGTCCTTCTCAGACATCTCACTGCCAGTGAAGCAAAGTAAGGCTGCATCTACTGCACTGGTTTGTTTGTTACAGGAACATTTTCCCCCTGTTTTGGTAAAATATATGAATGAATCTTAGGTGTCTGCATTTTGTTCAGCGTTACGCCTTTGTTCTTTCATCCTGATAATACAAAAAGTTTTTTTTTTTTTTTTACAGGAAACTTCCCATCCAAGAGTTCCACTTCAGTCGTATCCTGCAGGACATGAGCCTGACTCACGAGCAGGTAACAGTTTTTTCTGACTTTGAGAAAGGTGAAGCTCATTTTATAAGCAGCTGTGTAAATATTTGGTGCGAAATTGTTCAGCTTTTTTATGTCCACATTGCATTCTGTTTTCTGTTTAACCCTCATCACGGGGTCCATCCTAGTTCGTAGACCTGTGTATTCTCCTGGGCTGTGACTACTGTGGCACCATCAAGGGGATCGGCCCTAAGAGAGCCATCGACCTGATCAGGCAGCACGGCTGCATCGAGGAGATCTTAGAAAACATTGACTGCAGCGTAAGCTCACGTTTGCTACAGCCCTGTAGTTAAATCAATCAACAAGGCACTCTGGTTCTGATTCTGTATGTTTCTACCTTGCTTAATGCAGAAGCACCCTGCTCCAGAGGACTGGTTGTACAAAGAGGCCAGGGGTCTGTTCATGAAGCCAGAAGTTGTGGACGGTTCCTCATTGGAGCTGAAGTGGAGTGAGCCAGATGAGGAAGGACTGATCCAGTTCATGTGTAATGAGAAACAGTTCAGGTGATGCACCATCATTTCTTCTACCTGCTCGTTGAGTTTTCTGATGATGGCTGTTGATGACTGTACTGTTTATTGTTACAGTGGTTATCATCATAGCATAGCCTCATAACATCTGACCTCTGAGTTGAAAGGAAATGTCTGGTGAAAATAACTGATGATTTATCTGTGTGTCTGTTCAGTGAGGACAGGATGCGTAACGGCTGTAAGAAGATGGTGAAGAGCCGACAGGGCAGCACTCAGGGGCGACTGGACTCTTTCTTCTCTGTCACCGGATCTTTGTCCTCCAAACGGAAGGTACATTTAGGAAACATACACTGACTCCATGTTTCCTACAGTTTCTCTGTATTTGTTTATTTTGAGCATTGAACTCATTTGTTCTATCGCTTCTGTTTCTCATAGGTAGATAAACCTGATGTTAAAGGATCAGCAATGAAAAAGAAGAAGACCGGGGGCACGCCGGGCAGATTTGGGAAGGCCAAATAAGACAGCTGCAGCAGGAGCATGTGTACAAGTAGTTTTTCAAACATGTAAAATAAATCTAAGAAGAAGTGTTTTTTTATAAGTGTTTTATTAAAGTGTATTTTCTGTCGTGGAATAAAAATGAGGACGTCTTGTACATGTCCTTTAGAATTGATTGACAACTGATAATATTTCAGCTGACTCCTCAAGTGGATGTTGGATTTACTGTTCTTATCTGAATTAAGAAGTGCTGTAAGCTGAGCACTGAGGATGTTGGGTGTACAGGGGAAACTGGTTATTCAGGTTCTGTTAGTTTTAATAAAAGCATTATTTTATTGTAGAAATTCTGTGTATTCTACTGTGGAGATCCAAAAAAAGAAACAAATTCTTTGTTGTTAATTAACTAACTTTATTTATGTGAATTAAATTTAAATGTTAATTTAACACAGAATGTATTACGGCAGTGCAAACACAGTCCCAGTGAAATTATTTAATGCCCGTGTAATATATGAACAAAGTCCTTGTATACACAACTATAACACTGTACATCTGTCAGAGCTTCAATTCGATTAGATATTACACAAAATGTTATTCAATAGTGACGAGATATAAAAAGCTGTAAGTTGCGATAACTTGCCTGGACATGGTCAGTACTCAACATAAAAAATAGAATATACATGATTAGGAAAAAAACATACAACTGTTAGTCCAGCAATAAGTAGGACGAGTGGAGCTACGTAGATAAGAGGGAAGAGCATTGACACTACCGAGTGGGCTGTAGCATTAAGGTAAGACAGTGAGGGCAACATGGCAGCGTACCTTAAATGCAATGTACAGTCCTACGTGCTGAATTCAAAGTGGAACAGAAGACAAGGGGATAATGAAAAGGCACAGAGTGAAAAGTAAGCAAATTAAAAAAGAGGAGTAAATGACATTTCTGAAGCCCCTGCAGAGAAGGGTTACCCTACTAATAGCATTACTTAGGATGCACAAGTTGTTCTTCTGAGGGCATCTGAGGCGTGACTCTGACGGGACAGATGATGGAGGTAAGTGAAGAAACATGATTTAAGCCATGCGTCACTGTGGCGTTGCCCATGAAGAGTATACAATGAATGTGTGCTTGTAAATTTGACTTCCACTAAAGATGGTCTTCATTGCTTTACACTAAACAAACCAGTCCGTCGGTATATTGTTAGAATAACTATGGACATAACAAAAATGCTGGAGGATAATTTGTTTGTTCTGTTTTGTTTGTTTTGTTTGCTCTGAATAGTTTTGTCTACAGTTTGAGAAAGTAGAAACGGTCATGAGCCCTCTGGCCCCTTACAGCCTTTCTATATAGACTTTGCATGCAAAACCTTAAATTCCAGGTCATTATGCACGACCTGGAAATGAAAAGGTTGATATTCCTGATGTAGTAAAGAGCAAATATTCACAGCCTGGCGTTTTCACTGCAGCTCCGTTAACATGAGGTGTAACAGATGATCACTAGATGTCACTGTGCTCCTGTTTGGTTTTACGTCTCCTTTTTCTCAACCTAAAGAAAGTCCCTGTGCTTCATCCATCCAACACGACTACGTTATGTTTGCACTCGGATGTTTCACATTCTTCTCCTCTTGTAAACAGTCTCTTGGGCTGGGCTGATAACTGGCTGATAGAAAGTGAGCCCACCAATGTTTTCAGCTAAAGATTTGGTCAAAGTTCAACAGCGTCACTCTCCATATTTCTGGTCTTTGCAGACGTGGTAGTTAAGTCTGTTGTTACCTAAAAGAAAAGAGGATTTCCACTCATGATGATGATTTACTGATGTGTGCATCTGAATGATGTGCACGCTCTCTTTGTTTAATCTCAGCCCGTTTCAGATATTTTTTAGGTTGTCTCTTAACCAATGGATTACAAGAATAACTGTGATAAACTGTGATCAACATGTTTATATTGCTCTATTGTTGCTTTAATTCATTTCTAATATCTATTTATCTCATAATATTGTTTCTAACGGTGTGCTTCATGCTACACCATGGACCTAGAGGAGCAGCGTTTCAATCTGACGTTTGCCTTTTAAAATTGTGAAATGACAATATTCTTGAAATTTCCTCCACATTTTTGGGTTCAACATATTTTTATCAGATTATCTCTGACAAAATCTTTCTATATTGGCAACAGATGTGCCATGCTTCAAGATTCAAGATTCAAGATTCAAAACACTTTATTAATCCCATTGGGGAAGCAGTGAATGGTTTTTGTGGGTACGTGGGTGTCCACACAGAAGTTGATGTAGTCTGTGATGCAGTCTGTCAGTCCATCGATGTCCTCACCATGAGACTCACAGAGAGCCTCCCAGTCTGTGGCTTCAAAGCAGGCCTGCAGGGCTTTATTAGCCCCCCTGTCCACTTCTTAACAGTTCACAATGATCATTTCCAGGGACAATGCTATTTCTCAGTAGGAGCTTCCACTGATCGTCACACACACTTGTAACATGTTGAAGTTTTGCGTTCATACTTCTGACATGTCTACAGTAAAGATGTGAAAGATTCTGGCACGGGATGCTGCCAAAAATCCACAAAAAGGAGGCGAAGTAGGGACCTAATGAGGGAGAAGAAGCAGATGATGTTACCTACCTGAACAGGATACTCTCCAACACAATGATAAAATTATATTTCTACTAACACGTCTACATGAAATCTACACCAAAGACTGGGCGGTCCAGATCATCACACACACACACACACATGCAGTTTAGATAGTTTAAACTGGTGACAGCGGTAAATCTGGAGATGCTGAGATGTCCAGTAATAGAGAACCAGCTACCAGTCACTCTGCTGATGATGAGTCAGCAACCAGTGATGAAGATGGCAAGCTGTGAATCATAAAGACTCATCCATCCCTAGTTTCAGTGATGAATGATCAGGTGTAACAAATATGCACAGTATGCATCAGCATCATTACCTTCTTTGTATGTAAATGATTTTAAATGTGTTTTTTTTTTTTTACCTGCTGATTTTCACTTAAAAAGCACAGTTGGATCATGTTTAAGTCAGGCGCTGATGTACAAAATTATTTTGCTTACATTCTGTTTTGCTGAATTAGCTCAACTGTATCCAGTAAATAACATTTAGGAAGAACACATATCATAGTTCAAGTTCAGTGACGTTTATTATGTAGTGAATTGTGAAAATAAATAAACAGAAGCAGAGTAATTTAATTAAAAATGTTTGCTCCACCTAAATGATATGTAATGACATTTATTCAAAGCGAGGTGTTTCTGCACTGATGCTGGTCACTTAAATGAACATACAGACTTGATTTGTTTTATTCCTGGCCTTTGTATTGTGTAAAGTGGTTTGGTTACGTGACGTTCAGTCTTTGTTGGTCTATGATGAAATTAAGGTAGTTTCACTTTAATCTTTCAGTTCTAAAGAAAAATGGGACTGTTTTAGTTTCCTTTTTGATGGTATTATGCTGGCAGTTTCCCCCAGCTTCCTGTTTTCGTCCTAAACACAAAACTCACTGCTCTCTGAAAATGCAGTATTTCCCAGAACTGCATGTTTTTTTTACAAAAGATTAGTAGTAGAAGGTGGTGGCATGGACTGTGCAATATGGGAATACTGTATATATATATATATATATATATATGTTGAATATAGTGTCCAGTGTTTTCTAGTAGCGTTGCATAAGAACTGCACCGTATCTGAGGGGAGACACCATCGCTCCTGAATGTGTCTCGCGTGCCTGACATCATTCTTTGGGACTTCTAATGTCCATGAAAGGAGGTGGCAGCACAGTGATGGAGGGAGGAGAGTTATTCCCACAACTCCACTGAGCCTCTGATGCAAGCATCATGCTGTTGACTCAGCAGAGGGCAAAGTCCCGGAGTTTGTAGAGCCGCGACAGATTGAAGAAGACCTTACTCCTGCATGTGAACACTGTATTATTGCGAAGCATGGAATGGGTCACATCTAAAGTCAGAGTCACAATAACACAATAACAAGAAAAAAGTAATGACAATCACACTGCAGACAGCGGTTACACACACGATTCAAATCTTTCTGTCTCAGAATCTTTTCACAGATTAAACTGGGTGATCGGGTTCTTTTAGTCTTTGTTGCTCAGTGCCAGTGACCAAGTCTCTAAAGAATGCAGCCGTCTTGTCAGCAAGCCAGGCCGATGGCAGCGACTGTGGGCTTCCCGTCTGCCTTCACCTGATGAGAACAGCATCAGCTTTCTAACTGCAGCGTCTGTTTAATGATGGGTTCTTGTGCAAATGTTCTGCCACAGGCTGGCAAACTGGAATAGGCAGTTATTGTTCTTTCTGCTGCCACAAAAGGGTTGCAGCTTTGCTGTGGTTGGCGTGGTGTATGTGCCAAAGGAAAGGTGGTTTGCCGTGTTGATGGCGATGGGCGTGATGTTTTCTTTAGATGGTAAATGAGACCAGCCACTGAGGTTGTTTCTCTTGTGCACGCTGGAGGAAGACATAACATTTCTGGATAAAAACAAGCTGAAGAAGGAAGTCAGTCCAACCAGGTGCGTGTCAGGATCTCGACATGACTCAAACCCTACTCTAAGCCTCAGCAGTTACCTTTATGACACTTTACCGAACTTTTGGGAAAGAAACTTCCAAACGAGTTGCTTGATGTTAACTCAAAAGCATGTTGCTCACAGGAAAACAAATCAGTGTAAATTCCGCTGGTGGGTGTCAGATGTGCACTGTTGTTTTGTTTTCCCACTGGGAATCACATTAACCTTAGAACGATGCAGACTTAAGAGATTTAGATCTCAGCGAGACCAACAAAACTAATAAACCTTTCTAGGGACAGAGGAAGTTTAGCTCATTTCTGCATTTTCAGTTTTTGTTTTGTTTTCCCTATGCACCGCATTTTAATAATCATTTAAATATGTCATCAGGATGCTTTTACACTTCAGATACTTTTTTCCTCACTTCCTCACTAATGACACTTCAAATTGAGGAGTGTGTTTATGTTGTTTTCCACACCGCTCGTGGGAACATTTCATCCAGCCAAGCAAACACGAATCTGGCAACAATGCTGTTGTGCTGTTAAACAGAACTCCTTCATTCTTCATGTACATTAGCTTTTAGTACGAGTTATTTGAAGACTATCTTCGGCCTAAGACACTTAACTTTCTTGGATATTTGCAAACAGTATCAGCAGCACGTCAACAGGATACTAAGAGCCTCACAGCATTCCACGCCGTTCCATGACAACGCTTCCTGTAGTCTGACATAGCTTCATAGCGGGGTCTGTTGTTCCAGATGTTTGATATCTTAGTAAACTCTGCCATTATATAACACATGCAGGAGAATCTCGGAGCTGGTGTGTGAGTCCAGATCGTATCAGTTGTTCACGGATCATTTGAATTCACTTGAAGTGACTGTTTTGAGGAGAACCAGACGCATTGGCGGTCCAGACATTTAAATCATCAGCGCTCCCATGCTTTTATCTCAAACATATTACATCTATAAAAGAGTACTGACCATGTCCAGGCGTCATTAATGAATACCACAGTCTGAAATATACCACAGTTTAATTTTAAATATGTGATTTAATATTTAAAAAAGTGAAAATGACACACACACATATTTCTCTGTGTATTTAGCTTCAGTGTAAACTGATAATGTTTGTCAAATAATAAATATTCTCTACTCAGACTCGAGGATATTAAGTGTGTGAACATTTGACTGCGGTAGAATTTTCTCATGATTCAGGAGATAACTAAAACAGAAGCATGTGTAAAGTTGTGACACACTGAACGAGTAAGTGCATGTCTAAAAATGGACTTTACAGTAAAGTGGTAATGCCAGTGACTATGCTGTGTTGCTTCTATACTGACTCCGAAAAGTGATTGCAGGCAGTATGATTAATCATTTTGTATCTGGGACCAGCTATGGATAGAACAGACCTCACGGTGAACCACTAAACCCCTAAAGTGGACACATACTAAAACTCTTTGCAAGTGTGGCAAATAATTTCTATTCTTCTGTCCCATTTCCCAGTAAATGTAATGTTTCCAACGAGGAAGCAAACAGAGCAGGTGTCTGGCTGCCCAACACGAGGCACGTACTCACTGCCGTCACCAACACTCTTACGTAATAATGGAGTGTCTTGGTTGCATTTCCTCAGTGGTGGAAGAGCATCATTTTTTGATTTTATGTTCAGATTTTGTAAGACCTTATCCTCAGAATGTCTAAAAACAAAAGCACAGTTTGTAGAAGGTCAACGGCATCATGTTGCCACTGTGAAAGCTTTTCCACTAGAGGGGCTGCTAGACGGTGACGGTGATGATGATAAATGATGTATTGTTGTACACAAAGTGTCCAATCTTTGCCAGTAAACTTATAACAGTCTATACATTTCCTATAGGTGCTGACGGCAGAAGAGCATCGCAGGTATATGTCTAACAACACCTGCCACCGGCCTGATCCTTCCTACCATTATAGTCTCACCCACAATTAATATGTATAGTGACACCAATAGCAGAATAGGGGCTTACAAACATTGAAGTGGTACGATTGTTATAACAAACCCAAATATTGTCCACTTTATAAATTGTAAAGTTTCCTATCAAAAGCAGAAAGTCTAAAAGCAAAGCTCTTTCTCCTACAATAGTTTCTCCAGTTTTAGCGTTAAAAGGACAAATGTATAATAATAATAAGTAGCTTTGAATTCTGTTCTTTAAATGCATATATTTTTGTTTGTGAGAATCAGTGTATTGTTTGTAGCCTATATGTGTTTTACCTGTCAACCAATTTAATTACATTCGGTGGATTGTAAATCTAAAAGAAAGAACAAAATATTTATGTATGTAGATATTTAAATTTGTGATTGTATTTGCTTGGTGTACTGGATATTACTGAGCAGTAATATGATTAATCTTTTATGAACTCGACACAGTAATTCAACTTTTTACTGGTATATTTGGTGAATCGGTTATTAATAGAATGAGGATTTTCACACACTTATTAAGTGAAGCTCTGAGTTGTGTCTTACTGGTTGAGCTGAGACATGGCTGATCATTTTTATGTAATACTGGGGCATCTTTAATGTAAGTGGATGTTTATTAGTCATACATTTGGTGTTACCAGCAGCTTTCAATGCACTGTTCCTGTAAACTGTAGAAAGAAGTTGGCAAAGATGCTCTGACTCATTTTCATTTGCAAAATAAAAAAGCCTATATGACTATAAAACTGTGTTGTAAATAATAACGACAGTTAAACAAATATATAAGAAAGGAAAATTGTTGCAGAATTTCTCTGTGTTTGTTCAGTTTTATGGTGATCTGATTTGTTGAAGTTACTTTTTCAGCAACGTTGGGTGTAAATAAACATCATGTTAAATGAGAAAAGTGTAATCTATAGAGAAACTGAACTGGTTACTGTAAAGGAGTGATGTGAATGGCTGCTCTGTGGTTTCCATCTTAACCTCTATGTCAATGGGATCATGACACATTAGTTAAAAACTCATCTTTTTACTGCGGTGTATCTGCGACCAGCTATTAATAGAGCGGACAGTGGCAGGGAGCGATGAATCAGTGGACCTCTGAGTTGGACTGCAGTCCTAGAAGACCAAGAGACAACAAACATCTGTGTTTATTTGACTTTAAATGCCATTTTTGTTATCTCAGATGTTTAGGCCGAGCCAAACAAATAATAGGGATTCAGATTTTATTCTGCTGCTCCAATTTCTCCATCTTATCTTTTGATTCTCACAATCAGTTTAAATGTTTTCAGTGAATAAGCAAACAGCACAGAACAGTAATATGTTATGCTGGCTGAGCTGAGGTATGACGATGTATAGACTATGTTTAGTCATGTGTCACCAACATTTTTTCGTAATAAAATTGTGGCGACTGAAGCCAGGAACAGAGAACTGTATTGTAAGGTATCGAGGAAAACAAAGCATTTTGAACTACAGTAGTCAAATACATCACCTTTTGCTGTCTCATTATTACGTCACCATCACATTTTATGGTTGGTTGGATGTCAGGAATTAAATGGATTACAGTAAGCTACTGTACGTCACTGTCTGACCATGTGAAGGAAACCTCCAGCTCCCTGAAACCGAGTTTTGGAACAGTGTGGCATACATGCAACTTTTCCATGTGGAGCTCTAGTGAGTAGTTTAATGGCTTTTGCAGAACACAGGCTTGTGCAGTGGTGGTGGTCTATAAACAAAAAAAAAAGAAATGTACAGCAAAGACACTTAGAAGTAATTAATAAAGCGACAGTTTAGGCTGAGGTCAAGTTTGCTTGTACGGCAGATATACACACGTCTTTGCGGCCTTATAGAGCAACTATTTGTGGGCCAGTTTCTACTCTGAATAAGAACATTAAAATTGATTATACTTCCATAAAATTCTATTTATTCTCTCTTTATTGGCATGCTTCCATAAAACCAATTACTGTGGCAAATAACACAATGTTAAGGTAATAAAAGCCTCCCTGTGTGTGTAACCTATCCAAAACGTAGCATTTTATTACACATGGATAAAAGGTTATTTTTGAGGCGACTTTTCCACCCCGCTTTGCCACAATGAGTAACCTCTCTGTCACTACTACTACTACTACTTTCCTAGTCACTCACGCTGTGTTGGGACTTAAGAGCAGGACCACAGGGTGCAGATAGCTGATTCAAGCAAAAGCAGATTTAACACACCCACTGCAAACAGTAGGTGTTATCTGTCTGCATCTGAGCCATCACAATGCACATATGTCTGCTCCTACCCGCCTCTGATTTACCGTGTGATACGGCTGCGGTGTGGGGTAAAACAAAGTTCAGAAGCAAACAGCTCTCTGTTCCTTAAAAAATATTTGACCCATCCCGCTCAGACCCTGTGAGTCATTTGGCTGGGTCAGAGTTCAAACACCGCTTTGCATATGTGCAACATAGACACAACTTGTAACACAGTTGTTGGTGATTTGTGATTCATGTATCGTTGGGTTCCCCCTCGTCACCCTTATACCGCTGCACATGTCCAGGCAGATGTTAGCGACACTGTTACCGTGATACTCCCCACCTCAATGACAAGCAGTCTAAACATTAGGCAGTAGTAGACTTCCTCTTGCACACTGACCAAATAGGGTCCTAAACATTTTTTGCACCGGTTTTGAAAGGATTGTTTGTGAATTTTTTTTATTTCCGCTGATCGTTGTTACATGTCATGACACATTAGACAAAAACTTCTGAAGGAGTGAGCAAAGATACGTTAACGATTCATCAGTTATCAGGTGGTTCCCGGGCAGCAGAATTGATAAGTGCTTATGAAATATATACACTTAAAAATGTTGCTTATATTGCATACCTTAAAAAACACAGTGTTTCCTGATGGATTTTCTGAAAACCATAACACACGACTGTTGGAAAGATACATCTGTTTTACGATGTGACAACAGTGTCGTGGTTAAAGGTTTGGTCAGACTTTGGCACAAACCTCTGGGTTTGGGTTAATGTTGTCATGGTTACAGTGTTTACCACTCGTTAAAGGAGTGAGCATGGTCGTGGTTATGAGAAACCCAAGGAGGTTGCAGATGAGAAGTAACTTATCATCAGTTCTTTTTATATATCGACCTTCTGGTTTCTGCTGAAACAAGCTTAGTTTCTTTCCGCTGCGAGTACAACTCTTTTCTCCCGTCATTAAGGTAGAGTGTGTTCATGCCTCTTTGGTAAAGCTCCCTTTGAATTCCTGCAAATGCCTCACCACCGTCTTGCCAAACATCCAAGAACCCGGGTTTACAGAAGCCGCTGCGCTGCTTAGAACATGCAGACAGTCGTGTTCCGACAGGTGAATAACTTTTGTTTTCCCAGCGAGCTGCATGCCGACACGCCAAACTTTCCTCCTTCACATTCCAGGACAAGCTTAGGCATAGCTGACACACTTGAGTTTCACCCTGCAGAATTTAACAGTACATCACGTATCTACAACACAGTCATTACTACCAAACCAAGCTTTTGATTTCTTAAGCACAGTAAGTTCCCAACACTCAAACACTGTGCCAGCATTTGCCAGTATATGTCTGTAACATGTAACATTATGTCGTCCTCCTGTAGAAATGTATATTGTTATTAGCACTTCCTGAGTGCAATTACTGGTTGAGTGAACTAGCAGGTTTATGGCATATGTCTGTTATCATAAGAAAGGGTGTCTGCACAAACCACAGTAACAATACTCTTTAAAGCCTTTCTAGTTATTTACACAAGCTCAATATTAGATATGATGCAGTGGGAGCTGGGCACAGAAATAGTAGCAGCAGTGACAAAAATGGAAATGATGCAAAGGAGGAAATAGACCTCTGACTGAGCAATAGTGCAACAACATCCTGAGCATGACCTCTCTGAATATGAAAAAGATGACCCTCTGACACCCAACATGTGAGTGGAATAAAAGTAACTAGCTTCAGATGTTAGTGTCTCATTTGGTACGACAGCATTTTCTTTTCTGCAACAGCAAATCACATAAAATCTGTTGGATCGAAGGACAAATGTATCCAAACATGTCAGTGTATGTGTGCCATCAGCTTCTGGTCTTTCAGACAGGATTTCTTCTTCCTGGCTGTGTTGAGATCACAGAGGAAGCCTGGCCTGTAAACACTTAAGAGCCCAGACAGCCAGAAGTCCCAGTGCACTGAAGGAGTCCTCATGTGACACTGGGTTCCCTGTTTCCACTCTGTTTTACTTACATGTATATACAGTCAAGCCCATAATAAATCATACCCCTGGCAAATTTTGATGTAAAGTTAATTTTATTCAACAGCAAGTTATTTTTTGACAGGAAATGACATGGGTGTCTCCCAAAAGATAATACGATGGTGAACAAGAGGCATTATTGGGGAAAAAAACATTTTCTCAGCGATCTGTGAGAGGCAAGCGCATTG
This sequence comes from Microctenopoma stevenorrisi, assembly GCA_032270685.1. Classification (NCBI taxonomy): domain Eukaryota; kingdom Metazoa; phylum Chordata; class Actinopteri; order Anabantiformes; family Anabantidae; genus Microctenopoma; species Microctenopoma stevenorrisi. The sequence continues at coordinate 20,863,979 of JAUMTR010000012.1, forward strand.
TTTCATTTTTATGTATTAATAACTTTGTTGCTTTGTCATCTGATAAAAGTACAAAAGAATTCAAAGTATTTCCACTGACCAACTTTTTCAAGCAAATGCGGCTCAAAAAGCAGGAGACAGACCCATGACAGACCACAGAATGAGCTCACACAGCTCATAATATAGCAAACCAAACATGTAACCGCGCTGGTTGACAACAGGGCTAAACAACCTCACAATTGGAAAAAGGAATTCCGGTGTGGGAGATAGACTGGGATGAGGTGTCAGCGCACCTCATGCACTCCTCTGTGGTTACGCTACTGCCCATGCACCTCATTCATTAGTCATAATCTCTCTTCAGGGACTAATACTATACAGTTTTTCAGAAACAAGGCTGGGGTTTCTCCAGCATTACTCCTCCCTTAGAGGCTTTTGATTTCTGCTCAGTGCTGCAAATCCCTGCGCTCTGACGTTGAGGTGTTTGCTGGCCAGACCTTAGATGACATTGTTTGAGTCCTTTTATGCTGTAATTAGATCCTCTGCTCCTGATAGGAGATGACATCAGGTTAAAGTTTTATTACATGGTTACAGAATGCGTTGAAAAAAGGCTTCTCAGTCGTTCTCGGTGATCTCTGATTGTCAGACACACTGTTTCTAACTGTTGCCTTTTAAAGAGAGGAGTTTGATACTAATCTGGCTATAATTTCAGACCTCGGTATGTCGTGTCATCGACCTGCCCTTGATCAGCAGACAGTTCCCAGACTATAAAGCTCCAGACTGTGTTTTCTCCCACACAGCGCTCCTCAGTCCAAGTGCTGCAATTGGCAGAAAACTAAAAATATACAATGTCTCATTATATGAATTAGAATATTTGTACCTAACATAAAACGTGTGTACCTGGTGTGCAGACACTCTGTCCCAGGAGGCTTTGTTCTGCACAATAGACAAATGAAACATGAAACATCCACTGAATCATAGCCGTTTCCAAAACTAGTCCAAACATCCCTAACGCTTCATTACTTACCTCATTACCAGCTTAATTCAAGGATTTCTAGCAGGTTTATGCCGGCTCTCATATTAATCCCCAGTCTATACTGTGGAGGAGCCAGAAGTAGTAAGCTCCTATCAAAAGATGATGACAAATGCTACTTCATAGGGTCAATGTTAAAACGTGGGGCTTTCTGTGTCATTACACAACCCTTCATCTTGATATGTTTCAGTGGACAATGTCTTCCAGATAATTAGGTCAGCCGGGGCGGGTGCAAGGAAGTGGATATCATAGATGACATCAAAGCCGTTCTGCTCCACCCCAACAATGGGAAAGTGTTTTTAATACTCTGGCGGCATCCATATTCTATTCTGTGTGTCATTAAACCTGTGAAGAAACTGTGCAGTGGCATCTGAATATTACCATTGTGAGTTTAAGTTTGCCTGCATTGCACGAGAGGTTAATCTATTTGTGTCGCAGCTCTCTTCACTCACAGGAATGTAAACCCAGTGTTTAGCTCCCATCACTTATCTCGGCTGGCTGATAAGCAGCCTGACTGTGGCAGCTGAGTGACTTCCAGCAGGCCGCAGCTCGACGACTTCAAAGCCAAACCGGACAACACAGGCTTCTCAACAAAGACACTGTGACTAAGAAATCAGACAATTTGCCGTATGTACTCCTGAGCCAGAATTTTACATCAGGGTTACATCAATCATAAAGTAATATAACACAAACAGTTTTTCCTGCTGGAGGTCATTCTACAGTTTAACACTAAACATGCAAACACAAGTGACTTAGACTCATTCAAGCTTAATATCTAGAGTCAAAACCAGTGCAGTGACAGATCAATAATCTGCATGCAGTGCCAAGAGGCCCACACTTCACTCCGCTGTACTCTACTGTGCAGAACCAGGCTCTCAGTATATAACTTTGCACAACACATTAGCTGAACAGTAAGAGTTAGTTTATCCAGGAATCACATGTGACAGTGCTGCTTACAACTGTTTCCACACACGTAAAACGTTTTCTTATTTTGGAAGAAATATGAAGCAACAACTGACATCAGCTGAATTTTGCTTCTCCAGTCCTCTAGGAAAAATGAGGGAGTTCTCATGAATGACAAAATCATAATTCATCATAGCACGTAGCAGGCTGACAAAGAGTCATAGCTCTGTTGAACTAATTGGCATGTACAGACACACTTGTCCAACAGCTACTGAATTGTTTATAATCAGACCTCAGTCTTACTTAGACTGCTTCTCTCCTGTAGATCATACAGAACTAATTTCAGTAATTAACTCATCTAAATCTTCTGTGTCTCTTAGACGCCACTCGTACAAGACTGCTTAAGGATGTTTTACCTTTGATCAGCACATCCATTTTAGAGCAGACAAATCTATCCTTATTAACAGGCTATGTACCACAGGTATTTAAAGTAGCTGTAGTAAAACCTTTACTAAAGAAACCTACTCTAGATCCTGAGGTTTTAGCCAATTATAGGCCAA
>JAUMTR010000012.1:20866550-20929864 GCA_032270685.1 Microctenopoma stevenorrisi
TGATTGTAATCCAGTAACTGCATTAATATTATTAACTATTATATTACTCATTTTGTTGTTTCTTCTCATGCTGGTAATGCTACAATTTATTGTAATGTCTTGTTTGTATTTTTTAAATTGTGTTGCTGTATTAGTGTTAAAGTGTTCTTAGCGTGTGTAGCACTTTGGTCAGCCTTGCTGCTGTGTCAAATGTGATTTATAAATAAACTGGTATGGTATGAACAAATATATATCGTGTTAGTAACTGTAATCCATTATGTTAATACTGTTCACTTAATAGTAATATATTCTCCTGGTTCCTACTGAACCTTTTTATTTAGTTTAAAATTATTTCTTACAGATTCAAACAATATCAGTTCCAAGCCTTCCAACGGTCTCTACCCCACGTGCAGTGTTGGCTATTTAACCAATCAATCTAAATTAAACCGTTTTTCTTGATGTGACAAAGACAAGACATTCTCTAATCCTGAAAGGCACAATTTAAAGACATTGTTACTCTGTGATGTAGTTGTATTTGATTTAAATTTGAAATTGTCTGAAATAGCTTGGATTGGATACACATGACATTGCGTGACTGATGTCGCTCTTGATTTGGTTATTCCCTGTAGAAACGGCCTGAGTGACTTTGATTAGTTCTTTTCAACCGGTGCTTTATCGAGGTAAGTCCTGCTGTGTTCTGTCCATAACAACCTGTTTTTGTCTTGTATCTGTATCCATTTTTAATATAAAGTTATAGCAACATAAATTCACAAAAACCACAAAGATTGAGTTTACGGGACGAAAGTCTTGGTCATGACACGTACACAGTTGTGGTTACATGGCATGTTGAGGTACCATGGCAACGTATATTGCCAAAAACCACACAGGATGAGCTCACAGGAAAGACTGTAAATTCCTACCATGCATAACATATGAAAACAAGTTAATCCTGCTTTCTGGTCGGGGAGATCGGTCTAACGTTCAGCATTGGGGAAATCGGTCTAAGGTTCAGGGGCGCAAGGTGGCAGGCACCTTTAAAGTTTCTCCAGGAACTTTCTAGTTACAATTTATTATTGTAAGAATTTTATTACTATCAATTGTTTCTGCTGTGTTTTACTTATTTATTGTTGTTGATTTTGTAATGTTCTATTGTGTTTTGAGGTGGTTGTATACATTTATATTGATTTTACTTACTATTACTTGCTTGCTGCTATTACTTATTTTGTCTTATTGTTTTTATCTTGTGGATTAGGGGTAGTTACTACTTCTTTGTTTGTGTTCAATGGCATTGCTAATGGGAAGCACCTTGTGTTGTCATTTGACATGAAAAGTGCTATATAAATAAACCTTACCTTACCTTAGAGTTATACAAAAGTGTTTGTATAGTGTGTTTAGTTAGTGATGTTTAGTTCCATTTCAATAAAGGTAGAATTCTGTAATTCTTGTGGCAAAATCTGTATTGCTAAAAAAAAGAATGCTGATCATTATGATGCTAGACACGTGTACTGTCTGCTATGAGTGCATAATGGATTGCTACTAAATCCAGTCTAATCTAAAACCTTACCCTAACCTTACATCTACCCTCAATCATAAAACCATGTCCTGTTGGTACTCGAATCAAAGGGAAGTTTTTCATTCTCTCCAGTTTCACAGTACAATTGGAAAAAGAGTGAGAAAAAGAGAGTACTATGTGGTACTGTATAAAAAAGTAAAATTGGCTTGGACAGAGCCTAATAATCCAAGACATACTAAAAATGTTGAAGGACATACAGTTAAAGAGAAAAGTTGATGCAGTCAGTTTGATGTCCATTAATTGCAGTGGTTTTGGCTTCTAAGGTCGCCATGTCAAAGCATCTTTGGGTAAGACATTAACACCTAATGGCTCTTTTCAGTTGTCATGTATCCAATATTTGTGCATCAATACGAGCCAAATGCTTTTAGCAGTGGGCCAGAAGGTTAATCTCATTGATACTGCTCTCTCAGAAAAAATCGGCAGCCTCTAGTGGCTAAAGTAATTCTGGTAATGTAATTCAATGAGGAAAGGAGGTTGTGGTGGATATGTGAAAGAGCAAACAGCAAGACTTTGAAGCATTTAGACACATACACATACAATGCAGTGCTCTAAGAATGCTGGAATAAAATAATCTGAAGTCCAAGGGGTCACGGTAACCCCTCAGTGTTTTATACTTGTATCAATTAATAATGTTTCAACCAAGGTTTAGAGTACCTGTAAATGGCATTTGGCATTGATGGAGGTTGCTCCATGTACCACTGCCTGTGTGGCAGCACAGAACATGCTGGGGCACTGCTCCTGATTGGCGCCTGTTTTCACCAAATCAGCAACACACACTGACAAGTTAGCAGTGCTCTGTGCCAGCACACTTGTAATGGAGGATGGATGTCAGAAGGCGAAAAAAGGTAGAAAACATTGCATGGCAGAAAAAAGATAGAGATAAAACTCTTTTGGCTTGAGAGTTGTATTTTTGAATCATAAATGATACTATAGTATCATGTATTTATTAACCTGATGTTGATTTCTACACAGCGGTGTAGAAATTAGTGTGTATTAGTGATAATCAGGCACATACAGTACATATTCCTAAGTGAAAGAACCATCCTAAACACTCTTTTTACTATTACAAAGGTCTGCTAGCTTTCAGGGTTCTCTACTCATTCACCGCAGCATAGTCTAAAGCGGAATCTAAATCAATTTGTGCTCAGGTAAACAAGGGACAAGGCCCTCAAACACAAATAGCTACTTAACTTCCACATACAGTCCTCTCAGGAAAATTAATTTAACTGGACATTCCATTATCAGTCAGACCCAAAGTAGTCAGGAAACATGTGCAGAGGGTGCATAGTAGCTAACTTAATCTTAGTTTGTGCTCAACCTGATCAGACACCAATTGGTATTATCTAACCCATTTACTGCATGTCTAAGTTAGAATGATGTTGCTCACACAGCTGGCTGCATGTACCACACTTATCATTGTGTGTTAAACAATAATAACTAACTTTTCTAACACACATTGCTTGAAGCAGGCAAATGTTTGTATTGCCTTTCAGTTTTGTTTCACTCATTATTTACTCATTTCTTCACTCATATAATCCTCCAACTGTTATAAACTGTAAAATGGAAAACATGGCATTTTGATTAAATCGATGCACATGGAATGGAGTCAGCACTTAAAGTATATAATGCCAAAAATATTTTTAGGAAAAAAACACACAAAATGTAACAAAGGATTTAAAAAAAAACATGTTCATGTAACAATGTGTGTTTTTACGACATCTGCTTGAGGCATCATACAAGTACATGAGCGTGTCTTTGTGTGTTTGTTGTCCAACATAAAATGCCAAAATGTCACATGTGCCTAGGGCTGGGCGATATATATATTGTTATTTTTAAAATATCAATATAAACTCTAAATGCGATATGTTATGATATTCTAAATGCATTATCGTAAAACCCCCAGACAGCCCCGCCCTCTGTAAAAACAGCTTACACCCCTCCCCTTAACGTTGCTTCTCGAAAGCAGCAAAGAAAGTAAAAAAGTAGAAGTGTCGGTGAGGAGAGGAGCAGGTTAGTAAACGGAAAGCAGCGACTCAATCATGTGGATGTTGTTTGTATGTTCATATGTTGTATTATGTAGAAAAAGCAGAACAGTCCTAACGAAAGCTTCAAGCACTTCAAATTTTTCAACAGCGACGTAAGATAAACGAACAGCAAGTTTAACTGCTGCTGCCAGTGTGGTCGTAAAGAGACAGAATACACCACAAAACAATAGTCTCTACTGAGTTTCTACTGCTGCAGTGTCATGTACGTGTCCCTGTTTAGACAGGACTCAGCTTTCCACACAAACAGGAGAAATAAGTCAGTTATTAAGAACAGACTCACTAAAACACCAAAATCATTCAACTTTTAGTGCTTAGTTTAAAGCCGAACTATACGAAACCAAAAAAACTTTTAAAAGCCAAGTCTTGTTCATAAAAACAATTTGTATTCCAGATGTTCCCTCTGTATATGTACTTAATACATTATTTGTTGATTTCAAATGTGTTCAAAAAGTGAAGTACTTTAAATTTACAAAAGGAAGGCCTAATTAGGCCATTATCCTAATGTGAAATACATAAGGTTCTTTGTTTTGATAGAACATTAATATTTTTTGTTGTTACCAGGTTGAAATGCATTAGCAAATCAGTAAGAGTTTTGCATTACCCCAGCACTGTATTGAAAATGAATAACTGATTTTTGTTAGCTTTCAGATGAATAAAGATGGACTTTAGGAAATATTCAAAGGCTCTAATTATATATCTAAATACATAATTCCTATTTTAACAAGACAGCTTTCTACAGTGCATAAAAGGGCAACACCTCTTAACTGATTAATCAGCAATGCATCTTTTTTGTGCCAGTAACTACCATTGGAACATGAACATTTGTCCCAAAGTTGTCTTTTTGTAACTACTTTATGGGATCAAAAGATACTGAGATATATATCTTATATCGCGATTCACTAGCTTATCAGAGAATACACATATTTAGTACAAACTTGTATTTTTCTTAAATATATCTACATGAGGCATTTTTTTCTAAATTTACACTGTGCATGTAAACATATCAGTCATAACCTCAAATCCACCTGAATTTCATGTTACGGTAGACGGGGGTCAGCATGGGGCAAATTTCATGCTGTCGTGATTGAAAACTGTCAGAAGGCACATATGGGTAGCCACAAACTGGTCGATGATGTTAATCAATATACAGTGTCATGAATTTTCACACATATTTCACATCCAGTTGCCAGCACTGTAACAGACCATTCCTGATAAACTCCAGGCAGAAAAAATTAAATGCAAACTGGAAAATGTGCTTTTTTGCTTAGTTATTACTATGCTACGTCCTGGGAATTTCACCAAAACCCTGAGCAACAAATGAGAGCCAATACGGTCTAAAAAACTGCACTCAGCCAGTTGTCCTGTCAGTGGGCTGCGAGCGTGCATACAAGCATGGATAGCACGTTGGCCTATTTGGCAACTGTAGCCAGTCTTTACAACAGACATTTAGTGTTTGTATGTGTGAGTGTGTGTGTGCTGTCATACACCATTACCTGTGCTGGCAGGAGTTATGCAGGAGGGAGCTTTATGTTGAAGCATCAGCCTCGTTTAGGACTGGACAGCAGCACTAAAAGAAACAAGAAAATATACTGGTTAGAAATGCACTGAAGCAGTTGATATCTTACTGGTTCCAGCATGGCAATTGATTTGAATTCTCAATTCTGAGCAAGCTAGATAGAGCTGGATGGATGAATTAAAATGTTATTTTTTAAAAATTCACACAAGATTTAACACACACGCACACACACACAAACAAAAACACATAGATAATGCTGTAATGGCATACACGGACTTCAATAGTCTTAGTATTCCTTCTAAAAAATATGTTCCTATGCAACTATACAGGAAATGTGCTTATGTTATAATATTGTGATACAACATACACAACTGCGATGTGTCTGCTTTGTTGCAATATTAGGTCAATAACAATGTGATGGCTGCGCATTAAAAGGAGAAACACACTTTGTTTGCACGCTTAAAAATGAAGTTTTTTGGGTTGTGATTTCTTTTTTTTCCCCCAGCTGACTAAATCAAGCATTAGTTTATTTACTGTATCTTCTAGTTGAAAATAGTAAAAGGAATTCCATTTCAAAGGCAGAAATAGATAAAAGCACACAGCAGGAGAAAATAAATAAGCAAGAAAAAGGAAACTCTTGACTCTTACTTTTTTTGAGGTTACTATAAATTAAATTATTATTGTAAACTTTGTGAGCAAGAACTCTCGCAAACATCATGCATGTTTATTACTGACCACATACAATAAATTGCTGTCATGTTGTTAAACAAGTTGGATCCCTTCTCACACTGGGGCTCCCTGCAAAGTCTCTATTCTCTAGTCTGTTATCTATAACTTATTATTCTATAGTTTTCTTTGTCTTATTTGTTGGTTTGTCACACTACAATACAAATGTACACATTGTTGCAAACTGTAACAGAGAGACATACAGGTGAAAAAACTTGGCAGACACTTTTATCCAAGGCGACATACAAGGAGAAGACACAAGAAAGAAGACACAGAAATTAAAACGATATTCGATATCAGTTTATCAGATATCATCAAAAAAGCCAATATCAAACATCCCTAATATGTATGTGTGTATTTATATATATTTGCTTTCCATCTCAACTCAGTGTTTTGCTCTCAAAAAGAACTGATAATCAAACCACCAAACTTGTTTATTAATGTTAACAGTTAATAAATTATTTTATAAACAATGAGCCAAATGCAATGTGCAAAAAATATACTCATTGAAGAAATATTTAGTGAGAGATATTAAATACAATTGCGATATACAGTTGGCTGTGGGTTTCAGGACTATGCTTACTATGTGTATGCTACTGTACTCTTTATGTGTGCGAGTGTGTGTAAAAACAACCAGTGAGCCAGCGAGGGACATAGCGCGATTGCTCTGACCTTTTCTCTTCATTCACTGGATGGCCTGGTAAGCACAGCGACTTCCTATGCAACCAACAGGGCATAATGGCGAGCATGAACGCGTGATTCTGACTCCACAGAATTACTTCTACTGTCCCTACATTTTGGCTAAATGAAGAATCATGGATTTTAATTAGCATTGGAAGTAAATTAAGTGTTATAAGGATCTATTAAATGCAGCCATTAAAATAGATAATGTAGTCCAACAAATAAAATGCTGTGTATGAATACATTTAATTAATATGCTCAGATTAGCCATAGAGAAATAAAGTTATTTACCATTTTGGATTTGCACCAACACTCAATCTCTCTTTCTCTACCATGTGTTACTGTTGTCTCAACACTCCTCCCAAAACTTGAACATTATTAACTCTGCTTCACTGAAACCTGGCTCAGCGACTCCACACCTGACTGCGCGCCAGAGCTACCTGGCTTTCACCCTTACCGCGCGGACCATGTAACGCTGTCGGGGGAAAACGAGAGGTGGAGGAATCTTCTTCTATGTGAATGAAGGTTGGTGTACTGATGTCACAGTGTTAGGCAGATACTTCAGCCCAAATTTAGAAACTTTACTTATTAACTGTAGACCGTTTTATTCACCACGCAAGTTCTCCTCGGATCACTGCATGACCAATCTGATCCCAACCTATAGGCAAAAACTTAAATGTTCAAAACCTGTGGTCAGATCTTTTAAAAGATGGACCAACGAGGCAAAGCCGGAGCTGTAGGCCTGCTTTGACTGTACTGATTGGAGTGTGTTTAAATATGCTACCGACAATTTGGACGATCTGACTGATACTGTGACATCGTACATCAGTTTCTGTGAAGATATGTGTGTGCCCACAAAGACATATCGGTCATTCAACAACAACAAGCCCTGGTTCACAGCTGAACTGAGACAGCTATGTCAGGCCAAAGAGGACGCCCATAAAAGTGGAGACAGTCTCCTGTATAAACAGGCCAGAAACTGACAAAGGAGATCAAAAAGGCTAAAGGCAATACTCTGAGAAGTTAAAAAACAAATCGAGATACTCTGTCTCCCCTGACATCCCCCTACCCCCACATCCCTCTCTCCTCGTCCACCTCCACTGGCCTTAGGACATCTGTAGAGGAGGTAAGACGTCTCTTCCAGAGACAGAAAACAAGGAAGTCTACACCACCATAATCGCAGCCCCTAAGAGATCCACTATACCAGGACTCAATGACTACAGGCCGATCGCTGACGTCTGTGGTCATGAAATCATTTGAATGTCTCCTGCTCGTCCACCTCAAAAAGATCACAGGATGATGTCAACATGGGTCTACATTACATCCTAGAACATCCTGACTGCCCAGGTACATATGCCAGAGTTCTGTTTGTGGACTCTGCATTCAACACCATCATCCCTGAGACACTCTCCTCCAAACTCTCCTAGCTCTCTGTTCCTCCCTCCACCTGTCAGTGGATCTACAACTTCCTCACCAACAGGTCACAACAGGTGAAGATGGGAACAATTACATCTAAGACACGTCACATCAGTACTGGTGCCCCGCAAGGCTGTGTCCTCTCTCCTCTTCTCTTCTCCCTCTACACCAATGACTTCATCTCCAGTGACCCAGGTGTGAAGCTCCTGAAGTACGCAGACGACACCATCGGTCTAATCCGAGACGGTGACGAATCTGCGTATAGACGGGAGGTTGAACGACTGACGCTCTGGTGCAGTCACAATAACCTTGAGCTGAACACGCTCAAAATTGTGGAGATGATAGTTGACTTCAGGCAACACCCCCCTGTTCCACCCCCCCTCATCATGCTCTGCTCTCCTGTATCAGTGGCTGAAACCTTTAAGTTCTTGGGTTCCACCATATCCTAAAACTTAATGTGGGAGACCAACATCAGCTCCCTCCTCAAAAAGGCTTAGCAGAGGATATACTTCCTGTGACAATTGAAGTTTCGCCTTCCTCAGTAGCTGCTGATCCAGTTTTACTCTCTGCTCCTCCATCAGTCTGGTTTGGAACAGCCACTGCACAGGACAAACACCGACTGCAGGGCACAGTCAGAACTGCAGAGAAGATCATTGGTGCACCACTGCCCTCTCTTCAGGACCTGTACACCTCAAGGGTCAGAAAGCGGACAGAGAAAATCACCACAGACCCCTCACACTCCGGACACAACCTCTTCCAGCTTCTCCCCTCTGGCAAACGCTAAAGAGCTAGACATAAGAACAGTTTCTTCCCTCAGGCAATAACTGTTATGAACGACTGCTGCTGCTATATGGACAAAAACTGCACTAAACTCAGCACACTACACACACACACACACACACTGTCTTGTCTTTCTGTCCTGTTACAATTTGTCTGGAATTTGTCTTTAATTTATTGTTTTTCATGTACTTGTTTTGTGTCTGTACTGTCCTAGAGAAGCTACAAAAGACAAAAAGCAAATTCCTTGTATGTGCAACATACTTGGCGAATGAAGCGGATTCTGATTCTCTGTTTTCACGGTCACTGTGGCTGAAACGTTTAAGCGTCTTGGGTTCCACCATCTTCCTCCTTGATAAAGCTCAGCAGAGTATGTAGTTTCTGCGGCAGCTGAAGAAGTTTCACCTTCCTCGGGAGCTGCTGATACAGTTCTACACTACTGTTATTGAGTCCATGTTCTGCTCCGCCATCACAGTGTGGATTTGGTTTGGATCAGCCACTGCACAAGACATACACAGACTGCAGTGCACAGTCGGAACTGCAGAACTGCACCTGTGGACTTGTACACCTTAAGGGTTAGAAAGCAGGCAGAGAAAATCAACACAGACCCATCACATCCCAGACACAACCTCATCCAGCTTCTCCCCTCTAGTAAATGCTACAGAGCTATGTTTGCTAGAACTGCCAGACAAGAACAGTTTCTTCCCTCAGGCAATATCACTAATGAACAATTGATTTCTGCTGCTATATGGACACAAACTGCACACAACTCAGCATAGTGTAGCAGTGTGTATCAACACACACACACACAGTCTTTACTGTCCTAGAGAAGCTACAAACGACCAGAAGCTATTTCCTTGTATGTGCAACATACTTGGTGAAAGCTGATTCTGATTTAGTAAGTTAAGTCACTAAGACGTAAATAAAATAAATTCTGAGAGAAGTGGTTTGTAAGGAAACACTGTTTTTACATCTTCATTCTCATGTGTGCTTTAGCTATATTTCTGTTGTCAGACAAAAATCTTTTACATTGGTGAGTCAGTCACTTAGTACCTTTAGACATTCATGAAGGTTTGTGCCCGTCACGTTAGCTACAGGCTGAAGTTTAACTCGATCTTCTGACAAGAGATTGTAGTGCTGTTGTAAGCAAAAATAAAGTTTTGACGTGCTTTCACATTTGGATGTAAGTTCTTTATGGTAAATTCTACAGTATGCTTTTCTGCAGGAAATCCAAACCACCTACTGAAGCACTGTTTTTCCTTTTTACCAACAAGATCATCGTTCTCATTAATAGCGACTGGAATGACACTACATCACTATCTGTGCGCATTCGCAGTGGTTGAGGGGGGTCAGGTGTAGGTTTATGTGTGAGTGAGTGAGAGCCAGAGAGAATCTGATAAGAGACTCTGCTCACTATTATAAAAATCTAATTGCGAGCACAGAATAAACGGTATTAAAAAATTATTTTTTTTTGTTTGTTTTCTTGATTTCTAAGGCTGCTGAATTGAACATGCTGGTAGGACGTGCAAAGCCGTCACTGAACAAACGGGTCAATTTTAATGGATGATCTGCAACCAAATCTATGATTAATAATTATTCATAGAAGTGCAGAACAGCACATAAAACCATCCAGCCAATACAAATTTTGTCACATAAATATTTAAGAAGAATTAAACGTGACATAATTACTGCTACTATAAAAAGTGAAAATAAGATCAACAGGAGAACTATAAACATTCCTGTGGAACGTTTGGGTCCAATATATTTTGGTACGTGTGGAAATGTACAGTTTGTAAAACTACCAGAAATACAATCTGTACACAATAATTGTGAATTTAAAACCACTGTGCCTTATTGGACACGTAAATAAACTTTGAAAACTTTAAAGTACACATACAAATACAGGCTGACCACTAACTAAAAGTCACCCATTGAAAAAATTGGGACAAGTGACAAATTACCAGAGTAGAAAATTCCACACAAGCGCTAAACATAAAAAGTTAATACAGATGATAGGCAGCTGTTTACCACAAAGTAATGTCTTAATTTCCTGGAATTCTTGAGGTTACAGATATGCAAACCTATGATAGATGGGGCTGTTGGACCACTGTCAGAATGGTGCTTTATGTTCAAGTTATTGCTGCAAAAGCAAAATGATCATGTTTTAGATCACAACTTTCATACACTACTTTAAATAGAGTATGTCCCAAACACTCTTGTACATGGTCAGCATGGTTGTGTATATGTATACAGTCAAGCATCTTGCCAACCACCAACGTAGCGTTTCACATAATTGGTCAGAATTTACAACAGGAAATGGTGTTGAATCACAAAATAGATTAATGTCACCAGTAGCTATGTCACATCAAAACTCTGAGAACACAAACATTTAGTTTCTGTCCAATTTTGACGAAGACTTGGTAACAAAAACATACAGGCTGTACTGCTGGCCAAAGGGTCCATTTATGAAGTTCCAGGTAGCTTTCATCAGCTGGATCTTCCGGCTGAACAATCCCTGGATAATACAGCCACACACACTGACACACACATACACATAATGCAGACAAATCCGCAGTCAGGGAATGTTCGTGGTGGTTTTGAAACACACACCGGTAGACACAGCCCACAAGTTATGTACGCCAACAGAAATATCTCCTGTCACAAGTATGTACACATACACACAAACACACACTAAAGGTCATCAATAACTAAATAATATACTAAACAGAGTACATACAAACATTTTTATGTCGGGGAAAGTTTCCTGGGAAGAGTCTCTATCCAGTTAGCTGATTTCTTTAAATCCAGAGTTTCCCACATGCAAGAATCATTTAATTTCCCTGTGGCCAAGCCAACCCCTTTGCACTGCAGTGTGAGTAATGTCCATGCAGACCGTATCTGTCTCTGTTGAAATAACAGCGGCCTGGTAGCTCAATGGGTTAGGCGTCAGACTGGGATGCAGAAGGTTGTGGGTTCGAACCCTGTCTGACTTCTACTCCTACCAGGTGTGTCTCTGAGCCAGACACCCAGCGCTAGCTCCTTGTAAGTCGCTTTGGATAAAAGCATCTGCCAAGCAAAGTAAAGTAACAGCAAGCATGTTGGACCTGATACAGTAATGCACAATGAGTTTTTAGTGTCTGGAACAGCCTAAATTACTGGCTCACCTCCGAATAACACATCAGACTTACAAAAAGATTACATACACATTTCTGGTATGTTTTATAGCTCTTGTTTTCCTGATGTTGACTGATGATCAACAAGATAAACATAAAAAATAACCAGACATTATTATATTTAAATTTATTAAAAAGGAAACTAAACCAGGTTTATTATTAATATGTAAATAATAAGTAAAACTTACTGCCATGTCGCTAATTTTAATTTAAAATGTCTGCAGTTCTGTCATTATTTGAATGAAAAAAATAAAGCATGCAGCATACTGAGTTGGCTGCGAAAAACAAAGCAACTATGCAGTTTTTATTAAAAATTATTTCAGTCAGACATGGACTTTCCATTTCTCTTGCGAAAAGGAAGCAAGCTGTCAATTAGAGTAGTTTCTTTTTTGCACATAAAAATCCTTGAATCAACATTTACCACAGCTACCTAACAATGTAGCCTGCAGACTGTTCAAACCAAATTGTGAAAAGAACAGAATAACTTTAGAAATAAAACCTGCCAAAATGTCCACAGAGATGTGTTATCTGTCTAGTGTTACACCTGTGCGAGTTTATTTTGTGCTAAAACAAAATCAATTTAAACAGATGGCTACCTAGAAGGCAACAGAAATCCTTACTAAAATTCCAAACATAACAAAAGCTAAAATTGCCATTTTAAGAGCTGCTGGCGTTTGTACCCTAGGTAAAACAGCATTCAAAGAGTTTCGACACAAGAATGCTTAAATCTATAGATAATGATGAACAAGTGATAGAAAAGCAGGTGCTCACAGTAAACAGAAAATAATTATGCTACATATTTACAATATTTGTGTAGCATATGAAATGTTAAGAATGTTCTGATGAATTGTTTGTTTTTATTTTAGTTTTTTTTTTTACGTGAAATGTTTTTTTCATACTTTCTCTTAAACTTTTTTACACTATTTGCCAATAATACCATTTCTTTAAATCCATTCATATGTTCACTTCTGGTGTTCAGTGAGAGAGCTCCTGAGCCATCTGTGATACACAATGATCCATTTTACCTTCCTCTTCAGCGTGTTTGACTGCATGTGGTTAGGGGTTAGCAATAGTTGGATTAATATGGAATGTTTTTGTACATAAGCCATCACTAATTGTCCTTGTATAACCATATTGAGATTTTAATTGATGAACAACCTCAGAAATTTGTTTACATGAGAATATTGTAAAATGTGTTTATACGCACATTCATAAATATGAGAAAATAATTTAGATACACACTGTAAGCTGTCTGTCTCTGTAACTGTAACTTTATATTAATATCATATTAATAGACCACACCTTCACAACCATTCTCTAATTACAAATAAATGACTAATTGTTTTATACACAACTGTATCTAACATACTGTCCTGTATATCACTGATAGTGATGATGATCACTAAATAACCCACCTCTTTGCTGTTGGTAATCAATATAATATTATTGGTGACACCAACCACACAGCCAGCATCAAAATGCTTCAAAACAACCAAAGAAATTTTGATTACTCTTATTAAAATGTAAGGAAAGTGTTGTTTTTACTGTGAATCACATTTAACACATGCTCTGGCTTCACAGTATGCTACTGTACTAATAGCCTCAGTGTACTGCACCATACACACAGAAGCAAGAAGGCTGCAAAGATATAGTTAATGCAATGCTTTTTTTACATTAAATTTGAATAGCATACCTGCACATACTAAAGCATAAGAATTTTATGGGGCAAAGATATTGTTACTCTGTGTCACAGGATGCAGTGAGGAGTCTACGGACATACGCTTTATATTTAAAAACCCAAAGAGGAGAAGGGAAGGCAGAGAGAAATGTCAAACAATTTACTGGAATCAGGGGTCAGCGCAGTGGGGATGTTATTTATAATATATACAATACATTTAACTGGGGGTAATTAATGATATGAAAGTGTCCAGACAGAAGAAAAGAAGTACAATTCAATGCCAGAGCATAGCGCGTGTTCACCACACTGCTGAATATCTGAATTTACAATATTTCATGGCTGCCTGGCAATAACCAGGTACACACTCACACACTCAAACACCTAAACAAATGAGAAACCTGCGTGTGTACTCCTAAACATTTACCACGTAGTGAGAATTAACCTGATCCAGAAATAATTTGATACGCAGGTGCTTTGTGAAGTTAATATCTGCGTTGTTTCATTCACAAAAATCATCACCTTTTATTAAAGCTGAAATTCATTAATCAAATCGCCAACGAACTTCTTTCCACAGTGCTGCGTGGGAATTCATTTGATAAAACGGAGAGGTGGAAAAAATCACTTTGCATTGCGTTAGATGTTTCTCGCGGGAAAAAATGCTGCTTAACAGGCACGTGCATGCGTGTGTGAACTTTTTTTTCCTCAACTCATTTCCTCTTCTCATTTGTCTACACAACTACAGAGTGAAATAAAACATATTTAAAAAGCTGCAGTTTGAAAAGATGATCTGTGGATGGTTCTCTAAAATTTTCAATTTTTTATACATACACGTACATTTTACCTAACCACAAAGCAGATCTCTAGTGCGCGGACAGTGACGTGGTCTCCATTAATAAGTACAAGAGATTAATGTTTTTGTTCATAGTGAATTCGTGTCCGACACGTTGAATTTTCTTTCTGTCTGGTGCAGAATTCACTCACATTATTTCAATTCAATTGTTCTCAGGTTTATTGTGAGCTCCACACCACGTCGGTGATAAAAACAAGCGAACCAATTTGAAAAGTTCCCTCATCTGTAGACCGGGGGTGTTTGCTTGTTTTCTTTGGGTTCACAGCTTTTCTGGATTTATGTGGCGATGAACGACGTGTGACGTTTATGTGACACGAAGTGAAGCTTCACACACGCACATGCACTCACTCTCGCTTTTTCTCTCCTCGTGTTGGTGTTTTCCTACCTTGTCTCTATATGGAGGATCCGTCACTTCCAATGAACGACCGTGCTCGTTTAGTTTTCTTCCACTTTTTCCCACGAAACTTCGACTATTGGTTCAGTCTCAAACGTCAAAATAACAGCATACAAATACTGGAAACGCACGTTTCTGCTTTATTCCAGATAGACCTAAAGAGTTTTTCTCGGTCTTCTTCCGTACACTGTGAGATTTCAAACTAGACGTTTTGGTGAAAAGCGAAACAGCTCGGTCGCGCGGCTCTTACAACAGCGCACACGTGAAGTGAATGAGCGAAGGCACAAACTAAGCCGCTCACTCGTTTCTCCTGCGGGTAACAACAACTTAACAATCAAGGAGTTCGTGATAGCTCGCTGGGTTTCATCCGATAGGCAGATTTCCTATCGAAAATAAATCACTCTGGTCGCGAAACACCTTTCCCCTTTGATCTCTCTTCCGTCCTCGCGCTGTCCTGGCCGCGCGGCGCAGGGGATGTTAAAAGGCTGGGAAAGGAAGACACCGAGAGAGGGGGAGCGAGAGAAACAACAGTGTCCTCCGTTAATGCTGCCCTCTGCAAGTGTCGGCCGGACGAGCTCATCTCCTCCCGGTAAAAGATGATGATACGCCAAGCGAGGCAGAAACGGAATGCTGGGGATCCCCTGCTGCGTCCAATCCTGACGTTTCTACTGGTGTGCGAGTCGCGATGCGCGTGCGCGCCCTTGTGTGCGTGTACACGAGTGATCATCGGTGCGGGTGGTGGAGGGTCAGCCGTGACTTTGAACCGTAGGCTCTGACTGTCACGGGCGACGGGGAGGGGGCGAGAGCAGCACAGGACAGAGGGAGAAACCAGGTTAATGGCGTTTTTTCGCTTTCACTCACACACTGTATAAAACTGCTACAGGCTTATAGGAGACTAATTCATATGATCAAAGTGTGTAAGGTCAGACCAACACACCGTCCTTCCATTAAACAAATAAATACGCGTGTGTGTGTGTATACATTTAGAATATGTAATATAATGACATATATCTATCTATCTATCTGTCTGTCTATCTATCTATCTAGTAATTAAGTAGTAACACTTTTAATTCTATTTCTAGTTAGACTTGTAGAAGGAGAAACGTTGTATGCTTAATGTGATATACTAAACAAGTTGCTTGGGAATAATTGTAATGACAACTTGGAAGTCATCATTTAGTACTCCACTGAAGCTGTCAAGATATTATGATTACAATTTCCACTGGATCATAATTATTTCACTTTTGGATTTCCGCAGCAAATTTTGGAGTCTAAACAAACCCTGCAATGTCATCTACAAACCACAATCTGCTTTGCAGTTTCTTCTTCTATTGTTTTATTATTCAGCTCCTGAAACTAAAGATTATGTCCTTAATTAAACTTAATGTGTTATGTAAGGCAAAAATATTATAACATATTTTATGTAAATCTTGGTAAAAAGTGTTTTCAAGTAAAACAACATATTTATCATCATCATATTTAATGATTTATTGTTTTTTATTAGTTAAAAGTTGAAATTTGAGTTTAGCATAAATGCAAAATAATTTTTCTCCTGTCTAAAAAAGTGAGGATGTCATCTTAAAGGCTTCACAGTATTTTTTTAATGACTTATATATTACATATGAGATTTGAAATGAGTACTTTAAGTACATAACCTTTTAACCCTCCAGTGTTGGACAAAATGTGGACATTTTTTGAATAACAGAAACAAGAAAGAAGTGTGCTGCTTTCTATCCTCATTTAAAATAGAGGTCAATGTTTTTCTAAAATACATTCTCCAAAATCTTCTCTAGCAGTAATGAAGGCAGATGCATTCAGTCTAGACATTCAGAAAAAAATGTATTAATGATAAAAAAAAGATACACAAGGGCTTTGGGGAGACAGGCTTATATTGCTGGGCCAATGGTCCCAAAACAGGTTGATTATGTTACAATTAACATAGTAACATTGTTCAGTATGGACAAGAACAATCCAGTAATTTGAGTGTTAAAATGTATTGTTCATTATTGTAGCTTAAAAGCTGTTCTTTTCTAATTCTAGGATGAATATAATACAACAATAGAGTACATGAATGTAGGCAATATCAGGTGGATAAATTGCTTTTTATTTCAACTGGACACGACAAGATTTCAGAGAGAGAATGTTTTTTTATTATTATTATTTTGAACAAATGCTATTAAAGCAGACAATGTGTTAATTGTAAATGTGTAAAAATCATATTCAAAGTATGACCAAACCAAAAATGTAAAAGCACTGTGCTGCCTTATTTCAGGTTTGTGCTTTCACAGCTAGTTTGAACTGCTGCTCTTGTAGTTTGCGTTTCAAGAGGCTGCAGGTTTTCCTCGCTTTTTGTTGTCTAAATACAACCCTATCCTGGTTGGTTTAATTGATTCTCATTTTTCCAGTTTTCATCGCATTTCACTGTAAAGAACTTAAATGTAAGTTAAGTGTAGGTTTACATTTAAGTGTAGGTTAAATGTAAAATGTAATGAGGTTGTACAAGGCCAAAGGCTATTTAAGACCAGGTTTTACATCTCTCTGTTCAGGCACTATCTAGGAGAAGGTTGAAAATCTCAAACTATCTTTTAAAACAAGCTACTGTCACATACTAGTGTGACAGTAGCTTACAATTCACTTCCTATCATTTGATTCAAATATTTTTTAAAAATGCTGGTGGTACTTGTTTCAAACAGCTTAAAAATTTATTCAGGTAGGTGACAGGATATAATATGCTCGGTGGAATATTTATTACTAACAACCTTTTCACACATAACCAGCATTAATGATATTGTTACTACTACTACTACTACTACTAATCATTTAATGTTAACTTTACACTGATTAGTGATGTTCTTTTTAGAAAGGCACTTATAGGACAACAATAGGTTCTAAAAGAATTGGGGAAAGCAGGCTGGTCTCATTGTACGGTAGGATCTTGTCCAAGGACACTTCAACATGTGAACAGGAGGAGCCAGAGAGTGAACCACTGACCTTGAAGTCTGTGGATGACATTCTTCATCAGCGCCATCGCAGATATTTAGCCAGATGAAATTATTCTCAGTAATGTGAAGACTCGTACATTTCTGTTTCACTGTATTAAACCAGTCAGACAGTGTCTCTTTTGTACCGAACTACTTTTCTCATGGGGAAATGTTTGCCACGTGTTTAACAAGTAAGTCTCATTTTATAAGACCTAGTAAATGCTTATTTGAAATGTTGTGGTGCATTTGTGCCCGGGACATGCATTTATTGCTCATGTGTGTCTAATCAGTGCCAATGTGTTTTCCTGGTTCCTGGTTCAGTGAGCTGGCAAGATGACAGTTAGTGTTATTATTGCAAATAAAATTTATGTAGAGAAAACAAAGCAAAAAAACCCCAAAAAGAAGCACTACTAACTGAAGTTTTTCTTCAAGTCGTTGATATCCCTGAACATTTGAAATTATTTTTTAGTAATAATAAAACACTTTAATGTTAATGCTGTGATGCTGATCATTTTGAACCACCTCTTGCAGAATAAATCCATACACCAAATAAGATAAAATCATATTGCTGTTCCCTGCACATCCCCATTAATGGCAGAATCTATTTTACTTCAAATCTCATCTCTGTGTCATGGTGCTACTGTCATTGTACCTGCAGTGTCTTACTGCAAACACTAGAATAAAACTGTGCAATGAACTGGTGTTTTTACAGCATCACAAGAAAGTACATGCATGTCAGACGTTATCCTGAAAGGAGACTACAAATTACACAGGCCTTCCTCCAGCACATATTCCAATTACCACTGGATTTCTCCTGTCAGGAAGATGAAAGAAAGAATAACATTCATCACTCTAACTCTTATTAACACATTTATCTTAACTACACATTCAAAAACGGCAAGCACAGAAAGTATGTTTGTAGTCTAAGAAATGTCTCTCAGAGAAACACATTTGGAAAGCCTCACCAAACACTACTAAGTTTCCAAGTAGTGGTATGTGTGAATCAGCATATCCTCATTACTAAAATGTATCTCTGAAATAGAACTAAAGCTGTTGTCAGGAGATGTACCCATAGTCAGCACACAAATATTGCTTAGAAAAAAAGCTAATGTTATGTCATCAACCTAATTGATGCACTTGAGCAACGAGCTGGTATTTCTCAGATTTATTAGGAATTTGTCACGTCTGTCTGCTCAGGAAAATAGTTTTAAAAAAAGCCATAAGCTCTAGAAAATTGCCAATTTGCCTGTGGTTTTTAGTAGTAGGCTTACTTCTATATTTCATATATTACAGTCAGTATTCCACCTTACTTCCTTATTGAGCTAAGTAACTTTCTTATTGGATTTCTAGTGTGCCTGCACAGCCAAAGCATTCAGATTAACTCAGAGAGTTAGAAACTGGAGGAATTTCTCATGACAGCTGACCTACTCACAGCCTGACAGCAGCGCTCTCCCACCAGCTTCATGCACTGTATACATCACAAACCACTCTACTAGAAACCTGCACAGGCCTGAAAATTTAGGTTCAAGCCTAAGGCGTTCAGACCCTGCCAGAGACTGACAGCTTATGCAATTTCTTTGCTTTTGCCAATGTCAAATCTTAAGTGGTGTGAAAACATCAAAAATCTTTCGCTCACACTCAATGGCCACTGAGCACCAACCCTCAGTTCTGTGTTTGCACACGGAAAAAAGTTAATTCCGCATATGTGAGGAAAATAAATTATAAACAAAACACTATAAAAAATTACAATAATTAACGGTATAATAGAAGAAAAATGTACAGTTTAACAGAGTTCTGTACAGCCATACAACACAGACACAGATAGTAATACAGTAAAAAGAGATATTATTTTACTGTATTCCCTTCTCAAAAAAGGTTTATCCAATAGCAACTGGACTTGTTAGGTTTCTTGACGACGTTTCACCCTTCATTCCAGAGGGCTTTCTCAAGTCTGACTCTGGAATGAAGGGTGAAACGTTGTCAAGAAACCTAACAAGTCCAGTTGGTTTTGGATAAACCTTTTTCGAGATAACCATGACCTGGATGACTGGGAACCTTTACACTGTATTCCCTTGTATTGAGAATCCTCAGACTCCGGTATAACTCCCATTAAAACCAACAGCTGCAGTAAAGGAGAACACCATTTGTCACATGAGAGTGGTAACAACACTACTTCAAATACTTGCAATTTCTTTACATGTTTTATTATTGACTCAGCTCTACATAAAAAAATGGGATAAGAATAATTGGTGTATTTATGTGTGTTAGTGTACTTTTATATCTATTAATTAATGAAATCTATTTTGAAACATACAAGTACATGCTTTAACCCATCTTTAGTAATATAATTTTAACGTTTATCAAATGTTGCTCATTCACAATATTATCAATATTTCTTTTACTAAAACAGTCAACGCACACAAATATTCACTTATGCATGCACACACGAGTGCCCACACGTGAACATGGAGACACCCACTGACACATCACAATCTGACTCACTGACACACTGACACACTACATCTGGGGACATATCTGAAGGAAAATCATGCAGATTTATTCTTCCTGTGGGTCAAAAGAGAGAGACCCTGGGGAGTGCAAGAGAGACAGAATGAAGAAAGTAAGAATGAAAAAAGTATGTGAGGGAAAAAGAGAAGCACAGATTTAAAAAAAAAATAAGACGGGGACAGAAAGAGTTATTGTAGAGGACTTTTGGCCTATGAGAAGCTGTCTGTGTACATGAATACCACGGAGGCCCTTTGACATGCACACAAATGCACACACACCCTCTTGCACACATATAGGCTGTGTGCCATAGAGTGAAAGAACAGGTGAGTATTCAAACAAAAAATGTCTGTGTTACTGTCAGTATGTGTGTGTGTGTGTGTGTGTAGTTCTGGCTAATGGTTATGCTTTTATGTACATTCATTGTCGGCATTCGTTCAAGGATGTGCACGAATCTCTCGGTAATTTACACACAAACACACATATCTAAAATCCTTGTTATGTTGTCAGCAATTTATGGCATGTATAACTTTAACTTGATTGTCCCTGAGGAGAAATTTGTTTTGCAGTCAGGTACACAAACAAAAACGCTGCCTATCCAAGCTAACGTAAAATAATCTCAGAAAGTCAATAAAATTGATACATGAACTCTAAAAAAGAAAGTGTAAAGTATTTCAGTATTATTCTATTGAAAACTTGGAAAACTAGGGACATGGCTCCATGCTATCCAGCTACGTAAGTATAAGCACATTATTTAAGAAAACAATACTGGAGGTTCCAAGAATCAAACCACCAATACTCTGCTTCAACAGTTTAATTTGAGGTAACATCTTTGTTCCTCACAACCAGTGACATTTTGGTGTTGCCATTTGCAGCAGGAAGGGGGACCCCATAGAGCTCGCTGGGCTGTTTGTCCTAGGGTGGTGCTAGAAGAAAACCATGGGGACAGTAAAAATGGGTTAATCCTCTGGGGAGTATGAATGTGCTCAGTAAATGCTGTAGCAATCTGCCACTAAATGCCTAATCTGAACCTCATAACACGCTGGTACTTACTGTACTGCAGTGTAACAGCTCAGCAGCATCTGTGTTCTAAAGCAGGAACATGGAAAGCACTTCTCTGGGGCAGGCTCTTCAATAAAAAAATAGCTATCAGCACACTAATATGAACTGTTTCCCAAAATAAAATTAATAATACTGAGAATAAGTGCATATTATTATCTTTTAAAATGCCCTTTCTTAAGGACAAAACTATGAACAGTAATAAACTAAGTCAAGTGTTTAAAGAATGAAGAAAGAAGGAAAAAATAAACGTCAATGTGTGCCCAAGAAAATGGACAGACATACAAATATAAAAATATGTTTTAAACTACACAGAGAGTGCATGTCAATGCAGTTCCAATATATCTATATCATACAAATACACATTCATATATAACTTTACTTATGTATAAATGTTACAGTAAGAGCTAGAGAAACTTCACTTGGTTTGCCCTGAAGGGGGCTTAAATGTGTTTACTTAGTTGAATGTGTGTATGTTTTGCTAATGTCGTTCCTATACCACACATACCACATGTAATGGTAGTAGTTCTCCATATCCACATTCATCCTGAATTTTCTATTGCCTTGTCATGTAGGATTTTCTGCACATAGGGACAGTTATTTTAGTGCATATACATTATGGCCAGCATACAAACCACAGCAGCTGAATAAGCAGAGAGTCTTGGAGACAACGTTGTTATCCAACAGGTTTTTGCCCACAACTTGTGTCTTTAGATATTAACCACTCTCAAAATTGCCCTCCCGAAATTGACTATGAATAAGGTACCGTAAGACATGCCACACATATATATCTATAGCTATTTATATTGCATACTATCCATTGATTCCAACTCAGGTGTACATATCAAGCAATTGTGGGTATGAAATATATCTGTTTACTGTGGTTAAAGATGGTGCCATGAGTTTTAGAGGTAATTAATATCAACAACTACCAAAGACGTGTAAACAGCAATGTTGGCTTTGCTAGACTCAACTTCTTTTTTAAAATTTAATACACCACATGTAGAACAACTATAATTAGTTGAACCACCTGGAAAAACAAATGAAATCTAATACTGGACTTATTTATTGATCTGATTGTTTATATTTGCACATGTTATTGTGATTAAAAGGCACATGCACACATTGTGTAACTGTGTTACTGTTAATAGACATATTAACAATATAATTATCCCTTGTAAAAATCTCCTGTTGAGCATAGCTAAAGCAGTTGAAAGAATAATTGTGTGCCTGCAATTATTTAGATTTAGAACATGAAAGCAACTCAGTAAATTTGTATGAAGGGGATGAAGTGCATAAAGAAGAGAGACAAAAAAATCAACAAACAAACACAAACCTACATAGAAGTCACCTGTAAACACCATTTCCATGAAATGTAGCCAAAGGACTGTGTGAGAAGAAGACTATCCAAGCTGGAGAATCTACAAGTCCTGCTGACTGGGCAGTTTTACATACAAAAGTAAAGGGGATATAAGGCCATAAGACAGAGCCATTTACATGTACACAAACGCCAGTATGTCCACATACACACACATAGCTTATTGTTCTGTGAGGCAGAACAATAAGCTATCACCAACGTTATGTTGTCAGCCACACTGGTTTCTGTCATCATTATGTCATTTATGGTGTATCGTCTCCAACCCTGCTACTATATCAATATCTCTAAATGTGTTTTTAGGTGTCTCTGAGTCATTCCAAACAGAAGCAAGAAAGTCAGTTTTTAATTCCTAACAGGGCAATTATAACACTATTTTGTAATAATTTTGTTAGTCTAGGTAATGCCACAGCATTACTTTGGACTCTTAAATCAGGGTATATACAAAAATCTTGAGGTTGAATCTAATAATTTTAAATACCTTATTCAAAACCTAATGAATAGTTTTTAAAACCAACTTGACATTTCTGCAGCAATTTCAATTGTCAGCCAATGAACTTTTAAATTGATTATTAGATTTATACACAGTGCTCAATACAACACAATTAAAAAAAGTCAACTGAATAGAAAATATTTGAAAATATGTTGCATTTTTTTAAGTGATGCTATCAACAAAACTGTTTTTAGAAGAATGGAACAGGGAATGGTTTGGGGGATTGGCTGGGTGATTCCACCGGGAATAGATCCCAGGATTCCTGCTTCCCAGCCCTCTGCCTTAACCACTCTGCTACCAGGCTGCCTGGAAAGTCCTGGAGAGACTGGTACTGAATCACTTAAGGCCTCAGGTGGAAACATCTTTAGACCCACACAGTTGGCTTATCGCCACCAGGTTGGAGTAGATGATGCCATCATATACCTGCACCCTCTCTCACTCTCTCTCTCTCACTTGGACAGAGCTGGCAGCACTGTGAGGATTGTGTTTTTTGATTTCTCCAGTGCTTTATATACAATTCAGCCTGTCCTGTTGAGAGAGTAACTCCTGAAGATGCAGGTAGACTTCTCCGCAGCCTACTGGATTACTGCCTACCTGACAGACAGAGCACAGTTTGTAAAGCTGAGAGGATGTGAGTCTGAGAAGCCTTATTGTCATTGATTACATTTTACAACAAAATGTATCTTCTGAATTGGAACCACCCCCCAATGGGGGGAGCAGTGAGCAGCCACAGGGGGAGCCCAGGAAGCTAGCGCTGTCTGGCTCAAGAACACACCTGGTATAGGGTTTAGCTAGGAATCTTTGCATGGTTATGCTTATCCCATTGAGCTACCAGGCCATCAACAAAACACCAGTAACACAGGAGCACCACAGGACACCTCCCACATTTTAAAGGAGATGGTTATGGACTTTAGGATAAACAGAACCAGTTTCAACAGCGATTTTATTTCGGGAGAGCAAATAGAGGTGGTGGAGGAGTTCAAATACCTGGGTTTCTACCTTGACTGGACTGGAAATAAAACTAAGAAGTTGAAAATATATATTATTTTTACAAGCCATTTCAACTTCTGCACAAATACTTGAACCATATAGACTCGATATTGAATGACGCATAATTTTTTATAAAACTCTGGAGAACAAAGCCAGACTAAAACATGGGCATTTTACTACCAGCCAGTGTGCAAACAATTTTTCATCCAATTCATACAATTTTTTAACCAACTTTACAAATGTATATATGTAACATCAAAACATACAGCACATTTTCATTCATAAAATGATCAACTTGAAGTTCTGGTTTGCCTATCGGGGCTGCCAATAATTGTATTTGCTTTGTATCGATGATATAGGATAATTCATTGGTTTCTCTGTACGTGGTCCCTTTATACTCAGTAGTAGGCTTAAAAGCATGTTAGTAGCATTTGCCTGGTCATGTTGTGCCCAAAACTGATATGTACATTGCCACTGTGGAAGCCATGGTTGGGAAAAATCACCATTCATGCTGGGAGCAACTACAAACAAGCCTATGACCCATTTTTTCATCCTGACATCATTAAAGGCCTAGAGCAAAGAGCACAACGAGAACAGGGTAGAATTTCTTTGAATATTCAAGTGGAATAGGGGGCTATACTCTGTGTGAAAAATTGAATCTAAAACCAAGCCATTTGACGGCTGAAGTATTTGAAGAATCACAGTAGGGGCCTGCTTGAGAATCCCCTACTGTGGCGGCTCTTTAAACTTTCTTAGCCTGGGACACAAATGGAATATTTTTTTTCAAGCTCATTAAGATGTTCCCTTGTTATGGTGGGAACAACCAAAAACAGAGACCATGACCCACTTTTGGGGTATCAACTGACAATATAAAAAAGATTTTATATATACTTTAAAAATCAGCTTTTTGTACTGTGGAGGGAAGTTTCTGTTTTTTATTTATAAATGCTTACA
The DNA here is from genome assembly GCA_032270685.1 of Microctenopoma stevenorrisi. NCBI lineage: Eukaryota > Metazoa > Chordata > Actinopteri > Anabantiformes > Anabantidae > Microctenopoma > Microctenopoma stevenorrisi. The sequence goes on from JAUMTR010000012.1 coordinate 20,891,716, forward strand.
AACATGCAAACATTGTACTAAAGATTGTTTAAAAGCTTAAATAGTTTTTTTTAAATCTGACATAAAAACAATAATATTGATTATTGGAAAAAAGATTGAGTTTTTTGTGTGTGTCCACTACTTCAGTGTTATTTACCTGACCATATGTAAGTGCAAGTGTGTGTGCGTGAGTGTGTGTGTAAATGAACGTTTCCATTTACAGACTCAACTTCTATGATCAGGTAGGAGGTGGAAGACTTCTGACATATAACGCAAGGAAAGAAACATTAAGATTGACGGGCCAGGCTGTATTGTGACTGCTGGGTCCTTTGGGGACTTTCAGCAAAGGCCATGTCTCCAACATGCTGATGTGATTTCCATAGCTATTGGACCAGTCATAATATTTGAGACACTTTTGGGACCAATTCTTTGATGAAAAGTATCTTCATAAACAGTTTGTGGGAGAGAGACAGAGACACAAAGAGAGAGATGAGGGGAAAAGCTGATCACATTGAGAACAAGAGAAAAGAGAACAGATCTTGACCTTTTGCAGCCAAAGCTAACAAATTCCATGAAGCTTCTGTAGCATATACATGCTAATATACTAAATCATGGTAATTCACCTATTTACATCATCTTTTTTGTGATGCTGATTCATTTAAATCACGAGTTTGACTTCATACAGGATGCACATAAAAATGATTAATTCATGACATGTATAATCTAAAAAACAATAAGACGCTTACATTTTAGTTGCTTTTACAGGTGGGATGGCTGCACGTATTTGCAGCTATGCAGTGACATAGAGCTCATTGTTGACACAAGAGGTCAGAGATAAGAGACGCGTACGAGTGAGGAATTGAGATATTTTGATTGTGGTGTTAAATGAAAGTAGCTGTTGGGGTTGTTTCTCCTGGAATTAAGACTCAAAGTGAGTTGCAATCTTAGAATAATCAGGAAAAGCTGCCTCAGATTCACAGAAATATACCACAAGTGCTGTCTAAAAGTGGATCTTTAATGAAAGAGAATTTCAGTGTGCAGTACTGGAGGGATTGTCCCAGCATGCTCTGTGCCAGGACTTGTGTTGGCTCATTTATGGCAATGTTGCCTCCCTGGTTTATGCCTTGTTTGGCCATTTCCTCATCTCTCTATCTGGTCTGCTCAATTTATCTAACCAACTAAACTAGTAAGACCCATTTCCCATCATTCCCTCTGAACTCTTCCATGGCTCCTGTCCTCCCTGCTCCCATTCCAGTTTCTGCTTCCCAGTTTCATACTCTAAAAAAATGTTGGATCTTCACCCCGGGAGTTTCTCATAGGAGTGAAGTGTGAAAATTTGTTTTAACCATGACCAGGGATGGCAAGTAGCTCAGTGGATACAGCAGTTGTCAACAAACCAAGGAGTGAGTGGTTTGATTCCCAGTTCTTCCAGGCTAAGAGTTAAGATGTCCTTAGATAAGACACCAACAATTATCCCAAGGCGATCTATAAACTGTGTAACTATTGTTACTATTTTATTATTGTAATCATCATGATGATCCTGCTACATTAAGGAAGCACTTATTTTACCCAAACGTGACTATGCCTTTTACTACTACTAAATCCAAGCATAACTAATCTATGACGACTTTAAAATTGTCACCACATATTTATGATTGTTTCCATGACAATACTTCAGCTGACATATGAGTGCTTTTTCTCACAAATCTATTTTGACCTTGATTATTCTCCTGATTGCTTAAATGTTAGCTATTATACAGCATATTGCGGAGCACATTTATTAAGCTGAAAAGAATAAATTAATACATGACCTAAATTTAAATCTTTGGTGCGATTTATAGCAATTAAAGAAGATTAAAATTAAATTGAAAGAAATTTTAAAATGATTCACTGGGTTGCTGAGTTGTTGCTTTCTGCACTGTGACTATCTGTGTTTCGAAGAGAACTGTTTCTTTGGATTGAGGATTTATTGTCTTTGCTTCATTGCTCTTCTGTCAGCAGGCGAATTAAGAACAGAGTAGGTGTCTGGTTTGTGTTTAAATTTTCCATCTTTGATTAATGCAAATTGTGCAAAAGTGTCAGCCAAGCTTTACCTTGCTTGGCAGACACACTTATCGCTTTAATCCAAAGCAACTTACAGGGAGCTAGTGCTGGGTGTCTGGCTTAAGGACACACCTGGTGGGGGATGGGTTAAGAGTCAGACTGGGATTCTAACTTGCGACCTTGTGCATCCCAGTGGATGGCAACTGGACTTCTTTCTTTTGGTAGAGACGTCTCGTTCTGCATCCACAGAACTTTTTCCATCTGAGGTAAGTTGGTGAGTGGTCCCAAATTTATCCCCCAGGTTAGTTTCACCTCACAGCTGACTGTAATGGGCTCATTAAGTGAACAGCTAACAGCTGTTAGAAGGAGACTAGAGAAAGACGGCACCCTCACTGACAGAAGCAACCTTAACCCAGACCAGATCTGCCAGCTCCTGGACCTTTGCTTAAACACCACTTATTTCACCTACTACAGACGGAGACATGGCTGTGCCATGGGCTCTCCAGTGTCTCCCATTGTTGCCAACCTGTACGGGAACCAAATGGTAATTGCTCACTATATGTTTCAATAGATGTTATATGAAATGAGGGAGAAAAATGTGAAAATAAGGACATGTACATTCTGATGAAAACTGATGAAAATCTGATGCAGATAATCTTAACACATGGCCAGCAACTGCACACTGGTGTATTTTCCATTTAACTTAAACTAAATTTGACTTTCAAAAGAGTGTGTTTTGTAGAGTTCTATGACTGGTGCAATTGTATAAACTACATGCTTTATACATACATGTTCTGATTTATTGTTGAGGCATTTTATAGGTAGCACTAAGTTTGTTCCTGACATTCTGAATTTGTGTAGATTGTTAGGGGTGATACATAAACATAACATTTGGGTAGGAGTTCTTCATTTGATCCTTTACATGTGAAAATATTTCTTTAGATTTGACAGTTCTTTATGAAAACAGTTCAAGGACAGAACAGACTTACAAGCTCTTGCAAATGATGGGACATTTTTGGTAATTGCAAGATTACCTTAAGGACTTGATAAAATTCACATTTCACTGTAAGTATTCAATGTGAATTAGAATCGCACTGTAGCAGCAGGACTACAAGGAAGAAGCAGAAGGTCAAAGCAAGGATTTGACATTTACACTGCAAGGAATCCACTCATTACCCCTATTTGCCTTTCTTAGAGCAATACAGAGTGTGAAAGTTGTTCCTCTTTTGCAGCTGATAATTATCTTTTAATTGCAGTTTCTTTACTTTTTTTTCAACTTCTGCCTCTTCAACTGCTTTCATACTTCGATGAATTTCTCTGAATTTCTCTAACACAAGGTCAGAGTGCACTAAGTGCGATGCCTCCACCGCATGTGTGTGAGACGGACAGATGTGTAATCGAGTAGCTCAAGCTTTTTGTGCATATCATTAACAATGGTAACTGGCAATCAAAGGCCAGAAGAGGAGAATGGAGAAAAGATTAAGGGAAATGTAGAGGATGGACTAAGCGAAAAGAAAGTACAGCTGATTAATCTCTTGCCTTGTAATAGTCAAGAAAGCTTCTTTCCCTTTGTTCTCGAGAATCTCTAGAATCATTGAGAATCTGAGACAGAAGATTTATCGGAAGGAGTACGTAATTATCTGTATGTGTTTTAGAACATGAGATCTGTGTGGATTGGGTGTAAAGCTGTGCATTTTTGTGTGTTCATGTGTGGTTGTGTGAGCATCTCTCTGTCTGGGTCAAGCGTCCTTTCTCTCAGCGTGAGGTCTCGATGCCGCACCCCACTCACTGCCCATAATCCTTTTCTCCCTAGGCTTTTCACTCTCCCACAACTTGCCCCCATGCTGAGATGAAGTTATCACACTACACACACTACCCTACAATTGTGCGTCTTTGCCCAAAAGCCCACCCATTATTACCCCCATTATTACGTGAGGAGGAGAGCTCTCTCTGCAGTTTGACATGCCTGTGTACTGTATAATAAGGCACAGCTGCTACAAACACTACTCTATTCAAATAAATTAATTGGAAATGAGAGCCTAAGAAGCTTCTAACACACACAAATATTTTTTTCTGGGAGAGGATACACAGAAATTCAAATGCTCCTGATTGCATTGTGCTGGCCGCAATGTGTTAGTCCTCCGTTAAAGTTGCCCAAGTTGTAACCTGCCTGCCATGCAGTGTTCTGATAAACGTGATCACCATTACTGACTATGTTGGCATCACTGACTGGAGAAGGTCACTATAGGTCCTCAAAATTAAAATGATAAATGATGTCTAACTTATATATACATATGTTGCTGGTTGTTGGTTTAGGATTTTCCTTCTCTGTTATTCAACACTGTTGTTTTGTTCTCACACAGACAATTGCGATTGTTTATCAATGTCTCATGTCAATCTATATTCTATCTCAGTATTTTAAATAATACTGTATAAAAACATTGCTTGACATGAAGTGCATATAAGAAGAGTGACAGAGGATGAAAATAGTATAAATACCAAAGGGTTTTGCTAGATAGATGCACACTTCTTAACTGTCTATGGATCTGTCTATGGATGTCAGTTTGGATCAAGACATCACCAGCACTGGGATAGAGGAGCTGAAAACTCAGGGAGCACCACTGGGGCCTTTGGTCTGGCTGAGGAAGGAAGACTGGAACAGACGTTTTGTGCACAGATGATTGACTGGAACAACTTTTTGCAGCTGAGCGTGTCAACCTGTGCTGGCCAGGTAAAAGCCCACTGCTGCAGTCAGAAGTGAACCACCATAGCCCTGCTGACGAAGAATATCTAAATACTGGAGCCAGCCTGAGCCCATCAACTGATTGCTTAGTACAGCAGGGTCTGTTGCCAAACAGAAATAAACCAATATTGGAAATAGCCTCTGATGTCATTGAACCTGTATTTCAGAATCAGAATTGTCTTTATTCGCCAAGTATGTTGCATCAGTAAGGGGGAGAGGGGAGAAAAATCATAACTTTGGAAGACATGCCATGAGATTCAACACCTGTTAACTGTCCCTGCTCTGCTATGCTCTGCTACAACCTGGCCTTTGTTAATATGAAATGAGAATAAATAAAATGTTCAAAGGATTTCTAATCAAGCAGAAGGAACTAAAATCCTGAGTGTTTAATAGGTAAATCACAACATATACATATATCTTATAAGTTTACAAATAACACTGGAAATAAATGTATGATTAAATATTTATATGTCATAAAATTATATGAGATGAAGGTCACTATGTTTTACCTTTGATCAGCACGTCCATTTTAGAGCAGACAAATCTATCCTTATTAACAGGCTATGTACCACAGGCCTTTAAAGTAGCTGTAGTAAAACCTTTACTAAAGAAACCTTCTCTAGATCCAGAGGTTTCAGCCAATTATAGACCAATATCCAATCTACCCTTTATCTCTAAAATCCTCAAAAAGGTGGTTTCGAAGCAGCTCTGTGAGCATCTGCGCATGAACGAGCTCTATGAGGTTTTTCAGTCAGGATTTAGAGTAAATCATAGCACAGAAACGGCACTTGTTAAAGTGACCAATGATCTCCTTTTAGCTTCCGACAGCGGACGTCTCTTTGTACTTAGTGCGGCTTTCGAGACTATTGATCACAACATTTTAATTACACAGATTGCAACATGTCACTGGGATTAAATAAACAGCACTAAACTGGTTTAACTCCTATTTATCTGATAGATCCAAGTTTGTTCATGTTAATTGTGAATCTTTCATGCACATGCAGGTTAAATACGGAGTTCCACATGGTTCTGTGCTTGGACCTATTCTATTCGCATAATACATGACTCCCTTAGGCAACATTATAAGGAAACACTCAATTAATTTCCATTGTTATGCAGATGATACACACTAATATTTATCAATGAAACCAGAAGATACCAATCATTTAGGGAAACTTAATGCTTGTTTGAAAGACATAAAGGCCTGGATTCTACTTTCTTCAGACAAAACTGAGGTTTGGATATTTGGACCCAAAAATCTCAGAGACACTATATCGGGTCAGATTACTACACTAGATGATTTTACACTAGCCTCAAGTACCACTGTGAGGAATCTTGGAGTCATCTTTGACCAAGATTTATCATTTACGTCCTACATAAATGAAATATCTAGGAGGTCCTTCCTCCACCTCAGGAATATTGCTAAAATTAGGAGCATCCTGTCTACTGTAATTCATTACTGATAGGATGTCCCAATAACTCGCTCAAAAGCCTCCAGTTAATCCAGAATGCTGCAGCCAGAGTTCTGACTGGACTTAACAAGAGAGATCATATTACTCCTACATTAGCTTCTCTACATTGGCTTCCTGTTAAATCTAGAATAGAGTTTAAAATGCTTCTCCTTACATATAAGGCAGTAAATGATCAGGCCCCAACATATCTTAAAGACCTGATTGCACCTGTGCTCTCTCTCTCTTTCTCTCTCTGTATCTCTCTCTCCTCAGGTATCCACAACCTTGGAGCTGTAGTTGCTGGTCCTGCCAACCTGTCCAGTGTTTCCTCTGCGGCTCCTTGTTGTTGTTATGATCTATGTTACCTGCTGTTCTTTTCTCTCTCCACTGTCCACTAACCCCACCCAGTCGAGGCAGATGACCGCCCACCCTGGTTCTGCTGGAGGTTTCTTCCTCTTAGAGGGAGTTTTTTACTCTCCACTGTTGCCTAGTGCTTGATCAAGTGGGACTGTTGGGTTTTCTAAATTTTTCTGTATATATTGATATAATGTGTGAGGTCTTAAACCTCACACTGTAAAGTGCCTTGAGATGACTTATGTTGTGAATTGGCGCTATAGAAAAAAGGTTGAATTGAATCAAATGTAGCATTTTAAGAACATAGATGGAGAAAACTAAATGTTAAACGAAACAGAAATTAAACAAACAATCTAAACAATGAAAAGATTTTCTCTATAATTCCCCCCCCCCTCTGTGGGCCTCTCCCAAAGAATCAAGGAAGACGTTTCCTTTTCCTTTCTTTGAACTTTAAAGAACAATTCCTGACAACAAAGACTTAAAGCACACAATATGCTATCACTTACGGACCTTGACATTTTATCAACGCGTATTATTTTGTGAATAGGTAACAAGATGTTGTCCTCTGACTAGGAAAGACTTAACCTTGACTGGTGTTGGATTGTTACTGGAGCAAAAATATGTGAAGAAAGTCTGTGTCTCTCTCTGAAACTTTTATATTAATATTTTGTAATATACTACAATAATACATTTTTCATATTACTTTGAATCAGTATTGACCCACACTTCTTGTCTTTGTCTCTTTCAGTTCCTCTTCTGACAAATTAAAAAGAAAACATTTTCCATTCGTATCATTTGTTCATCTTTTTCATTTCTTTTTTTTTTATTTGGGTGAAATATTTCTGCATATTTTGCAAGGTATTAAAACATTCCTTTGTATTGGCTTCAATTCGAACAGTTAAACTGTTCCTGAACCTTAAACTCTTTGACATTTTATTTTGGTGAAAAGAAATTACTTCAATAGTGACTATTTGGTGAAATCTGAATAAGAAAAGTAGGGTCATCAGCATCGTTGTCAGCAATTTTTAGATGCTTTTATTTAAATAAAAAGTAGTTAAAATTATATGAAATTACCCTGCAGTCTCTCATTATAAAGACTCTTTTGCCAAGTGCTCCAGAGAGAGTTTCTATTGAATTTGAATATCAACGCTGCGAGCACCACTTCTTTTATCCAGGTGCAATTATTCCAGTTGATAAATGACTGAAGGAAGAAGAACAAAGCACTGGCCTCATGTTTTCTCCTCATGTTTATCTAAACTGTTCAGCTCTGAAAAACGGTGCAGTGTAATCACTAATCCTGTGATTACAGCTCTATATGTGATTCATGTAAAAACATTTCAGTTTGAACTAGTGACCACTTCTTGCCTGCCACTAACGCCTTGATTAATAAAGAAAAGAGTAAAATGCTGCACGTCTGCGCCTCTCCTTTCTTCCAGGAATAGGCCTGGGAAAGTAATTAGAGCATCCAGCAGAAATCCAGCAGGCGATTAACCATGACTGTAATTTGCCCTGTACAATAGACAGAGAGGCCCATTGATTTCATGCCATTGTACTCATAATCCACACAGCCATGGGGATGTAGCATGGTAAGAGTATGGCAGTTGTAGTTCACTCTGTTGGAATCATACTGCTAAGAAACAACAAGTAAATATGAGGTGGTGGATAAATACCTGTGAATAAAAGGTGACAGGTGAACATCTGGAGAGTTTCTGCCCTGTCATGTCAGCAGATATTAGAGTGTGGCCTCAGTCTTTTATCCAGTGGAAAGAGTTGGCAAATTCCTGCATTTTCATTCAGCGTTTCCCGTCAGACGATTTTGTTGGTATTCAAAGCCACAGTGGAGCCTGATGCAGCCGGGCCCCTCACAGCCGGGGAGGGAGGTCAGGGGGACAGCTCTGACTCGGTGCCAGAGAGATATTCCCAGCCAAATCAGGAACAACAAAACCCACATTAAACAACCAATGTTTTTACTTAACTTGTTCCATTTACTACAAATCATGTATAGTTTTTATACATTTTTCTTGTGGTTCTGTACAAAGATGTTCTAGTGTTTTATATGTTTTTCCAACCCTCTAGGCTTCTTTAAGTTCATATAATATCCATGGGAAAATCTTTTTGCAGAAACTTATACTATTAATATGCTGCTGTGTACATTGTTGTGGCGTAAAGCTGTGAGGTGCAGATGTGCAGACTGATGAGAAAAGTCTGCACGCCACATGCCATTAGCCAGAAACACAGCGTTCTGTGTTCAACATTTATATAAACACTTTCTGTATGTCTGAAAATGTAGCATACCTACAAACAACTGAGTCTATAAACAGAGTGGTTTTCCCACTGGTGTTGTTTGATGAGTGGATGTAATGACTCACACTGAGCACAACTGGCTTTGTTTGGGAACTTAGTCAAACGGACAGATACACAGACAGAAGTTTCTTATGTCTAACAACTTATTTATGCCAACAAATATAAGTTGCAGTTTTTATACCGTACAATGAGTGGTATATCCCTGTAAAGGGGAGATCGATTATAGATCATAGTTCACACTATGCAATGTCTGTTCCTCGTTTCATAATTCTAGATAATTTCACTGCCGTACTAAAGTAAGTAAATGCGCATATTTTAAACCTCCAGCAACCATGTAAAAAAAAAGATCTGTCTTATCTTACACTGGCACTATACCAAACACTTAATGTAGAAATAAAGAGGACGTTTTGGCTCAGAATAGCAGCACAAAGCATAAATGAACCACTGAAGTGATAAGCTAGCTCATAAACCTGTCTCACCTCTGCAGCACGAGGACACCTTTTCTCAGATTTGTTGAGCAGAGGAACTTTTTTCAGCAGAAAAGGAAAAAAAATAACAGGTCATGACCTAATGTGAATCAAACATACCATTTGAAAAGTTGAACAGCTTGAGCAACACTGCAGCAATTCAGTCCCATTCACGGTTTCCACATTGAAAGCATAAACTGGAGCATTTCCAATGTGTAACTCTCCCCCAGTTGAGTCAACACTATCAACAATGAGACAGTTGTTAATATTTGTATAGAAAAAAACATTTCAAGAGACAAGACTGTGCACGTCTGAACTTTAAGAGACAGGTGAAAAACCACTGAGCCCTAGAACCTGCTGCAGAACTGACAGCAGGGAGAAGTGAGAGGCCGGACTCCAGAAAATGTGGATGGCAAATTCAGCCTGCAGTCAACTAGACAATATGTTTGCACACGGTTCTGCAACTAATGTTTTCAGAATTAAGAAACTCTAGAAACTGGAAACCAGTGACGGCAGTTGATCTTCTGATAGAGAATAATTATTACAACAGGAAATGTAACCGCCACAAGTATCATGCATGATATATATGTGAAACCATGATATAAGCCATATTTTAAATAGTGCATCATATGCTGATGTTTTTCCATAGATGACATGGTCTTCTAACAGACAAAGGTCTAAATGATATAATATTCGTATGGACCATACTAGATTATAAACAGTTTTTTTTGTTACGTATGTATGTTGTATGCATGTTGCCTTACGTTTGACAAAGAGGGAGAGAAGAGGAGAGAGCAGGAGGATCATTTATTAGTTTGCATAATTACAATACCTTTGGAAACCAAATGAGCGATCTGTGGTTTGAAAATGTTTTTCTATTTATATACTGTGGTTGAATAGTATGATGGAAGTGGATGATATATGCCGTGTAATGTGGCGAGCACAGCCACACAAACAAAAAGGCTTCTTCTGGAAGTAACACTGTTAAGTTAACCAGAGCTCTTTCAATTCTTTTGCAAACAGAATAGGCTGTTCCACTTGTGTGTATGTATTTTGTGGTAACTTGTGTTATGGGACAGTCTCATTCCAGAGCATCGCTAAATGTCTGAGCCTAGAATTTTTAAAGTGTACTACACACCGCTACATGTGTCTGATGACCTCAGCACCAAAAAGCACGCGCTGTAGCTGTGTGTGTGTGTGTGTGTGTGTGTGTGCCGCGTCTGTCTGAAGGCGGTGACGCCACAGCCGGACGCTCCTTATTTGGTCAAACGTCGACCCGTTAAATGGCTGAGAGCGGGGCTGCGTGTGGTCAGAGCGAAGCGAGAGGAGAAGATCAACGTGCACACTCACTAAGAGCTGATCTCACAGAGCTGAGTCTGCTGTATCTCTCACACAGTTTCTTGCTGGACTACAGACCATAACTTCACTGGAGATGGTGACTCTGAGACCACCAGCCGCTCTCTCGGCCGTCCTCTTGTTCTGCGTGTACTGCGCCTCCGGTGAGTCCACGTTCGTCGCCCCTCATTTATATAGCTGGACCTGTATAGAACCTGAAAAAGGAGAATGATATTGAAACCCTTTTTTCTCAGATTTGCTTAAATGTGTTAATTAGTCTGTAGTGTGAAATGACAGAGAATGCGTCAAATGTATGAAGGAAGAAAATTGTTTCTTTTCTGTGTCGTTGTTTTTATAGAAGACATTGCTTTGACAGCTAATGTAAAGTTTTCTTGGCTTGAACAAAGGTCACACACCCTTTTTATCTGCATCACCACAGGATCTGCAGGATATGTCTGTGCTTTAAAGGGTGTCTTCCTACCATTTTAAGTTAAGATTCCCAGGTTAAAAGCTTTAAATAGCAGAGTCTAACAACTCTGTGCTCGCCCTGGGACCAGACCCCATGGCCTTTAAATTAGTTCGAGTCGTCCAGCTCTTTAATGCCCAGCAGTTTCATGTTCAAGACATTTTAAGGTGATTGACTTGCACCATAAAGTTCCATTAGGAAACGAATCCTGTGCAGGAAAATCATGGAAAAAAGGTTTAGGTCAAGACTGCTGAGTACTGGTGATCTACAAAACTAAACCACAGGTCTTAGTCATAGTTAAACCGAACGAGCAGTTCATAAAAACACACGAGCAAGGATGTCTTATTTCCACTGATAAGAACAAAGTGTTTAACTGGCACATTATTTCTGTCAGATCAAACGCTGAGTGCGAGTTTTGCTGCTCCTAATTTGGCGGGACGTGGTGTCCAAACTCTACACCGCATTCTCTCAGGTGTTTTCATGAGCTCTTTATTTTGCAGGCTCCTACCCTAAAGCACAGAATATCAACTGGAGATCCACCAACTTCAAAACTGTTTTGACCTGGGAGCCTGAACCATCAGCCGACTACTCCTACACGGTGGAGTATTCCACGTAAGGCTTCTTGCCCTTTAATTTGCTGCACAGCCTTGGAGAAATGAATAATGGTAACAGGGCAATGATAGGAATCTGCTCCCGTTCGGGAAAAGCAGGAATGTTGAATCTACCCTGATAGTGAGTGGAGAAGCACTAAAACAAACCGACTTTGTCAAACTGTTACAGGATTGGTGGGAACAAGCAGAGAAACCCTCACTGCATCCGGTCCTCAGCAACAACGTGCGATCTGACCAGCTCTCTGACCGACTTTAAAGCCAACTACACGGCCGACGTCCTGTCCGAACCCCCGCGCGGAGCCACGTCTGACCTCACAGAGTTCCCCTACAGCTCCTCGCCACGATTCTGCCCCTACAAAGAAAGTAAGTCGTGGGAGATGACCAGGAGGTGATCTGTCCCAGCTCAGCTTCACCTCCTTCACATGTTTGTTCTGTCGTCTTCCCAGTGTCGCTAGACAAGTGCTCCACTCCCTTTACAAATCCCAATAAAACTCCTCTGAATATAGGGAAGCACAGGACAAATTGTTCAGAAGCAAGTTCAGGCAGGTCAGCAGAACACACGGCTTCCAGCGGAGGAGAGGCTGTGTTCTCATGTTTTAAAGGACCTTATTTTCATCTCGATTATTAACTCATCGAGTTGTAAATGCTGGACTGTGAGAACAAGGAAAATGTTTAGGGAGGTCAAAAGAAAAACACGAGCAGTTCTAAACAAAGGCAAACGTTACATGTTGAACAGCCTGTCGCAGTTTACAGAGCTGCTTCCTGTGCTCAGGATGGATTTAAAGTTTTGTAATAAGAGGTGTGGTTTTCTCCTACAAGGTTCGGATGCTGGTGGAGAAAATTGAGAGTGAAGCAAGGAAAGAAAGAACAAAATAACAGAGGTCTGTCTGTAAAACAATGTCTGACTCCCCTTGTCTCGTCTCCACAGCCGACATAGGCGTGCCTGAGTTCAGACTGCAGGTGAGCGAGGACAAAAAAACGATCACAGTGCACGTGACGGATCCGCTCACCGCCGTGTTTGAAGATGGCCACCAGCTGAACATCAGGGATATCTTCTCTGATGATCTGCAGTATCTGGTTACATATAGGAAAAGTAAAAGCACCGGCAAGGTGGGTGACAGCAGACGTCAGCGTGACAGCCCCCACACGAGCATGTGCAAACAGCACGTTAAATTCTATGCTTTCCTTTGTGTGGTTGCAGAAAGAGTACAAATCTAAAGGCGGTGTGGTAGAGCTGAAGGATCTGGACAGAGAGGAGAGCTACTGCGTCACCGTCCAGGCTTACATCCCCAGTCGTAGACCCGACAAGCAGAAGGGAGAGATGAGCCAGATGCAGTGCTCCGGTGACGACGACCAGTCCTTCTTTGGAGGTGAGAGAAAGTGGACAGGTTTACATATGGGCCAAAAAACCACCTACACATGCTTGATGTTATATCTGTGATACTAAATGAAAATGCTGAGCTGATTGTGTTTATTGGCCCCACACCGTCTTCTGCGTGTCTGGTAAAGACACTAACAAAGAGCCAGGAACAGGATATATTGTTGTGGGTGTGAGGCAGATCATAGCTAAAAAACAACTGTTCACGTCAACACACAATGGATACACAAAGCGGTCGGCTGCTACTTGACATCGTATATTCTACGAGTCATTTCCTTTCAGATGTGAGGTGACACGGTGACTTTGACCACTCAGGTTTTTGGCTCAGTACTTCCAGCTAAATCCTGGAAGAGTAGAGTACAAATTGTTACGGAAGCTTAAGTTGAACAAAGTGAGCAATGTTTTTGTTTTTCAACTTTGTGTTAATAGTCTGCGTGAATGTTGAATAAATGTTTAGGGAAACAGGTTTAACCCACGGTGGCGAGGATCAGAATGACATTGTTTTACAGATATTCTAGGAATGCTGCGGCCTAATAGTAATCGCACACGGCGTGGACATAAGCTAATGTGTAACACATCATGCAGCGTTTATTAACTTCCTCCACATGTTTGTTGCTGTTTGCTTATTTTATGTTCAGGAGCCAAAAATGACAACGACATTTTTCTGGACATTTCTAATGAGAACAGTTTAAAAGTAGTAGTACTAGAAAAGTTAAAAGCAGTGGAAGAAAAGGCTTCTTTCAGAGCACTGCAACAAAGCCACTAGCTGCTGTGCTTTACGTTCAAGCCGTTAGGAGTGAGAGTCTGTTTGGACACCCAACAGCGCCCTCTCCAGGAAGCAACGAGCAGTTACAACACATTGCAGCGTCCTTTTCCTTTAGGAGCCTTCTGGGTGATTAAATAGAAGAAAAGTGAATATTTGTGTATGTTCTTGTTTTAACAACGTGGCACTCCTCCTTTTATACAGTAAAAATACCTTTTCACAGTGATGTGATGAACCGAGTCGTTTAATGTCAGGCAAAGCTCTTTAATGCAACATCTGGTTTTGTCATCCACAGCTTTTTCAGCGCGGGTGATTGCTACTGCCATCTTCCTCATCCTGCTCCTGACCGGCATATCAATCGCTGTCATAGTGATCTGTTGCAAGCGCAGGAAGAGCGCACAGAGAAATGGAAGAGAAAAAGTGCTGCAGGATGTATAGTGTGTGTGTGTGTGTGTGTGTTTGATGCACACATACTGCGGGAACAAACGGTACAACTTCGCCGGGTTGGAGGAGAGCATGAGGGCAGATCTACACTAGTTATCTTTCCACTGTCAGACACTGGAATTAATCCGTCCTTTAGTTTCTATGAAACTTGCCTTTGAATATGTTTGACATGTTTTATTCCTTTTTTTTAACAGGCTGCACAAAAAGAGACTTTAGGAAACACTGTTTGGAATCTTAGTCATCTTGCTGAAGCTGTAATAAACCATTCCTTAGCTTTCATATGCAGTAAGTGGTACTGTAGACAAACACTACCAGCTGATTTAATTTATTACATTTTATATTGTGTACTTTTTTACTTGAAATGATGAGGGTTTTTGTGAGACTGCTGAAAGCTACGCATTATTGGAAATAAAGTAAAGACCTAGTAAAGACTATTTTTATATCTAATGCTTAATTTATTGATTGATTGAAACTAACGTGTCTGTATATGACGCTGTTGTTGTTGCTAATCATTTTGTTCCATTATGAAATATTGAAGATGTAATAAATATTTTAAAGATCTTGACCTTTGAAATTTTTGCGAGTTAGTTTAAATACTCACAGATGAGACGCGAAGTTCAGATGGAGTTAGAGAGACGTGATGAGGAGACTTTCGTAATCATGTTTATCCTGAAGTTTCCAAACCTCAGGCATCACCACAGCAGGGATGTTCTCCTCAACCCTTCTTCGTTTTATTACTGCAAGCAGCATACAGACTCCCAGGTGGCAGTGGTTACACTAAGCTTTTAACTTCACATCTTCAAGGTTATGTGGGTTCTAACAATGAATGGTATAATAATAATCCACAGCTTTAATGAGAAAATCCCTCCAGAGACTATCTCAGGTGAAGTGTACTCCATCATTTTGTCCATCCATGTCACATTTAACTGTTCGTGAATGACTGGCTGCTCACAGGTAACACTCTGACCTATCACCTACTCATTTTCACTTCATAAGCCCTTCACTCTACACTGGTTGATTGTTGACATTGACGATTGTTGGGTGGTGCAGTGAGTAATGTTGGGGTGTGATGTTTGAACAATTCAGCTTACAGTACACCTTCAGCTTCGTATTTCCACTGATGCTGAGATGTACTATCTGCAGAGGAAAGCCAAAAGACCTAGATTAGTCTCCAACACTTGTGTAGGTGTAAACTGGATCAGCAGGTGCATGTTTCCTAGTAGCACCACCCTCTGTCTTAACTGTTCAGCTACTTTATAATAAGATCTGTGATGAACATCAACTATTATTACATAAATCAACTACTATTTATGCTCCTGGCAAGATTTGTAATAAAACATCTAATAGAAACAATAACATAGTAAAAAACACGTGCAACAGATTTACCAACAAAGATGACTGTAAATCATATTTATAAAGCTTCAAAACCCCAACTCTCATAGACAATAAAAAGACCATTCCCATCTAAAATACACCCCAGTAAATGAGAGTCCAGCATAAAAAATTCTGCCTAAACATGTGCAGTGGGTGTAACCTTGGACTTACTGTACGGTAATAACCAGTGTGAAAGGCTCAACATGGTTACAACACTTCAGTCGATCATTGACTCACCTATCGCAAACACACACCCGCACGCACAAGAAAGAAAAGAGCATCTTAAATGAAAATTCATTACTCTTACAGAATATTATTTAATGCATAGTGAGATTACAACAATATTATTATCCATTTAAAAACATGGGTATAGCTGAAGCTCCTTCTTTAGATGTGAAAATATATTACACTAGAGTGACATGTTACATAATGTCAGAAAGGGCGGCTAAGCATCTTGTCTGCACATTCATGTACCAATGATCTACTGAGAGAAGCCATCATTGCACTTTAGACCCAGTCCACATTTTTGTAAAGTTCACGTAAAAGTTATTAACACATTTATCCAACAACCAGAGCAACTTTAAGAAATGGAATAAGAGAAAGCAATCAGATTTTACTGTGGTGAACTACAGACAGTCCCAATCATACGTTTACCCAGAAATAAAAAGAAAGGGGAATTAAAGAAAGAAAATTAATTACATTTGAACCAAAAATAAACTCAAAACTTAGCCAATTTTCCTTGATATTAAAAAGTAAGTTTAGAAGTTTGCAACTTCAAACAAACTATCAGAGAAAGCTGCATGTTCCTTCATGTTCCTTCATGTTTATTATCAGCAGATCTGGCCTCTTAGCACATGCCTCTATTACAGAGACATCACTGAAAACAGCAGATCTGGTTTCAAAATGTTAATATTTGATTAAGCCTCAAGTCTGTTGCATCACATTCACTTTAACATTTGAGCCATTCTGGCTTTGATGACATTTGTTTGAGGAAACAATGATGTAAAAAAACTAATGTCAGCGGTCTGGTTAGCAAGGAGCACGAATCATGAATGTCTATGATAAACATCTGATTTAACATTAAGGCCAAGTCATGACTTGGTTGCAGAGAAAATAAGAAGGGAGGCTGAGTTTATATTTTTTCCACAGGCCTCTGAAAGCTTTAGTTCTCTGTATCCGTGCAGCTGATTTATAATTAAACCATGTCTTGAAGAAGTGAAGAAGCAACATAACAAACTTTAGTTAGATAATTATGTTTTTGCTTGATAACCTTGCTTCCTGGAGGTGCCAAGATATTCAGAAAAAACACAAAACTTCTTTGTTATTTTAGGGTATGAGGATAACAGGAATGGAAACGACAGTTTATCGTTAATGAGGACCTACGTGGAACATCACTGTGTGCACCTTGGCTTCATAGTTCAGTATTAGTAGTAGTAGTCTAGTAGTAGCAGGTATCTCTACAGATCAATCTCTTTAACCTCATCTGATTCACACAGAACAGTCGACATCATCAGCATATGATTAGACGGGACTAAAGTGGCGCTTTAAATAACAAAAAAAACAAAGCTTACAAATAATTAAAAACGTTATTTTGTAGTTTAAGCGTTAACATCTGTGTAGAGTGCAAAGAATTAATGGACTGGTTTTATCAGAGCAGGGGAACTGGCTACTGTCAGGACTCGGTTACGAGCCGAACTCCACAGTTTCCTCTGTGATGGGCTTGAAGTCGTAGTTTCCTCTCCCATCCATGTGGAGGTAATACTTCATGGCAGGAACAAAGAATACAAACGAAAGAAATATTAAAACTCCTCAATGAATACCAAATCTGTCAAGTTAAAGCTCTTTATACTACAAGGCACACACACAAAAAAGGGTCGACTTACCGCGTGATGCTTCCACAGAGACTTTCTGTGAGACACTGTGAACAAGGTGATGCCCACCTGTGGATCGGAGAAAACGCTGTTAGTGTTACGCTGCATGTCAGAGCAACCACAAAACAGAACACACACTGTGTTTGTGTGTATGATGTGTTGTTGGATCTGACCTTTCTGCAGTGGCTGTAGATGTAATCCTCTACATCCACACTCACCGCACTGGTGCACTCGTCCAAAATGGCAAACTGGGGCTTGTGGTAGAAGAGTCTGGCCATCTACGCAAGCACAAACCTTTCCGTCTCATTGTCTGGATGACTGTTTTCAAACGTTTTCAAAGAGCGTGTAGGATGAGTACTCACAGCCATCCTCTGTTTTTCTCCTCCACTGAGGATGTCCATCCAGTCCTGGACCGAGTCCCAGCTGCCCTCTCTGTCCAGGATGTGGCCCAGCTGAACATTATCCAGGTACTCCTTCAACACCTGGACACGGACACATATGTGACAATAGCTGCGATTAGAAACACAGACAACAACACAGCACAGACCCGCACAGACTGATCACAGACCTGATCAGTGATGCCCTTCCTCCTCTGCTCCTCGTGCGTGTCAGGGTATATAACTTGGTCCCTCAGGGAACCCAGAGTCATGTAAGGCCTCTGAACCAAACACAACACAGTCAGACAAAGTGAATCTTCAACTGAAAGTGTTTAACACTTTAACAAGTAACCAATTAGCTGCACTGTGCAGAAAGGTTTCACCTGTGGAACATAGAAGAGTTTCCCTCTCTCAGGTTTGGTCAGTTGTCCTCCAAACAAAGGCCACAGCTATAAATAAATAGAGCGTAAGGGTTTATACCACTGTAGTAAAAAGACAACCTGAACTCTCCAGTTAGAGGACAGTTTTCTCACCTCTCCGAGGACTCTGAATAGAGAGCTCTTTCCACAGCCGTTTGGTCCACACACAAGAACATTGGTTCCAGACTTCACCTGTAACAGAAGACACACACGAAGAAATGAAATACTGCAGAGAAACTATTAGCAACACAAACCAAACCAAAAAGTCCACTCATTCAAACCATTCATTTGGGAAATCCTAGCTGAGAGAAAGGAGCCTCACCTCAAACGAGAGGTCTCTGATCAGGACGTCTCCATTGGGTGTTGCTAACGGTGTGTGGTCGAATCTGTGAAAAGAAATAAAACAAGGAAAATCTAAGCACATGAAATGAAAACTAATTAAGCAGCAAACAGAAACTGAGGTATGATGGCGACCTACTTGATGATGTTATCTCTGTTGATAATTTGTCCACTTCCAGGTACCAGCAGAAGGTTTTGTGCAGTGTCTGATTCTACGGTGAAGAAATCAAAGGTCAGCTCAGCTGTTTGGCTGCAAAGCTCCAGATATTTAGGATGAAGCCTGACTTCTGTCGTATATTTTGACATGTCAGTAATTAATTACTTACCCCTCTGCTGCTGAGAGACCATGGTGCGTTCGTATTTGCCTTGGTTCAGCTCTTTCAGGACTTTCATAAGTTCTGTAATCCGAGCAGTAAATCTGTGGAAAAATGCAAAATAAAGCAAAAATTTCAAAGTCAGACATTTTCTAACATAAATCCCACTAACCTGGGTACTTTATGGAATGATATGAGGAAGCTCAGAATATTAAGAAACGTGCACACACTCACCCCGAGAGGCGGGTCATCTCTCGACCAGCCAGTACAATCCTGCCCAGGGCCTGGGACATTCTCAGGAGCATCCTTCCACTCTGGTAGTAGTCCTACATGTCCAACGACATCAGTAAAAGCCTCATAGCCCCATAACAAAACACTGCTTCAAAGCAAACTTTACAGTTTTCACACTGTTCTACCAGAAAGCCATTTGTCTTTCTTACACAAAAGCTGAGCTTCCATTATACGTCTCAAATTTCCATTTGGCCACCAATAACAATGTGACAAAGCAGGTTCACCTACACGATCTCACGTAACGTCACTACAGATCAAAGTGTGTGTGTGTGTTTTTATTCCTGACCTCCAGCAGCTCAGAGTGTGTGCTTTGCAGGTGTCGGGGGTGGGACAGGTTTAGGAAGGGCCGACTAACCACCAGGTATCCCACCACAGTGGCAATGTCTGCGGGGAAACAACACATGAGCACACAGCACAGGTGTTTTGAGTGAAACGTATTTCACATTAGCAGTGCAAAAGCTGCAGAAATTACCCACGTTCCTTTAGCACAACTGTTTTTCATTATAAAAAGCCACTGGGCCACTTTTTGATGCTAGCAAAAACAGACCTTTGTCTACTTACACTTGGCGATTATGCTGTCCACAAATCCCATAGAGAAGCGAAAGAAGATGAAATTATGCAAGTGGTCCACCTGGAAGAGGAAATAATTAGCATCACATAACGAAAACACGCTTAAGTTGCAAAGACCTATGTTCCCCTGTTAATCTGGGCATCTCTTGTGTCCGTACCATTCAAAATATACAGTGTAAAATACACTATTGCCTTTTTTTAGAGCAGCTGGAGACGGAGCAGTATGTATCACACATGCCTTTTACTAACAGAGCCCTCAACAAGCCACTCCACACTGTTGTTACCCACCAGCTTCTTGAAAATTGAGTGGATGGTCTGTTTTTCTCTAACGTTTCCGTTGTAGAAGGCAATCTCCTCACTAAAGAGAAAGAAAAAGCAATGAAGGTGTCACAGTAAGCGGAAGTAGAGTAACAATGTCTGAGCAGGCGCTCGTGTGTTTACCTGTTTGTTATGAGGCGAGAGTTTATGTAGCGGTACTCTCCCTCGTAGCGCTGCTCGGTGACCGTCATCTTGCCTATGGGCCTCCTGAGTCTGGTCAGGAACAGCCCTGAGATCAGCAGGTAGGACATCATGATGGCTGGACCCTAGGTAGGCGAGGGTAGGGGACACAATGAACCGTCTGAAAAGATCACAGCGACATAAAACCCATTTCTCTCTTCCCTGCTTACCTGAGCGCCAATGGCAGTTGTCAGCTTGAAGATATACAGACCGATGTCCAACAGAGGCTGCAAGAAAAAGTCAATATTCCTAATGAAGAAATACCAGACCTATACAAACTCAGCCTGGTATATAATGCTAAAATGTTGCTAGAAATATTTCAGGAGGGACATAAAAATTCTGGTCCTTTAATAATTCTGGCAGTAGTTTTGGTCTCTGCCCTGCACACAGAGCCTCCTGTACTCGTACTGCATCACCATGAGCACGTGCACAGACAGACCTCAGCTGATACTCAAGCAACTGCCTCATTGTGTAGTTGAAGTAGTTAAGGAATGAATAACACTGTATGCATATTTGTGTGTCATATTTGGCTGTGAGAGATGTTAGCTGACAGCTCTTTCTTATGAGCACGAAAAGAGCTGTTGCATGGGCCAACAGAGTGACAAGTATAATCATTAAAGCTGTGCCAGGTTCCAGCTCAGGACACGAGGAGTTGTAGAGCTTATTGTTTTGGGGGAAATTGGGTTTTATTCTCATAGTTTGATCTATTAATGCAAAATCTCCAATTTCCTGTGTACGTTAGTAAACTGAAGGTTATAACCCATCTGAGAGTTTGGTACCTTGCTGAGGTTGGAGTAAAGGTCTACCACACTGTTGCAGAATTTCTCCACATCCTGTGTCAGCAGCTGGTCAGCATTGGCTATCCGGTTGTCCAGGTTTCCCATTTTGTAGTACGTGAAACCTCTGTCAGCGCAAAGGGTGAAGACCCAAACAAGTCAGAGAACGCAAGGAACAATGCCTATCAGAAGATGGGACGGGAAAGCAGCTCCAGCTGCTGTAGAACTTACTGCAGATACTGGTCGTACAAGCTCTTTGTGAGTCTCTCCCGAAATCTCAGCTTCAGCTCGTTAAGACCCAGCTTAAGAAAGTTGTTCACCAAGGCTATCTGGAATGAGCCAGTCACACATATACCATACATGAATCAAATCAAAAGGTTACTATTACAGCTTAGTTTTTTAATTAGAAGCACAGGGTAGGAAATGAGGGAAACATGCACATGCAGAATAGTTAGTATGATTTTACACGGGCTGGAGATAATCTATGGTTTTTGTTGTCAACAAAACAACAATGACTGAATCCTACGAACTTTTTAATTTGTTTTTCTTTTTGTGTGAGTGATATATGAGCTGTGCTATAAAAATTTGAGGCATTAAATAAAGCCTAACATTTGCAGTAACTAACGGGGTTCACGCTGAAGGCAAGGAATCCAGAATTTATGAAGAGATGAACCAACATTTTTGGTTCCTGTCTTTTTTATGTGATTTGTTAACAACAAACACAATATAAACTATTGCCAGCCCTTCAACACTGAGGCACACAGACGTTCATGTGCAGAAGTCATAGATTGCTCGTGCTCACTCCAAAAAAAGAGAAAGACCATGCAAAATGGCAGCATATTAAAGTACATGAAAACAATCTAGTCTTGTAAGGAAATTAATTACACAATAGAAAAATAGTTTTTCACATCAGGTCTCCTCTGTCACAAAATGACACTAGGCGGAGGACTATAAACTGAAACTGAACTAGGGATGCACTATAGCACAGTATATGCATTATATAGCAATTAAGCTAACACTTAAAGAGAGTGAGGAAAAATATATAGTTAACAAAAAACACTTACAATTGGCATGAATTTGATAAAGCTGAACAAGAAGGTCTTGAAATCTTTTGTTGAGCGACCGATAATTGCACTGCGAACCACAACATGCACAAAGATGAGCAAACATTGCCAGCAGGTCAGTAAGAAAAATACTGAGGCTTTATTTTTTCCCCAATTTCATTTTGGAGCTGATACATCTTTGCATCTGAAGCTACTTTAACTTGGGAGTATAGCATGAAATATCTTACTGTTGTGAATATTTGAGTAACAGTTGAGTCCTGACATAAATGGAAACATGAATTCCATTCGATTTATGTCTTTTTTGTGTGTTTGAATGATGTGATGTGTAACATTTGGAATAACATGCCCCTCTGTACAATCATAATCACATAAATTGAATGGAGTTTTTCTACTTAAAGTGTACCAACAGTATTAATTGTACCACCTGATAAAACCCACAGGTTATGGCTTGTAGGGAAATGTGGACCTCACACAGTATGGGATGGAACAAGCACAGCACATTTACAAAAGCGAAACCACAGTGTTAGTGGTTTAAAGCTAGGCTTTCCACTTCTATAAGAACCATATGTTTTACAGTTACCCCGGGTATCACTGATATGTAGGAATAAAAGTGCTTCTTGAAGAGACTGATGTCTCTGCTTATAATACCGCTGTGGAGAATGAGAACAAAGTGATCAGTTCCTGCCACAGCAACACGTGATGGGTAAAAGGTTTGATACTGTGGCTGACCTGAAACCTGCATGAAAGAAGCCAATCTGCGTAAGCACTAATGACTGCAGCCACTTCTCTTAAGAAATAACAATATTTTCTGATGTGTAACACAAACATATTCAATATTCTCTTGCGCTTTTTTGGCTAAAGTATGCAGTAAGAGAAAAGCTGTTGAAATGTATGGTGCAAAGCATAGAGCACCTTCTCAATCATAGAGGTTTATTAAAATGTGTCTGTTCTAAAATTCACAGCCGGCCGTCTACAGTATAGACTGTCCTCAGTCATTGTAAATTTTCGTTGAGTCGAGTGTGGACACAAAGTGCGTTTACTGCTGTGACAACAATAACAACCTAAGTTCAATAATGTAACTTTAAGGCGACAACTTTATAAACCTTTATTTTGAAAGAAAAGGACGTAGAGCCTAACCTTTCAATCATGGTGCCATTCTGGATCATCCACACGTCACAGTACGTCCTGGCCACCAACATGGTGGCAATAAGGATAAGGTAGCCAGTCTGAGGGGAAGAGACATTAGTTAGTAGAGCCTGTAAAACACTGCAGGTCATAAATCTGCCCACGGCTCCACTCATATCTATTGAGGTGATCAGATCAAACTGAAAGGAACCAAAGGTGTGACTGTGGCTCTTCGGCCATTACAGCTAGTCGTTTTTTTATTTATGTATGTATTTTTATGGATCTGATGTATCTGTGTCAAAGGACTCGTTGGTCTGTCCAGCAGGTCATGATGACATTTGCAGTAAATCTCTTGTTGCCAGACTCCTGGTCAGAGAGAACGATATCATGATGAAAGAAAATTAAATTAGGACTTTAAACATTCCCTCAAACAAGTTGTCTGAGGGAAGAAAAAGAGATAAACCCTCTATATAACCAGATATTGTTAATTTGTTTAATATTATTACCATAAGAAGCTTCTGATTGTGTGTGAGGCGTCACAGGTTCTGCTCGTACGTCACAGGATTTGAGTGAGCACTAAGAAAGCAGGAGGCAGGAATAACTCCCCCCGCCACCGGGCCTCTATGGCACTGATGGAGTATTATGTGTTTCAACCCATTCAGTCTCTCCAGTCTGTTCATCAGTTCTTACATTAATGAAGTTTAATTTAAAGAAGTGCTTCAAAGATCTGGATGAGTGACAGATATACACAGAATAAACCAGCTCTTCTGCAGTGTCATGTCATACCTCCATGCAGAAAACCCGAGGCACCATGAGCCGCAGAATCCGCAGAATTCGGAGAAAGAAAAGCTTGTCCACTGCTGCACGGTCTTTTTTGCCATCTTTCTATATGACGGCAAATAACAAAGCTGTTGTGTTATTCAACTCAAGCTAATTATTCTGAATGATCTATAAAAGATGTACAAGCATCACACACCACATAACACGACTTACATACCTCACTGTTCAGCACTACTTCTGAGGGTCCTTTCCTGCTGCAAAGAAAGAACAATAATTCTATCAGACAGATTATTGAATATTGATAGAATTACATTAGGTCAAAGGTGAAAGTCTATATAACAAACCAGCAACATATTATAGTAAAAGGTAACCCTTGAAGTTTTTGGCCACTGGGAGCACAGTGCACACACACGTGGCTGGTTGTGATGTTAAATGGTCATAGTGTTTCATCTCTACTGGCTATGGAACAGGTGAGAGAGCAGGTTGTCCATTAATCAACAACATCTACATTTCCCCATGAAAATCAAAAGCATCCATCAATAATTTTACGTCATGCGAACAACACAAAAGGTGACAGAAAACGATGCGACAAACAACAGAAGAAAGTGTTTTATGAGGAAGCGTGTGCAATGTTAGACTTTTAGAAAGTGCATTTTGGCGAGTAGCACTGACAGTGACATCCAACTACTGAATATGTTTCGTCTCTATGAACAGTTCGGGGCCAAAACACATTTCCAAAAGTGAGGATCTAAAGACGTTTTCAGCGTGACAGTGACTGCGGTGTTATGTTGTAATAATGTGCTGTGGACAAAGTGTACGTTCTTCTAACAGCCTGTGCCACTACTTACACCAGCGTTCCTAGATAACAGGTTTCAGGGTCACTTTTATCTCTTCTTTAACGTAATATTAGATCATTTACAAACATATTTTGTCATTCCCATTCTTAGTTATATTCACATTTGTTTGATTTACAAATAGCTTCAAGTTACTACTACTCAGCATGGTTGACTGAGCGCGTTTAGTGGTTTGCTGAAAAGACAGACACAGGTGTTTAGAAATGTGGTACATAGGTCACACAGTAGTCAGGGAACATGCAACAGCCCGTTACGGTGATTTTCATCGTTAGTCAGGTCACTGTACTTGGATTTGGTTTGGCCGGGAGTAAATTCGCTGTCACTTGTCAGAGTCTGGAGCTAGCACATGCTAACTGACGTAGCGTCCTAACAACCCCCGCTGAAAGCTGAAACACTGCCGCGCACTTACCCATTCAGCCTGTGCGTCCGTCGTCTGTGTTTCAGCAGGTATAAAACCAGCAACACGCCGCCTGCTATGGAGGAGTTTCTCGTTGTCAGATATCTACTGAAAGCCGCCATGTTTGTGACCCAGCGACCCCGGTGTGGTTCGCTCGAGGCTGCGATAGTTCAACAATGGGCTCGTTCAAACGAGGCAGGCCTGCGCAGAGTCGATCGCCGGCAAACACCGCACGGTGCGCACCGGTTAGCTTCCGGTATGACGTGTTGCGACCTTACATGACGTCACGCGAAGGTAGCCCATACATAGACACGCGTGCACACACAGCGCGTGGCGGTAACGTCAGGAGATCATGGCATGATCGAGGAGTAGGTAATATCTGAAGCGTCGGCCCACGCGCCCCAAAGAAGTATTAAGAAAACAGCGACCATATGACGCAGCCCGGGTGGTCGCTTCCGCATTGATCACGTGACACACTGCCCGACAACGCTTTTTCCATATTCCCAGTTATTGGGATAGCAGACCAAAGGGATTGACTTGCCCCGGTTAAATTTGGAAGCAGTTAAATTTGGATTTTTTTTACTAAACAAGTATATCCATTCTGTAATTAACAACTTACATTTGCTAGGAAAATACTTTATTCATGAATGCAGATTTGTTAAAAACTAAACCTGCTTTTATTTTTTTATTTTTACTGGTTAAATGATCTAAAGTTATTTAGTAATTCATTACATTTAGTTGATCAGGATTCGGCCAGGAATTTATTTAGATTACTAACCAAGTTTAATTTAATCTGATTGCTTTCTGCCCCTTTTTTGCTTTATTTTAATTATTTAACCTTTTATTTATTTTTTTGTTTTGTGTTATGTTATGTTTTCTTTTGTTTGTGTGGTTTTTTACTATTTACATTCTGATATTTACATTTTCAACTTTAAGTGGAGTACTTTTGATATTTCTGTATGTACGTGTGTATGTGTATATTTATATGTGTATACATAATGTGGCTTTACTTTATTCAACCTGAATGTATGTTGTATTGTATACTTGCTTTGATATTTTGCCCTTGTTTGTTGTTCAATTGTTAAATAAAGTTAAAAAAAAAACAAAACAATTATTGGGATAGGAGAGCTCCAGCATCCTCTGGAAAGTCGAAAACAGCTGTATCATTATTTTATTTAATACCACTATATTTGCGAAGAGGCAACAAGACGTATTCTTTTAATTATTTTCTGGAATCTTTTTCACGGAAAAACTACACAACAGCCTATATTTTTGTTTTTGGTGGAGCAGCATAATATCTCCAGGAGCAGGTATTTGAGCACTGTTAAAGTCTACATTGTTGAGTAATTCTAAGTTAACTGTAGAAAAGTAAATCAAATGGTCACTTCTCCAGAACATTCGGTCTTAAGGCTGAATGACATCAACCTTTGGTTTGTCCAGAAGGTGGGGTAAGAGACTTATGACTGAGAGTGATTTTGCGCGCTAAAAAATGAAATTAGGCTTTTCTTTATAGTTTGTAATTACCTAATTTTAAAAACAGGGCCTGATTTTTCAAAACTTATCACACAATAAACACCACAACACACCTTAGTACCAGAGATTATGTGAAAAATGGAACATTATAGTCAAATATATGCAATTTCCCACAAAACCTTATTTTCTTGTAATAACATAAACACATTCATCATATTATGTGATCATGTGTGAATTCATTACGTATTTAAAAAATCCCATAAAGGGAGGGATCCTTTGCTGCCTGTGGTCCTGGACACTGTGCAGTGGAAAAAACATTCCTAAAGTTTATCAAGGTATACTACAAGATAAAGTCGGGGTAACTGTTTGCAAGCCGAGACTCAGAGGACAGCAGGATAAGCATCAAAGTAAATTTTCTACAGAATTGCTTTAGAAAGAGAAAATCCACCTTTGGAGTGACTCCAGTCGGAGTCCAGACCTCAGTCCAATAGAGCTGCTGTTGAATTACTTCAAGAGAGCTGTTCAGAGCAGGCATCTTAAAAGCGTAACCCAGCTGAAGATTTTCTGTGAGGAAAAATTACTCCTGGACATTTTGCATGTCTAATCCACAGCTAGGTTATTGCTTTCACAGGTAGTTCAACCAGTTATGATACTGCAGCTTCCATTATTTGTGCAGCATCACAGAGTTTAACGGGTGTGTTCGGTACAAACATGAAAAATCATGACTGCTTGTGTTGTATCAACTTCCATTTATCTTTTGTTGATATTTGTGACTTTGATGAAGATCAAATTACATGTCATGACCAATTAGTGCAAAATAAACAGGAAACTGCAAATAGTTTGCTTTTTCTTCTGTCTGTATTAGCTTCAGAGTAACTTAGTAGTGTTGAGCAGAAAAAATTCTCAGACACTGTTTCTTTTAGGTCACATGGGTGTCAGTGAAAGGATAACAAAAACAAGGATAATCTAAATGTAAAATCATTTTTCATGTATAGTACTTCACTGATTGTTCTATAGATTAATAGGGATACAATTTGTATTCATATTTGTATGCATTTTTATGAATTGTTAAGAACGTTCTTGTGAATGGCACCAGTATGTCACAGTATGTCACAGGCTGAGAGGAGGAAGCTGCAATTGCAGAGAAAATCGTTAGCTCAGACCTTCTATAGACTCTGTACATACGTCTCACTGCAAATAGAGATCACCGAGGATTTTAAGACTAACACAACCAGATGAACAACATCCGACATACCCTGAGTAACAACAGACCGGAGGGCATCACAACAGCATCTTCCCAGCTGCGGAATAAGTTCAGGTAAAAGTGTTCGCTAATTGAGCTGGAATGCAGATTGCTGTTCTCTGTCTGTAGCTTTGACGTCATCACACCGATCAGATTATACACTGACCGCGATTCACGTGTCTCATCACTTAATGCCTGATGAAGTGTGAGGATTGTGGCTATTTGTAGCTGTTATTATAACACAATGCATGATGCTTGCATAATACAATTCTACACCCTTTGTTACTGCATAGAGACCACAGAAACACCATTTCTCCCTCAGCATTAATCTTGAGAGAGCATTGTTCGTCTTATTGCATCGCTTGATAAATAGGGGTATGTGTAATGCGTGTAATGTGTCTGAAACACAACACTTAGCAACAGAGTTGATATCTGTTAACAAACCTGTTCTAACATGTTAAAACGTGTAATAAGATTATGGGAAGAAAATTGTTTGTGGGGCGTTAAGAAGTTGCCAACCTCATATGGGCAAACAAGTGCTACTGGTTTCTATAAATAGCAATGAGATAAGAAAACTGTATAATTAATTAATATATGTAATTAAAGGATATATATCACCATGACTCTCACAAACAGTCACTTATTGATGATGATCGGCGGCTCACACAATATCAGCTGGTTGAGTATTAATGATCAGGTTCTTACGAAAGTAACAAAGAAAATGTAAACATATGTTATTTCAATATGTATGTACAGAGTTTAAACAATTATTTTAACAAAATCGTATAGTGAGGGCATTTGTAATTTTTATTTTATTGGGTGCTTACAAAAGATCTGGAAAGAAAACAGAGAATCAATAAGAATTTATATATATGAGGTATAATGTATTAAAGCGAATGTTTTCTTTTAAATTGTACATCTACAGTATGTTCAAATGAATTTTATCACTATAGACAGGCAAGATGTTATTGGTAAGGTAGTTGCCTTTAGGAAAATATATTTTCATTTCATCAAGTCTAGTATATTGTGTTCCTCCTGGACATCCTGGATGTATCATTTTGCCACATTGAGCCCCTTCCCTATTTATGCAGTGGCCCACGGGGAAAATGTGCCGACCTGCTTGATTGGCCACTCCAGCGCTAAACATCCAGCATCATTTATGTCATGTCCCTACCTGATGAAATGGCAACACCAAGAAGAGAGGACTTGAAAAGCATGTTCACCACGACAGTGCCAGATGCCTTTACATAACACATGTTTAAACAGTAGAACCAAAGACTGCATCAACCTAATGAGGCAATCAGAACACTGAAAATTTTTTTAAAAGTTCAGTGGTTCAGTTCTGGTCATTGTGAACCACAGATGTACTACTGCAACCATCACACTGACCATTTTTAAAATGTTTAAAGGCGTTTATCAGAAACTGATCTACAGCCTGAGAATTTGCACTTTTGAGGATGCATCAAATTCACTCTTCACACGAACGACTGTGAGCCTCACCTCTGCCAAGTGAGAGAACAGTGAGTTACAGTTGAATATCTTTGCTGCGAGTTTCCCATTGCTCGTCTTCTGTTATTTTTAGTGAGTTCAAGATTGCAAAATGTTAAAACGTGATATCATGCAAAGAAATTTTCTTTTTAAATTTAACATCAAGCTAATTACCAACAATTAAATGTTTTATTGTATTGTAAACAACCTTCCTGGAAGTTAGATTTTTTTAATGCAGTAATGGTAAACTTTGGTGTAGATGCAGTAATGCAGTAAATAAAAAAACAGTTTACATGATTAGATTTTTTGTTTTTTGTAATTTGTTTGCCTTTGTTTTATGTTTGAAGAACTTACTATGAAAAAAATATTTTATTAAATATATCCTCCTTATGTGTTATCTGGGCCATGTACTGAAGCTTTTGAGTAAGTGAACACACCCTATCCAGGTGATCACATAGGAAAAAAGCTCCAGGGGAATCGCACCCAACACACCTACTAGACTAATATCCAAAATGACAGTTGTTAATGACATCACCAGTCGACTGCACAGAGCTCCTGCCTGGTTTCATGCTGATCATTTCATGCATACTATGAATTTTTGGGGCTTCTTTATTTTTCTGTGTATGAAAAAAGCATGACATATTTTGTGTCCTGCACTTTGTCTGTTCGCATTTTATTGTTCATTCTGCACTTAAAGGTTGAAAAGGCTATATAGGCATATAAATGATTATGCTGGAACTCTAGTTATAAGAAGTAGAGACTGGGAGTTCTTTCCAGCTTCACTCTATCTTCCATACTATTACACATTCGAATCATATTTGGAAAAAAAACTGAGAAGTTGTGTGTACCTGTGGTCTCCACCAGTACATCTTTCCTCTCATCTTCCTCCCCGAGTCACTGTTTCTTAGCCTCTGAGTCACCTAAGTCTTGGATAAATAGCTGCATTATATTGCGTCATGCATTGTCTTTGTTCTCCACCAACTGCTCATATGAAATAGTTTTCCTCATTGAGAAATAGCCATCTTGACATAGCATCTAAGAAACTTTTCCTCTAAATACTATTGTTTTACATTCTTAAGTTTTTTTTAGCACCTATTTATTTTTCCTTCCATCAGTCAGTACATTTATTGTTTATTGTTCCTGTTCAACCACTTTTTCCCCAGTAGCGTTAGAAAATTCTGCCATGTCATGGTGTGGACGTCATTAGGTGACTCAACTTTCAGCCCTGTGACTTCCACCCTGCTGAACAATAACAGCGGAGCCTACAACTATTAATGTTGTAAATTTTTAATTCATGTTCATACACTTCTTATATTATATTCTTAGAGTTAAGTTAATTTAGTTTCTGGTATAACTTTTCTAGTATAACTTCTGGTATAACTTTTATAAAGTTTTTTTTCTGGACACACATATGTGCAGAAACATTTGAGTGAAAAGAAATCTTTGTTAATCCACAATATTTGTTAGTGTTTGGAGGATTCTAAATTCTAAAAAGTACAAAAAAGTAACGAATACAAAGAAAGAATTATCCAGCATTATGTTGCCTCTGTGGGACTGGACATAGACACTTATCCTCATGAAAGACGTGAGAATTATGCCTCAGTTCTTAAATTCTTTCTGAGTTTCTCTCCAAAGGCACCAGTTTCATGCATACTCAATGTTGATGGAGAATATGATACAGAGTAGACAAGGCGACTTGTCTGTGTTGCCAAAAACGGTCTAATTTCTTATTCTGTGGATTTAAATCCCTTGATGTTTTGTTGACAAACGTTTCGTGTCAGATTCCAGTGTTTTCTGTAGGAAGCTGTGTCTACTCTGAAATCTGTCAAGTCAATTGCTGATTGTGTTCAAAGACAAACTTAAACGTCAGGGGGTATTATAATGTGTGAGTGAGGAATCTTCTCTTTGTAAGTCGCTTTGGATTAAAGCGTCTGCCAAGCAAAGTAATGTTAAGTAAATAAAGTACTGACAGACTGGCCTACCACAAAATGAACGCCCGGGAAGATGTAACGACTCCACCCCTGGCGGCTCCTCCTGAACCCATTAAGTGGGTCGTTTAGAGTGGCCATGGTGGACATGTGAATTCACACATGTACATCTACCCCCTGCCTTTGTTCCCCTTAACGAGCCCATTCAAGTCAACTATGAGGTGCAACCGACCTGGAGGATAAATTTGTGACCACTCACCAACTTACCTCAGATTGAAAAAGTTCTGTGGATGCAGAACGAAACGTTTCTACCGAAAGAAAGAAGTCCAGTTGCCATGACTAAACCTTCTGACAGTGTTCTATAGTGAATAAAATATGGGTTAATAAGATTTGCTTAGAATTTCAAATCTATTTTTATGCAATTTTGCAGAGTATCTTAACTTATGCACTATTTGTTGAGTGGTTGTAATTAAAAACATGCAAAGAGTGATAAAGTTAGACCTTTGTAGGAAGCTTGCTGTTATGACCAACAGTCTTTGTTTTACATTATTACGGTTAGAAGCTGAGTCACTGACACAACATCTAAGAATTTTGTTGTCCAACTACTATTGCTTTACATACAAAGGAGACTTTTTACACGCACATATTTGTCTTGCCTCCCATCGGTGAGAATGTATTGAAAGAATTTGTTATTCCTGTTCAACCACTTTTTTCCCCAGTAGAAAATTCTGCTATGTCACGGTTTGGATGTCATTAGCTCACTTCGCTTTTAGCCCCGAGACTTTCACGCGGCTGAACAATATCAGAACACAAAACAGAGTCACAAGGAGCATCTACAATCAATCAATCAGTCTTACAATTCAATTTAGTTGTCCACGCTGTCCACATTATGAACACTGCTGTCTTCAAAGGCGTGGTCCTTGTCTTTGAGAGACATATGTACTGCTGAATCCCATTCTGGGGGGCTGGCTTTTCTGTGTTGTGCCATACATTTGTGAATACTGTGTGTTTTGTCTTTGGGGCGGACCTATTTCTGCCTCAGTGAGTTACATGGTCAAAAATGGACAGTACTGCTGTGTTTGTTGAAGATCCTCACATACTCCTGCAACACAAGTTGCACATGACTGCATGTTTTGCGTTGCTTCTTGATATGTTGGTGTTCTTTCTCCTCTCTCTGTCCTAGTAGGAACAGTCCCTGCCCGGTGGTGTAGGGTTCTGATCACTCCCAATTTTATTTTCCAGAGAGGCAAAGAGTAAATACTGCTCTGTTTGTGCGGGTTTCCTGTACATTTCATTGTTGAGACTTTGGACAATAAAGGCAAGCAACATGTTATTACTCACAGTGTTGATGTGTTTGTGCAATTTTCTACCTCCAGTGTTTCAATTATAACCCAGGTATCATTTACATACCCATATTAATTGGTTGGGTGCAATCTTAGAATTGTGGCCAGTTTCTACATGGAAAAAATAAAGAGCAGAGCTCTACTGTCTCTGGCCTAAAGGTGGTTTTAGGTCTAACATTTGAAGAAGGGCGTCATCAGACTGAAAATACACAATGAGCCCATCAAAGAGAGGTACATAAAAAAGACTAGGAGTGGCCAGTACAATAGTGTAGAACAGTAGGAAGGAATAAGCTGGCTGCTCGGTAAAGTGAAAAACACTCTTAAGGAGATATGTAATACAGTCAATAGCCACTTTCTGAATAAAAACACAGACACTTCACAGCAAGTTGCAGAAATCTCCACAATAGATGATTAATGTCGGTCTTACCAAACCTCTTTAATTAAGGCTGCAAGTCTTGACTTTCCTCGCGATGGCGTGTACAGAGACCCTGCTTCAGAATCAACAACAACAAACAACTTTAAGATGGTATTTTATTTTCTGAAGTAGTTGAACATGAGGTGAATGAAACTCGCCTGTTACAATTTCATGTGGAAGGGTGTGTGTATGTGGGTGGGTGCATGGATATGCTTCATTTTTGTGCACCCATAATGATAAAGGAATGTATGTATGTATTTTATTTTTTAATTAATAACGTTTCATTAAAGACAACTAGTTTGTTCACTCCAATTGTGCTCTATCTTTTCCAGTGAGCTTTTGGTGTTGCACATTATTGAATACAATAAAGGCTAATTCTGTGGGAGACTTAAATACATTTTTTTCATTCAGTTAAACAAAAGTTTCATTCATATTCAGTTCAAATTAATTTTCAATCGGGTTTTTTAAATTATAATTGTCCCTATTTAAAAGAAATATCTTGAATTATTTGACTTAATGTGTAAATGCTATTTGAAAGGATCCTGGAAAGCATCTCTCCTGAAAGTATGTTCCTACAGTCATAATGTCAGCAGTTTCAACATGTGACAAAGCGTATTTGTATTATCTTTAGTTGGTAGAAACAGTGACACCAGTTGTTGAACCTGTTCCACTGCTTTGTTTTCTTCACTAGCTGTAGAACAATCTGACAAACTGTAGACAATCACTCCCTCTCAGCTCAGCTACAGCCACAAAGCTGTAACCCTAACCCTAACCCTCTGTCACCTTAATGTATTCGTGGTGGTTTTGGTTTGAGTTACATTATTGTGTAACCTCTTGGCACAATCGACAATGTTTGGGCTTTTTCTGCTGATGAGTAATTGCACAATCAACATTCGGGAGGAGAGCTGATGATGAGCAGTATTAACAAGAAGTGTCACACAGTCGACACACATTTAGACTCCTCAGCTTCCTCTGTCTCTGCCTGCAGAGGTGTGTGTTAAAAATGTATGTGACGACCTGTAGCCTCCGCCCACTGTGCTGTATATCTACCCTCTCTTCTTCCCTTCACACAGTCATTGTATTGATGTACCTGAGCGATACCTGAATTTCAATCAGCTCCATAGTACTATTAGTCATCTGTTTTTCGCAAGCTGAATTCATGAGCAGACTTCAAACTCATCGTTTCATTGCAATGAAGAGCGTCGTGTTGCTGCTGATGTGCTTTACTCCAGTGGTTTGGTGCTATTCCAATGGTCAGGTCGCAGGCAGCTGTGATAGCATGACACCTGGTCATGGGGTGAATGCACAGACTTCATTAGCACCCTACACTGTCACTGCGAGCAACAACACCTTTAATGTTGGAGATCAGATCAAAGGTAAGTTTCAGATTTATCGATTTGACCAAATGAATAAATAGTTTTTTCCTTCTCGCTGTATCTCTAAATACATACACATGTAGATGTAAAGTCTAGTTTTTCCATCAATATTGTCAAATATCAACGAAAAAGATTTGTTCACTGTGGCAGAATGATTACTATTAATAATTTTATGTAATATTTCACATAATTTCTCGAGTATAGATTTAACTATTCTCAGGATCTGTCTTAGTCAATTTGAGTAGTGGTCTAAAAAAGCAGTGTAAAAGCCTTCGCCTCCTTTTTGTTGATTTTATTCTTTGCATACTTGTCACACTTAAATGATTCTGATCATCAGATCATGATCTTTATTTGGCTGAATTGGCAACTTAAGGTATTGGAGTGGCTAAGTTGAAGTGCAGACTTTAATCTGATTGAGATGCTGTGGCATGACCTTAACCATGTTGTTCATGCCTGTAAAACTTACAATGAGGCTGAAATAAAACAATTCTGATGAGTGGACAAATTACTCTTTCACATAGGGCCAGGCAGGTTTAGTCAACTTTTTTGCAAGACAACATAAATTGGGCACTTTAAGCCCAGGAGTATTAAATGAGGAAATAATTTAAAGTTTTGTTACATTTGCATTTGGTAGATGTTTCCTGAGTGCAGAGGTGTTCGTGCGACAGAAAACCAAAAACAGAGATAGTGGCCAAACAATAATTTGAAAGATTTAACTAACAAGCTCTTAAAAAACCAGCTTGCCTTCAGCTATTTGTAATAATTATTGACTGAATTATGCTGGAATTGTAGTATCGTGTATTATGTTTTATTATGACTAAGACCATACATTTTTTAAGTAGTATTTTTCACTGTCCATAGTCTTAAGCAAGTCTTAAAAGCAACTGACACGTATTTGATACATAGTGGTGTCACATCAGAAACCATTGATAGTACAATCTTCATGGATTCTGAACTGTTTTTTCCCCACAGTTCTGCTCCAGGGTACAGGCTCCAGCACTTTTTCTGGATTCCTGTTAAAGGCTACAGCGGTGGGGAGCCAGACTGCTGTGGGCTCCTTCAGCCTGTCTTCACCGAACACTCAGCTTCTCACCTGCAGTCAGAACCCTGTGAGTTCATTGTAATGTGAACATAATACAGGCTTATAGCAGGTACATGCCCCTGTCACTTAAAACTGGAATAACTAGAATGTACTTACCTGAATGGTGAAATTATAAATTCTCTTAGTCTTGTTTCTGTAGGTAGAAATGGATATTTAGACATTCTCTGTAAATCATGTGTCATTCAACACAAGATTGTTGTCTAGTCAACATCACTGACCTGCCACAATTGTGTGTGTGTGTGTGTGTGTGTGTGTGTGTGTGGGGGGGGGCATCCAGAACTCAGCTGTATCCCATACAACATCATCTCCTAAGACTTCAATTCAAGCAACGTGGACACCAGATGCTTCAGGAAGTCCAGCATCTGTTCAGTTCCTGTAAGAGTCAGTTAAATCAATTTCTTCTTCTCCAGTCAGTTCCCTTTTATGCCATGCTCAAGTGAACTTAATTATTACATATTTTATATTAATGAGTCATTACTGGATAAGGGCTACGTGGTTACCTTGATTGCTTCTTCTCTTGTCTCTGCAGTGCAACCTTTGTCCAGACCAAGTCAACATTCTGGGTTGCCGTTCAAAGTCCTGTCCTGACCTTTACTGGTAACAGTACTGCAGTGTCCACCTCCGACTCCACAAATACACAAACGCCTGCTATCGTCAAAGCGCATGGTGAGACCACAGGACCACTTGAGCACCTTCTTGGTTTCCTGAAGATAGACAGTCACGCCACCTTAACATTTACTGCTGTATTGATGTAAAGTGCTGGGTTAGAAGAAATGTTTAGTGAATAGTGAGTGCATTTTTGTTTCAGGATCACTGATGTTGATTTCCTGGATGACCACCGGGACACTGGGGATGATCTGTGCCCGTTATCTGAAAGGAATGGCCAGAGGACACAGACTGTTTAACAAAGATTTGTGGTTTGTGGTGAGACAGCGCTTCACTGAATTAACTTTTATAGTTATGCCTTCTTTGATCAGTAGTGTTTTCCCGGCAATATTTAATTGAGGGAATGCACTCACGCATATTTTGTTCATAAGAAAATTTTGATGCCAAAAAACTATCATGAACAGATTATTTCTGGAGCTTTACTGAGGATAACTGACATTAGAGAAACATTTTTAGACATGTAGATATAGCCACTATCACAGTCAGTAGGAAGAAGTGGTTTGGTCAGCTTAGTTCAAGCCGACCTTCTCTTAGGTCACATGGATCCTTGTGTGTTGTGAGACTTCTATAATATACGATTGTTCTGTTTGTTACCTCCAGGTCCATGTTCCAGTGATGTGTTTGACAGTAGCAGCCACAATCATCGCCTTCATCCTCATCTTTGTGTACGGCCAGGGCTGGGCCGGGGTCAGTAAACCAGCACTGCTGGAACTTATGAATCATTCTGCAGCCTCCATATAGTTAAACAGATGAATCCTCATTTAGGGCTGTTATCATCAGAATGACCCAGAACATGTTTACCGTAGCATAGCATAAAAACTAGAAGCAGAAGGAAACTGAAACATCAATACGCATCCAAGACAACAGATTGAAGCATTTTCCTCCTGTTACCGTATTATTTAGGGACCACTACTATGTATGTTGGTCCAGTGTGAGTGTCACCACTATTTTGAAGACATATTCCTGAATCCTGTGTACTGGTGTCAGTGACTGTCAGTGTTGCTGTGTGTTGTTTGCAGGGAGCCCACCCTGTGTTAGGCTGCTTGGTTATGATCCTCTCATTCATCCAGCCCATAATAGCATTTATGCGCTGCGGACCACAAGATCCCAAGTAGGTACCACGAACAAGACATTCAAATACAGATGCATTTTAATGTTGTTTCCTTTCTTTCTAACATGTGCTTATATGGTTTAGTGTGATGAGGCCATGTGGGGTAAGGGAAAGAGGTAACTTGTGTATTTTTAGATATTAGAGACTAGAGTTACACTGGAGAAAGTGGGTGTCGTTTTGGAACAATGGGGCAAGATAGAGGGTAGTTAGAAAGATAGTTCTATTTAAGGTTCCCCAAAGCTTAACTCTTTAGGGTACAGACCACTTGTTCCCTAGTTTATCTGTATGGCTGCTGTTTAAAACCGGTCTTCTTCACTTGCCTTTCTGCCCCATCATTTTTTTCTAGAATAGCTGAACCTTCACAACACTTTGTGACAGACTGAATTTAGCCCAGAAACTAGTCAGATTTGACACAACACTTAACGTATTTAAACCAGTCTGCACACTGAATATTACATCTATAGTTGTTTAAATTAGAATTTAACATATGCCATCTAACACTCCATCCAAAGGTAAGGAACTAATGACCAGTGCTAATGTTAATTTTTCCTCTTTTAACAGGAGATATGTGTTTAACTGGACACATTCTTTAAATGCACTGGTAATAAAAATCTTAG
>JAUMTR010000012.1:20938208-20980078 GCA_032270685.1 Microctenopoma stevenorrisi
ACAAATGGACCAATTACACAAATTGGTCTGTTAGTTTGAAATGTCAGGTAAAATCACTAATGTTTATTCTTAATTCTAATTTGTGGCGTAGGCAGTAACGGCCTGCCGACACTGCAGCATTCCTATTCAACGGGAAAAACAACTCCACAAATAACTTCTCTGGTACTGGTTTATACCTGAATTTGCTCGTGAGTCTGAAATACTTAATGCTCCATCTGGGCTCTTACAATAAGCAAATAAATTGTGAATCTGTATCTTCTCTCCATCAGGGGGATGTACTAATTTAACTGCATCAGTGCAGAGCAACGTGATCAGCTGTTCTCTCGCCACTACAAACACTCTATCTACACAGAGGTCTGTCAGTTCCAACCCAGCCTACTACATCCTGTTTGCATATGGACCCCGCAGCAATGGTAATATAGACAATGGTGGAGGAAGAAACTACAAGAATATTGGTTTAATTTATTCTTGCCTTTACTCTTTAGTTAGTGTCTTTGCTTGCACATGTTTATCACATTTTCTCATTTCCTTATTATGTTTTGTTTAATTCTTATTTTAAAACCTTTACTTCTAAACATCTATGAGGTTACAGACGCACTTCCTGTTTCAGAAATGCAACATGTAAGATAACATGAAGTCTTTAAGGTTGTAACTTTAATTCACTGCAGACACGTAAAAGTTCAATAATACACTAATGCCTATCTGCTGTATGCTTTTCTCTTACAGGCCAAATTCAGTTCCACACAGAAGCCTTCACCAGCACTGACAAAGCAGAAGTTCAGCTTCTTGCAGCAAAATCAGAGACGCCTGCTGTTGTCAAAGCACACGGTGAGATCCTGCACTGAACAGTGTCTGCAGAAGTACAAACTCAAAACACAGATATCTTGGACTAGTTGTAATTCAATATAATTGTATTTGTATAGCACCAAATCACAAGTAAATGGGATCTAGGTTTAAGACCCTAAAAAATCTAAACCAAGCAGAATAATGTGAAACATCTCAGCATCTCAGTAGAACAGATCAAGGCGGCCATGGCATGATGGGCAACACCTGCTCTCATCTCACCACAACAGAATGTTCAGTAGAAACATTTCCTCTTTTACTCAGATATTTTTATTTTTTATTAGTCTGGTACAACTGTGAAGATCGATTGATTTACAGATAACTGCTGAGACACCTAGACTAATCTAACGGTTAGGTGACAGGGTCTTTCACTAAAATAAAATCAGCACAGATGTTTTAGCCCTGACAGTCTACATATGTGAGAGATCTATAATCAAATGTCTGCCTTGTGTTGCTTTTTATTCATTAATGTGTGGATTTTAAGACTCAAGATTCAAAACACTTTATTAACCCCAGAATTACTGTTGAATCTCCTGTGGAACATCTTAACCACAAACAACAGTTACTGGAAACTGATAAAGAATTTCTTTTTAATCTGCATCCTCATCTGACCTAATCTGACCTCATAGAACGTGAGACTTTGCGACATCAGTACAAATTAGCAGTCGCAGTAGTTGCAGCATTCAGTACTTGGATACTGCAAGAAACATTAGAAACTGCTGCGAGGCGCCGTTCATCTCAAAAGAGCCTTGTATTATCAAAACCATGAGAGAATGGTTAGTCTACGAATACAGTTAGGTATATTGTCGTTTAGTTAATCATTTCTTTTTTTCGATTCAGGAGCCCTGATGTTAATAGCCTGGATGACCACTGGGACACTGGGGATGATCGTAGCACGGTATATGAAGGGAATGGCTAAAGAACACAAAAAATTTGACAAAGATTTGTGGTTTGTGGTGAGAATATCTTACTGAATTAGATTATTTATTTATTTATCCTACATTAAACAAGCGGTTTTTGATTTGGAAGAGAAGAACAGAAGTCACATTACTCATAATTCATATTTTAAACCTTTAAATAGCTATGAAAATATGTTTAAAATGGATGCAAATTGAAATCAAGTTAAGGTGATTTCTACAGCTTGATTAGTGGGGAAAACTAATTAGTATCAGTGTGACAAGGTTCACACACTGTACTGTATTACATTACTATAATAAAATGTTCAGACAGCTTAGTCCAACCTCTCTTAGGTCACATGGATCCTTTATGTGTTCTGAACTCTGTGTTTGACTTCTACAAAATACGATTGTTCTGTTTGTTTCCTCCAGGTCCATGTTCCAGTGATGTGTTTGACAGTAGCAGCCACAATCATCGCCTTCATCCTCATCTTTGTATTCGCCCAGGGCTGGGCCGGGGTCAGTAAACCAGCACTGCAGGAACTTATGAATCATTCTGCAGCCTCCATATTGTTAAACATATTAATTCTCATTTATGGCTGTTATCATCAGAATGACCCAGAACATGTTTACTGTAGCATAGCATAAAAACTAGAAGCAGCAGGAAATAGAAAAATCTAGTCTGACTCAGTTCAAAGTTCAGTGCACACCTCTAATGATCATAAGTTTACAGACTGGAAGCAATGCAACAGATTTTCTACACTTATTTTCTCATATCTTTAGAGGTAACTGAAGGACAAATCTGTTTAAGAGACCAGAGTCAGAGAGCTGAAACAGTAATAGGAGTCGTTATTAAAAGAATAAACTAAACAGAATACTGGCACTAACGAGGAGACGGAGCTAAGCTGACTAAACACAAGACAAAGGACGACACTGAGTGACTAATTAAACAAGGAGCATGGCTTGGTTGAGTGGTGAAGAGGGACACCCTAATATGAAATACAAAACCAATGATGAGAGGAAAAGTCCAGACCAGAGAGGTAGTAAGTGGACTGAACAATCAGTGCAGAGAGCAGAGATGGGGCGTGGCCAGTGTGAGGGACAGACAGGAAAACCGGAGAGGGGCGGCACCAAAAGAACATATACAATGACTTCAAATACATATCGTACAGAGAATCTAATATTAAAAATGTTTACGTTAATGATGCTCTTGTGTTACCACTATTTTGAAGACGTATTCCTGAATCCTGTGTACTGTGTCAGTGACTGTCAGTGTTGCTGTGTGTTGTTTGCAGGGAGCCCACCCTGTGTTAAGCTGCTTGGTTATGATCCTCTCATTCATCCAGCCCATTTTGGAAACAAAATGTGCTGCAAGGGCAGTAACCAAGAAACCGGGGCTATAGGTAAAGGAAAGGAAAACTATCACGTTTCACTTTATTGTGGAGATAATTTTGGGCGTAAAGGCAAAAAAGCCCAAATAAGTAACTACACAGAAAACAAATTCAAAAACTTGCAACTGACAATATTTGCAAGCAATTCCATGGAGGGCTTGAATCTGCACCCCCGTCCATCAAGTGGCATGAAAGGGGAACCCCTGGTTCTTTTATGCCAAGAAGCAGCATGCTAGTCAATACCATAAACATGCGTTAGTAACACCTGAGTCTCCACAGTCTAAATATCTGAGCTGACATTGTTTTGTCAGATCACTGTCTGCAAAGGTAATAAACTAATGACCAGTGCTGATGTTCATTTTTTCCTCTTTTAACAGGAGATATGTGTTCAACTGGACACATTCTTTAAATGCACTGGTAATAAAAGTCTTAGCTGGTAAGCTCTTGCCTTAAGGCCCTCGTAATGTATGTGTCTACACTTTCTGACTGTTCAACAATTCAACAACATACTGTTTCCAATAGTAGACATAATCTTAAAGTGGTTTCTTTTCTGCTGTCACACAGTGGCGGCCATATTCACAGGCCTAAAGCTGATTGACGGCAGTTCCAGCCAATGGATGGTGAAAACAATGAGTGGTTTTGCTGCCTGGGAATGTTTGTTCTACGTCTTTATGGAAGCTCATTTCAGATGGAAAATTAACACGACAGGTCAATAAACTTTGTTTTTTTAATAGTAGATAT
This sequence comes from Microctenopoma stevenorrisi, assembly GCA_032270685.1. Classification (NCBI taxonomy): domain Eukaryota; kingdom Metazoa; phylum Chordata; class Actinopteri; order Anabantiformes; family Anabantidae; genus Microctenopoma; species Microctenopoma stevenorrisi. The sequence goes on from JAUMTR010000012.1 coordinate 20,942,080, forward strand.
CTGTGTCGTTGTCCAAGTATCCAGCAGCAGCTTAACGTCTGCTCTTTTCTTTGGTTTACAGATTCAATGGAATCAAGAATGGTAAGACAAAAATGTAAATATTATAATTACATAAAATGAAACTAAAAATAAACAATTGCTTTTCTTTGTCAGACATACATGGACAGCCTGCTGGTGGGTGTGTTCTTCCTGGGAAACATTGCATTTTTGGTGGCGCTGTTGGTTGGGATTGGGACAGCGACAGTGGTGCCATGATCGAGCACAAAGACCTCCTGATACATTTCCGTTACACCACACATGATATTATCTGTAGGCCCTATCTCAGTAAAGAAGAATCCACTTTATTGGTCATTGATACCTTTTGACACGTCACAACGAAATGTATTCTCTGCATTTGATGCCGCTACATTAGGTAGCATACATAAAGATTGTGTATTCATTTTCAGTTTGTGGTAAAGCTGCGTAAAGCCACGTGTTGTAAACATTGTTAATGCATTCATTCATGTGCATTTTTTGATCTAAGCAGACAATAGATCAGGGATAAGAAATATCTTAAACTGTACAGCTTTTTATTGTACTCACCCTCCAAAGCTGTTTGTATCTTTTTAGGATTTTATAAGGTTGTTTTTTACGGACTGCAGCAGTGATGATCAGGTCTTTTTCTGTTTTTGTTCCATTTTCTGAGCCCACTCATTATGAACAACTTTAAAATGATGGATTTTGCTGCACTGCAAGTGCTTCTTTTTCATTGCTGTATTTTGCTAATTCCCCCACTCTAACGGCTGTATCAGGGACTTCATTAATATTATATTATTATATATTAGTATTATTGTCTGTATTTGGGTGTAGGCTGTGGTTTTCATCTTGTACAACTTGTATAGAGGATGTGACCACTGACGTTGGTAACCCTGTGGCATTTTTCTAGCACCACCAGATGGTTGTTTGTTTGCTTTTCAATGATTGGAATAGGATTGATTTTTTTTCTTTGAATGATTTTCTTTATAGTTTGGTTGGACGGCCAACCTATAGCTTGTGGTGCTGTGTCGAGCTGTTTCCATTGTTCTAGTTTGAGAACTTGGACCAATTTGTGCTCTGAAAAACAAACTGCAATAAGCCTCTGGGGATTGTGTTAGCTAAGAAAAACAACTCGTGAGACTTTATTTACATTTGATATGGTCTCTTAAGAGAACACAAGGGTAAGTGAAATGTGTAGCTTCTCTTGAGACCAGGGTGCTGAACAATTAAATTTGCCTGAAGATTTTGTTGATATGGGTACACACTTCTCACCAGTCCTGACAAAATGACCCAGTTGAAACTAGTAATAGATTTATGCTGTCAATATGAAGTAGTTTTAGATTATATCATCATTCATTTAGAAAATGTTTTTATGTTTTGATCCACTGTGGAGGTTTGTGAGATTAGTGTAGTGCTCTAGTTTAAAATGAATATAATAAACAAGAGAAATGAACATTTATAAAAAAAAATCTGAAGACCTTATTGTACCTGTCTAATCATCTATTTATTACAACTGTAAGACATTAATATTTACATTGGCATTTACAAAATAAACAAACAGTAAGTGTTTAAGCTTTGAAACATGATTACGTATAGTCAGTGTGCTGAAGGACACTCTTTCAGCTCCTCCAGGTGAGTCTGAACCCTGAAGGCAGAGTGGAGTACTGGGCTTGGAAAACAATGTAGACTTGATGGGAGGTGGATGTGAATGGAGCAATGTTGGTTTCCTGAACAAACAACACAGAGAGGAGAAATAACTTAGTTCATGCGCACATAATAATACAGTGTTAATCTCTCAAAATGTCAATATAAGTACTTCTTGTTTCTTTCAAATGTAATTGTGCCTGTACTTCCTTTTAAGGAACAAAGACACTGGTTGAAGCTGCAGACAGTTTCTCTGTCTATGCTACACTGATGTCAGCCAGTTCCGAGTGAGGGTTTACTCACCCAATAAAAATGACAAATGTTACCAACAAATACCCTCCATATCTGCTACATCACAGCTGCTTTGCAGGACTACATACCACTCCACAGTAAGGTCCAACAGGCGCCGAGGTGGCGTCTGGGCCATCATACAACTTTAGGAAGTTGCTCTGGCAGTCTCCAGGGTCATCAATACTAAACTGAGCGAAAGTGATGGTTACTACACGACCTCTGGGTGCCAAGATGCCCCATTCACAGTGGGTGTTGTTGGGATAGGTGCCAGGGTAGTTGGGACTTGCGAAAGACCCACGGTCTCCATACAGAGTGCCACCACAGCCTATTACACAAACATAACAAAGAAAGATAGAAGAATAAGTGAGAAAACAGAAGATGAACCACCTCTGCTGCTTTCATGCTGTCTCATTATAATCAGTAACAACAAAAGACACGATGTGATGGAGGCCAGTTTAAAATCGGTTCTGACCGTGAGAGGAGGATGTCCATGTGGCATCAAAGCCGTCCCGTTCATGTGAGAAGTCACTCTTGAAGCGTAGGTAGAGCAGGTTGGACTGTGGGAAGATGGGGCTCGGCAGGGTGCTGCCACAGAACTTACCGATCAGCGGTGAGTCTGCTGTGCTGCCATTACGGATCTGAGAGACAACACAGTGTCATGATTCACTGAGTCACTGACACAGAGAGGGTTCGGACAGGTCACACACTGCAGACTGTAGCCAACACACATTCACATGTAGATTTTTATCTTTGGCTTGGGGCTGCTTTTCCTGCTTGTACACTAAAGTTTTCTGAAGTGATGAAAATCCCCTGAAGTGAGGAGGGACAGTCACACCATGGCCTGCCTTCCTGATTTCTTGGTTTCCTGTTGCTCAGTCACTTTGGTAACGTCCTCACTTTACCTTCATACCCAGGTGTCTCTGTTCTCCTCATTACCCACTCTCTACACTGCTCACCTCCCCTGTCACTGTTTTAACTGTCTGGTTCTGGTGTGTATATTGATTCTACTTCTATTCCATCTCTGACGTCTGACAAATGTACAGATGCTAAATGATGAACGTGTGTGTACCAGTTGTTTACCTCAAGATAGTCAAACATGCAGTCACTGTGGCTCTCCAAATCAAAATTGTTAAAGAAGAAGGAGATTAAGTTGTTCTGCGGTGCCTTCAGGACGATGGTGCAGTCTATACTATGGGGGTAGACACCAGGCCAGCCCGGGCTCTTTAGGTAACCATATTCCTGTTCATAGGTTCGACTACAGCCTGGAAAACACAACAGTCAGTGCTCTTATCTAAACGTCTCCACATCTGAATCCCTACACTGGTTAATGAAATAAATAATATACAAAAACTGCATTAGAAATACTTCTTCTTTAGCAGGACAATTTGGTTTAGCTTCTGTGTTTACTACAGGTACCTACCAGCGATCTGATAAGTAAAACTCAGGCCATTTCCTGCCACAAAGGCTTCTGATTTGAAGTTCACATGGATCGTTCTGCCGTAGCTGTAGAAGTCTGGTGGATGAATGTCTGACGCACAGAACTTGTGTGATTGGCCATAGTCTCCCTTTAAACACAAGTATGTATTCATTCAGAATGCAAATTGTATAATATCATGTCAGATTTGTTGTACTGGTTTGTCATGTGAAAGCAAAGCACATCGACCACAAGGCGAAGACACTGGCTGATCAAGCGATGGGACATCACTACTCTCAGGACTCACTTTTCAGGAAGTGATCTTAAAACCCCTAAATCATTTCTATTGTCTACGAAACAGCCCTATTGGGTCAAGTCCCTTTCTACTCACCATAGGCCAGTCTTTGATGTCCAAATAGTTTGTGGAGCAGCTCTGGCTGGGCTGGAGCGTAAATGTCTGGACTGATACTTTGATAGTTTCTTGGGCTGGAGCATCCAGGATCCAGCGACAGGAAGTGTAAGGAGGGTAGGCGTTGGGGAAAGAGGGTGAGGTCAGGGTCTGGATGGTGGTCGTGGCATTCAGAGTTCCGCCGCAAAACACTGAGGAACACAGCCAATACGTAGCTGTATTAAACCATTTTAGACAATAATTAAGCTTTGGTTCTATAGGAAGTGAGGGGTCTTACATGGCAAAGATCTGTAGGTAGCATTGAAGCCTGCTCGCTGTACTATGCTATCACTGACAAAGCGAACTGTGAGGAAGTTTCCAGTCGATATAAAAAAAGCAGGGATGGAGTTCCCACAAAATGTTCCAACCAGAGGGAAATGAATGTTGTCCCCATCGTACACCTGATAAACACATTCAGACACAGAAGCATTAGATTGATGTGACAGTATTACTCTGTTATACTATGACAAAGAGAAAGAAAATTCAGTATGATGTTTTCCATTAACGCAGTATTCCAGTGGCCGAGGGTCTTTACATTGACATAGTCGAAGCGGCAGCCAGTGGCGCTCTCCAAATCGAAAGAGGTGAAGGTCAGGTTGATAGCTTTGTTGACCGGCATCTCAATGGTCCACAGGCAGTCCATGTTGGGTTCATAGTGCCCGACAAGGTTGGGATCCGGAGAACCAAACATTCCCATGGGCATTGACAGGTAGCCACCACACCCCTGTGCTGGACCTGCAGGAGATTGAGAAACACAATGTTGACTAGATTCTCCAGGTAGAAAAATAAGGACTTGTTATACTACTATTATTATACTATTTCTAATAACTTTAAATGGTGTCTTAGTGTCTTTTACATCACTTAAGGTCTAAAAACACATGAATGAACAATAACAATAAAACAACATAAATGCTCCTAATGACATTATTTGTATTTAGAATGTGGGAGTTATGTTGTCATTAGTTTATAGAATAAAATAAACAGTTAATTTTACTCAAACGTATACCTTAAATAGCAAAATCAGAGAAACTGATCATTTGGCAGTTCTTTCCGGAGCTGTTGATGTCTTTGAGTAACATTCACCTACCTAGTGTCTGACTGTAAGTAGCTCTCCAGCCAACGCCATTCACTGACCAGTCAGTGACAAACATGAGGAAAAGATGGTTGGTAGAGGAGCGCAGATTGGGTGGGATCTCTGCACCACAGAATCTCCCAAGCAAAGGAGCCAAAGTGTTCTGTCCATCATAAACTGCCACGTAGTCAAAGTTACAGGCAGAAGATGCCTCCAGATGGAAAGTGTTGAACCTGTGGTAAAGGACAACACAGGTCAGGTTTGTCTTGAGGGTACGGAATTATGCTGTCTGTCCTTTTGTCACAATTATAGTTTTAACTGTAGTAAACTGAAAAAATGATGTCTGAACTACAGTCTTACTTAAGGTCGATCACTCTGTTTTCTGAAACCATGATATGGTAGGTACAGTTAATGTTATGGTGGTAGTTGGTCATGGAGAGTGTTGGACTGCTCACTGTGCCCATAGTGCTGTTGAAGAAACCACCACATGCTGCAGACACACACGCACACACTCAGCATGACTGCATGTCCTAAACATGTACAATATACTACAGCTGGTCAGGATTACATCATCACATTAGAAGACAAAAAGAAAGGTCTCCTCTACTTACGAATGGCTCTGTATTCTGCCATGAAACCACTGTCCCCCACAACACCGTCAGAGTAGAAGTGGAGTAACATGGGGCCAAAGGTGGAGAACGGTCCTGGGATGCTGGAACCACACAACGTGGCAAAAGGAGGGCCCCCGTCCAGATTGTGGAGTTTCAGTCCATCGTACATACAGGTGGAGTGTGCTAAAGAACAGACACAGATTCAACAGACAGCTCACTGGTGGATACACAGACCAAAGACAACAAACCATTTGCTCCAAAAGCTCCACAAGGTAAACAAACCAATACCAACAAACACTTGCCTTCTACTTGGAAGGTCTGAAAGGTGAGGACAATCACAGTCTTTTCTCCAGCATTTATGATGTAGTTGCAGTTGGAGTATTCAGGGTACTCAGCTGGATAATTTGGAGAAACCACGCGACCACTGGGAGCTGTGAAGTTTGCCCCGCAACCTGATAAACAGAAGACATCACACTTTCTCTGTGTTTTGCTGGCACTTGCCCTTTAATGCCTCATTCCCACACCAGAGTGCATAAAATGATCTTTTCTAGGTTGGTTGATTTCTAAAACCTACCATGAGAAAAGATGACTTCACAGAAACACTCCAGGTTACACCATAACCGTAACATGAAGCTTAATGTGTGTGCCTGGTTTCTTACGGGTGCTAAAGGAGGCTGAGAAACCTCTGCCAGTTCCTTCGGTGGCCTGGAATCGGCTTGTGATGATGTTATACGGAGCGATGACGGGATTTGGGGCCACTGATCCACAGCCTGTTGCCAGCAGAGCCTCAGTGTTTTGGGTCTGACCTGACCACACCTGAGGGAAAATACAGACTGACTTAGAGAGTGTTGCCAAATGGAAATTTGTTCTCAGTATACGACCAAGAAATACTTATGATACTAAATGATTCCAAAAAGAAGGACTAAGCAGCCAACACATGTCCTCTGTACTGGTACCTTGATATAATTGTTCTGGCAGGTCCCAGTCACGTCTGGAATCTGGAAATCATGGTCGAAGATCATCTCCAGGTGGCTTCCCTCATGAGCAATGATCTGCCATGAACACTCCACGTTGGCTGGGAAGTTCTGGGGGTAGTTTGGAGACTTGATCGTTCCTGTGTCAGCATGGATCACCCCGCCACAGCCTGAAGAAAAACAATCATGGAAGAAAGTAAAGTTCATGTATACAATGACACACAAACAAAAAGAGTGAACCATTGAAAAAGTGGATTAAATGAGGCAAAGTATTTCAGTATATATACTCAAGTACTGTAATTACTATACTTACTTAGAAATGTGCTGTAGATGATAAGATAGAATGATAGTATTATATATAAGGGGCTTCAGAGATTATTCAGATGTGATTGAGTTATAGATTATCAGATGAATTACGGAAATTACATTTTAAAGAGAGATTTATGGAAATTGAATTAAATGAAATTTGTTTGTTTGTTTTAGCAGCTGTTATAGCTCAGGCTCTACAGATTTTGCACACCTGGATTTTGGTCCATTGTTACTTGCAGAAGAAAAAACACTGCTTCAGGCCAAAACATCTCTTCTTATTACTTTTATTTGACACTGTCATTGCAGGTTGCTGCAACGTCAATAAGTGTATTTCTAAATATTTTCTGAAGCCACAGCTATTTATACCAATAAAGAACCTTTGCAGCATTTTGATTTAGCTAGTGTAAACACACCTGAGGAATCAGTAGACCACGAGGCCATGAATCCTCCTGCAGAGACACTGTGGTCAGCCAGGAAGACTATAGCAAGCTTGTTAGATCCTGACTGGATGGTTCCTGGGGAGGTGGTCCCACAGTACTGGCCAATGATAGGGGAGCCAGGGGATGCCCCATTGAAGATGGTGACAGAGTCCCAGTTGCATGTAGTGTGTGGCTCCAGGTGAAAGTAGCTGAAGGTGAGCTGCAGTATGAGGGAGAGAAAATGCAAACAGAGAGATCTGTCTCAGTAGATACAACACACAACAGTACAACAATTCACTGGAGTAGTTCCCTCCAGAAGTTCTGCTTCAGTCTTATAAGTAGTCAGCATGACTATGCTGCATCCTCACCTTAATAGTGTGGCCCACTGGAGCTTCAAGCAGCCACGCACAGCGACTGGGACTGGGGTAGATGTTGGGATAGTTAGGACTAGATAACACCCCTTCTTCACCTGTCTGCCAGCCGCCACACTCTGCAAAGAGAAAGTGATGCAGAAAATGATGTAATGATGTGTGACATTATGACTCCTAGATGAGTCAAATAGTGCATGAAGTCAACAAAGCCTAAAGTGTCCGTCCTACCAGAAAAGAAATATTTGGCCTTGAATCCCAGGTCTCCATTGGCGGCGTCAGTCTGAAAATGGACCCAGAGCTCTGGAGTGAACACCACAATGGGAACGCTGGGGATGGTCTTCCCACAGAATTTGGCCAACTGCTCCCCATATGCACCACCTATAGGGAGAAGTTTGTTTTTGTATATGCAATGATATATATATAAATCAGAACTCTGCTGCCTATGTGGTCTGTGTGAAACTCACCTAGGCGGAACTGGAGGTAGTCTGACTGACATGTTTGGTGGTTCTCCAGCTGCATGTCCTCTATCTGGACCACGATAGAGGAATTAACATGTTGTGGGTTCTGGATCAGCCACTCGCAGTTAAGATTGTCGCTGTAGTTGGACACCAGGTACCCGGGGGAAGTGAAGTTCCCGCCTGCCGGGTTGTTCAGGATTCCACCACACACTAACAAAACAATTTATGATGATAAATAATAGAAAAAACATTCAGTATAATAAAACTGTGCAACTGAACAGCACCACACACACATTCACCGCAAAGTTGAATCAGCACTTACTGCAGGCTTGTTGTTTTAGATTGAGAGAGCTTGTTTGGGAGCTCACCTGCAGGCTCATCAGAGGAATAAGTAGCCGTGAAACCACCATTGGACACAGAAGCATCAGTGTTGAACACAACGGTCATGGTGTGGCCAGATGAACGGACCTGGGTGCCGGCTGGTACTGTACCACAGAATCGCTGTAGGCGTGGGGCACTGTCCGTCCACCCGTTTAGTACCTATAAGACATGGAGGAACAGTGGAACTGGGTGCGTCGCAAGGCAGGATAATTTATCTTTCACTTTTGTCCCACACAAACATTATTTCTGCAACGTAAGGAAATGCTGGCCAAATAGGACTCACGTCAACATAGTCAAATGGACAGGAGCCTCCAGAGGCTTCCAGACGTAGGTCGTTGATGGTGAGAGTGACACGGCGGCCCGGTGACACCACAAGCTCCCAGCGGCACAAGCGGCTGTGTGGGTACAAGTTGGGGTAATTTGGAGAGGAGATTGTTCCTGAAGGAGCGTTTAGTTCTCCTCCACAGGCTGCGGGAGAAGGAGAGAAAAGTAGAACAGAGAAATATTCAACACGAAATGATAAAAGCTTCAAATTCTTACATTTAATGCTGGAAGAGATAGAAAATGGACCTCATGGAAAGACCAAAAAAAGAAAGGCCCAGTGAGATGTTCAATTGTTTTTACAAGGCAAAGAAACAGCTGTTGACATCAGGTCTCTCTTCTTATAATCCTCTGTGACAATACTCAGTATATACTGTGAGTGTATTTCTTGTGTATAATGTAATATAATCTGTAACTGTGCATCCTTTCCAAATCCAAATGATGAAAAGCATCGTACCTTCAACACTGGCTTGAAAAGACAGACTGAAGCCAGGTGCATTTTCACTGGAGTCACTGACAAACCTGACATAGGCAAAACTGTCAGACGTGTCCATAGAAAGTGGATGCATGCTGCCACAGTGTCGGCCCAGAACTCGTCCTACACACACAGCAGAACACAGCAAGATAAAATCCCAGGCCTCATGATGATTTTTCTTTTATTCTATTCACTGCTGGCTGCAGAAGCTAAACCTCACCTGAGGCATTGTACTCTCTGATCTCCACATAGTCAGCAGTGCATCCTGAAGTTGCCTGCAGGTGCAAGCTGTCATAGCTGAGGGTGAGGTAGTGTCCTGTAGGCCCCTCCAGGTACCATTCACAGTTGGAGCTGTCGGGATAGTTGGAAGCTGGGAAGCCAGGGCTGTGGATAGAACCGCTCTGACCTATGTAGGTACCTCCACATGTTGCTATGTGGAATTGCAGTTGCAAAATAAGGGTAGAGCCATTAGTGTTTGTAGGAGCACTTTTAGCTTGTTTGGTCCGAACCAACTACATGTACGCGTACTTTAAATAAAACAGGAACCAATACCAAATCCCATTTAAAAAAAACGAGCTGCTCATACCTATGGAGTATTTTGCCTTGAAGCCCTTGTGTGTGACGCTGGTGTCAGTACGGAACCTGAGCATCATGGAGGAGCCTGTTGAATGCTGGGTAGAAGGTCGGGTGTTGCCACAGAGCCAGGAAATTAAGTTGGCATTGGATGTTGGGCCATCACGCACCTCCAAGTAGTCGTATGCACAACTGACAAATACATGAATAAACAACTGGAAACATTATCTTGTAAAATAATAAGAGGGAATCATTTCAGTATAGGTTATACTTACATCCAAATATTATTTACTTTAACCATTAAATCTGTACATCCAAACAACCTGTACCTGGTTGAGGGTTCAATGTAGAATTCATCCTCAAAATCAATTTGAACAGCTTCTCCTGTGGGCACAGTGATGACCCAGATACAGTCTGAGTTCTGGGGGTAGTTTTCAGGATAGTTAGGTGAAGTGATGTAGCCTGGAGGATCATTATCATTCAGCTCAATGGAACCACCACATGCTGCACGAAGAGGAAGGAGACTCTTTTAGAATAACAACTATATAAGCTTTTGGTAAATAAAACACAACAATCATGCAACAATCCACACATTACACTACTGATTATCAATTATTTAATGACATTTTATAACACATATAAATCTTATGTTATGAATTCCATGTCAGATAAAAAAAAAAAAAGATGGTACCTTGACTGTGAGCTTCAAAGACTAGCTTAAAGCCACTGGCCTCATTACTGGCATCAGACACAAACTGAATGAAGAGGTGGTTGTCAGTAGTCTGGAGAATGGATGGAGGAGTTGCACCACAGAGACGTTGCCCCAGTGGAGGGGATGAAACATCTGGACCATTCCTGAGCTGCAGAGCAAACAACAACTGTCTTTTATTAAACAAACAAATTTACAGTGAATCATTAACAGTTGATGTAAAACATCAGACAGAGTCATTGTAGCTGAGTAGTTTTAGATTGTTGACATTGTTACTGAATTTTATTGTCATTTTAGGTTAAATCTTATTCTTACCTGTGTTAAAACATTCTTAAATAAAAACGTGTAGTGGTACTAAGACAAAACTTTCAGACATTTATAGTCATAATCCTGTAACTGTATAGTCATGGGTTTGAACGCCTGGATTTTACACTTCCTAAGTTGTTCACCTGCAAATAGTCTCCTGTGCTGCATCCAGTACCATAGCCTTGAACTTGAAATGGGCTCTGGAAGCTGGCAGAAACCCTGAAACCAGGTGTCACCATAACATGCCAGTGACAGTCCAGGTGAGGCAGATAGTTCTGGGGGTAGTGAGGACTGCTCACTACGCCCCTGTCAATGTGCATAAGACCACCGCAACCTAAAAAGTATTATTAAGTATTATTAGGTGCCTGCCAATAAAATGAATAGGCAATGCATGGCATGGCATGTTTATTGTCTCTTAGCAATCTGAATAGAAAGCACAGTATAAGATGACGTTTAATATTTGCTTCTGCTGTGTAACCTTTGGAGTAGGAGGCATTAAAACCACGGCCGTTGATGACGCTGTCTGAGGAGAAGTGGATGTACATGGCGTCTCCTGTCGAGTGGAGAGAACCTGGAGGCTCCCGACCGCAAACAGTGGCCAGCACAGGGGATAAACTGTTATCACCTGGGAACACGAGCACAAAGAGGCTGATTCTGAGATGTTCAAAAACAGCAAACTGACCTACAACAGTACCATGGTGCAATGTCTTAAATTAGACCAACATCTCCATTCAGATTTGGTTTTAAAAGAATAGGCTGTACCGTCTCTGATGACAAGACTGTCGAAGAAACAGTTGGGGTAGTCTTCCATGTCCAGAGATAAGATGTTCAACCCTACAATTGAATTTGGAGAACGTATCAACCAGGTACACTCCTGGTTAGGAGGGTAGTTTTCAGGCCAACCAGGAGAAAAGAGAAAGCCGGGCGTCTCCCCTGTCATTAGAGATCCACCACAAGCACCTGGAGCAAAGTGAAAAAGCACACGCAGGGTCAAAAAAACAATACACACGACCTACTGACTTACATTGGGTATTTGTTGTCTCTTACCTGGTGTGATAGTGGGTGGTGGTCCCGTTTCTTGGATGGCAGTCCATTCCAGGAGGAAGCCTCGTCCACTCACCACTGCATCAGACTGGAACTGCAGCGTGACAGTGCTGCTGGAACTTGTTATGGGAGCGGGAAGAGCCAGACCGCAGAATGTCCCGAGGGGTAAGTAATAAACACTGGGGCCATCAAATACCTGGAGACATCATCATCATCATCAGTTCAGATATATTGGCATAATGTTCAACGTTCACTTGTCAGTGGCACCTAAATCAAGAACACAGGTGGATTTCTTTTTTTCTTTTTCTTACTTTGAGATTGTCATAGTAGCAGTCCATTAGATCCTCTATGTCCATGTCCAAGAAGCGGATCTGGATGTAGCTGTCTCCGGCCACAGTTATGGTCCAGCGGTAGTAGGCATTGTTGGGGTATGTTCTGGGATACAGCGGGGATGCTATCTGACCAAACTCTCCTATCACATCATTGCCGTACACTAAGAAACAACAAGAGGATCAAATGTCTGATTCTCTCTGAGTATTAGTTATGTTTAGGTATTTTCAGTCACACGTGACATCATCTATTCGATCAGTTTATATATTTCACTGAGACTGTCACATCAAGCTCAAGTACAGCCAAGTACAAGCGCTAAGAAGATACAATGGAGTTTGTGTTGCTGATATGACACTCACAGTGTGAGAAGGTGGCTCTGAATCCAGCTCCACTGAGTGTTGCATCTGAGACAAACTTGACCCACAGGATGTGACCAATCAGAGAGGTGTAGTTGGAGGGGAGCGAGGCTCCGCAAAAGCGACCAACCAGTTGCCCAGTGGAGTTGCCCTCTCTGATTTCCAGATAGTCATTTTGACAGCTAGCATCTCCCTGGAGGTGAAAGGTACTGAACAAGACACGAGGAGATTGTAAGTCTGGAATGAACCCCAATCATAATCACAGACAGTGTACAGGTTCATTCTTGAACCTCCACACTCAAACTTACATAAATGAAAGCTGGAGACGATTTCCTGGTGAGCTTCTGATGGTCCACACACACTCCACGTTAGGCGGATAAGCATCTGGATAGTTAGGACTGTTAAACGCACCAGTCTCCATCACCATATCTCCACCACAACCTGAGTAGAAAGCGCGAGGAGAATATGTTGTTTCGAAAATCTTGCCAAATGTCAGAACAGAATTCTTTTGACTTTGGAGTAAACAAGTGTGAGCAGTGTGTCATAATGTGTCTTACTTGAGGTGGATGCTGAGAAAGTGGCTCTGAACCCCTTTCCGGAGACAGAATGGTCGGTGATGAAGTTGACCACCAAAGAGTTACTGAAGGATGTCACTGGATGAGGTATTTCACTGCCACAGTAGCGTCCTGACAAAATGTTACGTTTATATTCTAATTTCCACGCATGATTATGCTAATTAAATGTGTTACACTCAACAGAATGTGCCTCAGTAAGATATCATACAGCATGCTAGAACGTTGCTACCTGATCGTTGTCAACACACACTAATGTCTCCGGATGTACACAACACACACAGAAACACAAACATGGTTAAATTACCTATGGAAGGTGCCTGGTAGTTGTCTCCGTCCAGGATATTCACAGCATCATGGGAGCAGTTGGAACTGATCATCTCTAAGTCAAAGTCCGTGAATGACAGGGTCACATGGTTGACTGGGCACAGGAACACAAAGTCAAAGGTCAGCATTACACATACACTTTTTTGGTTTATAACACGGTACCAACCTTCATTAACACAACTCACATGGTTCCTGTGCTTTGATGATCCAGCTACAGTTCAGATTAGCTGGGTATGGTGAAGGATAGAGAGGCGATGCTATTGCCCCACCATTGTCATCCGTTGTGATGGTGCCGCCACAAGCTGTTTTAAAAATGATATGGTCAATGTCTAGCTGAGCTGGTTGACCCACCTACAACAGACCAAAATAATCACAGCAACCTTCTCTTGTTTACTTTTATGAATATATAGTACCCTTAATAATTTTTTGATGTGTGTTTTCTAGAAATAGTTTTAATTAGTTACATTGTGTATAGTTTGTTCAGTGTAGTTATGATTGTAGTCTGATATGAATGTAATGTAAACAGCACAGCAACTCTGGATTTGGTACTGAAAGGGGACTAAAGGATGGTTTGATGGATTTATTATTCAGCTAAGTTAAATTAAAGAGGCCCACCCTCAGAGAAGCGAGCGCTGAAGCCACGGTGGTTGCGGCTGGAGTCAGACCTAAAACGAACGTAGATGGTGTTCTGAGTGGAGGTGACGGCGGGAGGAAGAGCGGTGCCACACACGCGTGCCAGCAGTGGAGAAGACATCGTTGGACCGTCATGGATCTACAGAGGGACAGACGTTGTTTCAGAAAGCTATGTATCTATACATTTCAAGCACTTCAGTATAATCAGTCAATGAATCTCACTTTATTTTAGTCAGTAATTGAGAGACAAGACAAACTTTAAAACATAGAAGCTTGGCAGAGGCATTTTGAACAAGCTGCCTACACTCAAAAGATTTCTTAATTTTTCCTAGAAGGGGGTGAAGAATAGGCTACAGAAATCCAGCCTAAAAGAAATAAAAGCATGAATAATTATTTCCATTTCTGAGCATGACACAATGGAACTCAACTTTGCTGCATTTCTAAAATAATAAAAACAAGAGCGAACCAAAATTTCCCACCATCCAGCCTTTTATAGAATGGAAACACTTTAACCACATATGCTGTGTGGAAACCTCAAGAGGCTTAAAGGAGGTGTACAGCTGAATATCATCTGCAAAGCAATGATACAAAGACATGTTGGAGGGGTAGCAGATAAAGCAAAAACAGGACTGGCCCCAAGACAGAACCCTGAACAACTGTGCAGATAACCAGCACCACTCACTTATAATCAAAAATAAAAGGCCAGTGGTAGACAGACAAGATTTTTCTACCTAATGGACAAATATCTTTACACTGTGCCTCTCATTTACCATTTTGCACACATGCTCACACACGGAAGACTGAAGCATTGGCCAGTTACTCACATCCACATAGTCCAGGGAGCAGCTGCCATGAAATTCAATGTCCAAGTCAGTGAAGTTGAACAACACACGGTGGTGGGGATCTACACTGATGACCCAGGAACAGTCCACATTATTGGGATAGCTGTTGGGATACAAAGGAGAATGGATCTCCCCCGATGGAGCTGTGACTGGACCTCCACAGCCTGCATAAAGAGGACAGTTGGTTAGATGTCACTGCTGCTGATGAACCACAATGTTTTCTGATATATGGGTATGCACTCTACCCACCTCCCTGCACTTCAGCCCAGCTGGCATTGAAGCCTCGGCCGCTGACATAGGCATCAGATTTGAAGCGCACTGTGAGCATGTTGCCTGTGCTGGAGACCTGCATGGGGACGGATGTGGTGCTGCAGAGCTTGGCCAGCTGAGGGGCCGACAGATCTGGGCCCCCATACACCTACAAATATGAATAATAAATCGATGAATGAATGTCTGCATCACAGATTAAAGAGCACTGCACTGCAATTCTCTCATTAAGTAAAAGTCAGAGGTGCAGCTGCAACACTGCAGTTATCACAGGGCTACCAGTCGTAGCCACATGGTGTCATCCAGCATGTTATGTCATGTGGTATTATCATGGAGATGAGAAACAGTAAATTTGCTTGCTAACAGTAGAAATCACCATCTCACATCCACGTAAAGCACTTTAGTAACAAACACATATAAACATGACTAGCAGAGACGTCCACAGCTTACTTCCAGGACATCGTAGTTGCAGTCCTGGTGGTACTCCACGTTGAACTCGTGGATCGTGAGGGTGATGCTGCTGCCAGGTGCTGTGGTGATATACCAGATACACTCCCTGTTATCTGGATACGTGTTGGGGTAGCCTGGGCTGTTGAAGGAGCCACTGGGACCAGAGTATTCCTCACCACAACCTTCAAGAACACAAACCAAGTCAGAGGTGTTGTCATTTGATTCACACTGATACAGCCATAATTTCTAATAACTGCAGCAACACAGTATTGCTGGCAGCCTATTGCCTCACACTGGGTAGTCAGTCTTACCATTCTGGTACCACATCATCTGGAAGCCGGACATGGACACGGAGGAGTCTGTCCTAAACACCATGGTGAGGGCTGAGCTGGTGGTGCTGTCGGGTGGGGGGGGGGTGTTTCCACAGAATGTACCGATCATTGGAGCCTGCTCGTTAGGCCCATTATAGAGCTGAAACAGAGATTTTTTAATATTACGTTGCAGCCAACAGCTATCTATCAGTTTATTACTAATCTATGGTTGCTAACTCTAATACAACTTGGGGGTGAGAATGTCTGGGTCTGTGTACCTTGACATAGTCAAAGATGCAGCTGCCTCCAGTGGTCTCCAGCAGAAATGCTGTAAATGTGTAGTTGATGGTGTTTCCGTTGCTGGCCTGGATGGTCCAGCTGCACTGGGAATTGTGTGGATAGTTGTTGGGAAAGTTTAGCGACTCCACCGCTCCTCTGTGTCGGCCTGAGATGAGCACGCCGTTGCATTCTGAAAACCAACATCAACACCTTTACACAATGCAATTAAAAAGCATGCTGTGTTAGTGCGCGTGTGTGTTTAAGTTTCGTACTCGAGGTGTATGACGCCAGGAAGCCTCCAGCGCTAACGCTGTTGTCAGTGCGCAGTTTGACGTAGAGCTCATGGTTGGAAGAGTTGATGATGCTGGGAGGCTGGATGCCACACAATCTGGCTATCTCTGGAGCAGAGCTGCTGTTACCATCATATACCTGAACACACACAGACACACCCACATACATAGTGATTTAACGGTGACATGCAACAACATGAGTGACAGACTATTTTACAGTTGACTGTTAAGCCCCATGTTCACCGTGTAAACCAATCAGCTAATGCATAGTACACCCACACACTTCAGGTGTGTACTCACAGCTAGGTAATCAAAAGTGCATGTGGAGCTGGACTCTAAGTGGAAGTCAGAGAAAGAGAGGAAAAGAAGGCTGCCTGGGCTGGTCCTGATGTTCCAGTAGCACTCAGTGTTAGGGTGGTAGGGTAGAGGGTAGTTAGGGGAGGAAAATCCTCCAGACGCAGTTGCTAACGTCCCTCCACAACCTTTGAAGGAAGGAGAGTACACAGGTTTGTGCATGTTGTTGTGGACAAATGTCATATTTAGAAGTTAGTCATACAATTTCATATTGGAAGAGTAACTGTCTTATACCCACAAAACAAAAGCTGAAAAGTCAAAGACAACAACATTGAAAAAAATATCAGCTGGATGATTAATGTAATTTAATAGTAGGTATATAATACTGACAGGATGTGAGTCTTTGCTGAGATTATTACAAATTCACATATTATTGAGCCCATGAAGTTGTAAGAGGCATTGAGAGTACCAGTGCAAATATATTACCACTCACCGGTCTGTGTGCCATCCCAGTGAGCAGTGAATCCACGAAGAGAGATGAAGGAATCAGTGTGGAATCTAATCCAAAGACGGTTACTATGGGACACCAGGACTGGAGGCCTTTGACTGGAGCAGAACTTTCCAATCAAGGGAGATGTCTCAAAGCCACCATCCCTGCAAAATACAGTGGAAGTTCAAGCTAGTGTCTGTGTGATTCAAGCAACAGCACACAATCATGTTTTACAATCTACACACAGAAGCAACAGATGGAGCTCAAAAAGACATTTTCAGTTCACCTTATCTCCACAAAATCAAACGTGCAAGACGGAGGGGAGCCCTCCAGCTCGAAGTCAGTGAAGTTGAGCATGATCTGCATGTTGACCTCCACAATGATCTTGAAGATGCAATCTCTGTTCAAGGGGTAGTCATTAGGGTAGTTGGGCGAACTGAAGGACCCCGTGGGGGAGGTGAAGGTCTGGCCACAGTCTGATGAAGGAGAAATGTTTAAACATAAACCTGAACTACTTTTTATTTTGTGTATTTGTTAGATCGTGCAGCTTCCCAAGTTGAAAATTTGGCCAGAAAAAATAGTTCCAACAGAAGCCTTAATGTACATTTTTAATCAGAAGTTAGATACGGCTTCCTTTGCAGAAATAAAAATGCTTCTAAAAACATTTCTGTAAACTGCAGAGAGTCAAACTGTATTCACCATTTTTCACTTGGTAAAAACACACATTTGTTGAGGTGTGATTAACAAAAAAGTGTCCTACAAATTGTAAAATGAAAACCTGTGGACACAGTGTAATAAACTCTTCGGTCACTAATGACCCAGATCATGCATTTAAGTTTCTGAAAGGTTCGTGGAACCTGATCTTACTCCTGTCGTTCTAAGTGTCAGTATTGCCAAACGTATTTATTCAAATTTAAAAATAAGCGGTTTTGCAGAGCTATTGTGCACCTGTAGAGGCATCGATGGAGATATAGTTGGCAGAGAATCCCTCAGTGGCTAAACTCTGGTCTGTCACAAACAGCAGGGTCAGCAGGTTGTTAGTGCTGGTGATGGATGGTGGCACTGAACGGCCGCAGTACCTGCAAGTACAGCGCACATCGAGTCTACAACAAAAACACCTGAATTTGACACATGAGAATGTGGCATGAAAGCGGGAGAATACTGAATACAGCATCTGGTACTGTAAATAAAAGCTTCAGGCCTCTTCACGTAAAACATACAACATGATTTCACCTTGAAAATATGGATTACTGAGTGTACTGTACACTAGTTGTTATACAGTACCTTCCAATCATGGTTCCGTTCTGCACAGTGCCACTGTCATAGATCTCCAGGTAATCAAAGTAACAGTTATCATGGTACTCTAAGTTGAAGGAGTCAAAGGTCAGTCGAATCAGGTTGCCCGGGGCAACACTGATGTACCAGGTACAGTTGGCACCATGGGGGTAGCTGGTGGGGTGGCCGGGACTTGTAATGGTGCCTGAAGGGGTGGTAAGGGTGTCACCACAGCCTGAAGAGGGAGAAAGTGCCAACAGATTTACAAGAATGGTGACTCACTGCACTAATCTGGAGATGTGTAGTGTTTCTAAAAATGAAACCAATATAAACCAATTTTTATTTTTTGTTGCAAAGTTTGGTAAATAGTGACACTATTCTCACCTTGCAAAGCAGAGCCATAGGCAGCTTCAAATCCATAGTTGCTGACAGAGGAGTCAGTCTTGAACTTGATGTACATTGACTTCTGGCTGGACTGGAGCCTGGGAGGCATCTCAACACCACAAAATGTCCCCAGCAGAGGAGAGCTGGATGTGGAGCCATCCCTGACCTGGAAAACAGAAAAAGCATGTGTCAACTGATTCACTATCAAACTATTATTTAACTGTCCTAGTATCATGCTTACAGTGACAATATATACAGTATAATATAATATGAAATGTAGAAAAATAATACTGGTTGTAACTATTTCATTATAGGATTTGCTTTAAACTTTATTTACCTCGACAAAGTCAAAATGGCAGGAGCCTCCTTCAACGTCAAATGCCAGGAAGTTAAGTGTGACCACATATCCTTCTGGCTGGTTAATGACCCACTCACAGACCTTGTTGTGGGGATAGGCATTGGGATGGTAGGGGGAGCGCAGCTGTCCAGTCCCAGAGAAGGTCCCTCCACAACCTGGGAGGAGCAAGTGTTAATGGTTAATCTACAGCTAATGCAATAGTCTTACTGGCACGTGTCTCTGTACCATACTAGTTAAGGGTCTGAATAAAATCTCACCAACAGTGTAGACAGCCCTGAAACCAGCCCAGCTGACTGAACTGTCAGACCTAAAGAGAAGCCACAGGAAGTTGGTGGACGAGAGAATGGGAGCCGGCAGGGAGCTTCCACAGTACCTCCCGATCAGAGGGTCAGTCTCCATCCTGCCATCACGAACCTGGGAGAAGAAAGGGAACAGAAGAGGAGCAAGGAGTAGCGTTAAGAGGCTGTGGGATTGCAGCATTCCTGACTTATTTAACCTGTTAAATCTTGACGGACTCGGTACCGAGTCCACTGCGACTTCCGGTTACAAAGTCATTCTGTTTTGTTCAACAGGTTAAAAACATTTCTAGAAATGAACCAGGCCATCTGTTTGTGCACCACAAAAACACATCTTACCTCCACATAGTCAAAAATGCAGTTACTGTGACTCTCCAGATTCATGTCAGTGAAGTTTAGGGACACCCTCTCTCCTGCTGGCAACCTGATCAAATAGAGACACTGGCGGTTGTGAGCGTAGTTGTTGGGCCAGTTGGGGGAGATGATTATACCCTCGCTGTCAGTAAAGGTACCACCACAACCTGGGTCACCTAAGGCACACATAGAGGTATGGTGAACATGGCAACAAGAACACATTTTTTTTCAATAAACCCACAAGTGACACAGTAGCTCTGCTCTAAATTGTTTTATGAAAAAGGGGGTTGCATTAATTTAACAGGTCCAGGATTTGCTATTATTATGTCATTGGAATTTCTATTGTGAAAATCTGCTAAATCTTACACATACAACAGTTCTTAATCCTGACTTATAAGTAAAGCCTAAAGTTCACCTGTCCCATTCCAATACATTTCATTTCTACTGTGCTGAATGTTCCTATGCACAGTGTCTTACTTGGTGATGTTGTGTATGTAATGTGGAATCCTCTGTCAGAGGTTGAGAAGTCAGAGTGGAAGTGCACCCATGCAGATGGACCCGTAGTCACCAGCGGGGGAGGTGACCCAGTGCTGCAGAACTTCCCCAGAACTGGGTCTTCAGGGAGAAGGCCGTCGCGGATCTACAGTGTTTGGACAGACAACAGAATAAATGGAGAAACCTCTACAAGATGCTATGTGGTTTCATGACATTGTAGGCTTTTTGAATTCTAAGCTGGCTTTTCTTTAAATGTATTCAGTTGGTGGGGAAACATCTGTTTTTTATTCATTTTGCCAAGTAAAAAAAAAAAAAGATCAATGACAACATTTCTCACCTCTAGGTAGTCAAAGCTGCAGTCAGGGTGATGTTCCAAGCTGAGAGTCCCAAATGCAAAGGTGATGAGCAAGCCGGGCTCCACCATCACTCTCCAGTAGCAGTCACGGTTAGGTGGGTAATTTCCAGGGTAACCAGGTGAGTTAATGTTACCGTAGGCAGCAGTGAGGTCGTCTCCACACACTTAGATAAGAAGGATTTCAGACAGTGGTGAGCAATTGTTTAAAACTTTAAAAAAACTTTAAACTTTTTGTAAAAAATAGTACCTGGGTCCTGAGACTGCCAAGCAACTGTGAAGCCACCTGCATTGATGGTGTGGTCAGAGCGAAACCAGAAATACAGGGAATTGTGAGAGCTGAACAACTCTGGTGGGTTATTTTGGCCACAGTATTTTCCGAGCATGTGAGCAGAGGCGCTGTCCCCATCATGAATCTGAAGGAAGTCAAAGTTGCAGTTGGCGCTGTTTTCCAGGTGAAAGTAGGGGAAGGTAATATGCACAATCTAAACAGAGCACACATAAAAGATCTGTCAGTAACCGCACTGGAACAGAATCAAACTCACCTATACACCTGACAGCCAGGTCACTTCTAGCACTTGGCATGAAGCACAAACTGTACTAAAGAAACAAAAGCATTAAAAAAACAAGGACTTTGTTAAGGTAGCTGTAAACTACCTGTCCAGATTGAAACTACAGAAACAAAGTATAGAAACGTCTTTGGTGTCAACACTGTAACTGACCTTGTTTCCATCGACGCGGATCACCCAGGCACAGCTGACCTCGTGATCGTACTGATCATGACCTGGGGTGTTGGGATAGCTGAAGGAGCCTTCAGGGCTACTCAGGAAACCCCCACACTCTAAAACACACATTCAAACTTACTTGATGCACTTGATGACATTAGAGCAGTTATATACTCAGCATATATTCCACATTGCCAGTACCTTGCTGTGCTGTCTGGCACATTGGGCCTGTCCACTGGGCAGTACAGGTACATGTGAATCCATTAATGCCATCGTGGCAGGTTCCTCCATTTTGGCAGGGGTTGCTTGCACACTCGTTGATATTCTGGTCACAGTTTACTCCCTGCCAGCCGGGGCTGCAGTTGCAGATGTAGCCAGGAGATGAGGTGGTATCCTACGATAACAGCAGTGCACTAGTCAGACATTCATTCGTTTGTTGTTGGGAAGATCGTTAACACATAACTGCACACACATGATGATATGCTGCATTTGTTTGGGACAATTTTCAGCAGTGGATTTAAAGGACATTGTTCACTCTTTACAGGACTGAGTCAAAAACTAGTACTTGGTGATCATGATGTGTCTTTGCATAGTTTTTAGTCAGTGGATCTCATGATCACTCACCACACACTGTCCATTGACACATGGGTTGTTGGTCTGACAGATGTTGCTGGTCTGGGTGCAACCTGTTGGTCCATACCCATTACCTGTGTAGCCTGGAGGGCACGTACATATGGGAAGGCTTGAACCTGGTGGATGTGGAAAGAAGTAAACAAAGAAAGCATGGTCATGTCCCATGTTGCATGTCACTGCTCCGAAGAAACATCAGTAACATTTCTGTGTCAAAATGTTTGCTTTTACCTGGCGTGGAGGAGCAGGAAGCTAATGGGTAGCAGCCTCCATTGTTGACAGCGCAGATGTTGATCTGAGTGCATGTTCTTCCATCGCCCTCATAACCTGCACACATGCAACTGCTGCCTTTAAAATCACACAGGCCAAATCTACTGTTACAATCACAAATCTCTCTTCCACTTCTCATACCTGAAGGGCAGGTACCACAGTGGAAAGAGCCCATGGTGTTCAGGCATTGCACCATGGGAGTGGTGGAGCAGCCCCCGTTATTGGTCAAACACTCATCCACATCCTGACAGCTGTACCCATTGCCTTGCCAACCTGAAACATATTATACAAAATTCAAACAAATCTCAAACTAATCAAGATTCACATTAAAAAAAATGTAGCTAAGTAAAAATAAATATAATTTGAATCTTAACAATTTTAGCGGTTTGATAAGCCCCACTCTTGGTCCCAGAGTCAAAAAAACAACCCAGCAAGTCAACCGCAGCACAAGTGGCTTGTTATTGAGCATTACCAGCTGGACAGGCTCCACAGTAGAAAGACCCCTGAGTGTTGTAGCAGGGAACAACAGGGTTAGTGGAACAAGGTTTGCTGGGTAGGCTACACTCATCCACATCTGCTATACAAGCAGGGTTTCCAGCTGGAGCCTCCCAGCCACTGTTGCAAATGCACTGGTATTTAGGCTGTTTGTTGGAAGGAAAAATAAAAGCAGTTTTTTGGACACATTATTAAAGCAACATGAAAAAACACATGTATTCAACATATTTTAATTCAGGGGCTGAAGTAAAATATGCCCTAAACTGGATTAGTTACCTGTCCAGTTGTAACCCGATCTGCATCAATGCATGTTCCATGCACACACAGTTCCTGTCCTGCATTCCTGCAGTCATCATATCGCACCGTGCAGAGAGTCCCAGACCATTCTGGAGAACAGGTACAACTGGGCAGAAAGAGAAATTAAACAAAGATGATCAGTAAAGTATATGACACAATTTGTGAATAACAGGGAAAATCATTATGATGATTCATGTATAAAACATTTATACTGTGATTTACCATTTTTAGCATCAGATTTGTTTCAAGGATAAAACTTGCAAACATCACAGGATTGTATAGCCTGTGTGACATTCAGTGTGTCCTCAACATGCACTAATTACATTTTCAATCATCATTTTTGGTAATGCTGTATGAGCTCCACAAACCAAATGTGTAACAGATTGATTTGGAATGACATCATTTTGAGTGTTAAACCGTACGTGAATGATCCTGGAGTGTTGACACAGGTCGCTGAGTTCTGACAAGCCTGTGGCGTTCCTGCATACACCTGACATTCATTCACATCTGTTGCACAGTTATGACCCTGACACACACACACACACACACACACACACAGAAGGAAAGAAAGAAAGAAAAACAGATAGACAAGAAAGAGCTTCAGATTTTCTCATTTGGTTTTGTATCTCAAATCCCAACATGTTAAAATATGTAATATCAACTGGATTGGTGATGGTTTGAGGCTTGAGGTGCATCATTACCTCATCTTAACATTTGTTTTAATGTTATATGAGTAATAATAAAAGCACAGGAGTGTTGTTGTGCCACCTGTAGTAGTCATATTAACTGCTACTGGTTCACAGCTACAGTTTATACACGACCAACTGTGTTTAAAACAGTTTGGGACTCACAGCCCAGTTGCTGGGACACAAACAGTGGTATGAGTTGAGTAGGTTCAGACATGTTCCTCCATTCTGACACGGGTTACTGCTGCAAGACACCCTCTGAACTGTCTAAGGGACAAAAAAGGGGACGAAACATGAGACGCACGCTCCTGAATTTGAGCCATTACAACAAACACAGTTCTCACATGTCTTACCAGCTCAAGTGTGGACACTTTACCCTCGAGTGTTGACACCTGGAAAGCATGAGGAATATGATTTCATCTGGATTTATTTTATTCAAAAAATAAAAGATAAGGTATTTTAATATCTTACCTTGGTATCAAGCTGGTTTAGTTTGTTGGTGACATCAGGAGGAACTGCACCTCCATGAGACTTAATGTTGTCAATGTCCTCTTTGTTGCTTTTGATCTGAAATCAGACACACAGCATATTAGTTGAGTACCAAGCAGTTCCTGAAGAAATCGTGTGGCTGCTTGAAAGAAATGAATCAGTCTTTCTTTTCGTATTATTTATGTTGTTTATTTTTTATTCTTTATTTTTATTGTATATTTTACAATTTGATGTATCTGATACTTTCTAAAATGAGGATGTTTTTGGGAATGTACCAACAGTTCTTAGATGTATTTTTTCTTCTCTTTTCATAACGCCACATTCAGGTCAAACATACAGTTTCACCTTTACCTTGGTTTATTGCAAAAACCTGCAAAAACTGAACTAATAAAGTATGGTGAGGTCTTGATAATTGAGATTAAGTGTTAACAGTTTCAATTCCAGATCCATGGACTCTACTGCACCTGACCCCTGACTTGTGATCGTGATCTAAACTGCTGCATCTGTTTCCTAATGTGTTAATCATTCATCAACTCATATGAGGAACAGCAGCTTTAACATGTGTAAAAGATGATAAGAAGTTATGTTGAGACACTTGCATAGTAGGGAAGTGAATATTTTATCTGGATTAGATAATGAGTTTAGTGTTAGACTGATGATGTGCCGGGTTTTAACTCACATTAAACCAGGCAGCATCTCATTTAAGGACATGAAACAGGACAGATAAACAATATGTAGCTACTAGAAACAGGTGTTAATGTATAAAAGTTAAATATTATAAAGGAATATTCTTACAAAACACCAACAAAAATTAAGAAATCTCACATGAGCCAAAACTAAAAATGAGTCAGTGACTCATCCACCACAGGTTTTACAATGGCCTGGAACATAATCTTAAATTTACTCTGCAGATTCTTTTATCCAAAGTGACTTACAAGGAGCTCACACTGGGTGTCTGGCTCAAGGACACTCCTGGTAGGGGATGGACTAGGAGTCAGATGGGTTTTCAAACCTGCAACCTTCTGCATCCCAGTCTGACACTTAACCCATTGATCCACCAGGTCACTTAATCTGGGATTATTTCTTTTCTAATTCCCCCTGAAACCTATCATGTCTGCAAAGTGTATGCAGCAGAAACTAAAACGACAGAAGTCCTGTGATCCACAGAAAATCTAAATGCCAGTGTTGCTTAAAGTAAAAATGTATAAAGCCAAAAACCAACATCATTTATTAAAGATACACTGAACTGTAATTAATCAATATGCACATGCTCGTCCCAAACCGAGAAAGTCTAAGCTTACTTGAGTCAAAAGTTGGGTGAGGTCGTCATTATTGACTTTAACTCGGCCTGATGGTGTCTGGAATCGGATGTCTTTGTTGTCCCCAGTCGTGAACACAAGGTGACCATTGTCAGACAGTATACGAGGCCTGTACGCAGTCAAACCACCAAAATGATTAAAAAGAAACTCATGGTCAGGGTTAAGCTCATACTGGATAATAGGTACATGATTTATGTTTTTATAAAAATGCACATTCCAGCAGCAGGAGTCCCACCACAAGAACATTCAAAGACTTTTTTAGGATAACATTTTAGAAATATCATTATTAAACACATTACTCAAATAGAATTTTAACACTGTGGAGAATAAAATCTGAAATTCAAAGATGGTCAAAACTTTAAAGATCTAGTGATGCTTTTTCAGATATTGATGTTTAAGTTTATACATCATAGAATAAAGTAATATGTAAAATGATAAATAAGCTTCTTTAATATCTTCAACTCACTGGTCGATGTTAGCGTTCCTCTTGTTTCGTCTTTGTCCTTTGTCCAGCTCCCCTTGAAGTCCCACCAGAAGGAATAGGAGCATGAAAAAAAGCCATGACAGCCTCAGTGTCCCAGCCATGGATGAGAGGTGTGTTGGCCTGGACACTCTACACAACTGACCTGAGGTTCGATGGGCTGTCACACTCTAATGCTCACTGCCAAGACTTTGACCCCTGACGGTCCCAATCTCCATTTACCAAACTGGTTAAGTTTATTATTGAGGGAGAATGTCCCTCACATGATTGTTGGAGATGAGTAACTTGCTTCGCTTGACATTGTGTGAATTATATTTATTAAAGTCACATCAAGAGATTTTTAAAGCATTTTTTTATTTCTAATGATTTAAGAATAATGAGCAAAAGGTTTTACCAGCTCTTGTTTTTTGGTTCTAACTTTACTTCTTAAATCAAAAGAACAATAATAAAAGAAATTAAAACCTTTCCAAGAATAAAACTCAACAACCTGATACTGGTGGTACTAGTTGAAGATGGTTTTCATTAAATCATGGCCCTACCATAAGAAAAAAATCCTCTTGTTTCAGATTTAACACAAATAATTCTTAACAAATAACATTTAAAGCATCTAATTATTATTTTATAAAGAAACCATGAGGAATGCTGGTATTATATTATACTTTATACTGGATTATTAATGTTTATTCCTTACGTATCTATTTGCATAATTCTTCTCTTTCTTATTTTGGTCAATTCTAATAGCGTGATATATTTTGCAGACATTGGATCTTATTCCATTAGGCTAATTCAGACATTTGCTAGTCCAAAGTGTCAATCGAGACCAATGTGCAAAGTGTTTTTTTTTTATTGTGGGCTCTTAACGCCGTCTACTAGAAAAATCTATCATATACAATACTTTACTTTTATGATGTCTTATAACCATCTGCATGTAATTATCTCAAATGGCATCTTGTAACACTCTAACCGAGGTTAGAGGAAGTTCGTGATCTGCTGAAATCATGTGAGACAGTCAATAAAGTGAAATGTTTTATGGTGGAAACACCAGTTTGTCTCTCACTCTTCAGTACATGGTGCAGGTCAGGAGGGGAGCTTCCCGCTCCTCCATCCCTTTCGTGCCAGGACTCACACTGGTCCGACATACAGCTCGATGTATAATAACTAGTTATAATAACTCTTACAAAATAGATCCTGACCTGTAGAGTGAACTCTAAAAGAGTTTGATTTAACTCAGTTTTGCTGTTCATACATGACCATTATATAAGTTGCTGAATGATATTGACTTCAGTGCTCGTATTTCATTTACTGTATCTCATTCAACAGAATTTTGCCAATATACATTTAAGTTGCTATTACTAAAGAGGTAAAGCACTGTACAAATAAAAAATAAACTTTTATTATATTCTTACTGTAAAATATTTACAAACAGTCATATCACACAAAACGATTTTATGTTAAAAAAAAAAACAACTTCATCCACAATAATAAATAAAACAACCTCCCCCTCCGGAGCTCTGCAAGTCGCTGCTAGGACACCAGCAGCTGTAGGAGCCTGGACACCACCGAAACGTTGAGGCTGTTCCCAAGAACTTTATAAAGCTGTTTGCTGGTGATCTGCTCTGGAAAGGCTGTAAAAGTTAAGATTAATGTGAACTTACATTAACACTAACATAGCTGTAGCTGCTTACCTACACAAGTTGAGACTTTTATTGTAAAAAAAACAGGTGCTTATAACCTGTGATATAAGGGGACACTTTTAAAGATGTGTATATTGTGAGAAACAGGCCCCGGAGCCAACAGGTTTTGGGACTTACAAAAGCTCTGAGGGAAACCCATGAGGTTGGCGACTTCTCGTGGAGTGAAGTAACGCAGCTTCAACTTCAAAAGGCGCTTGAGTTTCTCTTCTTCAGAGCACTGTTCCAGCCCGGCAAACACACTCTGCATCTGCAGAGCAACACAAAGCAACAGACCCAAGCACATCACTGAATAGTCTGCAGCTCTTCTTCTTACTTAGACTTGGGTTGAGCAGTGAAAACCAGCTTTTAATGTGAAGAAACTGCAGGTCATCTATGGAAGTTTGGCTAACTTTGTTATAAAATAAATATTATTGCATCATCTTCTAGCTTCTAACATAAGTAGAGACACAAATAATGAACCTCAGGTCTTGGTGACCCACATATACCATTACTCCTATTATTGATGCAGCTCCTTCGTACATTTGTATCCTACCACTACTAAAAACCTACCTCAGTTTCCATGCAGCACTGCAGCACTGACCCCGTTCCTTCCACATACCGTCCATAGCTACAGAGAAAAAACATTAACACAACCAAATAACAATAAGATCAGTAAGTGAATATTTAACACAGTATCAACCAGCTCATAAAATACTGCACAGTTCTGTGGTGTTTGAGGATTAGAGGTGGGGTAATGGGGGGGTGTAGGGTACAATCTTCTCACTTGTGTCTGTCTATAAGTACCAGAGTGGATATGAGGGAAAAAATGATGGTTTTATGATCACTGAAACAAGTTTCTGCACTGACCCTTTGGTAAAACACGTCGACCTTCTGCATGTAGGCTGAACAATGTCCAATATCAGAGCATAACGCAGCAGTGTTTTGGGGGGGAGGAGATGGTTTTCCAGGTTTTCTTCCACCTGTGGTTCCAAGAAGTCCTGGATCATCCTGACAGACTTCACAGTATTCTGCTTCATCTTCCTCTGGACCTCCGTCGCTGTCTCTAGCTTGTACAGGACGGGACCCTCCTGCATTTCCTCTCCTGGCTGGCAGGAAGTTGGGCGTGTAGAGCCCAAGACTGTGGGGTGCCCTAGGGCGTCACTCTCAGCAGCGAGAGGGAAGGCATCTGAAATCTAAAGTCAAAAGTCTTACTGCATTTTTGCACACATGGCTTTGACAGACAGTCACAAAAAGCATATAGGGTCTGCGGAGTATCCAGAGTAACTGTGACGGCTTTCGCCAGTATTATCAGCTCTGATGTTGAGCTTTGGTTCACCTTTAGAAAATCTCACCTTCAGGGCGCTGAAGCCTTCTGCGGAAATCTTCGCAATCAGGAAATAACGCAGTCTTGAATTTGGGATCCCAACCTGGATTCATGACAATAAACAACACAGGATTATCACTTATATGTCAAACCCGCCACAGACGTCTGAAAGAAACGAGTCACACAGACAATCTTTCTTACACTTGTGGGGGAGACCATGACCTCGTCGAAAGTGTAACCACATTCCTTTAGTGTTTTCACCAAAAGCTCCCTTGAGATGACAAGCATGACAGAAGAGTCACTCGGTCCAGAAGTATTTAGACAGTGACACAAAATAATCTGTTTAAAGCATGTCCAAACTACCAAGTCTTTTAAAAGTGAAAAATCTAATTCTTTTTTAGTCTTTTTCGTTCTTATCTCACTTGCTTTTCCGAATAATGTGTGCGAATCAGCATGATGGGAATATTTAGCTGGAATTCCACCCTGTGTGCCTACTGAACATGCTGCTGGATGCTGACACGGTGTCCATCATTACCTGGCAGAGGAGCACTCAAAGCCTTTGACGTTCTCCAGCAGGATGAAGCGCGGCAGCTTACACAGCCTGGCCACGCACCATCGCGTGCAACATGGGAAGGAAGGATGAGAGAGTCAGGCTGTTGTTGTGGCCTAAAACATGCATAAACCTTTTACAGCTAATTAAAACATGCAAAGTGCAAAATGAAATTAATCAGCTCCGATTGTTAGAAAATAACACTTCTTCAAAATGTGATTTTAAGCACCTTGGCAGAAGATCGAGGATAAAGATGAAGCTTTTTGCTCTGGAGTCACCAATGTCACCCTGAAGCCCGATCCTGCAGACAGGGGGAAAAATCAGAAAGAGAGTAAAGGGGTGAGGTCTGACAGTAGATAGATCTCCTCAGTGACAGAGTAGTTATCTTGCAACAAGACAAACATTGTAGATGACCTACACTTGTGCTTCTAATTCATTTGTGCTTAAGGTTTTGCATAATGGCTACTGCAACAGTGGAATTTGCCCTTTGAAGTAATAATTTAGGATCACAGGGAATCCAACATAGAAGACCTACCTGGTGAAAGGTTGGCAGGGAGGGCTCATCAAAATCATGTCAAAAGATAATTTATTAAAGTCATCCAGTGATATGCCCTAAAATTAAAACAAATCATTACAACTTAGTAAAACACTGCTCATAAGTTTTTTCTTTTATTTTATCCTCACAAGACCCACCTCGATAGTCTTGTTCCAGAGAGGGGTGTCAGGGAAATTGTGTTTATAGATCTGATTGGCTGTGGTGTTTATGTCGATGGCCGCCACCACTTGTGCAGGTATGCCACTCTCTGAAAGGAGAAAAAAAGAGATCATAGAAATAGAAGATGAACACTATCTAAATTATATTTAACGTTGTTTCATCATTGAGGACTTAATAGAACTTATAAGAAAGTGGCCACAATGCTGCAGAAACCAAATACAGCTGCAAAAACAGACGACGGAAGTGACGTAGTACGTTTTAGCAGAGCTTTTCGACTGTGGCGTGTTGGTCCATCGAGGCCACCGTACACCTACTATTAAACTGTATAAATAGTAATAAACTCTAGTTATAAAAACCCCGTCTGCCCCCCCAGATATAACAACATATATGTGTATTCATCCATTTACTTATGACCAACAACAGCAGCAGCTAGTAGATTTGAAAGCTTCTCATACATAATATATCTGCACCACAACTTAACCAGTGAAGAGACTTTTGAAAGCAGCGTGGTGCAGTTTTCTCCAATAAACGAGAACGCGGAAGAGAAAACATATCTCCATTTTAACTTCCAACCAAATGAAAAGTTGGATATCACACGTACCCTTTAGCGCATAATGCATCCCTCCTATCCCGCTGTAAAGCTCCAGCACCCTCAGAGTCTCCATGACACATGACAGCGTCTCTCTTCTGCTTCTTTTTTTCTTTTTGTGGCAGGAATAACGCGAGGTTTGGGCGCATTACTGCCACCAGCTGGTGAGGAGGAGTCTGGCTCAAACACAGACAAGCAAAGACACAAGATAGCTCTCGCTCATCTACACAAAGAAAAAATGTTCTGTTTTGTTTACCAAAAACATTGGTGAAATCATGTGTTAGGTCCCACGTCCAAATGTAATTCTTGATATCCTTATGTATCCTGTACATTGTTATTATACTGTAATTTATTATTATTATTTGTTGTAATTATACATTATACATTATATATATAATTATACCTGTTGAATAATAAGACTTTAATCAAACACATCACATATGATTAAATAGCATAAGCATTTTTTTAAATTCTAACACTGGGAATGGTGTGTTAGTGGATAAATACATCCCTTATGTGAGAACAAGTTGCCACTAGTGCCCCCTCCTGGCTCATACAGGGAAAATATCTGGAGAATCAATGCTCATTTGGCATGTTTGTCAAAATGGATCATTGATAACATCATCTGTGCTAAATCTGAATTTGATCAGTAGTGCTATTCCTTTGGGGAAAGGAGTATATTGTTTGATTTGCGGGTGGGTATATGTGGGTGTGTCTGTACATATCTGCAAACACCAGTTTTTTGTTTAGATTGCTGTGCCTACAAATGTGTATGTTTATATCCTATGACTTCTATATTTGTTGTGTTTTGCCTAAAATGTCCAGAAGGTTTAACTAGAAAAGTGAGAAGCTACAGAATTGTATGTTTTGTCATTTAGTGCTCTATAAGTAAGGAGAATTTAAAACTCTTAACTAGATTTTACAGGGAGCCTATGTAGAGAAGCTAATGTAGAAAAAAATATGATCTCTCTTATTAATTCTAGTCAAAACTCTGGCTGCAGTATTCTGGATTATCTGGAGGCTTTTGAGTGAGTTATTGGGACATCCTGACAGTAATAAATTACAGTGTTCCAGTCTAGAACTAACAAATGCATGGACTAGTTTCTCAGCATCACAAAGGATATTTCTAATTTAAGCAAGATTCTACCTAAGGTTGAAGAAGGAAGTTTTAGATATTTCCTTTTATGTAGTAAGTAAATTATATATCTTGGTCAAAATGACTCCAATATTCTTCACAGTAGTACTTGAGGCTAATGTAAAGTCATCTAGTGCAGCACTGGACTAGATAACATGTCCAAATATATGGGTTAAAATAGAATAACTTTAGTCTTGTCTGAATTAAGGAGTAGAAAATTACAGCACATACAAGTCTTTATGTCTTTTAAACATGCTTGAAGTCTGACTTATTGGTTTGTTTCATCTGGTTTCATGGATAAATATAGTTGCAAATCATCTGCACAGCAATTGGAATTGTGGATTGAGTATTTCCTTATAATGTTGCATTTGAAAATAAATTATGTTCAGTCCTTATATCGTTTCATGCTCTGTATTATTTGTTCCGTGATTATTTCCAACAGGTCCTTGCAGATTATGACTGACAGTAAATCAGACCAATAGAATGACAGCAAAACTGCTAATATTTGTCTATTTACCATAAAGACCAAACAACAAAAACGCAAAGGGGGAAAAATACAAAAGAATAAACAAAACAAATCACAAAATATGCACTTCCTTCCCATGCCATGTTTTAGAGCTTTAACTGAGCTGGTCTGTCTCTCTACCTGGTTCATCTTATCCCGCACAGCTGCAGTCATTCAGCTGTGCGTACAGTGAAGTTCACACGTAGAGGGGTCCTTGAACGCATCTACGGACCGGAAGTGTCCTATTATGGAATGGAGGCTCTCACATAAACTTCCGGTTGGGTGTGAGCGTGAGGCGAAGTCTCTATCAGGACTTTAAAAGCTAACATATTTCCCCTTTCATTCCTCTTTTTTTCACTCGGTAAGCTTCTTTTTCTGGCAGTTTTCCGTGTGTCAAAAACCTCAGCTGCTGTCGTGCTCGTAATTTAGCGCGACTGTGTGCGAGGACCGACTTCTGTAACTGTACGCTGTGGTTTTTCCAGAGATAAAAATGTCCAAGTCTTTGAAGAAGATTGTGGAGGAGTCTCGGGACAAGAACCTTCCAGAGGTGGAGATGTGCGACAGAGGCATTTCCAACATGCTGGACGTCCCGGGACTGTGTAAGAAAGCTTTGCTGACTGTAAACGCCACTGCAGCAATTACTGTGTAGTTTTACGTGAAGGAGAAACGTGTCAGAGATCCGCATCATAGGACTCACGACGCTGAACTGTACATTTTTTTTACACACACTGACAACACAACAGCTTCGCTGGGATCACATTACTAATTGCAGCGGTGTTAAAAGTAGTTGGTAGCAGTGTGACGCATGAGTAAACTTGTCCCCCCTGTCGTTTCAGTCACTCTCTCTAACATCACTCAGCTGGTCCTCAGCCACAACAAGCTGACAGGTAAGCTGCTCCCTGTGTCCTCTGCTCGCTCACAGACACCAGCTGTCACACAAGACTGGGAGGAGGATGGAGAGGTGTCACAAGGGGACGTCAAACTGTCCTTTTAATCACCTCCATTGGTCTGTGAATAAATACATGTAGGAGCAGGAGGTATGCAGGGGATGATGTCAGCGTCCGATCGCTGGCATTGCTCCTAAATTGGTTTAACACTGCAAAAACATCATCTTCTGTTATAGATGTGTTATAAATTAGGATCAGAATAACACTAGTTTTCACCAGTACAATTTGGTTGGAGAATTTCAGTTCAGTAAAAGGTTTAGTGATGCATGTGATGTGAAAAAGACAGTAGTATAGAGTGATCCAAATCTGTGTGGATTCATATGAAACCTGTATACATACCAAAAAAAAAGACCACAGAGATTTGGTGCCATGCAGAACGCTCTGGAAAAAAACCACTGGATTGTCTAATAACACAATTCCATCCACTGCTTATGTCAGAGTTGTTATGACAAGTGGTAGGAGATGGTTTTAAGATGCTGTCAGCGTTTTGGCATGTCAGGAATCCTAAAATCCACAGATCCATCCTCTCAGCCTGGACTTCATGGGTTGTTGTCCTATGTCCTACCTGTATCAGTGCATCTCTCTGTAGCACAGTGGAGCTTATTTGGTTCCATGCGACAGGAAGTCATGACGCACCAGGTGTGACCTCAGAAGAGGCTGTGTCTAAACTATATAGTTCTAACAAGAGCATAAATTCTAGTTCTTTTAAACAATAAGTGCACGTACATTATATAAATTAAATTAGATGATTAGTAGTATTAAGGCCAGTTGGCCTGAAGAATGCACTTTATTTAATATGTTATTCAAATACAGAAACGTGTGCTATGAAAAGACCTTTTCTAACTTTACTTGCATTTTTGTCCTAATTTAGTACTTTGTCATTGATACCAGGTTGTGTGTTGTGTGTGTGTATATATATATATATATATATATAGCGGAGTCCTGTCTGTAGCATCGGAGCTTGTGTTTACTACCAGAGATATTATGGTATCAAGTGGTTTTCACTAAGTGGAGCCAAATAAATTCCCATTGGGATTCTGTTGGTGGTCCCCTATTGAACCACTTACAACCATGTGTCATTGAGGGATATTTTGATAATGTTTAACCATTGTCACTATTCTCTGTTACAGTCATAGTTTATTAACATGTCCTGCCGATCATGAAGCGAGCGTTGGGTAGAGATCTTCAGTACATTTAGAGTGAGGGGGGGTGTAATGGTGTTTTGCACCAGTAGAGGTCGTCACTGGTCCATCAAAACACCCACACTGACCTGTGTGTTCACTGTGATAGGAAACCTTCAAATAACCAAAGAGTTTTGGTTGTTTATTGAAATAATTTGTGCAGCATTTGGATATTGAGTGTGAAGGCTAATATATTATCAGTTGAAATGGAAAAATGAAAGCTCCTCTGCTGGGACTACTAGTATCACAGTTTTTTTCAGTTCAGCAATAAACGTAATAACTTCATCTATTTAATTTCTTTTATATAGCTGGAGGCTTTTTCCTGTGGTTTTAAATATAAAGACGGATGAATAGATGAACCTTTTTTGTCCATGCTATTTTAATTTGTTGTATTACTTGAAATCCT
Source organism: Microctenopoma stevenorrisi (assembly GCA_032270685.1). NCBI lineage: Eukaryota > Metazoa > Chordata > Actinopteri > Anabantiformes > Anabantidae > Microctenopoma > Microctenopoma stevenorrisi. The sequence goes on from JAUMTR010000012.1 coordinate 20,977,287, forward strand.
AAAACTCTCTAAAAACTTTAAAACACATTAGACCAAATACATACAACGCATACAACATAAACTAACTTGCTGTGGACATTTGATTTCTGTTTAATATCATCAGAAGAAAAAAGAAGGTGCAACTTTCTGCCACTGATTCAGCGATAGTTTAATCTTCTGATATGTTTCCTAATCTACTGCTGTGGATGAAAGGATTACAAACATCTCGCCCTGCCTGGTTATTTATAGCCCACATCAGACAGAAATGGCGATAAGGTAATTGGCGTAATCAAACACCTGCAGGCGCTCTCCATGTATGCTCCGTAGCTTCAGCCTTGTGAGGGAACTCTCAGTTGTCCCACCGTGCTAGCGGCTTGTGAACACAGCAGAAAGTGTCGCTGTGTGTTTTATTCAGTCTCTTCCTCTTCTTTTTATTCAGAATCAAATACAGCAGCACTGAATGGGGGCGGGGGGCTCAGAACTAATCCATGTTTGTCCACCTGAGTATCTGAGTAGGAGGTTGTGATGTTTCATTGACTGTGCTTTGGTCGTTGACCCATAGAGAGAGAGAGAGAGAGAGAGAGAGAGAGGCTAAATGAAATTGATTTCTGACATCCTCAGTAAACCTGTGGAACCATTTAAATCAGCAGTTCTGCAGAGATGGAGTCTTTACTGACTCTTTTTGTTGATGTAGGCAAGGTGTTTCTTTGGCACCCTGAGGTGACAGATTGTTCATTAAGTTTATGACGGTTATGTTAATTTTTACATTGTATTGATATTGTACCTTACTACTTTAAATTTAAATTCTATTTATTTAGATTCTATTCTGCCTCATCATCATCTGTCAGTTATATTAGATATAGAAACAGTGAGTGCATAACTCTGTTAGTTACCTAGTTATGTATGATCCTGCTTACAATCATACATTTCCAAATAATTTATCATGCATTCATATTGTGACTGACACCATGCAGGTTGCTGTTCATCTGTGCAGGATTGTCTGGGATAAGTTCACAGTCTGCACTGAGACACAAATGTTGAATGTGATGAATTCACTCGGAATTAATTTATTATCTAATTTATTATTATTTGTTTTTGTTAATATGTTTGAATGATCTGTTTTTCTTCATTTAACAGTTAAATATGAATACCTTAAGCCTACGGTACATTAAAATTGATAAAGCCAATTAGATACAGTATGTTTTACAATAAGAAATCATAAAATGCTTGTTTCCTGTAGTTCTGTCTAGAGTCTAGAGAACAGACGTGAATCTTTTCTGCTCACAGCTGCCGTTATATAAGTGAAACTGAAAGTTACTGCTATTTTTATATGTTTTTTTGGCCTTCAGTGTTATAACTGAGCACAGTGGGGAGATTATGACAGCTGTCATTCCAACATCAGGATTTATAGCTGATAGGCTACCTCATAATCCAAATGTCAGGATTTTCCTGCCACTGGACATCAGTGACTTTAATGCCATGTTGTAGGCGATTGTTTGTTGTCTTTTGTTAAATCTAGGACACAGGCGTCCCCTGGTGTGAATCATATTGTAATGTTTCCATTCACTATCAGTAACCTGATCACTTAAATGGGATCTGTGTGAGTTAATGGCAAAAAAAACAGCAGTCAGGATTTGTGGCAGTGAGCTTACAACACCCCTCATCCAGTCTGTCTTTACAGTCCTCTAAGCATCAGTATGAGCAACTCTTCTTCTTAACTGTTGAGTAAGTAAGACACTTAAAAACAAAAAGAATACAAAAGGATGCAAATGAAAAGGTCGTTGACACAAATGCCTGCATCCCTACATCTCAGCTGATGGTTCTAAAAGTCACATATCCATGTGCTGACCGAAGCTGTTGAGTTCTGATCCGTCTAAAATAACTCGTCGTTATTTGTGTTACTTCATTGCTCTGCTCTCATCCCTTCCTTCTGCCCCCCGGGCCTCACTTCCTCATCTCCTCTACTCATCAGCTCCTCAGACACAAACTTATTTGGAGAGGTGGGGATTTTGCTTCTCGCGTGTATGTGTCTGTGTGTCCACGGACAACCGCTGATCTACACTGTCTCAGACAGTTGTCGTGGCACACAGTCTGTCCACCGCGTGTCAGATGCTGAAATGTATAAAATAATTAGCAAACAGATAGAGAAACACAGTCACAAACAGATTCAACTGATAACAAATCAGTATGCCCAGACCTCACCTCTCAACACTCATCCTCTTGGTAGCATTCAGGTCATGGCCTGGTTAGTTTACCCTTCCCCTCTTCCTCCCGCTAGCCTCCTCTTCCTCTCCTCCCCCGTCCATTGATCAGTCTATAATCCGATACACTTCCCGCTCTTTGTTATCAGCCCATTTATCTGTGTCCGTCACTGCGGCTGCAGATACCGTATGTGTGATAGTCGGTTGTCAACATGCAGGAGTGGGACTAACGCGGCAGGTTCGCCTGAGCCCTGCCTGCAGCTAATGACGACGAGCGGGCTGTCAGGAACCGGGGGGCTGCTGATGAGTGTTAACCACACTCTAAATGATGTATTATTTGCGTGTGACATGCTTGACATTCCTCTCCTCTCCCTCCTGCGACGTCCAGCGGTGCCTGCTAACGTCTCCGAGTTGAAGAACCTGGAGGTTCTGAACATGTTCAACAACCAGATCGAAGAGCTGCCTACTCAGATCAGCAGTCTTCAGAAACTGAAACACCTCAACCTCGGGTATGTGTCTCACTCAGAGTTTGTTTACACGCACGCACGCACACACACACACACACACACACACACACACACACACACACACACACACACACACACACACACA
>JAUMTR010000012.1:20980967-21016175 GCA_032270685.1 Microctenopoma stevenorrisi
ACACACACACACACACACACACACACACACACACACACACACACACACACACACACACACACACACACACACTGTTTTCTGTTATTTTCTGTGTATGTCTATACTGGAGCTCTACAGTAGATAGTAACTTGCCTCTTGTTTATTTGCTGCTGCCCTGAGGCAAAGCCTGCCCACTGTCTGATCATCCTTCTGTTCATAAAAACACACACACACACACACACACTCGGACACGCACTTGAAGTTCTGCAGTCTCTCTCAACTCGACACCTAAATCGCCCCCTCAGGCTGTTCCAGCTCGGATTTGGTTACAGAAGATGCGTTGAACCTCTGCCTTCCTGCTTGGTTTGGTTAATTAGACTGTATATTGTAAGTGTCACCTACTTGTGAGAGAGAGAGAGAGAGAGAGAGAGAGCTTGTGATTGAGCGGCCGATGCAGCCACAAGTTTACCATCAGCACACAAACAGGATACTGACACTAAAAGCTGATCCAATGTATGTAGCTAGAGGTTGGAGGAGATTGGGTTACTCACCTGTTGGCTAGAAATGCTTTATGTGTGCGTTTAGACATGAGTGTGAGGTATCAGAGCCGGCAGGATTAGGCGGCGAGCCTTGCTGTGTATTGATCCACAGACAAACATCATCTGGGTAGCATAAGCCGCATACTGCTATTCAGGCTGTGCATCCCCTTTTCATTGTTTGCTTCTTTTAAGTTTTGTCTGTGTGTGTGTGTGTGTGTGTCTGTGTGTGTGTGTGTGTGTGTGTGTGTGTGTGTGAGTGAGTGAGGGAGGGTTTACAATTTGTCACACTATAGCATCTACAAACAGGTATATACAGTGTGGCCCACATTATTAAACGGACATGTTAGAAATCGCTGTTTCATGTGTTTTGTGGGTGAGCATCTTACACTTTGTGTGTATGTAATTTATGTTTGTGTGTTTGTGAGCACAGCATGAACCGTTTGAGCACCTTGCCCAGAGGATTTGGTTCGTTGCCAGCTCTGGAGGTGTTGGACCTCACCTACAACAACCTAAACCAGAACTCCCTGCCTGGAAACTTCTTCTACCTCAGTAAGTGCAGATCTCTGACACGTCCACACACTGGTCACACGTATCCTTTCAGTCACACAACAGGACGACCCCAACCCCAACCTAAGCCTGATTCCTACCATAATGTAAAAACCACGTCTTAACCCCCAGACGGCTCTTTGAACAAAGAGGAAATGTTGAAGACCAGAACCAAAGAAACAAGCTTTTACTTTTGCATATAGAGGGAAAGGGAATAAAAGAAGGATACTTATGACACTGTGATGATACTGTTGAATCTATTATTCCCACCGATGAACTGCCTGAACGAGCCAGTTAATCGTACGTTACATAGCAAAAACAACCATCAAATGCTCCTCTGTTAAACACACTGTGTGAAAATACTTCAGATTAAGTAGAAGTCTCCTTTTTGTGAACCTGGTGAATTTGACCGTTAAGGTTATCGTGAGTAAAAACATGGACACAGAGGGAGAGATCGTGGTTTGAGAGTTCCAGGCGAACTTGGGGAAGCCGCTGCTGTAATTGGGCGGCCGTGCCTGGCAGCCAGAGACATCAGAGCAGACGCTGGGTCAGGAGGAGGGACGCTCCTTCCCTCGTGGATCCATGTCTCCCCTTAGTATGCAAATAAGTTTCTGTGGAGATGCTGCTGCAGATCAGGACTCAGAGGATTAGCTGGTAATATTAGAGGAAGTGTTTCCGTTACCTCACAGGTCTGCAGATTGGTCCTACACTTTTGGGCCATGTTGTAAGAGCAGAGCACAGAACCCTGCATGTCCACGCGCTGGCATTGATGGAGAAGCAGAATGATCCCACAGGCTCGGTCAGGTCATGAGTCCTGGACGATGATAGATGGCTTCATAAGTCATGATGTCACTGTAATGATGCGCTTCTTACCCTGTTTTACCTCTGGCCACTCACCCAATGTGCACAGTCTTTGGTCCATGTATTTTGCAAGCAACCAAACAGACGAGTGTTTCCTATTTCTTAATAGGGGTTGGGCTAATGGCTGTTATTTTTAAAACCTAAACCTGTTTGCTGCCACGTACCATTTATATTTGTTGTATGTCATAGCTTACACAGATGCTGAGGATCAACAGCAACATCATAGACTAGGACTGTCAGACTTTTGTTGTGGAAAAACAACACTACCCACTAGCCACAGCCTGGCTAATTAACACGATCAGCTGATAATAATCTGCTAGTGGCAACAGAGGTGAGGGGTCAGGGAGCTGTAGCATGAGGAAACGGGGCCAGGCTCCTGCCTACATTAGTCATGTACAGTGTATTATAGATTTCACATTAAATATAAACAGGACTCTGCAGCACAATCAGCTTTTGGTTGTAACTTGAGAACACCGTCAGCTCATTTAGTGAAATACTGTGTTTCTCCCCACAGAGCAGGCTGATCTGTGTTTTAAAAGCTTACATTAGTTTTTTGTTTGGTAGCCAACCACAGGGCTTTTGTGTCTCAGTTTCTGGATGATTTTCTTACTTTGAAGTAAAATAGGCCCTCACAAAGATAGACATACCCGCACAGGCACACAGAGACTTAACAGAGATGCTTGTTTTGCAGCCACTCTTCGCGCTCTCTATCTGAGCGACAACGACTTTGAGGCCCTGCCTGCAGACATTGGGAAGTTGACCAAGTTGCAAATAGTAAGTCGCATTGACACTGTTTCAAGCAATAAGTGGGTCTGAGCACAGAAGAATTTTTTATACTAATGTTCAAAGCAGCTAGACATTTTTCTGTAAAGGCTTTGATTCCTTCTGTGTCGGTTTGGTCTATTTGTGTTGTTTTCTTTGCCTAATGTTTCATGTAACATATCAGCCAAACGTGACATTTTAAGATATTTTAAACATTCAGAATCCCATTCAGTATTTTCTCCCTAGACTCAAACTTTCCACAAGGTTGTGAAGGAAATCCTTGTGGGGACTTTCCATACAGGCATCACACTGAATGTGTCAAACGATCGTGACCTGTTTTTGTCTTTTCTTCCTGCTGTTCAGTTGAGTCTGAGAGATAATGATCTCATCTCGTTGCCTAAAGACATTGGGGACTTGGGTCAACTGAAGGAGCTCCACATCCAGGGCAACAGACTGACTGTCCTGCCCCCTGAACTTGGTATTGACCCTTAAACGCGCACACACCTACACTACACGCATAATCACACACCACCCTCCATCTGCAAGGAGTTCAGTCAACATCCAGAACGTCCACCTAATATCTACAGAAACTGTGTGGGAGTTGAGTCAGGGCGGCTGCACTCCTTCTTGTTAGGCTGAACCGTTTCACTACTCATCCAAGTAGCTTCTTCAGTCTGACTGTAGGTTTTACAGCAGTAGTGCTTCACTGGCCACTGTCTACACTAGTCAAAAATAATGAACTGAGTAGTGTCACTTAGATTTTCAGTGTGCAGTGTGGGTTGACATATACCCAGCAATAATTAGTATAAATTGTAAAACTGACACATAGATTAACCGTCCTCTCTCATCTCCAGATGTGAATGTTATATGTTTGTGTGTCTCTGTCTGTAGGTAATCTGGATTTGACTGGTCCTAAACAGGTGTTCAAAGCGGAGAATAATCCCTGGGTCACACCCATCGCAGACCAGTTCCAACTGGGTGTCTCGCATGTTTTTGAATATGTTCGCTCAGAAACCTATAAGTAGTAAGTACTAATACACAAACATACACACACAAAAGAAAGCGAAGTGTTTTTGTCCAGTGTGCAGCTAGAACAAGCTGGCTTAATTTTCTAATTTTCTATTCTCTGCCACTTGCCAACTTCAAATTAAAAATGCAATAACTAATATGATTGAACTAAAAGTGACATCATGATGGTTTGAATCCTGGTCCCGCCTGTTCCTGACCACTTGTCAAACTGTCCCTCAACAAGACTTGGAACCCCGTATTCTTTGCACTTTAGGGAAGCTGCCTGTCCACAAGAACTTGACCTGATGTCTAAGCAGGATTTTATTATATGTGTTGTATTAGTAGAAAGAAGGTGCACACAAATTAGTTTGTGCATTCTCGTCCCAAAACGTCCTGCCTGTGCTGGCCCTTACTTGCTTTTATGTTGATAAATATGTTAGGTTTCTTATTTCTGATGAGTTATGGAAGGATACAGAGAAGGAAATGTAAATGCTGAGGTTTGCAGGCACATGTCAGGTTTGAGCAGCCTGCTGCAAGAAGACTTTTAACCCAGACTTTGGAGGTTTTTAAGATCTGTGCCCAAAGCCAATCAAATCGTTGCATGTGATTTGAGGTGTGATCTGCGTGACGTATGCTGGCCGCTCAAATGTGGGAGGGCAGAAATGTTAAGTCTCTGGTGAAGAACGTGTCAGTGGCTGCACTGTGAGACAGAAGCTTGCAATTAATTCTTTGTTCCAGGCAGAAGGAGATGCTGCAAATCCTTTGTGGGAATTCTTCAAACTGCAGCTCTGAGGCATGCTCTGGAACTGATCCCTGCACTGTCACACTGTGACAGTGTGTGAGGGAGACAGAAAGGCCACGGCCCCCACAGTATTCCACTGCACGTTGTGTTTGCATACTCGTGTGAGCACAGCGCGGGTGAGGAAGTAATTGTGGCGAATACAAATGTTTGGTTACTCGACCATGTCAGTAATTACTAGCCCCTCCCACACTTTGGCAGATATCAATACTTGAAAACACTGTTTGTAGCCAGCCAAGCCTCAGCCTTGATTCAGTCACAGAGATATTTTAACACTGTCTGGCACGCACAACACGTTTAACATCTGCTCATGATGTTCCAGTCACTGGACTGTGTCTAGTCTCTTATAAAAGTGGCGGATTGTGAATTTGGAGATATTGTTTTTGATTCTTCTGCTTCTCTTTTTCTTTCCGGGCTGCATGGCATTTACATCTACACAACTTAAACAGACTATATATGTCATACATCTTTTCATTTCTGGGTCTTACAGTAAAAGTCATACATGCACAGGATCATAAACAGGGCTGCAGCAGTTTCCCCTCTTAAGCAATCTTGTGCGTCAGGATTGTGTTGTCATGTTTTCAAAATATAAAAAGGATTTTGTCGTGTGGAGCATTTGATAACTTCTCACAATTATTGTTTGCTGATGGTGCTAGAGGAAAATACTCAGCAAAATTATTGGCGTACTGCCTACTGCTATGCATGTGTGAACGCATTGTAAGCAATAAAAGGCAAATCTGCTTCAGGCACCAGCCATCCCGCATTTTACATGTTCACTATACATCCCAACTGAGCACCTGCAGGACAAGGACAAGGGGTGTCTTACTTCTGGACTAGACAATCTGTGGTGCTGTACGCTCTTCCTGGACCACTGGAACGTGGTGAATGTCAGCGAAAACAGGGTGATGAGTTACTTAAGCAGCACTCTTGTGGCTATTTACAGCTTTTTCACCCTCATGTGGTGACCATCATGGTGAAAATTCACCCATGAACATGTTGGGAGTGAGGAAGATGTGACTGTGCAACAGGGAACGAGAAGGCACACACACACACATCTTCTCACGTAGCAGCAGCCTGTCTGTAGACAGGTGTTAAACAATTTCCCAAAGAGATCTTTGTGTCTTCACAGCTTCATTTACACCTGACTAAATGTCCTTCACCTTCCACCTCTGTCAACACACACTCGCACACATCTGTCTGCACCTCCATTTTCTAATTTAGCTCCCGGAACCTTAAATATGAAAGTGAGACTAGTAATAATACCATGGTCTTTAAATGTTCATGAGATAACATGGCATTTAAGAAAAGAATAACAAAGGAATTTAAATACCACTTGTCAAATTAACAGTGTCAGAAAAGCACAAACACACATTCACGTGATGAGAGATTATATCTATATAAATGTTTCTCATATTGCCAAGAGGTTTAGCATCAAGATGTATCGATTCTTGCAGCATGATAAATTGACTCTCAAACCTTTGGCTCAGTGCCACCGTTAGTCCAGACATTTTTTCCTTGACCACACTGAATCATGACAAGACGTCTTTAGCATCTAATGGACACGAAGTCTGACGACCGCTGGATAGATTTTCAATTGTTGCTTAATTTATTGTCCAGGTTTTGAATATGTCTATTAGCTCCTGATCCCAAGGCCACTGTCCAATACAAAAACAGTGGAGCCATCCGTATGCTTCAAATAGAAGTTAAAGCTCCTCTAACAGCTGTAAGAGTTTATGGTAGTTTTCTTTTGACGTCATCAGCATGTTGTCTTTTTTTTCTGCGAGTGCAGCACTACCTATGTTTTTGAGTAAAATAAAGATGTGCTGTACGCTGTTTGTAAGATCTGTAGTTTTTGAGTCTATGAAAACACATCTGTTTGACATCTGCTGTTTTAGGTTTTGATGACTGGATTCCTCTTTAGTGTACAGATACTGTTGACCCCAAAATTGAATTGAATCTTTGAACTAGAGTACGGTCTATCTGTATTTATATATTTACTTGGAGGAGTAGATGTCGGTAGCTCCGACAGCCTAAGTGGCGCGCCCCTTCAGAGAAACAGTTTAACTCTCAAGTCTGCCAAGTGTGACAAGGATCGTGAACTAAGTGAGAAAACCAGACTTTACTAATGCAGCTAAAGAGATCGTGCTGCTCAGAATAGTCTTTTATTGCCCAGCTAATGCCAACACTGCTATAATGTAAGAACTTCAGCATGTTTATATATAAATATATAAACATAAAAGTACTAGGATCTTCATACGTGTTAAAGAAAGAGAGAATAGGAGAATGACAGCAAGACCACGAGGGAAGAAATGTACCTGTTACCTGTCATACATGTTCAATATTGTTACGCTGACAGGGAGAGCTGGCAGAAGTTCTTCTGTTCCCCCAGCAAAGGCAGCACTAAATTGTATTCATTTTCATTCCTTGAACATTCAGGTAATATGGGTGGAATAAAATCGAACTTAAACGATATAGCACTATAAATTTGTCAGCTGACCAAAAGTACAATGAGGATACATGCAAAATCAAGGATTACAGTTAAAAGCTGTTCCAGAAGAACGCGTACACATTGTATTCAAGGCAGAGCTCAAGCAAAATCCAATGGACATCCTTTATTGTCATAGGCACGGTAGGACACACGGTTTTTTGAGTTTTGTCTACGAGTGGCTACCTATGGCGGTCATCGGAGAAACCACATGCTCGATCCTACTGCGACATTTATTATCCTCCCAGCAACATGCTCACACATTCCGTCTCTTTTTCCTCCTCATTTAATGTCGTTCCCGTCCATTCCTGCTCCACTAGGTGTGATTAGTTCTGCTGGATGCAGCGTGCAGTCTCCTCTCAGTTACTGTCTAATTATATTCATGCATTAATGCCTAACGGAGATGACTGCGCCAGGTCCCTGCAGTGAGGTTGTACAGTCGGAGGGCTGATATTGCCTCCGTCTTAGCTTTAGCATTACTTCATTTCTGCCCCATAAGAACCTAAGTGGATAGTGTGTTATATGTGTGTTTACCTCGTGGGCTTTTCCCCAGTATGTGTCTTTTTATACATACTTCTACCCACTTACAGTAAAATAAAACAAAGGCAAAGGGCTCCCTGGACTCTGGGGAGAATGTGTGAGGAAATAATTTAAATACAATTCTTGATATATTCAGGCTTGTACGTGTGCAGATCATGGTGGCACTGGGGTGACACAAGGTTTCCAAGGTTTTCCTTATGAACCATTCAGGCTTTTAAACCAGTCCCTCATACTGCTCGTTAAGGAGGAACACTGGATCTTTATATTACTTCTTCCTTTTTTTTCATTTTCACACACACACAGGCTCTTTTCTCTCCCCATACAATGTCCTGTGGTTCCGTTTGACAAGTTTATTTTCTCCTCCTGCAGCTTCTGCTGTCATCACCTCTAACCTCTGTCTCTCAGTAGGAACTGGAGCCTAAATGAGCCTAAAGTACAGTCTCTGTGCATTATTAATAGTGAGAGAGATTATACATTTTCAGTCAAGTAGATTTCTACTATTATTAATCATCATTATTATAATCAACAACAACAACAACTGCCAACTTACTAATGCCACTTATAATGTGCTGCTTTCACATATGTAGCTCAGGTTTTTCACCTTTTCACCCGGGATGGTCTTCCATTGTTAAACGCAACGACACCTACAACAAAGATTCACCGAAGGTTTATTTATGATGTTCACCAGCGCAGCTGAGGCCAGATGTGCTAAATAACGGCTCCGTACAGGCACAAACAGCTAAGCTAACGTTAGCTACTGTGTGGAGAAAGTCAAGTAGTGCCTATTTCTAAAACCAGTGTGCCTTACATATAGACAAGCATTTGTTCTAATTTTATTCTAGTTCAGCTAGGTCATGAAAGTAATGTCTAGATACTTAACCTCAAAAGTTTCACTCCTCCCCCAGTCTGCTGATTGGACTGAAACCCAACTTTCTTTACTGTAAATGCTGCAAAATGAATAATTTAATATACCGCTGCAATGTAAACAATTCACTCACTATTAAAGAATAATGAACACACCACATTCAATCACTGTCAAGCGGCACAAAAGCACGAGTAATGATTAGCCAATCACCAAAGGCATATGTCAAACTTCAGCACGTAATGATCTGCGGTGAATTGATCATCACATCAATAACTGCCTCCTTGCCTGGTTAGAGGTGCGTAGTGTCAGCTGTAGGCTGCGGTCTTCTGCTATCTCAGCTTAGACACACGCATTCATAAAGTGGGTAGGTTATCAAACGAGGAGCCGTGTGCACTGCTGGCTGCTAATTCCGCCACAGATGTCACTGTTTCGTGTCATAGCTTTGTCAGATCCTCTCGTGAAACAAGCATTTGCAGCTGTGTGCACTTTCAGACCGTCTAATCCCCCCGTAATCAGATCAGCACATTCCACAAGTTGAGATGTTTAGTTGCAGGTTATCCGAGACGAATCTGTGCCTAGACGGTCGATTTCTTGGGTTTATTACCGGGGAAGAACAGCGTGCATTGCACTTTGTGTTTACTTAACTAAGGGGGAGGATATTTGTGTTGTGATGTTCAGTTATGGATAACGTTGCACTTACCTACGCTCACGTCCCTGCAAGTACTGGTGGGTCAGCAGGAAATGTAACTAACTAATGATGAGGGCAGAGAGCTTTGCTATCATTGGCTAAAAGCCTTTGCTGTTTGTCATGAATCTTCATTAGGATCTTTTCTCCTCTCCTCTCTCCCTTTTCATCCTACTTCACCTTCTTCTCTCCCTATCTTCTGACTCCTACTTCTGTTCTCCTTCTCTCTTTCTTCGGCTTCCTACTAATGTTTCTCTGCCTGTAGAGGAAGCTACTAAATTGCCTGGCAGTTCTGGTGAAGATGAGGTGCTTGCAGGAGGAAGGACCCCATCAGATCAATGGCCTTTGGCCTCTCTGCACATTTATCACACACGCACGCACTCACACATACATATTTTTCACACGCATACACACAGTGAAAGTAAAGCAAATACCAACTTTGAGTTTCTACACACACAGAACTTTGCCGTGATTAATTAAGCCGCGAGGAATAGCTCTATAAAGAAATCATCAGGAATGTGAATCCATTGCTTCTTTTTTCTCTCTGCATTTAATTGGCTCTAACAGTTCATCACTACACACACACACACACACACACACTTACTTAAAAGAAATGGGAAATCTTTATGTTGATCTGTAGCAAGAACTGTGAGTATAAAGGCGTAATGAAAGCGTTTTAGATGTTGGTGGTCCTGCACAAAGTTACATTCCAAATCTCGGTGTACGCGGAGATTTGAATGATGCACGGACACGACAGACGTGTCGCACGATAATAATCTCCAACAACAGCAGTGTACAGTGCACACCAACATAAATACCACAGAGCTAACATATGAGAATAAAGAACTAAAATTTAAAGTTGTTTCTCATTGTGTTGACGTACTGCTGCTTCAATAAAGATTAAGACATCGCCTTAGTTAGCTCATAGTGTATGACATACATCGTATCATATAGTAGATGTGGTCTAGTCCAGACTATTTTAGAAAGTAATGCTATAAACTAAACCAAGTTAAAAATATGCTCCATATACTCCATGAGAAATTATACCTTTGCTGCTGGTCCCTTCCATCCTGTTTCAACTATGTATGCCTCCACCTAGTTGGGCCCCTGAGTAAAGCTACCATTAGCTGTTAGCTCCCTTTGTCCAAAAGATTGCAACCTCATCAGTCACAGGTCCAGTTTCCATGAAGCTGCAGCGGGTGCTACAACATTCGGAGTGGTTCCTGCTCTTTTCATACTAAAGTATCAACAGAGCAGGCTCTAGCTAAAACATCACACTCAGTCTTTCCAGCGTAACAGCAGAGGGACAGCTGAGAGACATGTGTCCCATTTCTTATATTAATTAAATAGTAGTTATTGCAGCTTAAGTGGGTTGGCAATGAGTAACAGTCCACGCATATGATTTTCCTGCTGGTACGAAAGTGTGTTTTGTGAAATTGTGCCTCTTATAACTAGTTACACTTTACTCACAGGTTTTAAAGTGTTATAGTAAACTCAGTCTTAGGTTCCACACTTTGTACTTGTACTATGTGATACTTATAATACTCTATTACATTCAGAGGGAAACGTTATCCTCTATTAAGAGTTTAGCTACTTTAAACATTCAGGTGCTTGTAGAAAATAGTGATGGTGTTTCTTCATGAATTAACCACTTGTCACATCCGCTCCACCCACTTTTAAGAGTGGGAACATCAGTGATTACATTAATCTATCATAAGGTAGTGATTTTCCCTGAGGTGACGTTACATATACAGTGTAGATCAGAGCACACACACCAACACAGACACATGACACGGTGTCAGACATAATAAAATGCTACGGGAGGAATCCATAATCACGGATGAGCAGATAAAAGATCTCAAACAGTACAATATAGTACTCAGCAGTCAGGTAATACTGCACGTGACTTAAACAATCAAATACATTTAAATAATCAGAAAAAAGCACCATAATATGCAAACGCAGACATCTCAGGCTCCGTCAACCTCACTGTTCATTTGTGACAAGACGAGCTCATGAGTTCCAAAGCATTTTTTTTTAAGACGCTGTGCTCCTCCTCTTTTTGTTATTGCCCTCAGAATTCAGTTCACGTTTGCATCCATAACTGTCCTCGACTGTCAGATATGACTACACAAATTAATCTCACAGCAACACATACAAGCGATTCCATTCATTCATATCCACTTCCTGCTTTCCTTTTTTTTGAGGCCACTCCATCATCAATTAGAATGCATTATTCTCTCCTCTTCACATTGATTTATTTTTTTCCTCTTATGACACACTGACTGATCATTCGCCTCCTCTTCTCCTCACAGCCTTCTTTCCTCCGCTCATCCATCAGTGCTGGGATCCCACAATTATGCTAACACTGGCTTGTTATGACAGCACCAAGCGGGCTGCTCTGGCCACTTATTGACTAAATTAATAATCTTGCATTTTATTGGAAAGAGCGTGTAAAATCAGTCAGCGCAGTCCTGATCTCGTCCAGCAGCTCCGCTCCCTGTTTACGACCGAGCAGCACCCACAATTATCATTTAAACAGCCGTAATTGCATGGCACAAATTTACAGACCACAAACACGTTTGGGATGTGGTTGTGTCTTACTCTTCAAATTTGAATGTATTATCATGAATATAGTTATAGAAAAATATTTATACTTAAATTAATAGAACAATATTGAGTTAATATAATTGCAGCTTAAGGATTGATGAGATGAAAAAAGTCTAACTGACTTGTGTTAATGATGTAAAAATGAATTAATTAGGAAAAATATATCTGTTCTTATTTCTTCTTTTTTGTAAACTGTGTTGAATTTCAGCAGCTCTTACTTTGCATTTTCTGCTTGTCCCATTGTTGAGCAATGACAGGATGCATGATGAAGGAACCAGACTGAGGCCTGGTCTGTTGTAGTACCTTGGGACTCCCTTGGCTTTGTGAGTCTGGGTTGAGTGTCAGTGCTGACAGATGCAGTGCTAACATGACTAACACCATGTCTTCAGTGTAGCCGCAGCTTCAGTGCTCCATCTGTATTCAGTATTCACTGTAGGTTATGCTGAATACCCCCCTCTGCTTCTTCTCTGTCTGCTCTGGGCAGCACACAACACGGAAGAATAAAAAAATGCACTTAGACACGTATGTAGCTGTTAAGCAGTCTGTATACAGCTGTGGTAATAAAAATCTAAAGGCAAAGGCAGAAATGTTCAGTTCCAGCCACGAGAGAAAGACATCTGCTCCACTGTCCAGTCACAGCTGACTAGTTGTAGCTAAGGATGCACACACACAGTTCTGATCCTTCATTCACACGTGAAATGTTACTGAAAGTGTTGGACTGAAATGATTCTGTGCAATAGATACATAGCTCACACGCCCTCAGGATTGGCGTAGGACTGTGACCAAACCAGGAAACTGCAGCTTCTGTGTTTATCATTGTGGTGCAGACAAAAGAAAGAAAGTGAAAATGTTTTCTGAGCATTACAAATAAGAATGTGATTCAGTTCACATGTGGCGAGCTTTTCAGAGGTGAAGAGTCGCCGCACGTGAGCTAAGAGAAGGGGAACTCGTGGGTATGGAGAGGAGTTGCCTCTTACCAGTTATCTGTGCCTCTCCCCTCGTCGCTTTGTTTCCTCTCTCTCTCTTTCTCTGCTCTGGTTTTGATGAGTAGCTGACATTAGGGGGTTGGCATCATTTAATTCCCAGTTGAGAGCGTTGACATGGGACAGAGGCAGAGGGAAGACAGACACTTCAATCGTAGACTGGTTCGTGACGTTCTTCACCACTGTGACTCTGTTTATGTGTCACAAACACGTGACTGTAACGTTACAGGGTTTTTTCTTTTAGTTTTCTCTTTCCAACATTTTTGTGGCACCATAAGTTATCATATTATATCATAGGTCACATGTTTGAGTAGACCCGAGGTGAGAAACCTACACAGCCGACTGTGATGCACTGTTAGGAGACACCTGTTCTCAGTGGCAGCCTGCTCCTCCTTAGCTTTAGACACACTCCTTTGATATATAGCAACCAAGCACGATGGGCCGACCACCATGGATCTATGCTTTCAAGCTTTTCTAAACCCAGGGTAGGCATGAAGTACAGTTAGGAGGAGGAGAAAAACAGAGACCATTATCTTTAGAACAGGCTGCAGGGAGACTGAGCTGAAGAAAAGGTCTTTTCCACTTCAGCAAGCTCTCTGGCTTCTGCGAGAGCAAGAGACACCCATGGGAGAGGAAAAGTGGAGACAGACAGACAGAGATGGGGTGGCGGGTGTGGGCTAAAAGAGGGGTGTGGATGAGGACACTTTTTCGCTTGTCCACTGCCCAGCAGTAATCGGCGCTAATACGTGATCCTGAATGTTGACCTAGACTCCATAACCATGGGCGTAACCACCTGCAGTAGTTTAGACGGGTGATGAGTGGAAACCAGCTCCCTTTCACGATGAACCATACATTTTCAATAGGAGACATGTGTGCAGTGCAGGCACTCTTAGCATTGTCCTGCTCAAAGACGCTGCCTCGATGGCAGCCTATTCTCTCTAAGGTCCCAACAAACGTGTCGGCATCAATGCTGATGTGCTATTGTACCCCCGTGCTGTGACAGATGCTGGCTTTTGTCTTGTGCTGATAACAGGATGGTCATTTTCATCTTTGCCACAGAGAGAACAAGAACCAAATGAAATGTGAATTTGTGTGACAACTGTCCACCAGCTTATGTGTCTCCATATATTTAAAGATATATATGCGATTAAACGTGATTTTTTTCATGTCTTATAGTTAAAAAATGTGTTGTATAAGACGTGTGGGAATTTGAATTTAGACCAGAATTTGTCCGTGTTTGCTGAAAGTCACTCCTCTGCTCTGCTCTGCCCTCTTCTCGCCTCCAGTCTCTACGGCAGACACATGCAGGCCAACCCAGAACCTCCAAAGAAGAACAACGACAAAAGCAAGAAGATAAGCCGCAAGCCACTGGCCGCCAAGAACAAGTAAAGACGCAACAAGACGGAGACAAACGAGTCACCCAGCCAGCCAAACAAACACTGCATGTGCCTTTTTACTTCTCTTTTTTTGTTTATTAAAACATTTTGTATTAGTATCATTTGGACTGAATCTCTCTGTTCGTGTGTCCAGGTGGAACTGTTTGTGTCTTGGTGCTACTTACAGTGAGTGGACATAGAGGTGATTGTTCCTCACACAGAGTGGTTTTAGTATTTCCTGAGTGAATAATGTTACCCCGCCCTCTTCTTCTTCTTCTGTGTATAATATATGTGAGGTTCGCACATCTGAGAAACGAGCCGCACGCGGGCCGATGTGGCCGCTCGGCTGCTGGACGTCAGCACAGCGAGAGCGGCAGCGTGTTCACTCCAGCAGGCGTGACTGAATCCGTGGTCTCTGCGCAGGGGTGGGGGGTGGGGGTGGGGGCTTTTTGACACTGTTTTCTTCATTGTCAAACATAAACCGTCTCCAGAACAACTGTTGGAGCTGAAGTCGTTACTGCTCTCTTTAAGAGGGAGGAAGTAGGCTCGGCAACACCTGCCACGTGTTCATTCCACGGAGCGTCTTGCTTCACGCGTATCTCTGTGTTTACGCCTCACTGTATCTTTAATTCCACTTTCTCCTCATTAAGTTATTTTTTAAAGCTCTATCAAGTGTCCATCACATTTCTTTTTTTTGTGCATATATGTATGAATGTAATCAGTTTTTAAAGTCATCAGCTGTTATCACAGGCTAAAGAATGCTAAACGTTCATTGTGCTCTCTGTATTGAAGTTAAATATATATATTCAAATAAAAAAATCACAGTGTCTTATTGTATTGATTAAACATTGAGTATAACGTTTATTATTCTGAACAGCATAGTCATAAAAACATGTTTGTTACTTTAAAATACCCATTTCATCACATGTGAGCAGCACAATCTCAACGCTGTGCTACTGATGTATTCGTCCATTAATCCACGTCGACCCAGACAGCAGCTGCACACGCCTCCTCGGCCTAACTCATGTTGAAAAATCAGTGGACAAATATCTTTCAGTGTTTGTAGTTGTAAAATACATGTCGCGAGCGCTCACCGATGCCAGTATACCACAGTATTTATGTTGCTTCATGCGCTTTGTTCTTTTGCATATTGGGGCTGGAAGCTGGTTATTCGGCTTTGACAAACAAGCCTGTGCAGGGTTGGCTAAAATAAAACAGTTTGGTAGCCTTAGTTTAAGACCTTCATCCATCTCCGGGAACCCAAAGTTATTGCACCCTGACTCATCCTCTGTCAGCTGTCGTTTGTTTCTTCAGAGCTTGTGCATCCGCCATCGTTATGCAAAACGAGTGTTGGTCAACTTCAAGAAACTAAAGATGAGTCAGTGAACCGTCGGCCTGAGGTCCGGGTCATCTACAGCCACCACTCTGCTCTTTGATGCTTGTCTGTTCTGTCCCTCTGAGTGGAGGTTCTCGTTTTGTTCCCATTTCATCTCAATTCATCTCACACTTTTCCAAGGACACAATGAGTCCCAGGCTAACTAAAGCCCATTGATTTTCATGAGGTGATTTATAGGTGGCGTGTGTGTTAGGGCAGGCTTTATCGTGTAAGGGGGGGGGGGGGTGCACTGTGCCACTTTAATGGAGGTGGTTACTCGGCACAGAGAAGAAAGCATGCCACACAGCTGCTGCTTTAAACATCTGTATTGAAACATTTAGCTCTTTCTTTACATCTACAGTTTGATTTCTTTAGAGAGATTCTATCTGGATCAGCAGTTTGGTGAGGAAGACACAACTGGTGAAAAAACAGATTCCCATTCTGTGATAAAGCAGAATTATCCAATTATCTTGAAACTTCTAAAACTGAGTGTTCTTGACTTAAATTAGGTGAAAAGCTGAGGACCACAGTAGACGATCAGCTGCCGTGAGTTCAGCGGAGACAGTGACGTGTTCACCCAGTCACGTCTAAGAATAATCCACACACACCGAGGGAAAGAGAGAACTGCCATGTCAAGATGATCTGAGTCTCGAACAAACAGAGGAGTCACAAATGTGGAGGGACAGAGAGAAAATTAGGCGTGTTTGCTGCCAAGATCCTTGGGGAGAGAGTTTATGCAATGATTGCCAGCTTTTACCATAGCATTACTTGTTAAATCAGTGGTACAGAGACCAGCACTGTCCATGTGTGCAGCCACCTTCAACTGCAGCAGCATCAGCATTTAACCAACGTCTGCCAAATACAACTGGATAGTGACAATAACAGTGGCTGGAGCAAAAGAAAACAGTAAAAATACACAAGTTACACTGACTTATTTCACTATAGTCCAATTTAAAACATTCTTTGTCAGGATAAAGAAGTATGTGCCACTGATGATCGGATGTGTTTTATCTGGCTGACCTTTGCGGAGACAGATCTCACTGTACAGTTTGGCGTGCGGAGTGACCAGAGGCCGTAGGACACCAGTCATCAGGGGAAATATGTCACCGCGGTTTAACTCTATGTCCAGTAGGCAACTCATCCAGTCCAGCCTGCTGGCAGGTTGATTGACGGCTGAATTAGCATCCACTCCTGACTACACACTGTAGTCAGGAGTGGGGGGGAGAAGCTTTGAACACAGACAGAATACAACGTTTTCTCCAAATGTGACAAACTTACACGAAACAGTCTGATTTGTTTGGAGCTGAAAGCAGCCGGCCTGATCGGCTCCCGTTCCCCTGCTCTGAGCAGTGTGGCTGCTGTTCACTCAGTGACAGAGGAGGAGACGCCGTGACAGTCCTGATGGTGCAAATAAAGGCTGAGGATCAGATCTGTTCCTTTTAAACTTTAGTTTTACTAGTCCCACATTTAAAAACGTATTTGCTGCTATTCATTCTGTCAGGTTTTGTAGATCGGGGATTGGGTGGGCTTGATCTGCATGTCTGTGTGACGCACAGGACTGACAAAGAGACGTAAGACGCAGCATGTGTCTAGACTCTAGGTCATACTATCTTCCTCTGAGAATTCATGCACATAACAGATTGAATTGAGACACGTCCTTTGACAGTACCGTCCACCTTCCTCTGCAGGGTGCCAGAAGCCAGAGGTCAGATGTTTTGACACCTAAGGTCTAACTGCAGATAGATGAGAGCTGGCTTCATTTCCCTGAGTGCTGAGCTCCCGATCAACCTTCTAAGGTGATCTAATAGCATTCAGCTAGAGGAAAACCACCTGCTCATTTACCATCATCATCTGTGATGATACAATAATCGCTAACAGTCATTTAGAGTCATTTAGTCATTTAATGACCATTTTCTGTTTGTGCAAAATCAGCATTCGAAACACATTGTAATAATTAACTTATCTGAAAGGATCTTCATCCACAGAAGCCCTGGACAGATGATCCTGAGGTGCATATCCGACGTTCAGCTGCTCGCTCAGTGTTTATTTACTGTGACACATTGATGGTATGAAGCTACAGCACTACAGAACACAATGAAGTTTGTTTAATTACCAATTAAAGACGTTTACAGAGGAAATGTCTCTTTGGTGGAACTAACACATCACAAACATATGAAACCTGTGACTCCTGATTTGTTTAGACTAAACCAACGGACTGGAAAATGTAGAGTTACTGTGGATGTTACAGCTGATGGAGAGGTACAACACCGCAACTTATTATCTTCATTTTCTTGTAGCATTTATTGTGAAAAACGGTCACTGTTTAATTGTGAACCAATAATTGTTATTAAATCAAAGTGACATATCAGAGAAAAAGCTTTGCAGCATATTATTAGATTATATGAACTGCAGGTTGATAAATATGTCTGGAGAAACCTTTCAGCACAGTAAAGTATCAGTGGTTTAGAGACAGTGGGAAATAAAAACGAGTCATCTTCACTGGAAACATCAGTGTATTCCGAGCTGGATCCAGACTTTAGATGCTGTGAACCTGCGCTGTTTCTATTGGAGGACAGAGCATGTGTCTTCTCTCTCTCTCTCTCTCTCTCTCTCTCTGTCTCTCTCTGTGTCTCTCTCATCCTCTCCCTCTCTGTCTCTGAGCGCTCTGTTTTCAGGCGGACGCTCTAACTGGTCCTGATCCAGCCCCAGGGTCCAGCTGCTGTACACACACTTTGGTTCGGGTCCTGTTGATCAAAGAGGAGCCAGGCCCCATGTCTGGATGTGAGAGCGTCTCAGATATGCTGAATCCAGAGCTTCTGAATCTCGCCGAGCAGTAAAAGGCTGAACTTTCAGAGAGACCTGAAAAAGCACCATCGGGGAAAAAAGTGTGGAGAGGAGAGACGAGGACGCAGAGAGGAGGGGGGCTGTGTTTTAAAAAGTTCATTACCATCAGCAACTAAGTGTAGCTCTGCTACATTCTTTCTTCCTCGGGTTGCCTCTCCAGCCAGCAAGATTTCACCCAAAAGCAGACAACAGGATCACCCTGCGCTGACGCGCCTGGTCGGCAGGAAGCGGCTGGTGGCGGCGGGGGTCCTGGGGGTCGTTATGGTTCTGGTTTTGGTCATCCTCATCCCGGTTCTGGTAAACTCAGCGGGGACATCCGCGCACTACGAGATGCTGGGTACCTGTAGGATGGTGTGTGACCCGTACGGGACCAAGTCTCCGACCAGCACCGCCACGGCGGACACGGTCCGAGACAACAGCCTCGTGCAGTCTTTGCCCACTTTTATCCAAGGTCCGAAAGGGGAACCGGGTCGGCCGGGAAAGGCAGGTCCAAGGGGACCTCCCGGTGAGCCTGGGCCGCCCGGTCCAATGGGTCCACCTGGAGAGAAAGGCGAACCCGGCAGACCTGGGCTACCAGGACCTCCGGGATCCGGCGCAGCTGCAGGTGCGATCAGCGCGGCCACCTACAGCACCGTGCCCAAGATCGCCTTTTACGCAGGGCTGAAAAAACAGCACGAGGGCTACGAGCTCCTCAAGTTCGACGACGTGGTGACCAACTTAGGAAACCACTACGATCCGACCACCGGGAAGTTCACGTGCTCCATTCCCGGGATTTATTTCTTCATTTACCACGTCCTGATGCGCGGAGGGGACGGCACCAGCATGTGGGCTGATCTGTGCAAGAACAACCAGGTAACGCAGCAGTAAAGACGAGTCACACAGCTGACTGAGCAAAGCAACTTTTCCTTTCCAGCCTGGTAGAAAATCAGTGCAGCTCTTATCGTAGTGTGACATCACTATCAGCAGATGTGTGTGTGTGTGTACGTTTACCATAATGAAACAGAGGCAGAGTCTGCGGGCTGATGTTGGCACAGCTGTGCCAGCAGGTCTCTCTATTAGAGAGGCTGCATGGAGAGAAGCACTGAGCCATGGCCAGTGAAGTTGTCTAAACTTCACAGACACTGAGCAGAGTTTAAAGTTGGCCTGAGCTGTCTGTAGACCTGCAGTCTGAGCTGAATTCCCCAGGACAGCCCTGCTGCAGAGGCCGGCAGACGCTTCGTGACTCTCTCATATATGATCTTCACTTGATCTGGTTTCTCCAGAGCTACTTTCAAATTTCATTAACTCAGAACAAGAGTAAAAAGATTTTTTTTTTCCTGTGGTCTCACAGGGTTCAAATGTAAAAATCTTTCCTCTCCCAACAATCACAGCAAACCCATTTTTTGGTGAGCTAAACATACTGCATAGTAAAATATATTCCACAGAGGACCACACAGCTGTAATTTAAAAAGTTCTAGAGATTCTAGAAAACAGCTTCTTCTAGAATAGTGAGCAACAAATGCATCATGGTCTGAGCATAAATACATCACGTTTTATGATAATGCATATTTTTTACACATACATATACTGTTGGCAGCGCGCTTTGTGGCAGATACCAAGACACTACGCCTCCTGTCTGGTAACGTTTAGGTGTTCTAGCTTTATTCACTTTTTACCTACAGTATGCAGTGCTGTAGATAAATGCAGTTAGAGAAATTGCTTCAGGAGCCTCAGAGATGAATCTGCACAGTTTTCTTTTTCTGAGGAGGGAGTTTTTCTGTTTCATACAGAAAAACAAAGCTGCTACTACTACTACTACTAATCCTAATAAGCAAAGAGAAAACCTTTGCTGCCTCCTGTCTTCTCTGTTGTGTGCTGTTCCATCAGACTGTCCTTTTCTCTGTGCGTCTCTGTGGTGATCAGGCTGTCAGCAGCAGATCTAATCCGTGGGGCAAACCAGTGCAGCAGCGCCGCTCCACCAAGCGCGTCCCTGCTGCCTGTCAGCCTGCTGCTGGAATGCTGCTGCAGACCGCACCGAACGCAGCAAACATCTCTGGGATTAACTCAGCGGAGCTGCACGCTGTGACAAATCAAATGCGGAAACACACGTTTCAATTAGGACTGGTGCTAGTAGGACTCAAACACAGCAGCTCGTTGTCCTGATTTATTATTTCTCATTAGTAAAACGTGGCCTCCTTCTTATCAAGTCATTTTTGTTGTTGAATTCTA
This sequence comes from Microctenopoma stevenorrisi, assembly GCA_032270685.1. Taxonomy (NCBI): domain Eukaryota; kingdom Metazoa; phylum Chordata; class Actinopteri; order Anabantiformes; family Anabantidae; genus Microctenopoma; species Microctenopoma stevenorrisi. The sequence continues at coordinate 21,001,433 of JAUMTR010000012.1, forward strand.
ACATCGAAAGCAAATTATTGCTTTTTTTCCTCATTTAACTCTTCTCTAAAGCAGCAATCAACCACGTTCTTCTTTATCAGTAATGTGTCCAGAAAGATATTTAAATAAAAAAAATGACACCCACTGGTACATTTCAAAATGTCCATTTATAATAAATAATAAATAATGAAGCATGTTAGAGATTTTTTCACAAGCTGTAAAAATCTACATAATAGTACGATTTAAAGTGTTACTGTGACACAGTCGGTATATTTAACAAATTCCAGGTCACCTACAACAACCTGCACCGTGTGACGCGCATGTTTTCTGTCTGCTCTTCACTGTTGACTGAACTGTTTCTGTCTCATAAACAGCTTTTTACTCCATTTATTTACATTCTGTTTGCAAAACTTCCTCCACCACTGTACTTCTACAAAACTCTGTGACAACTAACCATCACCCCTAATCAATATAATTACACACTTTTATATAGTACATATTATTATGTAATTACATATTGATAAACAGCTCTGGAAGAAATAAGCAATCAAAGTAAAATTAACACTTTCTCAATTTTAGTTATTTAAAGGTATATGTTTGTTTAATATAACATTTTTGTAACACACCCAGCCAAATTCAACATACAAATAAGTTATTTAAGTTACAATAGCATCTAATATATCCATCGCCGTGTTAAACCTGCAGAGAGAACACGACAGACAGACTTTCTACAGCATGTGGTACTGACTCGTACTGTATCATTAACCTGCCAGGTTATATGATGATGTCATGATGATGTCATTCATGCTCCTGACAGGTCCTTGTGAGGAATATGTAAAAATAGATTGTTTCTGTGTTTGAGCACTTGTAAAGTAACTATAGTTGCATATCCATCCCTTTGCATTCTTTAGGAGGGCGGGTCAGTCTCATGTTGCTTCTCAGTAACCGCTGCCACCTGACGTCAGTAACCTGAGTTTAAAAGCATTTCAACCCCTTCACTTGCACATTTTACAGAGCTGTTGTTAAAATGAAAAAGGTCATTTTAACCAGTTACTCAGAATAAACAAAGAGAAAGAAACATTGAGCTAATGAATTAAATACCAAAGCTGTGGCAGGTCAGGTTGTGTTTAGGTGCATCCTGTTCTGCTTTCATTTTACTTGAGATGAGTCTAAAACCTGACTGTGGCAAACTGACCTGGTGGACATTTCAGTTCATTTACTTTAGAAAGACACAGCTCTGTCTATGTGAGGCCTTGCATTTCAAACTGCGTATTAGAATCTGAACCAGATGGCAAACAAGAAACCCGCAATTATACACAACAACAACAGTTTATGAAGCCTCAGATGAGCCAAATAATAATAATGATAATGATCCCCTTGTTCCACTTCACATCCTAATCAGCTTGACTGGTTTCACCATTACCTCCTGCTATTTTAGTTCCTCTGCTCTCTTATAGTAGAAGCTCTCTAGTCTGAACCTGCCCTGTATGAATTACTTACACTGTAAAAAAAATAAAATAAAGACATTTTCAAATCTCAATAAAAGTCAGGAATTACTTGCATGGCTTCTTTACATTATTGTACAACATTGCTGATTTGGATGTTTACACTTGTTTTTAGTCTCTAATAGACCATTGATTGTTGCTTCACATACATTTCTGTGTACTGTGTATATAGCTGAATTTTAAAGCAAGTAGGTGAAACTGTTTCCTTTTCACTACAACAGCTTATTGATAATTATGTAAGCAGATAATATATTTTTGTTTACCTTAGAATGAATAAAGAACAACACCACTAATGGTGCAACCACCTACAGTTATGGTGTAAGATGTCTGCATCTAATACCTGCATAAATAAAAACAATGCAACGAGAAATTCTTATAGAAAGAAGATATCTGTGAAGGTTCTCAGTCATCCAGGTCATGGTTATCTCAAAAAAGGTTTATCCAATAGCAACTGGACTTGTAGGACCTACAAGTCCAGTTGCTATTGGATAAACCTTTTCTAAGATATAGAAAGAAGAAAGAACTTAAAAAAATGTGACATGAAAAGCAGGGACATTGAGAAATTATGTTCATATGCTCATCTTGACACACACAATAGAGATACACAGAAGCCCCTAAGCCATGCCCACTTCCCCAACTGTTGGAACCTTATATGTTTATTTTAATTAATTCTCTTGATTTTTTTTGCATTTTAAAGACATGTTTACAGAAACTGACCATAAATTAACTAACTTACCCAAATATCTGTTTAAAAAAAACGTTGTTACTGTTTTTTAATAATATATTCTTACAAAACAAACTAAAAAAGGCCAATAGCTGTATTTTGTTATGGCAAATATTTTTACAGTGTAGTTTGGACCCCTACCTCTAGTTTGACCTGCCTCTGCCTGAACATAATCTCTTGAGCTGCAAGTCTGATTCTGGCTCTCTGGTTTGGGAACTCTGTCTGGCTCCGGACTTTCTGATAGCTGTCTGTTTCTGTCTCAGACCTCTGACCTGATTTTTTGTGTAAGCGTTAAGATTTTTGGACTGTTGTTCTCTGTTTTCTCTACCTCTTTGTGACTTTTAGACTAGCATTTGACTTTTGGATTTCCTATCTATGTCTATGCTGCTAGGCTAATGTGAGTGTGTATGTGTGTGTGTCTGTGTGTGTGTGTGTGTGTGTGCGTGCTTCCCAACCCATCCTCTCCAGACACCATGTAGCAGACGCCAAACTAGTACATTCCAGCATACTTACCTGTTCATTCCCCGTTTCCTCCCGACTGTCTGACTTACTGCTGTCTCCTCTATGGACCCTGGTTGAGCACCACCTATCAGTTGTAAGGTTGAGTGGTTTGCATCCTGCAGGCCTTATATTTCCACCTTTAATCTGGTGGGTGGTCAAAGCTGCCCCAAAGATATTATACTTGTTTTTGCCATGCAGGGGACTTCATCAGTATTTGCAGACATGGACACAACAATACATGTCAAAAGAAAATATATCAATGATCCAGTTCTTTAAACCAGTTAAAGAAAACACTCTGCTGAAATGCTGTTAAACACACAAGCTAATTTGCACATTTACTGTGTCCTCAAACATTCAGTCATTCTGCCGCTTGTAAAGAGGAGAGGATCTCAAGTGTTTCTTGCTACAAATGTTTTCATTATATCCTTTACAATTCACACTGAGCTTCCAGGATACAATGGTGAGTTGTGACAGACTCAGCTTTGTTAGACAAAGATACTGGTCTACTTATATTGAGCTTTAGCAGAAGAAAACATGTTTTAAATGCTAATCCAATACTATGAGCACACTGATTTTAAACTGTTCATTTTGTAAAGATCAGTTCATGCAAACTCTGGACAGTGAGCTGAAGCCCTGCTTTGTTGTGTTTGACAGAACACAGTGTAAACTATTTCACAAGATCAATATCGCTCACAGAAAAACTGTGCAAACTGATTTAGGAGTGAGCCCTGATGACTGCGTATTTCAAGAAAGCAAATTAAAAATTGCAAATTAGCAAATTCAATGCCTTCACATGTTATACATTTGAAAGGCAGGTGCAATCATCTCACACACAGAAGGATTCTCTTTTCAAGTGAGGAGGAGTCGTAAGAGAAATGAATGAACTCATCAGCAATATATGTTCACCACACAATTTAATATATTTAGAATACAAACATAGAATTTGTCCACTGTTCGGTGAACAACAGGCTGATTTGGAGACGGTCACCAGGAGCCGTGTTATAACTGACAAGGCAAAATGTCTTGCAACTTTGCATTTTATAGCATCTCAGTGATTCCAGCATGCTGGCTCAGTCACTGTTAAACTTAAAGCAGCATAACCAGCAGAGGATGTAGCTGCATCTCTCTGATGTATCAGCGGAAATCTAACTGACCACACAGTTCAAATTATGTTTATACTCCACTGTGTTTCCTGCCAATTATTTTTCTAGACCAGGAAGTTTACATACTGTGCAAAGATGCGTTCACACTGGTGGATTAAAGCTGCTGTTGTTTCTTCATGTATCCCAGGCTGATTTCATAATGTTTACATCAGACTCTGTAGGGGCTACGTCATCTGGTGCAGGTATTCTTGTTTTACCTCTCGTCATTGTGAACTGACTAGTTCTCTATGACGCTTCCCTTGTCATGAAGAATGTGGGACCAATCAGATCCCTCTGTAAGAGATCTAACAGCGAATGTGTACTAAGCCCCTGCATTGATTTCAGAGACGTGAGTGTGGATTTGGCTAAAAGTTAATAAAGACAGAATTGATTCATAATGGTTTCTTATTATGTCGCAGTATGTTAAAACAAGATGAGGTTTAAATAATCTTAGAAGGAATTAAATGAAATATTTGCTTCAAATAGACCTTAACTAATAACTCTAGCATATCCATTTCATTTCATTTATTTGGCAAATTCCAACTCAAAATTTGACTGAAAAACAGTCATCAAACATTTGATACACAGCTCGAATCGTGCTCAGGAAGCAATAAGTACATCTTTTCTTCGTTTAGAGCACGGAGGTGCAGTCAGATTCATTAAATAAAGTAGCTTCCAGCTTGCAGTGAAAGACGTGCGGTGACTGCGCTGTCCTGACTTCAGTGAAGAGTTCACTCCTTCACAGCGAGGGCAGAACAGAGGAAAACCTTGAGTGACACGAGCAACCCCAGTGTGCTCGGAGTGACAGACTCAGAGAGACTCAACACAGGAGCTCATACATGCGAGGCGTGCACAGTACATCTCCTTCTATGTTGTCTGTGGTTTTCTGGTTGGGCTATTCTTTGACATAATCTTCTCTGAGTTGTGTTTGGTATAAAGCTCCTTCATTGCTCTGACCTTTGAAACTACAACCATGGGAGCTCGGAGCTGTCACAGCAGCACTGTATTCCAGCACAGCAGCTGTTACTTGCTGGTTTAAGGCGGTGGTGACCATTTAAAGAGCTCTGGGTAGTTCACACTCAGAGGTGGCAGAAGTAATACTCACTCAAGTATTTGCCTAAAAATATACCCCACTACAAGCAAAAGTAAAACTAATTGTTTACCCAAGTTAAATTACTATGTACATGCTCAGATTCACGTCCCTCAAAATGATATTCACATATGTTTATAGCTCAGCCTTTAGACTGTGACAGGTGCCTCCTCGTCATGCTCTTTGTCATTGCTGATTTTCCAGGCTTAATGCTGTTCAGTGAAAAAGTCGAGTCCAGATTGGTTTCATATGTGTCTCAAAAATGGTTTCTGCTTGTAAAATTAATTTGTGGACAGATCCAAGGAGAGACCACTTCGAAAACCTTCTGTGGCAACAATCATCAACATTTATGTCATTATTTCTATTCAGAAACCGACCCTTCAGTTAGAAGCAATAAAAAAAGCTTTTAAAAGGAGAAAATGATAATTGCAAACTCATTTCACAGTCGTTCTGTAAATTTAAAAAATTAGAAAGTAGAAAAAGTAGAAAAAAATATGAACAACAAGATAATGGCTTGGCTGTGTGATCGGTTCACCCAGCAACAGCTCAACCTTTACAGGGGCCCCACCATCTCCAGAAATCTTAGAACGATGACTTGGACTCTACAAAGTGTATATAAGTCAGTAAAGTTGCAGCAAAAAGCTAGCACATGCTGCTACTGGGCACGAGGTGGGGTGCACCCTGATAGAGACAGACAATCATCATCCCATGAGATGCAGACTCTTGCAGAAGACGCGCTTCTTGAGTCTTGTGATACAATACTTAAAGTGTATCATTTGTGTATGCTTGTGTGTGTGTATTTATGGCTGTGTGCACATTCCTGCAGGTGCGTGCCAGTGCCATAGCTCAAGATGCGGACCAGAACTATGACTACGCAAGCAACAGCGCCGTGCTTCACCTGGAGCCTGGAGATGAAGTCTACATTAAACTAGACGGAGGCAAAGCTCATGGAGGCAACAACAACAAGTACAGCACCTTCTCTGGATTCATCATCTATGCCGATTGAACAACATCAATGCCCTTTTTTGTTTAAGGCCCCAGTCATTCCCTCTACAAATAAGATGTTTAGACTTAACACTTTTTAACATGTGTGGAGAAACTATTATAAATCAGCCTTCATTAACTGTGTGTTAGTTTATTTATTACACTCTGCCTTCATCACTGTCCTCAGTGGAAAGGACTTAAAGGGACAATAATGACAATGAGAAGGCTGAATTATCACAGTCTGCTACCAAACTCCTTCCTTTATACAATTATATCCCACTTGAAGTTACTACTGATGTCTTTGTGTTAATGTAGTGCAGTCACGACAAGGAATAAGGGCAGAGTTTGTGTGTGTGTGTGTGTGCTGTGAGAAAGGAAGAATCTTCAGTCTTAAAGCTGATTGAGCAACAACAAATCAAAAGCTTTGAAGAAACGCTAATGCAAATGTAAATGAGTTACAAATTCATTCAAATGTTCACTTTTTTCTGCCAGAATATTCGATTAACGGAGGTATCACTGACGACAGACAGGCGGTAGTGTTATTTAACACGTTTATGGGTAGCTTTAAGCACTTCTGTGGTCTCACAGTCATTATATGTCAGCCACCCTAACGTAGAAATGTGCTGCTTAATTTGTGCAACAAATCTTCTGCGTCACAACATAACAATTCTGTAATTACGCTTGATATCAAAACATAATCGCACTTTAGTTAAGTTGCAAACGAGTGTAAGTCTTAATACATGGATGAGTAAAACATTGTCCAGTCAATTTATGTTTTATTCAAGTTATTGACACTGGGAAAAGTTTGTGCAATATCTATTATAATAAATATTATTCACGGTGATAACAGAAACACCTAATAATCATAATAATAAGGATTAATATAGCACCTTATAGAATCTCAAGGCCTACACTAATTTTTTATTTCTTTTTATTTCAATATGCTGTTAAGATAACATGAAAAAGCTTTGGAGCAAAGTGTCAAAGTCCCAATCTAAACATGAAACAGAATAAATCTAACTTTATATATTTTATTTTCTCACAGGATGATGTTAATGTTATTGTTGATCTGAGAATGAGCAGATTTGTGAAGTGTTATTCAAATGTTTATTTTCCTAAAAAATTTTTAAGTCACGTTTTTCCCAGCTTAATTTACTATGAATGTTATGTGTAGAAAAAAAAACACTTCAACCTTTACAAAGTGACTGAGTTCTTGGGCTGAGGCCCTGGATGAGTCTTTCATTACATTGAAACAGTGGATGAAGGAAAACAGAACCAGCATTGACCATTACTAAAACACCTGGGATCTCTTCCAGTACAACACATCACCATGCAGCCAATAAAGTCTCATCTTATCCTACCTAATACCCCACTAAGTAGCTAAAGAATCTGTTCAGCATTTAGGAAAAGTAAAAATCTCTTCTTTTTGTGTTTAGTTTTGCAGTAATGTTTTGCAGTAAAGCTAGAGCACACACAGTAGACATCGCACACATCTTCAGGAATTCACTGAGTGCAGTAGCATGAGGATTTCTGCTGTCTAAAGTTCATACACCTAAAATCTAAAGTCAATAATTATGTAAGGAGATCACATTTGTCTGATTGGGAATTTCACTTTCTATGGCCCTGAACACAAAAATGTTTGCTTGGTGACAGAGTAGACAGGCTTTATGATCAGATGTCCCTTCGTTTAGCTTACAGTCATTCTCACACTCTATTGAAGCACAAAATAGACGTGTGGAAACGAGTTTGTTCGGTTAATCTCTAAAATAAAATACTCTTGCTCTTACTTACTACTGTGAACTGCAGTTTGAGTCTCCACACAATGCAAGTGTTCATCAGTTCTAACCAAACAGCACCCACCATGGCTTCAATGTGTCCTCTAGAGCCTTTTTCCTATGTGTGTCCTGGTAGCCACGTTGTTTACTGATTTGTTAGCTTGAATCATTACGTCTCAGCCTTGGTGCTCGCTCGTACTACCTCAGCCTCGCCAAAGCTTCCTCCTCCTTGACCAAATTGGAAATTTCTGGGTCCAGTAATGAATAATATTAGGATGGGAATGAGCAAATATAAAGCCTACGTTAACACACTGTGAACGGTTTTCTACAGCATGTAAGCAAGTAACACATGTAACTATCAATATTAGTACGGCGCTGCCAGTAAGTGATAGCCACGTATTCAAAGTCAATGCCTCGATGAGTTGATTTACTTTGTCTCTGTTCTGAGACCTAAATTACCTCTGTTGTTGCATCTTTGGTAAAGTTTTTATAGTCACCTTAGTTAGCAATTCGCTTTGATGCATATAACTCTGCTCTTATTGCAGTTTTGATCAGTATTAAGCTATATACACTATGTCTTTTTAGAGTGTGGGGTATTGCATTGGAGTCGTAATGTGAACTGGAAGGACTATGCAGAAGTAGCACAGCAAAACAATTGCTCATTGTAAAATGTCATGTATGTCAAAGATAGAAAATGTGGATGCGGTTGTGTAAATACTGTAGTGATACAAACTATTCTTATTTTTTTGCCTATCTGATGTAAATAGTGCGGGGAGAGCTTAGATGATATGTATATATCAATTTCAACAATTAATCAACCTGTTAATTCAGTAATCGCTGATTGTCTTGACGTTATAGCCTTACCGTACCAGTGTATTGGTGTGAAAGGCATATGTGTGGTAGATACGGTAACAGGTGTGTGCAATACTATAAAAGATGTAGCATCTGTCTCACCACAGTCACTTGTGTACTGATACCTGAACAATGTCTTCATTAAATGGACAGAAGTACATTTATGAATTGTGTTGACTTGTTTTTCATTCAAAGAGGCAATTGTGTGTTCTGTGATGATGAGTCATTATATTAGATTTTTTAATTGAAATAACATGAACTAAGGTCAGGTAGAGTAGTGGCTTACCAAGATTTAAATTTGTATTAGTTATGCATATTAAGGCTGCAACCATACTACACATTTATTACCTCACAGTATTACTCAAGCGTAGGCTACACACAGCACAAGCCTCTTTGTTGAATCACTATGTTGACACATCATCATAGCGAACGATAAATTGAGAATTAACTCAAGTTAGAGTACGGAAATACAATATATCTCTACTCCTTTAAAAGACAATATTTATTTTATGATTATGTCTACACTGTATTTTAGATAAGAGTTTCATGTTTAGAAATCTGCCTTTATTGCAAAAACACAGACACGGTCATTTCAGGCATGTGGAGATTTCAGTTTATGGCAAAACCAAGGCTGAAAGAATGTGTTTTTCATAAAATGTCTATGAATTCAAATAATAGTTAACATGTGGTAGTAATCGAGGGGAATTTCTAATATAAATGACAAAAAAGACATAGAGAACAGGTCTTCTATTTAAATTAATTAAAATGTAAGAGAACATGGGATTGAATTTGCCATCCCACCTCCACTTTCTTTCCTGTCAGGTACATTTACTCTATCTTTGAGAGACCGCAGCACATTTAAATGATTTAAACCTGAGGCTAAAACAAAAACGATATTGAAAGTGGAATAAAAATTGTCTCAGTTTGTAAATGTGAATGTGAATATTTAAAAAAATCAATTAGAATAAACTACACCGAGGATGTTCTCTCTCTCTCTCTCTCTGTTTTGTAAAATGTGTGTCACACAGTGACTGAGCACTTTTGTCACAGACATTCCCCATCTGGAGCATCGGTGAGGTCGACACAGATGAGGAGAACCTCCAGCTGGTAACACCCGGTCTGCACACAGTCCTCTACCTCTGCTGCTAGCCTGGTGGTGCACAGTGGTCCTGGCTGTTTGGTTTTACAGCACTTAATCTCCTCTCCTTTGCCTGTCCCCTGGGCTTTCCCTGTCTTCCCTATTTTTCCTGCTCATCACAAGTGACAACCCGGCAGGGGCACCTTTTGTCTGCCCCTCACATATTGAGGAAGGTGCTATACAACAGGGGTTGCTCCCTTTACATGATATATTTATATGGGACCATAGAATGAGTGCAGGATGTTTCTGGTGTTGTACAAGAACTAAATCAGGTATGTGGGGCTTCAGCTGGTGTAGACTAAGAGGGCAGTACAGGTGATGCAGCAGGTGCTGTGTTCTCATGAGTGGAGGAAGAAGATACAGTCAGTACACTGAGGATAATCTTATACAATTTAAAGAAAACGTTCTGCCCTTTCCAGAGATGTATTTAAACAACAAAATCAAAGAACTGATGTTTTTTATATTTTACTCATAGCACTGAAAGTATTAATCTCACCTCAGACTACAGTATGTTGTGCTGAGTTACGAGTCTCATACCAACCTGCTTGTGAGGTCTGAGGTCCTGTGTTGAGGTGTGTGGTTTAAGGAGATGGAGCTTTTGCATTAAAGGCCTCTCCGCTCTGAAAAGCTCCTGGGCCTGAATGTGTCCAATTCCTGACCTACCTGTGACATGCAACCCAGTCAAGCAGCTGAGAACAACAAAAGGTGGTTTTCATCAACAGAGATTGTGTCTCTGTAAAGGAAACTTTACATTGTGTGTGTGTGTGTATCATATTAACAGACTTGCTTCCCACTTTCAGTTGACTTCCCTCAGTTCTGATAAACTTCCCAGCCCTTGCTGCTGAGAAACACCCTCGTAGCATGGCACTGTCAGCTTCAGTTAATATTAGCTGAGATGTGAACTCAAGCACCCTCTTAGTTCAGTTTTGCAGTTTGTTGACAATTCCTTGTTTCCAGGCAGCAGCAGCAGCTTCATCACCATTGTAGATTTAAGACAAATATTACATTTGTTGTTTTGATGTTTTAAGGTGAAGATAAGGACCAAGAGTAATTGTGATGTATGGATGGGTCACAGTCATTTATTTGTTGCTGGTGTGCTCTCAGTTTATTTGTTTAAAATGGAGAAAGACCTGGTCAAACAAAAGTCATGTAAATGTAAAATGAGCCGTTCTCTCATTTATTAGTCAAAGAATTGTAATTATTTTAATAATTGTGACCTGCTGCATTATTTCCCTGGGTTAGTGAGACCAACTACATGGTTTACTATTTTCAGCAGTGGGTGTTTTTGTGTTCGGGGTGCTGACACTACAGCAGATTGCCACATATCATTTGTAAACTGAACTGCAAATGCAACAAAGTGCAACCAGTGGTGAAGGGCAGTGAAGGAGACTGCTGAAGACAATGTTCACACCTCTAGTGGTGCACCAGATGGAGGTAGTGGCCCAGCTGACAGCACAGCAGCACAGGGGCCTGCTAAAAGTTGAACAACTCATTGTACTGGAATTGCAGAGGAACAACTCTTTCAACATTATCCCCAGGAACCCATCATCCATAGGAATGTGAACTGCTGAGGAATATCACGACGTATGTAATCAGTTCTGATTTGCCATATTTCTTACAGGTTCTAACTAATCAGACTTTCCTTCTAGTTTCCAGTGACACACGTCACCTAACACACACTCTCTCACGCTCTCTCACTCAAAGGCTCACCTTTCGCCCTAGTTCAACCCCACTGTCTGCCTCTATCACTATCACGTGAGAAAGTTCTGTCTCTTCTTCTCTCTCACCTAACATCTAACAACATCTCCCCATGTTGCAGTAGGAAGTTGCATGTCTAGTGTGAGCCCAGTGTAGTCATACATGACTGCTTATGACCTACCACATTCTACGCATAAACCTAGCTCTCTGATTAAAGAGCTTTTTGTGATGACAGTGTTGTGGTTATGACTTCTGCTTGCTCTCATTTATCACCTGGACTCCTGTATTCCAGCCACCTTATGTCCTTCACACATGTATTCCAACTATGTCTCCCATAAATTATGTTATTATGCAGCTGAAACCATTTCATTTTTCTGCCAAAATGAATTAAGCTGTGGTGAAACCTGTTTGTCGTTATAGAAAAGTACTGAGGTCATATGTTGGTTTAAAGTTGAATGCAGACATTGTGTGTGTGTGTGAGGGTTGGGGTTAGCCATGCCATGATACTATCCATATGTCACCATTGTCTCCTGAGTGGAAGAAGCGCTGTCACAACTACAACTGCAGTCAGAGGTAGTTTCAACTGACTTTGACTGGGACAACAGTATTTGTGGATTAGAGTCTGACCACCTAAAATGCTTGTGACCACTATTATTATTATTACTGTAACCTCTGAAATAACTGATGATACAGACAGATGTCTTTTTGTGTATGAACTGGACAAAACCAGCTGTGTATTGACAGTGGACTTGTGACTTGTACTATTTTAGTGTCTCTGGATGATGCATGACTTTCTCACATGAACTGAATATTTGCAGCAGAATCCATTAGCCTGGATTCACTGTCCCAGAAAGTGCACAAAAGATGCAATTCAGTCTGTCAGTCATGATCCGAGAGGGTGCATCAGCTTCCAGATCAGGGTCCTATCACCAAATTTTGCAGGGAGTTTAAGAAACCATATAGTCATATAGCTCATCCAAGGCAAAAGGACAGTTTCAACCATCCTCTTGACCTGGACAGACTGTCTGTTTTATGCTCTTTAGAAAAATCTAATATATTTTATGAGCATGTTTAAAAACAACAAGTTACCCAAAGTGCTCTACAATATTAGCAATATGTGTGTGATGTTTACTGAACTGCTCTTAGTTTCCAGTGTGCCAGTATAAAGGATGTTTAGTAGTCGTCTCACAGTCGACTCCACCTTCAATTTAGTTGCTCTTTGTAAAAAAAAAAAACGGGCCAACGGACAATTAAAATTTGCTTTTATTTGAAAGATACAAATAAATTGGCCAGTGAAAACTGTATAAATCTTTTAGTACTTTTGTTGATAAAGCGTCAAGTAAACAACAAAGAAAAGACATTTAATTTTTTATTTCTCTGTAGAAAAGTCTCAACTAAAACAGGAAGCATTTTGGAGCAGTAAAAACAGATTACTGCCACCTGGTGCTATGGAGACAGGTGCAGAATGAATGTTTAATGGCTGTTTGCTGCAGTGTGTGTGAAAAGTGTCTCTTTCGCTGCTGGTTCTTGAGACAGAACTAAATCATATATTATTGAAATTAAAATGACTTTCAGAAATAAAACTATTACAACGCCGGGGCAGATCAGTGCAGGTCTCAAAGCAAATCCCTGATAATTCAAACACATTACACCCAGAGGAAGGCAGCACAGTTAAAGATCTTCAGATATCAGATGTGCGTGCTTTAATTTTCATGTACTGAAATTAATCAGTTTTCTGACACTGATTATTATATATGCAATATTCTGACAGGATCAGAGAAGAGCAGTCTGCTGCCAGAGGTAATTAAACAATATGTGATTCCTCATTTGAAATCCTCTGTTGGTGTGACACAAAAGCTTGGCTTGTTTTTAGTGACCTCGGAGACTTTGGAGCAGAGAAAGACAATCCTGGTTAAGCTGAGAGGGCTAGGGAGGGTTTAGAAAACAGGCTACGGACACAGGGGAGTCGCAGATGGGATCTCAGATGAGATAATTACCATATGTCCCAAATCCTGCCCGACTCCCTCCTCTAATCCAGAGAGGAAGAGAAAACACAGAGAAAGTCCAATTATGTTGTGGACTTTCCTTTCTTTTTAACCTTTCTTTCTCTCTCTCCAGTCACCAGTCTCCTCTCTCCTCTCTCCTTATACTGCACCTCCCACCATCCCCATCTCTTTTCAAGGTTTAGTCTGTCACAATCATGCTGCAGCTGCGTGAAAAGTGAGGCATCACTTTCTGTTTAATTTGAATTGTGATGTAACATTTAAACACATGTGAAAGGAAATAAATATTGGATCTGTCTAGTGAATGAGTGATGATGCAAACATTTTAAAGAACACACAGCATGTGTGTTGTAATTTGTCATAGGGCTCTCTCACCTGCATGCTGAACTGTGTGTGGCAATCATGCTACTCGTCTAATTTCATTGATGGCATTACCCACTGCTCAGCTGTTACTGCAGGAGCTTTTAACTGCACTGAACAACAGACATGGCTGGAGGTTGTCCCTCCACCCTTATCTCATTAACATGATATTTTAGGAATGAGTACCTATGTAACTCTCATTACACAAACTTAGAGTCATGGAGGCCGGAAAACATCTCGGCTTAGTTTTCAAAGTGTTTCACTTTATAGCGCTTCACTTTTTGTTTGTTTGATCAGGAAATAGGCCAGCCTCAATGTAGGTCCTGCTGTCTGAAGACTTGACAAAAGCAGCGGGCCTCTGCTCACTGCGTCATTGGATCAACTCATGGACAGGTGATTTTTTTGGTGTATGTGGCACAAGTCTATGTAAATGGCATGCAAGCAACATGAACTTGTATAGTTTGTGGCACAACCTGCAAGCAGTAGTTACAATATACACGTACAGTAGTGTGCACAACATAATTCACAGAAAGTTCAAATGTAGGTATTTCAGAAGGACCTCTCTGACCCTCTGAGACACACTTATAAAATCTACATAAATCTGATCCAAGGGTCTGAAGTGGTAGTACAGTTTTTTTTCTGTGATGGATGATCTGGTGCTAACAATAGAACGGCCTCTCTGTTTATTCCTAAAAGGCGTGTATGAGGGAATCCATGAGAGAAGAACAAACAGAGGCTCCTGCATTTGCAAAGGCTGTAGGAGCGTAAGTGTGTGCAATGAGGCCACCAGATGCCTCAGTGGGTCACTATGTGTGAAATATGTCAAGAGGGCACGAAGGGCTAATTAGAGTGTGAACTGTTTAAATCGGGGGTCTCAGACTGGCGGCCCGCGGGCCAGCTGCGGCCCCCGGGACCGTAATATGCGGCCCCCGTCTTAATATGAAAGATTAATGTTAGTGCGGCCCGGAAGATTGATAAGAATGACACTTCTT
>JAUMTR010000012.1:21016275-21042500 GCA_032270685.1 Microctenopoma stevenorrisi
CTGATGCGGCCCAGCCTCACCCAGACTCCGCCTCCAGCGGCCCCCAGGTAAATTGAGTTTGAGACCCCTGGTTTAAATATTTCAGTCCAAAGTTGCATGTTTACATAAGAATCATCACATATGAAGTGTTATTTTACTTTGATTTGATAAGACTGTTGTTTTCACATGGAATGTACAGTATTGATTAATTTCACCTCATAGCTGTTCATTTAGTTAACTGATGCTTCTTGAGACATACATTTATATAAAGTAATGTAATATAATATGTTTTTCTAAGGTGTCCTTGGACAAGACCTCGTAGTAGCAAACCCAAACTTCCCCAGGGGGATCAATAAAGTATTCATTTTTATTATTAGCTCAGTTTTCTTAAGGAAAATGTGAAAGAAGGTGGTATTTCTGTTCAGTCATTGTTTTGCACCAAAATACTGAAACAATATCTCTTGTAAACTGTAAAATTTTACAGCGATCATTGATTGACTTTATTTTTTTTATGACCTGTCATGCAGGCCAAGTTCTTTTGCCTCCACTGGGAGTTTTATTGAAGATTGCACAGCATACTAGATCTTTATCACTGTGTGTATGTGTGTCTTTTCTTTGAGAAACAGGAACACACACACACACACACACACACACACACACAGGTCACCAGGTGGCCAGACTAACCTGTCTGTATTAAATTTGTAAAATTAAAAAAACTGCATCTGTTCGACCCACTGAAAGGGTTCCTCATTGTATCTTATCTCAACTGTATCTTATTCTTAGGGAAAAGTTGAACTCACTGGAGAGAAATATTTCAAGAATATATGTGTGCAAGTTTGGGCAGAAATCGAGGGCAGTGTTGTCACCATGTTGAAGAGTTAAAGCAACTTTAGAGTCTGTTTTGAGAGATGAATGTACATAACATTGCAATCTATACAATTATAAATAAAATGTAATTAATAAAAAGGTTGCATAAATACTACAATTCGTGGATGAACACTGGCTACGTTGTCTTCCGTTTTCCCTGCAAGTAACATTACACCAAAAGTTGCATTGAGAAAAAAATACACAATTATTTTGGACTGTATTGTTTTCTTTTCCAGATTGATTCTGGAAATACAGTACCTCCAGAATTTGGGTGAGTGTTATCAAACACCCTTTTTAATTTTGTAAATGTCACCATTTTATTTATTTTTTATACATTCAGCTGCTTATTTCTGTGGTTCTGATGTAAAATAATACAATAGAGGAACAATCTGGGGCTTTAGCCAGAAACCATTTTGTGGACAAGCCCAAACAAAGGGACTGTATTTTTGCAGTAATTGGCACCTTTTACATAAGCTTGATGTTAGCTGTTACACTGGCAATAAAGCCTGGAATATAATAACATTATAAAAGTATAACAGGCTCATGCTGCTGCTGTAACCACACACCTGCAGGCGCACAATTCCTCCTGCACGTCCGAGAAACAGCGGCTAACGTTTTGTGCAAAAGGGCAGTAAAATTGGAAAAAGCAGTGATAATGAAAACAAGTAGCTTACCTGTGATCACTGCACAGTTGGCTCTAATTTTAGTATCTTTAGGTCTGTTTCAGGGGGAACATGAAGAGGAGTGTAATCTGTGTAACCACTGATGGTCTGTTGTTGAGCTTTATGGCGTCACAGAGAAGAGTGATATCACTGCATTGTCTGATGAGCACAATCCGCAGGACATCATTCATCTGGGGAAATATGCCGCCGCAACTTTACGCCCAACAGGCAGAACAGTAAGTAATGGCAGGTTAATTTAAGGATGACTTAGCATCCACATTTATTTACTTACTGTGTGATGAGGGAAATAGCATGGTTCATGGCACAGCTATGAGAATTATGAGTATTAACATGCTATTTTCCTCAGGGAAGCCACGTCATGTGGTAAAATTAACCACTATAAGTTCTTTCACTGTTTCTCGAGGCTAAGTAAAAGCAATTGGCTTGATAAGCGCCTGTTCCTCTGCTCTGAGCAGTGCAGCTATTACCTCATCTGCAGAGGAGGGATGGGGTTTGAGTGACAGCCGTGAAAGTGTGACTAGATGTTAAAGCTGGAAACTAAATCAATATTAAGTGGCAAACATAACACAACCTTTGATAATAGGTTTTGGCTGGTGTTCAGTAATTCATTGTATTGGTGACAAAGTTAATATGTAGTCCATATTAATCTGACGCCATATTACAAGGACTAAATGATTCATATCTACCAAAGACAAAGCTAAGTCCAACTCCTTCTAGCTACAGTTCCAACCATTGAAACTAGTATCGACTTGATCTTCGTCACCTTATTAACACAGCAGACATCTTTTTCATTGGTTCCATATATTTTTAACAAACTTTTTGAAAAGAGTTCATCATACAAAGCCCACAAACAACTGGTCACGCAAAAAGAAGAAGTCTATTCACAGCTAACAGAAATTCTTAATAGAAAATAGTACAATCAGCTGTTTTGCTGTCAAAGGGAACAAATGTGAAAAGCTGTCATGTTATGGAATGAATATGCAACATGACAGTGAATTTCCTTAAATGAAAAACAAAAAGGCCTAACACTGATCTAGTCATCCTCCTTGGACTCCTAACTACACAAAATTGTGTAGTTAGGATGATGCTCCACAATGTCACTCCTTCTTCTCCTTCTTCTGACTGCAACCAATGAGTAGTTTAAAGCCGCAGCACTGTTACGCCCAAAGGACATTTCGCTTATTTAACATAGCTGCTTTTATTGTTATAGTAATGTGTGGAAGATAAGGACAGGTTAAAATGTGTTTAGTCTCTGCAGGAAGATGACAGAGCTGTCACAGTGGATTTCATTCAAACACAAACACAAACACACACACAGAATTAATGTTCAATGCCTATCCACATAAATCTCATCTATTGATACAAGAGATAAATGAAGAAGGGTATAAGTGATATATATATATAAGTGTGCCATCCAAAGCACACTTATATATTATTATATATATATCTATGACAACATAAGCAAAAGCATAAGGAGTGTAGTTTTGTGTTGTCTATTGTACTGTACTGAAAATTGTTTTCTTGTGTGTTAGTGTGCGTGTGTGTGGGGGGGGGTAAAAATGTAAAAGTCAAGCATTTGTTTGTTTGTGTGTGCAGGTGAAATTCACACTCCTCTCCGTTAACAGCAATTTTCCTCTCTCTGAATTAGCCTGGTACAGCAGCCGCTCTGACGTGATGAGAAGTGACAGCTGCTGCTGACTGTTTCGACTGGATGTGATCCACTTGGCTTGCTGCTGATCAAATCTCCAACAACACACTATTAACTCCAAGCAAATTGTGCCAAGTGCGTTAAAGGGAGCCTTGTCTGTTTTAATATCACTGATATCTCCGTTTGTTGTCAGGGTGTAAAAAGACTCATCTCGCTTAGCAGGCACTTGATAGCAAAAGCACATTTGTCACAGTCACTTTCCCTCTCCTGCTGCTTTCTCTCTTTCGACTTTCTCTCGCTTCTTTGCCAGAGCAAATCACCTCTTTGTGTGATTTTAAACAACATTTCATAGACCAGCAGATTTGTTGAGCTTATTTTTTTATTCTCAACATCAATGAAACATCAATTTAAAACCAGTGAACTACAACCTTTTATCTTACACAGGGGCCAACGTACGATGTACTGTACATGGCCAATTCACCAAATACAATAATTAACCATAATAGTAATAAGCTAATGAAATCTGTCCACTTTGAACCTGGTGACATCAAATATTTTGATGTGCCGTATTATTTTTCGATGGAAAGTAAACATTTTTTACAGACTTTGGTGGTTTGAGTGAGTTCATGTGTTTTTGGTAGTTAAATCATTTTGTGTCAAAACAATGGAAAGTGATCCACAGTTTAGTTTTTCACTGACTTGAAAAGATTAGCTCATGCTCTGAATAGACCCCAGAATTCATTACAATCTGAAAAAATATATAGCTTTGACATTTCTACCACGCGTTCTGAGCGGATGTTTTTTTTAATGTAGACTGAATGTTAGCTGCTGATAAAATATTTGACTGGGTGATCTTCAAGGTTCAAGGTTTCCACGTGAATGTGTTTGAACAGATTCAGAAATACCAGAAGAATAATAACAAAAGAGTTTCATATTGACTCTGCACATATGAAGAGTGAGGCTGTTGTTTGAGAGATGCCAAAGCAACAATGAGTAACCGAGCTGTTCACAGCCTATCGTGTCCATTTAGCTGATGGTTCTGATTAATTCTTCTTCAGTGACAGTTAAATCAATGCCCTGCCTATGTTTCTATCTGCTACTGTAAACACTGAAGCTGCTGGAAAAAATATTTGGCCATGAAAACATATGTGAATACATAGCTCAAGGACATAGTTAAAAAACAATTTATTGCAATCTTTTGAGGATTCTGCTTCCAGTTTTAAATACTGGACAGATTTCTATCAGCACCTCTAAATCCAAGGCCATGGTTCTCAGCTGGACAAGGGTTGGGAACAAGGTGCTGCCTCTAGTGGAGGCTCAAGTATCATGAGGTCTTGTTCAGACCTATGGTAATACCTATAGGTAATGAAAAGTGTTTCTAGTAGAGGCTCAGAAAGACTTATCATTTCTTTATTGTATGGATTCAGCTGAGGTTTTTAGTTTGGTACATAGACATTTTAAGATTTGTAAACACCCACTGCCTTCAGTCACACAAGCATCGAGCACAGAGTCAGAGATAGTATTGCAGTGGTAGAAAATTAAGGTTCGTTAATGCAGAGTGAATGTACAGAGGTTTCTCTTAGGATGTGAGTACGGTGACTGCAATTGTGTGTGTCATTGGGGGGGACGGGCAGGGTGGCTGGTGGTGGGTTTCTCAAAATGAAATGGCTCCCCACTTTCCTCGTAGAAGGAAAAATCAATTGTGACATTCTCTAGACAGTGCGACCACATTTAATTAGCACAGAGACATGTGGGAGAAAGCCAAATTATTCAATAACTGAGGAGAAGACACTGGTTTGTTAGGCCAGCGAGAAGAAGGGCAATGGAGGAAGTAAAGTGATAGTAAATGGGAGATAATAGGGAGACAACACTAGGGTTAAAAGAGGAGGCAAGCAAGGTGAGCGAGAGGTGAAGAGGGGGGAGGAGAAGATGAAGGGAGTGAAGGAAAAAGTAGGCATCAAGGAAGGAAGTCAGGTAACAAGGAGAAGCGAATAAGAAAGATGGAGAGGCCAAGGTTAGATGGCTGGGTGGGAATGGGTTTGAGAGCACACAGCCCTCGTCCATTTAATTTGTAGTTTAGTCTAATTTCTCACTACAGATGCCAGTTATACCTGACAGGAGCTCTACAGCTAATTGTGCCACTCACTGTGATAGAGTACCACACTCGTGCTCCTGCTGAATCTTATTAGATTCTAATCTTATTATGTGAGAGCAAACTCTGTCTTCAAGCCTGAAAGGCTGTGATTAAAAGGTTTTCTTCGTTCACTTTCCACTAAAGTCAACTTTACAGATATGGGGGACAATTGCTAAAGAATTTATTGAGCTGTATTACATTGAACTGCTTCCTGTCCTTTTTTTTCTTTGGTGGTGGATACAGCCTGTGAGCCTGTAAAATGCTCTATTTGGTTCACATTTCTCGTTTTAATATGTTTCTCTTCTACTCATTCAAAAGGGGCAGTAGAGACTTGAAACTAATAACTTAGAATTAACCAACAAAGTCAACAAAAAATGTTTTAACACATTCAGCAGAATAACCTAACAACAAAGCTGGTCTGATCTTGGCAGGGGGCTTTTTCTGTGCCCCACCTTGTTGTGTGTCGGCTAGTATCAACAATACTACATGTATTGTTGTGTCGGTCCTGCTGTCTATTCGTGAGTATAGACATTTACAGTTCTTTGAGATTCTGAAGTATAATTATAAAAGTTTTTTGTCTATATGACAACAGTCATAATATGTGATTCCCACACCACAGTAGCAGTGATGTGAACAACATAAGCAGCAGCAACAAGCAAGTTTCAGTGAGTCTAGGCCCCAAGTACACAGTCCTTCAGTGTGACTGTAGTCAAGGACGAAATTTTCATTAAGACTTTGAAGGAGACCAACTGTGCTGCTGTACAAAGTGTGGGAGGTGTGTGGGGGTCTATGTCTACACAATGACCCGAGGCCCAAAATCAACAACCACGTATATGCTACTGGTATTGGTAATGTCATTTTTGCAGGTTTGGTAAAAGTCAAGTAGAGAGACGTGAATGTGTGGTTGCCATTGTGAAGCATAGAGGGGGTGGTGGGATGTTTTGGGATGAGTTGGATCTGATTGTGAAGGGAAAACAAGTACGCAACACCTTTGGGAACTTCTCCAAGATTGGAAGCTGGACTGTCATCAAAGCAAAAGGGGGACACAGGTCTTATCCTGGGTGGTTTAATGTTTTTTGGTTTATTATACTTGTGTACTTTATTAGTTTGGATATCTTCAGTATTAATGTACAACATGGAAAGGAAAAAAATGCTGAAGGAGAAGGTGTGTCCAGAGTTTTTATTGGAAGTTAATGACAAAGCTTCGAGTCTCTTTTATCTCAGTATTTGTGGACTGTGAATAGAGTGGGTGAGATAGACTTTGGATAAGATGCACAAACCTGGTAATGCTAATAACTATTTTCCACTTTGTTTTAATTACAGTAATTATTATTGCATTTTGGCCAGTGCTCTTGGCACTGTATTGCCTTGGCTGGATGGATGAAGTTCGAGTCCAGATTGCATCAGGGTGATTGGTACCTGTTATTCACGCTTGCAAGTCAGGTAGTTTCCTTCTTTTTATTTTAACACTCATTTACAACTTTGCCAGACCTGCTTACATACTAGTTGCTCTCTCATAGACACATTACAGTTTCTAACAAAGCTGCTACACCAGTCAGACAGATCACTCAGCAGTAAACCACACCTCAGCAACTTGACACGCCCATCTCTCTCTTCCTCTTTCTGTCTGTCCCTCTGCTTCTTCCTCATGTCATCATGAGCTGAAGAGACATCTGATCCCCAGCACCACGCAGGAGTGAGGCAGACGGAAAGGAGAACATTTCTCTAAGCTGTGGAGTAGCAGCAGGTACAAATGAAGGTAACAAACATTTGCTAACACAGTACTGTACAGTTTTACTATAACAAGTTGAAGAAGTTCTTTGCATGTGTTGTGTCGGGTAAACCTGCTTTCATCGTAGTCTAGTAATAATACTAGTAGTAGTAAAAACTGAAAAATATGCCACAAAGTATGTGTCATTCTATAGAATCACTTTCTTTGCTGGGATACTTTCTGAACTCCTACATCTCTACAGTCTTACCAAAACAAAGGCCGTGTTTTACATTGAGTCCAACAATCATATTCTATTGATGTGATCGGCTTTTGTGGCATCTAACCACGTAGTAAGAGAAGAGTTCCTTTTGTAATGAGCTTGAAAAACTAGCTTTCTGCTCACACCCACAGCCAGGTTGCTCTACTATCATTGGAATGGAGTGATAACATCTATGTCAGATGTTTTAGTAAGCTGAAGGTATGTTATGAATTCTTTATATATATCTATCAGGACTTCACCTACAGTACAAGGAGGTTTAACTAGTTTAATAGGCTTTTATCTCAAAGTTGTGTTTTTTTTTACAGTATTCTAATCACTAACTTAATGGCAGCTGGGAAAAGTCATAGGCCTATATAGGAATACAGAAATGAACTGCATACAGTGACACAGGGTTCCTCTTCAGTAATAACCCACAGGATTCAGGATTCAACAACTTCATTGCTGAAATCTTGGAACCCATTGACATCATTAATACAAAGTTCACGAGCACTCACAGTTTAAGCCCAAATATATATTTGTATAGGTTCAGGGTGAGGGTTAGAGACTTTTTATAGATTTGGATTATTTTGTCAATACACCAACAGTATGGTGTGTGTGTGAATATTACATGTTGGTACTGGAACAACAAACAGCAGCATTGCAAGTTTACCCAGCAGTTTTGCACCAATTCACACTTTTATTCATGAGGCTCCAACAGCTCTCTGTCCTGTGACTTTAATAGCTTAAGCATGTCAGGGTGCGAATCACCAAAACCTCCAAATCTCTAGCAGTCATGGGAGCAGGCAGACTTGTTTGGTGAATAAATGTTTTCCAATCTGTTTAGCCAGTTCACTGTTTCTAATTACTGCCACGCATTGTGTAGAAAGCAACTGTCGACACACTTTAAACATGAATATTTTTAAGATAGTGGTCTAAATAGCACAAATAAAACAGCATCGACACAGGGAACCTTAAAATCAGACAATCCTGGAGTACTCGTTTTATTTTTAAACCTCTTGATCTGTTTCACTTTCTGTGTGTTTGTCTACCGCTGCTTAGTATGGGATCAGGACAGAGCAAGGACAAATTACACTGTAATCGCTATCTGGACAAAAACGGTCCTCCATCTCTGGAACAACAAGGTACTTCACAAACATACACACCTAATTCTCAGTGTTTGTCAAGCCTTCCATCATCATTATTATTATTAGGAGCAGTAGTGGTCCTAGTAGTGTTTGTATCTGTCGATTGGATAATTGGACTAAAACTGGTCTGCTTTACATCTAGTTAAAGATGGGGTGAATGGGACATTCAGAGCAACTCAGCCCCAAGGACAGATGACTTGGGTGGTTCTGAACAGAGACCTCCCTGGATATCCTAACGACAAAACACTGCAGATCAACTACATTTTACAGGACGGAGTACAGACTGTAAGATGAGTTAAACTGAAACTTTGACAACTCTTTTAAGTGACTGTATAATGCATCCACTTTAGAAATCTTTTTATTTCCCCACTGATATTTAAGATGATGAAATCTTGATTTGATGTGCAAATTCTTCACAAAAATGTCCAAATGTAAAGTTTTCGGAAACATTAAGATCTGTGTGATCTCTGTCTATATATATGAATATGTGTATATACTGTGTATATATAACCAATATGGTACCGTGAGCAAAAACACACGTACAGCCTTGAAAGAGATAGAAACCACATCAGGGTTTACTTTGGTTTAAATAAAAGAAACTGCAGCCTGGTAGCTCAATGGGTTAAGTGTCAGACTGGGATGCAGAAGGTTGTGGGTTCGAACCCCGTCTGACTCCTAATCCATCCCCTACCAGTTGTGTCTCTGAGCCAGACACTCAGCGCTAGCTCCCTGTAAGTCGCTTTGGATAAAAGCGTCTGCCAAGCAAAGTAAAAGTAAAAAGTAAAGAAACTGAAAGAGCTCAGAGTGCATGTTTCTATGGAGACTGGCAGCATTCTTACCAAGAAGGAAGCTGATTATCTGGTTAGTCTGGTTATTGGGGATACAGGAGGTTAGGACCCTTAGGATTTTGTTTCTTAAGGAATTTGTTTTACCAGTTGTTTCAAATTTTATCAGACAGACTATGTAATTCAGAATGGGTAGTTTAACAGGTGCATATTATTATTGCTTTGTGATAATGAGGTGACCCACATTTATTATTAACCACGATGATGGTGGTTCAGCACCTGATAACTGTCAACTAACCTATATCCATACTCTGCAATTCAAACATAACTTCTCTTACTGCAGGACAAACACCCCCATCCTGGACAGCCTTATTCAGGGATGCGGCTCTGTGCTTACCTGCCTAACAACCACGAGGGAAGAAAGGTTCTCAAGCTTCTAGAAAAGGCCTTTTACCAGGAGCTCCTGTTTACTGTTGCCACAAATTCAGAAGGAAAGGATGTGATCACTACAGCTTCTATCCCGCTAAAAACCCAACAAGATGGAGGAAATGGAGTGTGAGTAAACATTCCAACCATGACCACATGATTGTGCATACATATCATAATTTCCTACAGGAGCATATCTGGATAATTGAATTTACTACATTAGCTGGTCAATTTATGTTGGTGGCCTTAGCCTCTAATACACCAGTGCAAACATTAACAGTATGCATTTACAGTCTGGACTATATATATATATTGACAGTACACTGGCATAAGTGAGAAAGTAAGCAACAAGAAGTAAAGGAGATTTTATCGAAGTTCATCTCACATTCACTGTTATCACAGCGCGAAATAACAATGAGAGCTTTTCGTAATAAACCGTAATGTAATGTCTATGTGTTCTTTCAGCGATGGATACCCAGACTCTGACTACCTGAAGACTGTGAAAAATCTACTGAAGGATAAGCAATGAAATGCATTGAATAACACGTGAGTTGATCAATGAACTGATGAAGACAGAGAGCTGAAGAGAGGACATCTTATTGTTGTCGACATTGTGTAATCTTTTGTGTAGTCTGTGTATTATAGCATTACTGCAAATCTTATGCTCTAAATGTACAGTGTAACTTTAAATAGATAGATAGCTGATAATTGTTAATTATTATATGCAACTCTCTTCAGTAACAGAAGAGCAGGCCCTGGAGTATGGACAGGAAAAAGATGCTTGAATATGCCAACCTGCCTTGAAAAATCATGTGTAATTTTAACTAGACAAATTTGTGCTGTTTTGAAGGTGCAAAGTGCAATTCTCTATTTTAACATTTGAAAGATTGCTAAAGTCTCAGCAATATTACAAAATGTTTTTTTTGGTCATAATCAAAAAATGGTTGTTTATTTAATAAAGATAATTTTGCACTGCATAGTTGAATGTATTTTCAGATGTTAGTTGTTATTAGACATTTTCGTTAAATAGTTGTTGTTCTATCCATGTATTCTATTAATAAAACAAACAGTTTAGTAAGACATTCATGTTTCAGTCAAACATTCCTGTTTACTAAAGCATTCATGTTTTATTAAACAAAGAGAAACCCAACTGGTCCTCTGCCGATAAAATACTACTACTAATATAATACGTGACAGAACTGTGTACATACAAACACTTGTGAAAAACAGGTGTCCTTGCCCTTCACCTTTTCTCTAGCACTGGAGGGTGTTAAATTAGGGTTTTGGGGGTTAATGTAAGTATAGATAATTATCATTTGTTTAAAAACTGGGACAAGATGTGCAACCTTTTTGATGTCATAAAGTTTAGTCATGGCAACTGGACTTCTTTCTCTCACTAGAGACATTTTGTTCTGCATCCGCAGAATTTTTTTAATTTGAGGTAAGTTGGTGACTGGTCACAAATTTATTCTCCAGGTTAGTTTCAATTTGTTTGAGGATACATTTGTGGGTCTCTACTGAAAGACATAGGTCCAGTTGCCATGACTAAACCTTCTGACAACTTCACCTAAATGAACGACAATCTTCACAGACAACCTTTTTGATGTCCAGCTCCCAGTCCTTCATCTGAATCACAGGCAAAATAGACCAAAGCAAAAAATATTCAAAATTCCCCATTCCAGGTGTGAAACCTCAAAGTTGGAAGATCCCCTATGCTGCAAAATCATCGACCCAAATTGTCAGACTTAATTTGAACATTTTTCAAGTGTCTATATGGCACTCAGTGGTTAAGGCAGAGGGCTGTGGTGTGGAAATAGCAGGTTCAATTCCCAGCTGCGGCACCCAGCCCATCCCCCATACCAGGTATGTCCCTGTTTGAGACACTCAGCTCTTCCAGCTTCTCCCCCCTGGTAAACGCTACTTAGGTGCTACGTTTGCTAGAACAACCGTACACAGTTTCTTCCCTCTGGCAATATCACTAATGAACAACTGATTGCTGCTGCTATGTGGACACAAACTGCACACAACTCAGCACACTGCACTGATAAACACACACACCCAGTCATTTCTTCACCATTAATCCTGGGTTTTACTTGGCTTCAAAAACACAACCCATGTTTTGTGGTCAATGTGCACTATCCTTGAGTGTCATCATCGCTGCCTGGAATTAGAATATCAGGGAAGTCAATTTTCAGGACCCCTAAAAGGAGGCTCCGTAGGATGGTCAAACCTACCGTGGACCAGCCGTACACCGTTGGCAGGATCATGGAGAGTGCAAGGGAGTTTGCCCAAGCATCTTCTGTGAACTTGCAGAAACCTTTCAACTGTGTCGCCCCGGGAGTCCTGTATTCTCTACTCTGGGCGTATGGGGTACTGGATTCCTTGTTAAGGGCTGTTTAGTCCCTGTACAACTAGTGTCTCAGCTTGGTCCCCATTGCCGGCAGTCTTACCTGTTTCCAGTGAGAGTTGGTCTCCGCTAGGGCTACCCCAGGAAAAACCCAGGACACATTGGAGGGATATTCTTTGACTGGCCTGGGAATGCCTTGGGGTCCCCCCGGAGGAACTAGAAGAAGTGGTCGGGGAGGGGGAAGTCTGAGTATGTCTGCTGAAGCAGTCATTGATAAAGATACTGATACTAAAACCGATCAATAGCATTTATTTTTAGTGCTCAAGTTTTACCATTATAAATAAAACAAAACAGAACACAAAACACAAAAATGGGATAAACCATTTAGTCAGTTTATTGGTATTAAAACAGTATAGCTGACCTCAGGGAGACACAACATGAATGGTTAACAGCTGTAAAACCACAGCAGAGCAGTCTGAAAATGACATTTTGACATTTGATCTGTAATTAAATTACCACGCTATTGCTTGTTCAGTAGTCTGACAACACAAAGAGACAGATATGTAAATGAGAACAACTATATTGTGTATTCAGTTGTGATATATCACAGTCTAGATGACCAGAGAGATGAGGAGACAGGAGCAAAGAATGGAGGTTTAACAAGCTGATGTTTACCAGGCTGTCTCTGCTGCCTTCTACAGTCTTTTGGTGCAGCAGACAGAAAAGGTCTTAATTTTGTTTTATAGTTTTTCAGCTTTCGCTTGTGCGGTTTAATTTAAAATTATAATCAAAGGGACTGAATTTGAGTAGAGGAGTAGTAGAGGTGGGTGTTTAGGCTGCTTGGTTAAAGATTCTCCATACAGTTTACCTACAGTTGCTTGTATCTGTTGCATCTTAATCAGCAAAACTTAAAATCTGAAAGACGGAAACAGCTCTACTGCGTGATTGCAGAAACCTTCACAGAGAAGTTATGAATGCACATCTTTGGAACATGATGAACACAGTGCTCGATCACTACTATGAAAACATGTATGCTCTGAATTTAGTGGAAACTAAACTGACTCTAACCCCAGATCTTCCAGGGTGTCTTTTCTTCTACTGTGAGTAATTCACATTTTCTTTGCCACAATTAAAGTGGCTCTAAATTGGTGCCTGTTATCAATACAAAGGTTTTCACACATTTTCCACTAAAATACTATCTCCTCACACTGCCCTATTTAAATGAAACTATCTTTGTGGGGTGTACAGGTGAACTGGCGAAGACTTTTTGTTGGTCAGGAAAACAGTAATAATACTATAGAAACAACACTATGTGTCAGTTCTGACACACTATCAAACTGTGATTTAGTCTAATTCCACTGATATGAATCTGTGCAGGACTGTTTTCTATATGTGTTGATTACAATATTTCAAAGATCGCACTACTATATTGTTTTAAGGCACATTAGTGAATAAGAGAGGTTTTACTGCACTGCTGTTCCAACCAGAGGTGGTGGGAAGAACTCTTCCGTTTATTGGTCTTATTTTTCTCTTCTACCTTTATGCCCTACTTAAAGGCTTGCTGATACCTTATTGGTCCATATTGCCAAGTGTGAACTTTCCCAGTTTAATGCAGGCCTGATGTTCTCTTCAAACTGAATTACAGCCAGGTCCTAGCACTCACAATAAAGTATAATCTCATTTGGGAGGCCTCTGTCATCCAGGAGCCTCTTAAACCACTTATTCTTGGACGCTCGCACACACACACAATCATCTGTCCACCACTGGCAGGTCACACAGCCTGTCAAATCTGTCTTCACCACGAAACACAAACACACACATCAGGGATGCACAAGGCTGTAGTTGTATTGTTTGTAGCTCCAGTTGCAGCTATATACCCAGTCCCGGTATATTCAGCAGAGAGAGGTGCACAGTTTTCTTAAAGTAGTTCAGTTGTGCTAGACGTATATCCTTTACAAATTATTTTCTACTTTACTTTGAAAATAAATAACTGTTTGAGCACAGAAATAGTTTAACAACACTACGTAGATATTTAATGTGTTGCCGTTCTTCCTTCTCCTCTGTCATCACTGTCCTTTTGTTACTGGTGATAAATGGTCCACAGCAGTGTTTCATTAAGCTCTTTAATTTGGCCCACAATTAGAGTCCATCTCTTTTGGAAGACAAAGCAGATTGTGTGCCTGGTAATTACAAGACTTGGGGATGGTGGAAGATGGATGTAATCTAGATATCCACTTTTTACTCCAAAAGGAAGTCAACATACGGTTTATGTGTGTGCATGTGTGTATGTGCTGAAAAGCTCTGAAATCAGACTGCACTGGGATTCCAACGGCTGGAGACCTTTAGAGAAGTATGCTTTCAGTCATCACAATGCTTCCTTTACATTCATCCTCTCACCTCCTATCCCTCAATAAGCAGCCCTTTCCAGCCCTGCCCACCCACTCATCACAATGCTATCAGCGCCCAGGCCACAGTCAGGCAGACACTCACCTTCCCCTGTGCTCCCACTTTATCCCTTCACAAAGACTCAACAATGGCTCGCGGTGCAGCCTTCCAGTACTCAACAAGATCTTCTGTTATGTGTGTTGTGTGATAGGATCTTTACCCCTTTTTGCTTTTCTGGAGAGTTGTGATAGCACATCCATATGACAATGTCCTAATGTCTGCCCTGTCCATCGTCTTCCTCGCTATTCAAAGATGGTGCAGGTGTTTCAGAATGCTGATTCTCTGTGGACAAACCATTCACTGTGGGTGAAGGAGATAAATTTGGTATCTGCAGATTTTAGGGAATGAGATATGAGCCCACTTTGTAAAAAAAAAAAACCCACCTGAATCTGAATGTGAATACATGTGAGTGTATGAGATTTGATGTTAAATCTGAGAGACATTTTAATGTTATCAAGTGTGCTTGAATGCATTCACATCAAAGAAAAGCTGGCATTTCCCTCTTGGTTTTTCCTCTTTTTTTGAATAAGGTTTACTTCTACTTTGGATGAAGATGACTTCAGATACAAAAGGATCATGGCCAAATAAATGTTTAAAGCAATGTCTAAAACTATGTTCATTTTCCTAATTATACTGCTTCACTTATTAACACAGTATACATTCAAGCACTGGCACCCACAATAGTTTGTAGCTAAAATGCCATTCTAGTTTATATTAGTGACATTTTATTTATATAGCGCCAATTCACAAAGGCAACAAATACACTTTACATTGTAAGGTTTAAGACCTTACAAAAAGATATAGGTATATACAGAATAATATAGAAAACCCAACAGTCTTACTCCAGCAAGCACTGACACGACAGTGGAGAGAAACGGAAGAAACCTCCAGCAGAACCAGGCTCAGGGTGTGCGGCCATCAGCAAAACAGCCAATTACATTAAAGATACAGAAGAGCAGCAGATTTCTCTTGTCTTTTTCTCAAGACGCAATTCATAATATAATGAAGGAAAAATCTGACTTTCCACAATATCCAAAGAATAGTGAGGGGACACAATAGAACAGGGAAGAAAGAGCATGTTATTTCTAGGAGAAGGTTTGGACGTACAGGTTTGAATAGTACTCAGAGAACATGTTTTCTTAGATTGTCAAATGTACACACAGGAGAGTTCTGGGAACCTTAACTATAAAGTGATTTTTGCATACTTTTAAATACTGGTCTTAGCAATAGAATGGAATCTGTTCTCTTCCACACTCCCAGAAGATGGCGGTAATGCACCTGTAAGCTGTTTGTCAACCGCCTTATGACCTCAGAAGAAGAAATCTGACTTTCCATGTTGAAGGACTTCTTCTGGCTCTGAGTCCTATCTCCTGACCTGCCACTGTCTAAACCTGACCCTCTGCATTGAAGACTCAGCCTCTCTGGTTTTGATACTATGTTTAGTAGTATTAGATACTCTGCATCTGCTGATTTCTGCCTCTGGCCCCTGTTGGTTGTTTGCCTTCTTTCTCAAAACCCTTCCCTCTGCTGTGTCAGATCTAGATTTCTGGACTGAGAATTGTTGGACTTTTGGGCCTTCTCTTTTCTTCTCTGTGATTTTGGATGGAAGGACGTAGTTAACTCACTCTACTGGTTAGTTGGACAAAGGAAGGTGCAAGGCTGGAGGAAAAGGGGAATACCTCAAAAGAGGTTCATGGTTGTAGGACATGCAAACAGTTAGTTTGACAGAGCAGAATACTAGGGACAGGGTGAGATGGAGGCAGATTACCTGCTGTGGTAAGCAGCTGAAAGAAAAGTTGATTAGAAAAGAATTTATGGTTGGTAGCTAAAGCTTGTGTTCCAAATGTGTGACAGCTTACCCATCCACTAGTTTTTTAGATTGGAGATTACATTTCCCAAATGTAAGAGCTCTGAGCTGCTTTGCCACTAACATTGTGTCCGTCCGAGGGCTGGATCTCTACCTTGGCCTTGATCTTGCACCTCAGGGTCTGTATGTGGCGTCTGCATCTTGGTATAGATGGATGGGTGGTCATGTTCTGTCTCTAAACAGCACTCCTCCACCCTCCAACTCTGTGATTAATGGTCTTTTAGTTGACAAATCACCCTGGAGGCTCAGAAGAAGGGGGGCAGCTAGACAGACAATGGCTGCTAGACAATCAATGCCACAAGTTTTCTCTTTCATCCCTTCGAGTCAGAGATGTTTTTCCTCAGAGTATGGCTGTTTCACTTTCATTAATTTTAATTTCAGAGCTCTGTTTCTATCTTCATTTGCCAGCAGGTACACCATGCTTTACTTGAAGTTAACAAGTTACAGGTAAATACGTTCATGTCATCTCGAGGCCTTGTTTTTATACATCCACCTACAAATTCACTTCACTAAAACATCTCCACTGTAAAAAAACTGGAGAGGAGGTAGAGAGCAAATAATTAACTCACAGATATTTTAACATTTAAAAGTCCTGCAAGGTGACACTGCACTGCACTGAAAGCTATTCTGGCTCATTCTTTCAGCTTGTACTTGTTCTAATGATCACAATTAAAACCATGCAGAGAGCTACAATTGATCCTGATGAACAAGTTTGGCAATTGCTATTGAAACTGAGGTTGTACCACCTAACTTTCAATTTGAAAAATAAAAAGTCGCACCACTAATGTAAAAAAAAGAAACAGTAGGGCCCAGGTAAGTACCTGTAATCTTAAAAATAGATTGAACAAAATTACATAACATTACCAAAGATCATGTAGGGTTATTCTTTGTTTATCCAAAGCATTTCTCTTTGAGGCAGGAATTTTGAGAGGTGCACCAGATAGCAATCACACCTATCAGCAGCCTGGTAGCTCAGTGGTTACAGCAGGGTTACTGGGATGCAGGAATAGCAGGATCGATTCCCATACCAGGTATGTCCCTGAGCGAGACACCCAGCGCTAGACCCCCTGAGTTTCGCCTGTGGCTGCTCACTGCTCCCCCCACGTGGGGGATGGGTCAAATGCAAAGAACAGTAACATGTAAAAATGTACCAATGACCAATAAAATGAATTCTTCTTAAGACCAACACACAATGATGAAACCATAATTATAAAAACAGATCATGCATATTATGGAGTTTGGCTCATAGAGTGTCAGGTTTCATTTCACAATGACATGAGTCACGGTTGATAAAATGTCTGAAAACATTTTTGAATAGTAAGATGATTGTTTAAATACGTACCCACTACACTATTATGCTATGACACTGAGAATATTTGCCACACCTAAAGTTGCCTGAGTGGTAGCCAGGTGTTTGGTGCACATCTGAAGGTTTGTGTACCAGTACAATTTTTGATTTTTTAAAGGTTTTCTCCGTAATTTAATTTTAGACATCATTTTCAAGGCAGTGCCTCCAGCTAGACTTCAGGTTTTCATCACATAGTAGCTCTCTATTTGTCTGCAACAGTGGTTGTGCCCTACAGCCTGTTTTGAATCAGGGGCGAGGTTTTCAAACTCAATGCTTAAATAACGAACGCAATCACTTAACCTGTGTTGGCTTTTAAGAGGAGGGGAGGTATTGTAAGCGTTATTCTTTTCAGTTTTTGTCACGCACTCCCGCCACACGTTGTATTTCTCACGCCCAAAAATTGAAGGCTAATATGCCGCAGCGCCCAGTAGCGTCGCACTATGAAACAAGCGCGCCTCTGTGGGAGTCCTAGAGCCTGTCACTTTTCAGCCAATCAAAAAGGAGAAAGGGCCTAGAAAATAGACAATCAGAAAATTACAGTATTGTATCTGGGTAAATTGCAACACACCAACCAGGGCGTCCTGGTATTCTTTGTGATTCAGCTACTTCTAACGCACATATTTCATATTTATAAGCACATATTTATTGAAATTTAATTACAATCTAGTGTCAACCTGGGCGTGTAGTTTAAAACAAAACTGATGTTACTGATACTTTTTATTTTAAAATATTTATACACCGCTATTACCGTCAGCGAGGTGAATTTTACTTTATTTTCTTGAGGGGGTAGTACTACAACATATTAGGTACACATACAGAGAAAAGAAGAAGAAAGATTAGCATGTTAGTTAGCAGGGGAGTGTAAGAAAATTAGAAATAGTGTGTGTGACTGTGTCTTTTTCTTTTAATCTTTTTTAATCTTGTTATTGTAACAACAGTTTCAAGTTGCACAAGCATTTCACAACTATTCAGTGTTGTCAAATTGTTTGTAGAGTATTTCTAACATTTTTGCATACATCCAGTATTTCCTTTTGTCAAATTCACATTACAACAAGTCAAGTCAAATCAAGTAATAATGTTTTTTAATGAAAAAAAACGTCACAAATTCCAAGAAGCAGAAAGCATTTTTATAGTTACGCAGACATAACAGTGTCTTAGTGTTTCACGACATACTGCCCTTCATTGCTCCAGACACATGCTATGCGGAGGATTGACCAGCAGATGTCTCTATAATAAATTGTATCAAATAAACTGAACCATTTCGACACAATTGGTTCATATTGATTCAGTGGTTCAGAAAGCGCCGGTTTCTCCATCACTAGAGACAGAGAAGTTCACAGAGCAAACAAAAACCAGGGTCAAACACGTAGCAATAATTGGGCTGGAGAGTTAAAGGGGTAAGACAACAGTCTATCAAGGAGGGGCTTAGATAATAAGAGCAAAACACAGGTGAAATCTACCAGAGGCAGTTAAATAGTAAATGAGACCGGTTGCATATGGGGAGAGACAGGAAGATTACCAAAATAAAAGCCAGAGGCTTTTCACTTAGGTTTGATTATTTGCTGTAGTTCTCGTTATTTTGTATGTGTTGGTGTGGTTAGCTATGGCAACTGTAGATACGCCTGCAGATGCACTGTGATGCTCTTGACAACTTTCACCTTCATGGCAATAGTACTGCCTTATGGCACTGGCCTTTCAGCAAGATATGGTGATGCAAACAATGCTCCAGTGTTACCTTGACCTGCAGATTTACATGTGAGAACCATGGAGAACCCAGGAATTCCTCTAGTCGCATTTCTCTGCCTGTTGTAGAGGT
The DNA here is from genome assembly GCA_032270685.1 of Microctenopoma stevenorrisi. NCBI lineage: Eukaryota > Metazoa > Chordata > Actinopteri > Anabantiformes > Anabantidae > Microctenopoma > Microctenopoma stevenorrisi. Next base: position 21,035,736 of record JAUMTR010000012.1, read on the forward strand.
AAATCACATTACCAACTATAAAGAAAGAAACTGAAAGAAATCCTGGTGACTGTGTCAACAGCAGATACAGTATGTATTCATACATCTACCTTGTTGTGTTCTTGGCTCTTTAAGCTCTGAGACACATTAGGGAAACATACTAACAATAGAGATCAATCATGCCAGGTCACTGGTTCTTAATGATCCAGAAGATGACACTGAAACTGAAACCGAAAGTAAGGCATTTCTCACTTACTCATCACTTAATAAAAGCCGATAATGATTTTATTTCGCACACACCATTGCTCTGATTACACACACAAACAATGGATCACAGAAGGGGCGGGATGTTGATGAGTGCTGGCTTTGGATTGGCATCAAGAAGCGTCTTAACTATTGAGAGTATGTACTGTAGGGGTGGGTCTACCACTGCTGCAGCTTTCTACAAAGGAACCGATGCAGCAAATCACCCAAACAACGGACACTGACGTAAACATTCAAAGGAATCATGACGTTCATGTGTCTCTTTTAATGACAGCAGGCAAATTAACAACTGTGTTTGAGAAACCCTTTCTTGACAGATTGTGCGGCGCGTGGGCAGAACTCCTCTGAGCGTGATTCAGAAATCAAAGGTTTACAGACCATTTAGAGACAAAATCCAGGGTGTGTTTTTCTCCAGATTCCAGCGGGTATGTTTGTATGTCTGGCCAACATGCCAGCCGGCTTAAGGGCGATCAGCTGATCCCTGGAGGAAACCAAGTCTGTAGTACAGAGATGTAATCCCCCATTTCATCACTCCAGCTATCAAAGTGTAGTCTCCTGTACTGGCTGCAGTTGCTCTCTCAGATTTCCTTGTTGGTTTATAGTACTGTGTAAAAGTCTTAGGCCACTATTAGATTAGTTTTTCAGCAATGATTTGATGTCCATATATATTTATTGCTCAGTTTTTTAATGTGAAAATATGTGAAAAAATATATATATATATATAAACTTCAAACAACAAGTTTTTTACTTTACAGTTGTACAATTAAAGTAAATGAAACATGTTTGATATGTTGGAGTGAACCAGCCCTGGCGAGAAGCAGAGGGCAAGACATTGGTGCCCATGCAGGGACCTGGTGGACAGACATGAAGCCTAGAATACAGATGCTTGAAGGGTTTGTGGTGATGCTATGTAGGCGTAATCTGGTTGAGGACTTGGATGGCCTAGGGATAAAAGCTCCTCCTAAGTCCTTACATCATAATCCAGAACTTAAATAATAAGTATGGTCCAGTTTGGTGACCTCAGAATCTCATCTCTGCCTTTTGTGGCTGATGTGGTTCTGCTGGCTTCATCAAGCAATGACCTCCAGCTCTCATTGGAGCGGTCTGCAGCCAAGTGTGAAGTGGCGGGAATGAGAGTCAGCATCTCTAAAGGTTAGGCCATGGTTCTCAGCGCAAAAAGGATGGAATGCACTCTCCAGGTTGTTGCCTCAAGTGCAGGAGTTCAAGCACGATGGACTGATTGGTGCAGTGTCCACATTAATGCGAGCTGTGCACCAGTGCGTTGTGCTAAAGAGAGCGCCGAGCCAAGTTCAGTCTACCACAAACACCTGAGAAAACTTTTGTTTCCAGCTGTGAGCTAGACTAGTAGAAATAGGAACTCATCCAGCAGCGCACAGCAGATGGTAACACGCTGCTAGGCAGATAGGAGAAATGACATATCAGGTAAGACAATAATAATAGGTCTGGCTTTGCTGTTTTTAACAGCATCGTCTTTGTAATATATTTATATCCTTCTATTTTTCACCAGATGCTATAGCTATGTAAATTTAAACACTAATGATATAACAGATATCATTTTGGATACCAATGTTAACCTGCATGTTTCATTTTTATCTGCAATTATACAGTATCTGCCTAAATATTATGTTATTCGACTGCATTGTAACCGCACAAGCTACACAAAGTACACAATGATGAATCCCAGTGCCAAGAAAATAAAACAACAGTTGAAAATATTTTGGTTCTGCAACAAGTGCAGCAGCAAAAACATTTCAGTAATTGTGGGGTGTTTGCAATAGCATTTGCATATGTAATATAAAGGGTCAGCTGCCAAAGCAGTGCATGCCCAACGACGGCAGGCTAAAGGCACAGCTGTATACATTGTTACCAAAACATAAGGATTTTGAAGAGTGAAGCCAAAATACACATTGACAAAAACAAAATCTATATTGTATATTATGTTTATGATGCAGCAAATTAGAATGAGCCGCTGGGCTCCACGTGTCGAGAAATCCACGTGTGCAAATATTTGAAAGTGTGCTGCCTATGCTAAAGCTATATGTGAATTTATACTATTGCTGGACAATGATCGAACAGTGACAAATTATAATCGCCATTATTCACACTGACATTCACATTCAGACAGGTAATACAGATTTAATACAGTTTCCTGTTTCTTTTTAATGGAAATTGTGTGTTAAAGTCTGTCACAGATAAAAACAATAAGTACTGAGGTCTTGCATATCTGTTAACACTTTACACAAATGTGCATGCAGGTAAATTTGTTAAATAAGGTAATACTGACATTTTTTTTGTTTGTTTAAGAAAGAACCACATTTGCCTTTTATGAAGTATTTTGCTAAATATAATCACGCCTGAAATGATGGCAAAGTATGTTAGTCACCTAGTGACATTAAGATTAAACCTAATTCATCTCACAGGACAACACTGTTAAAACTGCTGGTCAGACATATCACCACTGTTTTTTTTTACACAAAAGTGTAAAAGACTGTTCGTATATGTACATAAAAGAATGCATCAGCCCAGAGGGAAAACACAATTCTTCTGCTATCCTTGATTAAAATTTCTGACATCAGATATCAGTGAGATACTGGATTTCGGCTACAGCATCAGGTGAATGAATCCACTGCATAGTTATTTCACATTCCCAATCCAAGATGTGGCTTAATTGGCTATAAAGAGTGTTAAAGAGATTGTTTAGCAAGTTGTTACAGCTATTCAAGCATCGAGATGTGACTATTACTCTGCTACTGGGGGGGTGAATGGTGATGTCAGTTTCTGTGCCAATGTTCAACATCTGCAGAAAACATTGTTTTGTTTTGTTTTTTTAGGGGCGGGGTATTAATTAATACTAGAGGATTTATATTGTGTGCATTGTATGTGTGTTTCATTTTAAACAGGCCGCACACAAAGCAAAACGTCAGGAGGACATTCGACTTAGTATCTACGACCATGGAGGGTGGTTGCACGGAAAAGAAAGGACATAATGGATCACGTCACACTTAAGCTCAATTTCCCCCTTTATTCCATCATAAGGAAAGTATTCTGCTTCACCCCTCGTGGTTGATATATATTTGATATGTCTCATCTGCCTGGTGTACAGGCATAGAGAAAAGAATGATGAATCTAGAAGAAAACATTATGAGGATGTATTCTGTAGCAGCTGTCTTTGTAATGATAGAGGTCTCACACTCATGTCAGAAAACTGCAGTTCCTTGTAGCTTTCTCCCTTTTTGCTTTTTCTCTTTTGCATGTCTTTTTATTCTCATCTCTTCCACCCATTTTTTTTTACTCTTTTCTCATTCGTTCTCTCACAGCTTTCTCTCTATCTGCACATTCTGGTCTCTAGGCTCCAATAAACGTCACACTGCATCATTCACCCTAACCGGCGGCCAATTGCAAAGCCAGATGACTCAGAGACGGCTTGTAAGAGGCTATTCATCCTATCTAGGCCCTCACTGTTTTCATCATGGTCTCTCTATGCGCTACACTTTCTTGTATCGTCTCTGTTAACTGATTCTTTTTTATTTTTGTCTCTTGGCTTTTTATTGTTGGCACTCTCCATGTGTCTCTCACTTACACTAGTTTATTGCCACATATTTCTTTCATTTTTCCCTGTTTCAGTGGCAGTTGTGCGTTGCTAGCATTTAAAGCATTGGTGTCGCTTCTAAGTATTTTTGTATTGAGGCTTTGCTTTGAACCCGTGGGCATAAGGTGAGGGCAAAAGTAATATTTATAGTGTGTGCTAAGGTCGTAATGAATGAATCAGTGGGGAAAGGTGGAAGAGATACTCCTGGAGCTTTGGGGTTATAGGTAAGAAATAACTGAAGAATCCTCTGGCTTTGAAATTACCTTTCATATTTCACCATCTATCATTCAGGCTGGTGCATACAGTATTTTGTAGGGTAACTACAGCAAGATAAAAATGAGCGCCCCCCTGAGGCTGCATTGCTCGTTACACCCAGCAACGCTGTAAAATGGCGGAGAAAATATAAAATGAAAACACTTTACTATTAGGCCTGTTGAGTATTGGGTCTAAAACTATAAATATTCTCCTGATTATGGCACATTTTATGTGCCTTAAGTAATTTGCCGGAAAATTTGCAGGAAATAATGGATGGATGGAATTTGCAAGAAGTTGGTTGGGGTGGATGGAGGGAATTTGGGTGCAGGACTGACATGCTGGAGAGTTCCACCCCAGTCCCTGTGACCGTGGGTTTAGACAAGAAAGGTACTGAGGTTAGAGTTGGAAAAAAGATCATGTTTGGTTTCATTTTTAATGTAGATGTTGAAGAAGACGAATATGGTTGATCCCAACCATACAACATTTTAATATCACTAAAGTATCACTAATCTGGATGTTGACATATAACTTGGAATATTTTATGTCTGTGAATATTCTCAATTATCCAGGTGAAGTCGTCTGAAATTTCAAATACTTTAGAATACCAGATGTAGTTCGGATATTTGTGGGGCAATCCCTTTGACTTGTATCATAAATGGTTAAGGTGGTGTACAAATACAGCTTCTGTAAACTACCATGTCCTGGAGACCTGCCCTGGCCAATTAGATGTGGACATTGAGAGTCAAGAAACAACATTGTCAGTCCCACAAATCTGTATACTTATCACTTGTATAGTCTCTTTGCTTTGATACACTGGCTAGACGTTTGACCAAGATACCTAGACCACTTGGATTTGGTAGGATTTTTACAATGAAATGTAGACCTATAAAGATGAAGAAAACATGACTAACACCACCAGAGAAGCATGAAGGTGGAAACATGATGATCTGGGTATGCTTCAGCAGAGGCAGTTGGGGATCTGCACTGTGTTCAAGGCTTCCTGAATGAGCGCGAACACCACTCCAAACTGAAGAGGGATCCCATTCTGTCTGGGCAATGACTGATTGGGGATAATTTCATTTTGCAGCAAGATAATGACCCCGAGCATTAATCCCAGCTGTGTAAGAATTACTTGAAGAAGTATCGGCTGCGTTACTCTCTGTGATGGCTTGGCCAACTTAATCACCAGATCTGAACCCCATTGAGCTGCTGCTACACCCAGTGAAGAGATAACGCACACTATGCATTTTGCTTGCAAAAATAATTAGGTAATTGAATGCAGCTGTTCTGTCAGACACTTGTAAGACAGACAACTGAAAAGCATGACTGACGGCTTTATTTATAGACATGTCAAAGTATAAGAATGCAAATGTTGTAATGTTGCCTTCCTACATTCAGCATTCTTCTTTCCTCGTCCCTGCAAGTACACACAAACACTTGGAAAGACAAAGCACGTGCAAGCTCTTGCTCTCTCTACACAAACGCACATACACTCGCTTTTGTGTGACATGGAATTACTACAATTTGTCATTGTAATCAGCTGGGTCGCAAAGGGCTGGGTAGGGGGTATGAGAAGGCAATCAAATAGGAGGGAAAACGCAAAGGAAGGATTTTGATTCATCACTCTGTCCCAACAACAGAGATTAATATTTGAATGTAATTATTACTTCCCCGGCTATTACTGACCACCCTAAATGAAATCATCTGTTTAAGAGAGAGCGATTGAATAAGACACGAGTATTTCATTAAAGCCAAACAGAACTGAAGGAGGAGGTATCCCTTACTGATCAAATGAAAGAATGATTGCATGTGTTGAACAGGTAAGAAGCAGGAGAACAATTCTTTTAACTACTTTATTGATCTATATAGAACAATTCCTATTGGACAACTACACGTACAGCATGATGATAAGGACACCTTGAGATATGGTCAGGACGTACCAAGAATCAAACCATTACTCCTAGGGTTCATGGACAACTGTTGGCCAAGAAAATTACACATTTCTCATTTTAATGTAATACTTTTCTTGATTTTACAAGAAGGTTTCACGTTATTACAAGATACTTGTAATGCCTATTGGCTATTCAAGGCAGATGTGAAGTGAAATCAACCTGGAATGTTATTAAAAATGGTAAGAACACATGATTTTTGGGAAATACTATCAAATGTTCGATTTCTACTCCATAAGTCAGATCAAGATCAAGGTGTGATGATAATTGTGAGTGGGTTTATCTGCATGTTTAATAAATAAAGTGGACATCAACATCTACACTTTAACATGATGTTAAAGTCCCACTATAATCACTTTATCTGTACTAAGAACTAAATCAGAAAAAAGTCTGAGAATTCAGATATAAACTCAGAGTAAGGGACAGTAGGACGGTATACAATAAGAAATATATATTTTTTTACTTTTCCAGTTTGGATTTGAGAGACTAAGAGTGAGGTTATCATATTAACTATAACTGTTAAGGTCTGTGGTTGAAGAATACTGTAAGCTAGTCCACGCTGTTTTTAGGACACCTACTAGACAGCCAGCCAGGGGCTAGACATATTATCACTGATCAGATTAGGAAGGGACTGTCAGTAACATGCTTGAAATGGAGGACCCAAACGCAGACCAGAGACAAGAGAGGGTTCAAACAAAGGATGTTTAT
>JAUMTR010000012.1:21045098-21097122 GCA_032270685.1 Microctenopoma stevenorrisi
GGTCCAAGCACAGAACCCTGTGGGACCCCATAATTAACTTTTGAATGCATTGAGGATTTATCATTAACATGAACAAACTGGGATCTATCTGACAGATACAATTCAAACCAGTTTGTGGTTTAGAAACATAAATGTTTATAAAAATGGTTTAGAATAGAAATTTCACCTCAGCTCATCATCATGAGAAGATGAACAACTGGCTGTGAAAGACAAAAGAAGTCGGCGCATTCAGGAAAAACAGCCAGAAGAGCTGAAGAGTTACCAAAGTCTGAGAAGAAAACGTTATTTGGGTTCATAGGAAGTCTTCAGATATCGTCAGATAAAGAGGACCCAGGTAAATACATCATTATAGGCCCCTCCAGGTTAGTTAGTGTGTGAAGTAAATCAGAATTCACACACATATCAGAGACTGATAATTAAAAAACAGATTGGAACTCTAATTAGGCTCTTTGGCCTAAATTATTTTCTTATTTAGCTCATTAAAACCAACATTCTGAGCGTGACAAAGAGTGAACTACTTTTATCTTTTACCAAATAACTAAACGCTTTATAATTCAAGTTTAGAATGGTTGAGTGAAGTGTCTTTGACATTCTTCATTTGAAATAATTGGAATAAAAACTTTTTATTCCTTTATTCCTGAGTCACAGACCAACAGAAAGGTGTGTTGTGTGCCTTATAAAGAAACATAACACGTGTGAACACATCTGTCACACAACACAGATGTTTTTCCATGTTCATGTTTCTCATAGTTTAGTATTTTTATTATTAAAACACAAACTGGAGCAAAGACTTCTCAGCATCTCATCTCTTGCTCTGTGCTGTGGTGAGTTAAACTTGATCTTCTAGAAGGCTCCTGCATAATTAACACACAAACTCAATTTCATAATTATTTTAATGCCGAAGAACACAATGCAACAAACATGGTGGAACGTGACATTTGCATGTACATTAATGTAATTTAATGTATATAAGCTGTGTGAAGATATAAAACTTGATACAAAACACCACACAGCAGGAAAAACCAGGCAATCATGACCTCTTTAGTTTTTGATATAGGCTTTTGTATGAATGTGTGTAAATGTGAACTTAAATAACATGCATATGCAGTGTTAGAATACAAGTGGTAGCTAAGAGCTAACAAGCATTGTTGAGATGCGCAATAATCTGAAAAAAAAAAGAACACCTGTTGCAAAAGATATGCAGCGATCCTGTTGTTGGATAGGTCATTTATTCTACCGCTGTGAAGTGATAGGAAGGAGGAAACACGGACGAGCTGCACGTGAGAGACCACACTCTCATCTTTGCACAGGAAGCTTAATATCTTGAGCAGGCAAGGAATTTTTTCATGATTTGGCGATGTCCATAATATAGATTATCATCCATTGTTAAGACTTGGAGGTAAGGTTATCATTAAAGCAAGAAGGAGTCAATATGGAAGAAGGGGCTTGTCTCAGCTCTGTAGCATGTCTGTGAACAAAGACAAGGACTTCCATACTCACGCTGTATAATAAAATGTATATGTACCTGTTATGTCTATAAAACACCTGGACCTCCACATAGGCATTTAAAGCATTTGTGCAGCATGTGTGATCTTATCACCGAGGCTTTTGTGAACATGCATGCATGCATGTGTACATTTGCAGGGGCCTCCTCTGTTTTTGTGATTTTATGTGTGTCTCCTGCTCCTTCAACCAGCCAATATTCTTGTCTCCCTGCATCCAACAAGTCAATGTCTATTCACTGTTCCAGGGCTGATTTATGACCTGCTATTGTTGTTGCTCTCTGATATTGTTGAATACTGCAAACTGTGATAGCCTCTTCAGACCCCTTGCCATTCCATACCGTGTACTGTCACCACAGGGCCCCCCTGAGGACCTTACATACTCTCTAATTGGTTTGGGAAGGATTTGGCAGCCTTTGAACTAAAGAGAGACAGAGAGAAGTGAAGAGTGAGGCAGAGATGGAAGGAAAAAAAGAGAAGGAAAAGGGGGGGGGTGTTGATGGGTATTTCCTTAGTTCTAGTTATTTGGCGTTGTTCCTGTTTGAAAAAAGAAAACAAATAACAGTCACATATTAAAACGGCATAAACAATATTGACATGCGCAGTTATGCACGTCGCATGCAAAGCAGTCCTCAAATTGGACAGATCAGGGTGGAGTGAAATGTGTTCACACTGGACACAGAGGGGGCAAATAAAACATGTCAGCCAGACAGAAAACTGTCAATTAAAAATGATTTCTGAAAGCCAGGCTTATTTTGAAGTCAGACCTACCACTGCCCTCTTCCAATGTAAGTCTGATGAGGAGAGTTAGCTATGAGACACCAATCTCAGTTTTATCACTGGAACTGTTTAATGTAATATAAGATAACAGCACATTAGTTGAACTCAACTGGACACAGTATTCAGCAGTAAGCAGAAGACTTCTGAATCGAAATGTGATTTCACAGACGGACGCCAACAGTTATTTTGAGGGACAGTGAGCACTGAACTGACCATTTGCTGATTGATCTAGTGTCAAAAAAATTTTACTGGATATTCAGCTCCTGATGAGAATAGTTATACAGTTTCTCTAAGCTGAGTTTAAAGAATCACTGTAACTATCAGCTTTCAAAGGATAACACTGTTAATAAGAGAGCAACAATTGTTTTTTACTCACGGATAATCACAAACACAGAGTCAATCATCAGCACTTTAAAGAAATATGAAACAGTCAGTCAGTCATTGGAGGTTGTCCTGCTGTAGGCAATTGAGTCATGAATTCCTAATTGTGCTTTTTGAGGAGTTACTTGGATTGTTTACTTTACTTTACTTTACTTTACTTGGCAGACAGGATTGTTCTTTTGTCAGGACACTGACCCATCAAAAACGGGATCTTCCACATATACAGCACATGTCCTACAATCACTGAGACTCATTCACTGCCATCTCAGAGTAACTAATATCGTCAATTCCACAACAAATGATGAGTGACTTCCAAGTGCGTGAATAATTAAACCACTTATTATTGTAAAGATTTATTTTATAATTGATGATCACAGTAAAGACAGGATACTAGTCCACACACATGCTATATGCAACGATGTCCTTATAGCCGTTCTGTTTTCTAGGATGTTACAGGTGTCTGCCAGCACAAGAGGCACCAAAGTCCACTGCTCTCCAGCCACAGTGTGAGGGAGGGGCAGGTCTTAGTGATGGATGGCAAAGCCCAGCTGAGCATATTGCTCCCTTAATAAAAGCTACCCTGCAATCTACACGCAGCTAAGGGTTTATTTTTTTTCTCTGTGGATCCCTCCGCCCTCTACACTCCACCATCATTTTCAAGAGCGAAAACTGGTTTAGGTGTCAGAAAGAATGATGCCCCTCGTCAGACTGCGACTCACCTCTGAGCGCTATCCACAGCTATATTCACACCAAGAGGCTCTCTGTTGGTGTGCGCTGTTTTTCTTTTGGCTCCTGTTTTTACTGAGGACCCAGAACAAAGGAGAAAAAACTGGTAGAACGTGGGATCTTAAAATAATTTGTCAGCCTCTATATGATTGCTAGAAGACTGGCAGAGGTACGCAGCGCTGCTTGGAAAATGATAAGGTCATTTACAAACTTAAAAGCTGGGCTATGGTGTTTATATGTGGTGACCTGAGCTTGATTTGATGATTTGTTAATGACATGACCAAAGCCTGAATGACTCAGTCCTACTGGATCCAGTATTTATTAAAGTTACAACCAACTAATCCCTTGTCACGATGCAAATATCACATTTTGTCCACATACACAGAACGTCATGGAGAAACAGAGATCATTTGTTGTATCACTAGTTATATTTACACAGTTAAGAGATAACTTTGTACAAATGGGTTAAAGATTTTATACAATCAATCACATCAATATTAATTAATAAACATTGTCCAGTAATTGTTTCTGTCAGTGGTCATCGTGTATTCAGTCAGTAGATGGTGCAGTTAGCCGAGGAGCGTTGTGTACACAGGAAGTCACTGGTAACCTCTTTATACCCCCTGGCTTCAGTTAGACCACTTCCTGTTCAACAAATGACACACGATAAGCAGGGTGGTTTAGGTTCTGTTGATCTAAGTTTGAATACATTACTCTTCTTTTATTATAAGCTCTGCATGGACTTCTTCTCAGGAAGCACACATGGACATAACATGTATTCAGCAGTAAGCAACATGAAAGAGATGCCACACTCTTAAGCTTGTGGAGTGATTACAGAATCTGGTGGAGTTCAGGTGAGATTAGGCCATGAGCAGTCACTTAAGACAGCCCAAATATGATTATATATCCTTCCAGATTTACTGTTAGTGATACACAAGCAACTAATAGCTGCAGGAATCTTGGCTTGGCTTTTCTGGGCCAGTGAATGTTCTGGGTCATAGTAGCTGTTAGCAGCACCTCTCCACACTAAGGGGAATATTTTTACTAGACAATACTAGAAGCGATACTAACCTCCTGCAGTTTCCCTGTGACTTAATCCAGCAGCAATCAAACATGAAAGTGCATATTTAAGGTTGAGTTATATGTAATATAACTCTGTTCAGTAATTTGAGTGTTTGCTACCATCAAATGAAATAATTCTGTCTCACAGTTACCTCCCTCCCTACTTAAGTTCATAAATCAGAGCCCACCATGTCCCTTGCTCAGGCCCAAAACAGTCAGTGGAAAGACAGTTAATAAAGTCTCATACTGTTGTCTCAGTTTACCTTCCATGAGATTGTAGAGGTTGCAATAGTTGGTGCCGTGATCTTTAATGACATACCACACCTCGGAGATGGACATCGCCTACAGACAACGATACACTCGTTTGTGTTAGATAAATGACTCACACGAATGGAGAGAAGAAACAGGAATAACAGATTCCATGAAGGAAAAAGAGCATAAACCGTTGACAGCTGTTACAAAGACCCACCTAATTTGTGTCAGTGTTAGGACAACAACAGGAATTTACCTAGTTTGGGTTGGCAGAAACAGTCTGATAAGGACGTAGAGGAGAGTGAAGACTTACAGACACGTGACAGCAAGTGAAGAAGTGACAGGAGACCAGTCGGAAGTTGATGTCGTCCACATAGCCCTTAAAGGGCATAGTGTGTTTGGCTGCTATAAAGTGGACAGAGGCTGACTGCAGCTGTAGAGAGACAAAATCATCATTGATTAAAAGTGTGTGACATGGAACTACTGAAATCAAATTTGCAGCTCAAACCCAAAGTTACAAGGAAATGGAAAGGATCAGTTTTTTTATCAACCATTTCTCTTTATAACGTCACCTGAAAATCATTTGGATTTCATCAGCATATAATAATATCACTGCTGGAAAAGTACAGAAGTAAGAAACTAAAAATAAAAGTTAACATTTTTCTCAAATGGCTGTTGTCAGGACAACTTACAGACTATTTCATTATAGAGACAAATAGGCTGTCAAAGCATCGGCAGAGATCAATGAGGATGAGACGGGAGGTACAAGGTGTGAATGCTTCAGCCACACATGGAGCACAGTGTTCGCCAGCATCAGCTCTGAATCTCGTAGCTCGAGTTTGCATGTTCTGCCAGTTTATGTGTGCTTTTTCACCATCGAAAGACTTCTTAGGTAATGAAGTCTTTGGACCTACTATGTGGTTGGTAGGTGTGCGCTTAGGGGATGGATGGATATATGTTGAGCCTCCACCTTCTACAGCGGCTCCATTAAGCTCGACTGACCCCCTGCATCACTGCGTTGTACGGGAATCATAAAGTCTCTTATCAGAATTTGTGCTTCTCTCCCTTCTGTGACACATCTTCGAAGCATGGTGCAGCAGTAGGACCCACTTTGATGTGGTCTTCCACCTGCTATAGCCACAGCCTCTTCACCCTCAACCCTCCCCACACACACACAATACTGGGAAACAAGTAGCTCAGTGGGTAGAGCTTCCAAACCAAGGGTGAGCAGTTCATTTCCCAGACTACATGTCACAGACAAGACGCTGAAAGCCCAGAGTAGCTTCAACATGTACTGTTTGGCAGCTGTCTTTGTTTTACAAGTATATCAACTGCAGCATGTGATCCTAAGACCCTGCAGGTGGAAACAGCTTAGGAGATCATTGGCTGCCCCCTACCTTCCATACAGGACATTATCATGGTTTACATGCACTGACATCATCTGTACAAAGGTTCAGCAGCAACCAGACCAGAACCACACACTTGCCTTAAACTACTGAGCTCTTTAGTAGTCCCTGCCAAACAGTGCAGACTCGAGTGAAGTTCCCCCACCTAGATAGACACGTACCTTTTTCAGCAATAAACTTATACACCATGTTGATAATGGCACTATTCCTTTGCCTATGTATTATGGCAGGTCTTATCTGTATCACACATAAACCACAGGTGACTTTATAGGTGCAGCACACACACGCACACACACGCACACACACGCACACACACACACACACACACCTTGTACAAGCACCTCTGTCCTCCCATGCTGCAACCAGCCATTGTTCTCCACTTCTTAATCTGTGAGACCAGGGATTCATAAACCACTTGACACGGTATGTCAAAGTACCTGCATGACAAAAACACACAGTCGTCATTAAATTTGCTTTGGGCCACTTGAGTCCTCTGGTTGTCTTCTTGTCTGTCTGTCTTGTCTTGTCTGCCATCTAGTGGACGTTGGCTGTTATCGCTCTTCTTTCTGAGTGTGGTCATTTTCAGTTGCTTTTGAGAGGCTCACTTTTTATGACTGTTAATGTTACCACAGCATTTTGCACACAGCATGATTCACCTTGTACAAAATATCTTTCTCCATTGTTCATTTACTCTATTTTAATCAACATAAATAAGGATTACATTCAATAAAAGCTGCACAATTTAGTAATTCTATTAAACATATTATAGGAGCTTGGCCTGTTCTTCTTAATTCCCTTGAGGCAGACAAAATAAAATATCATGTCAGAATGAAAAGTGTAAAAGGGAGACTGTGTCTCTTCATTATGAGGAATACTGCCTCCCCAGCTAGGAGGGACCGTTTCCACAACTTTCAGTAACATTCCCTACTAGTTCTTCAAATAATTATAATAATATATAATATAATAATAATTTCAGAGGAAACGTTAGTTGAAAGCATTCTATAAATGTTCTAAGAACATTTGTGAATACAATGTTGTTATGGGAACATTGCAGCAATGTTGTCTATTCAACAAAACTAAAACATTCTGTCTGCAACATTTAGACAACCTTGTAAGAACGTTGTCCATTTAACGTTCATTAGAAAACATTCATACAACGTTAATTATTAAACCCTGAAAGAACATTCTAACTGTAAGATTCTAAGAACCTTTTTAAAACATCTTCAGTGGGATGTTCCGTATACAACATTTACACAACGTTAATTATTAAACCCTCAAAGAACGTTCTAACTGTAACATTCTAACAACCTTTTAGTCTAAAAGTCATAAATGAATAACGGTAAAGATGCGGGCAGATTAGCGTCATTATGATTCATTTACATGGTGTTGTTCCATCTGAATGTTATTTAAAAAAGTAAACTTTATTTTAGAGTGTAATTAAGCTTTTAAAACCTGAACGACTTCTTTAGCATCGTTCAGAGAGTATGTTAACGCGTTTTGGGCTCGTGCATATGAATTAGAAAGGTCGTTTCTAAGGAGCGTATTACATTTCGAATCACATTACGGAATTTTTGCTTTGGTCTGAAATGTCATTCCTTTGATGTGTCATGTGTTGCGTCATAATCTGAGAGGAAACTTAACACAAAACAGGGCGATTAAACATAATATAATAAATGGGAACAACAGGGAAATAAACAATAACAAGTTACAAAGGTTGAAACAAAACGTGCAAACAAAGAAAGTAAAAACACTCTTTTGCTGGCTGAAACTCTTCTGGAAGACTTTTCCATTCCCACTCTGGCCTGCGGTGTGATTTAATTAGATGACTAAATAACAGTAAAAATAATTGACTTAACTGAATTATTTACATTTTCTTTCTTAAGAATATTCGCAAACAGATTCTGTAAATTTTTTCGGCAAGAAAAAAATGTGTGAATGTTTTCAGTTGATACACAAATTACCAAAGGTGAAAAATCTAGTGTCAAATCATATGATCTTTTCCTGATAAACCTTAACATGATTAACAACATTTAAAGGGCAGATTGTCATGCAGTTCACTGGCATACAGCGTTGTATTAAATCACCTGCTTCCCTTTCCATGGAGCACAAACTAGATAAAAGGCAAACTTGGCCTTTATAGGCCTGTGTGTTGTTGCCTTTCTGTTATTTTGTTATTACAGTCGCAGCCACAAAAGTAAGTCGTTGAATTCAAAGCTGATGACATTAAGTTGCCATGGAGGTCTGAGATTTGAGAGCTCAGTGCAGATTCTCTAAACATCAAATCAAACGCTAAACGCTAAATTATGCAATATAATTTTTGTCTGCAAATGGTTAGGCGATGACAGTGTGTGTGTGTTATGTGAGACATTCTTGTGGAACGAGGGGATGTGTGCAAATGTAAGCAATGTGAAGCTTAGAACAAAGTAATTAAAAAACACTCATTAGTCGTATCAAAAAGCCAACTCCCTCGCCTTAATTACTTAAGTTTTCTTACTTTGTAATTTTGTATAGATAATGTTAAGACGACTGCAAAAAAGAAAAACTAATAAATAAAGGTTTAATAAAGTATGTAAAAAAACGCCATACCATTCCACTTTGCATTGGGCATGGAGAGGTCCAGCACTGGAAAACGAGGCTCCAATCACCAGAACTGCAAGGAACCAACAGACTGAATGCATCCTGCTCCAAAGTCTAAATGAATCTGGACATAAAGCTCAGTGGCCACAGCTCCAGTCACTGAGACATAAAAGAAAAAAACAGCATCAAAAATCACAGGATGATCATGTGCTTGTCTGAAAAACACATGATCACAGAAGTTAATTCAATTTACTTACAATTAAATTTACTTCTGAAGAAGAGACGAGGAGAGGCTGAAAGGTTCCACACAGCGTTCTAACTTCTTTAAAGCAAAACCAACCTATTTTAAAGAAATGATAAAGAAACACGTTTAAGGCATAATTTAGCCCCGTTCCACCTGCTCTGCTACCAAGAGAGCAGAGCTTCATTTCTGCTTGGTTGCCTCATAATTCTGACATCGCGTCTCAACAAACATTGACGTGTCCCACCTCGTCTCCCATTTCTTCCACGGCAACACAGAAATAATGAAGCAGAGTGATCACGCCGTTAACCTCTTCCACTCTGTCAGCTCTGGACAGACTGCTGTCTTTCACTCATGAGCGAGCACACACATAATTGCATCTCTACAGTAATTGTATGAGTCTTATCTGTCACAGTGTGTTCCTCCAAAACCACTATGGGAAAAACCATGCAGTGTTAATCCAACAGGAAGTAAAAGGAATGTTTTAATAAGGTATTATTATTAACCACTATAAGAAATCTCAAATTCAATTATTACATACTACAACACTGCAATAAAATGTTCAGGGTTTATTTATTGTAACACACTGATCAAGGATATGATTCACCACAGGGAGGTGAAATATTATCACTGCAGCACTGCTAAAACCAATTCTTTTCTATTTAGGCTCAAATGCATTTAGAACCAAACTATTCACCACTCAAATTTTTATTACCCCCCCCCCCCCCCCCACACACACACACACACACACTAACAGCTAAAAAGATCTTCTGTCGTGTGGCCTACTTTGGCATCTCTTATCATATATCACATATCATATATCCACTCTCTCGTGCGCCCATGTGGTCTTCTATCTCCTCTGTTGTGACTCAACCAGGCGTACTCTCCGTTTCCTAGAATTACTCATGGCCAGCATCTTCTTTTTGACTCGCCCTTGACTTTCATTTCTTTTCAGCATTATTTCTTGGACTGTTTTTTTTTTGTAGTAAAATTAATTTGGAGCAATAAAGTAACGATAGCAGGTCCTGCAATGGGCATTTTAAAGGGTTTAATGTTTGTTTGTATGGCACAGAATGACAAATGCAAAACCTCGGTGAAGTCATCATTCTAGTGTTAGAGGGAACATCGTGATTTGCTTTGCTGCGTCTGGATATGGACCACACCGGTGTGAGGAGGAAAATGAATTTCTACATTAAGAAATCCTACAGGGAAGCTTAGAGGACACCGGGTGATGCAACAGGAAAATGCTGCAAATCAAAATACCTTTCCATATATTCAAGAAATGTGGAGTCTGTACATCGGTTTAGAGATTCTTGCATCAAGTCTGTTGTTCCATTTGCAGGTTGTCATAATAAGGTATGAATAATAATAATAATAATAAAGTTTATTTATAGAGCACCTTTCAAAACTTACATTACAAAGTGCTAAACATTTAGAGATAAACAAACAAATAAACAATGTATATGTGCAGCAACACATAAATGCACATAAACAACTAAATAAAATTACCTAGATGTCAGTCAATCAACTAAAATCAGGAAAGGCTTTCCAATAGAAATAAGTTTTGAGAAGGGATTTGAAAGAAAGTTGAGACTCTGCAGATCTGATGATCAGCGGTAAGTCATTCCATAGTTTAGGGGCTCTGACTGCAAAGGCTCTATCACCTCTGGTCTTAAGACGCACCTCAGTAATACAGAGAAGGCCTCTGTGTGAGAATCTTAGGGAACGGGTGGGCTCATATGGTTCTAAAATGTCAGATAAATAACTAGGAGCGAGGCCGTGGAGGGCTCTAAAAGTCATCAATAAAATCTTAAAATCAATCCTAAAACATACAAGGAGCCAATGTAAAGATGCTAAAACTGGAGTAATATGGTCTCTTCTCCTTGATCTAGTTCAAAGCCTAGCCGCAGAGTTCTGTACAAGTTGGAGTCGATGGATTGATTTTTGATTAAGTGACATAAAAAGACTGTTACAATAGTCGAGGCGAGACGTGATAAGGGCATGTAAAATAATCTGTGTGTCTTTAAAAGATAACATATGACGAATTCTTGAGACATTTCTTAATTGATAAAAGCACGATTGTACAACCTTTGTTACATGGTATTCAAAGTTTAGATTACTATCGAACCAAATGCCAAGATTCCTTGCCTTAGACTTAATTTGATCTGTTAAAAAAACAGAAGCCGTGAAGCCACCCAACATTTTGTTTGGGTGAAGCCACCCAACATGTTGTTGCTGTAAGCAAATCGATGCTGCCTAAAACTACTACTGTCAAAAACTGTCTACTACTCCTACTACTAACTACTACACTATCTGAAAGCATACGCTGCTGTAGACAGTACATAAAATGCTTTGTGTGTGTCGTTTGCATTTTGTTTACCTGTGTGTATGTTATGAGTGAATATCTGTTTGGCTGAGGACAAAATACTGTCAAAGATGCAACCAGGACTCGACACTGTAATGAGAAACAGATGAACACTACACGACATACCTAAATATCGAAATTGTTTAGAGGTGCCTAAGAGGAAACATTGAAATGACAAGTAGCGACAGTTCTATGGAGAGCTGAAGGGAGGGAGTAATGTGGAGACGGGGGGGAGGCAGAAGGCCGTGAAGGAGGAGGAGACATATGAAGCAGCTTTGGCGTCGAAGTAAGGATGGCCATAAAGCCGTCCACCGGGGAGAAAGAGATGCACATCTGCTGTGAGTCAGCTGTGAATGATGGCAGCAAGACAGAAGAAGAGGAGAGACAGAGTGAGAGAGCTGCTATTGTGAGTATGCCTGCAGGATCAGAGTGGCCTTGAGGGATGAAGAGCAGGGAGGAGGAGGGGGGAGGAGGCCAGCATTCTTCCTGAATATGACTGCTGAAAGCTCCGCGGTACCTCCAGTCTCCAGCGGGACTACAGGCACTGCCAGGGTTACAGTCACTCAGGGGGGAGCAGCCGCTGGGTTCACTCCTCTCCCGGGAAGCAGTGCTCCGCTCCTTCCACACTCGTCCACTGACAGACAGAGAGCAGGGGAGCGCACGTCCAGAGCCACAATGACAGAAGCGACGTCTAAAAAACAGGGATTTAAAAAGTGCCGAAGTGCCACTTTTAGCATTGACGGCTTCAGCTTCACCATCGGTGAGAAACTCTTTGTTACCCAGTTACACAGTGTGTGTGTGTGTGTGTGTGAGAGAGGGAGGTTAAGCTTGGTGCTACTGTGTTGCTGAGCAGATGTCGATCTTTACTTAGGGTTCATTATATTGGAATAGTAGGTTGTGTAGATACGACATGCCCTCTTTAAATATGATTTTACATGAATGTGAGATCTAATCGAATGGAAATCAGTCTATGAACAGCAGCTAAATTGTTTAATTTGTATACCACTGTAAGGCAAAGTGCCAACCCCTGTCCAGGGGCTTTTGGTTTGGGGCCTTTAGTTCCAGCATAATGGCTTTTTTAAGGTGTTTGTATCTTTCCTGTTTCAACATTAAAAGGCCTCATTCTCAAGGTAAGCCAATTTGGTGAGGACAAACATAGCTGGTCTTTAAAGGCCCCAACCTCAGCCCCATCCAACATGGGGTGGAAATGTTGCTGACCGTGATTTTGGAATGACAAATTAACAAATCCACTGAAGCTGTTTTGACCTCTTCAAGAGTTAAAGGTGGGTTAAACTTCACTGAGTACCACCCTACCTATCACTAACATATGTGAAGAGGTTGGGCTCCAGCAACAGATGTCAGGCCTTAAAGCAGTCAAGTCATGTGCGGTTAGTTGATCTAGTTAATTTCAGTTCACCTGTTCATAGTTCACTGTGACAGTCTTGTTAATGTCCCAGTCCTCAGGATGAATAAACTACACTCAAAGTATTTGGACAGTGGATTCGTTGGGGCCAACTTGGTGAGCACCAAATTGAGAACAGCGGTGGTGTCAACGATTTCAACAGGATGAAATTCACCGCTGCATTAATGCGTGCACACACACACACACATATATATATCACGAGTAGATCAAGTAGACCTGTTTCATAACAAGTTAATATTCAGTTCCACCTGTTACAAGGCTGCAGATACATAAAGTAACTAAAGTTGCACATCACTTTTTTTATCTTTTAAGATGTTAACTCGTTACCATAGCAGTATACTGGTGACATCATTTAACAGCTCGGCCAATGATGGATCTCTGCAGTCATTAGCTGACCATTTTTGGTATTAGAGAAGCACTGCAAATCAGCTTAGCAAGTACCAAATAAGCAGAGAGGCCTCGCCACGTTTCCAGTGGAGAAGAAAAACATCGTATTGTGTTGGCGGGATCTGGTCAAAGTGTGTGAAGAAAAGAATCAAGCTAATTCTTAATACCAGCTGTCGATGTGAATAGATTATCACATCAGGTAACAACAAAAATAAATCAGCTGTTTCTCTTTATCTCTCAATGTGCTCACCAAGAACAAGTGAAATGTATGACACTGTGAATCAGGTGCATGTCTGTGTTCACATTAGCAACAGAACAGAAGGCCATGTCATTTTACAGTGAATGTGTGTGTCTGTGTATTTACAGGTTGCTGTATCTATGGGAACTAGGAGAGATAGGAAATGACTGTGACATCATTTTGACTGGTGCAAATAACTGTGTGTGTGTGTGTGTGTGTGTGTGTTGTCAGTTGTTAGGGGTCTGAGCTCAGGGAGTCATTATTACTAATGAAGTGGCCTCTGTCAGAGCGTTATCTGGCTGTTCTTTATCTGCAGCAGCACTCGCCATCCCCTAATCACTTACAATCTCAAAACTCATGTTTGTGAGAACATCAAATACATCTGTGCTGCCTGGTAAACTCAAAAAGGCTCTTTGTGAAGTCCCACTTTAATATGTCTGATCAGGCAAAACTAGTGAATAAATGACACATGTACACACACACACACACACACACACAAACTCTTATAGTGGGAGATTATAAACTAAAACTAACTCTAATTTTTCTCTAAACAGTTGCCAATGAGGCCGGGGGGAGCAACCGCCGTCCACTGGCCCGCATTGCACGTGAGTTCACTGAACTTCACCACTTGACAATTTCAAATTCAGCTCAGGAAATTCAGTAGTTATTATCATGAGATGTGTACTGTAGCTGAGTCTGGTTAAAGGTGGGAAACGTGTTTGTTTGCATTGAAATTGCCCAGGCTCACAGTCCCAGAATGTCCTGAGCACCGCTGTGACAACCGGTGCTGACGTCAGTGACCACAAAGGAATTCTGATTGATCAACGCACCCCCGAGGAGATCCTGGCTGATGAGCTGCCGAACGTTGATGCAGCCGATGCCATGGAAAAGGCGGCTATCAGGTCACACCCAGAAACTCCTAAAGGAACACAACACTCCAAACATGCACTGACTTCATTTCTCTTATTCACCGCTACGTCGTGTAAATGTCTCTCCAACATTTTCTGCATAAAATGGGGATGAAGAGAATATGTTGCAGTCTAAAACCTCCTCAGCTGAAAAAAATCTAATGAAAAATGACATAAAAATGAATCTGCAGCCGTTTTACAATCTCTAAAGCACAGGAGTACAGCAGCTAAATGCTAACGTCAGGCTTCAGATATTGGACTCATTGAAAGGTTGATCTGGTGATGGCTCCGGGTCGAACCTTAATGCATGTTCACTTTTTTCCTCAGTGGTCCATTAATAGCTGAATCAAACTTCATGACAAATCATCCAGCAGATGGTGGCATTGTTTCAATCATACGTTGTTAACGCGGGTGTGCTGCAGGTTGCGATGTCTTCTGAAGCAGCTGGAGAAAGGAGAGGCGTCAGTGGCGCACCTGAAGAAAAACCTGGAGTTTGCCGCCTCCATTCTTGAAAATCTGTACTTTGAAGAATCCAGGCAAGAAGCTTTGAGCTAAGTGTGATTGTAGAGGTTCACTGTGTCTCTTCCCTGCACCCACGAGTTCAACCATGCTGATGCTGACTTTTAAAAACTCATGAACATTAAAGTAATGACAATCTCACACTTGTGGACTTTCTACTCTTACTGTCACTTTTTTCTGCTCTGTATTAAATTTCATCTGAGAACAAACTGAATAGAACAGCCAGATTTCCAGTGACTGAATGAATCATTTTAACAACTTAATTCATGTTGGCACCATACGTTTTCTTTCCACAGGAAGTAACATCATCTATCAACGACCACAGAAACTATAGACTCACTGTGTGATTTTATTTTGTAAATTTTCCTCTCCCAGGCGGCCGGCGAAACCAGAGGATGAGCTGAGTGACATCCAGTCAGACACGGTGCCGTCAGAGGTCCGTGACTGGTTGGCCTCCACCTTCACCCGGCAGAAGGCCCTGATGATGCACCGCAGCGAAGACAAGCCCCGCTTCCGCAGCATTGTCCATGCAGTGCAGGCCGGCATCTTTGTGGAGAGGTTTGGTTGTTTGGTTCAGACAGTTTTCACATTCATATATCATGTAATTATTTAGTAAGATTAACATAACATTTCAGTGACTGTACAGCTCTAAGTGCAGGTTTTCACTCACAAATTGGAGGAAATAATGATCATAAACTTATAACTAAGTGACAAATATGTTGAGACTTCAAATAATTGTATCGTTAAAAGTACTTTGGATGTATTGTTTAATTGTTCTTTACACAACATCCTTTTTTCACTTTTGCATAAATATCCGATATCTTGCAGTCCAGCGTCCAGATGTGCGACTCCAGCGGTTTTTGAAGTTTTACAGTTGGATTCAGGCATTAAGGCACTTTGTTAAAATCAGGGAAAGTCTTAAAAAAACATCTTTCTCCAACTTTAAACAAAGGCAAACTTCTTGCCTAAAGCTAGCCTCACAGCGGGCTGTGGTCAGTCCTGCACACTCTGGACCCTCCTTCCACCCGCTTTGCTTCAGTCACTCAAAAATGATGTTGCTTCACAACGTGATGATTATATTAACTGCAAAAACATAACTCTGCTCAAGGCTTAGCTGTGTGGGTGGGATTTTTCAGAAGACAGGATTGAATTTAAAGAAAAAAACAGAACAGTGCAGTGTTCGGTGTGTTTTGGTTTATTTTGACATTGTGTTGTGGGATGTGTCTGTCTGTGTTATATGCCTGTGACAGGATATACAGACGAACCTCCAACATGGCTGGTTTGAGTTATCCCCCAAATGTCATCACTGTGCTCAAGGTATTATGTGTGTTTCTGTCTGTGTATGGTGAAAACCTTGTAATATATTTGTATTCAAATTGTCTTGGTCGCTTTCTTCCCGGTGCAACATACAAATTCACAGATCTGCGTTCTTCGTTTTTTGATGTTTTTTTTTCATAGGTTTCCATTGAATCGTGCCTATAAACAGAACTCTAAATAACTAACTAACTAAGAAGCGAACGGTGGCTTGTCACTGTTTGGACCCGAACATTCACTAATTGTCCACACTTTAATGGGGGAGATTATGAGTAAAATGATAACTTCAATTGCAATTTAGGCCATTTCTAAACTCTTGTAGTCATAGTAGGTGTGTCTAGTATATATCTTATATTTGTAATATGTGATATCTATGATGAGCATGTGCATGTGCAGGGAAGTGGGAGTCTAATCAGCTATCGTTCTCCTTAAATGGAAGCAGCCTTTTTTTCTTCTCTCTGATACCTTCAGTACGTGAAGAGGCAGCAATAAACAGGTTTGCTGAACTTCGCATCTAAGGAAACTTGTCTGTGTTTGTTCTAGAACGTGAACATGTGGTCGTTTGATGTGTTTGCGCTCAACGATGCCAGTGGAGAACATGCTCTGAAATTTGTCTTTTATGAACTGCTCACCAGATATAATTTGATCAATCGTTTCAAGGTATGCCAACAACAGAGGATTTATACAGTGACTTTGTTTCCATTATCATCCATTAGGATGTTGCTTAGTAATCTCTTTATTGATAATGGAGGTTTTCTTTTACTCCTTTCATGCTTCTTTGTTTTTTGCCTCCATATCAGGTCCCTATTTCTGCCCTCCTATCATTTTTGGATTCTTTGGAGGTGGGCTACAGCAAATACAAGAACCCCTACCACAACCTGGTGCATGCTGCTGATGTCACACAGACCATCCATTACCTGCTCCTCAAAACTGGCATGGTGGTGAGTCTGGAAGTGGTGTTAATGTTGGTGGAAGAGTGAGAGAGAGAAAGAGAGGGAGAGAGAGACTGAGGAAGAGACTTGGATAAGTCTAGAAGTCTGGAAGCCTGACTACAACCTTACACAGGCGTCTGTGTGAGAAGGAGAGGCTGATTAGTGGAGACCAGCTGGTAGAGTGTGTGTGAGTGAGAATGTGAACCTGTGTCTGTGAGGAAACACGGCTAAAACAATCAGAAACAAGAGTGAGGGCTGAGCAGAGCACTCATTCATGCTATGCCTGTTTTGTGTTTTGCCTTTTTCAGCACTGGCTAAGTGACTTAGAGATCTTTGCCATGATCTTTGCAGCTGCAATCCATGACTTTGAACATACTGGGACCACTAATAACTTCCATATCCAGACCAAGTAATTGTCAATTAATTCAATCAACACAGTAGTTGAAAATATTGGTTGTGAAAACAGCAAGGGATCATCTTGCTAAAGGATTTTCTTTGTGCTCTATGATGAACATAGCTCTGTGGGGTTTGCAGGTCAGAAACATCCATGTTGTACAATGACCGAGCTGTCCTGGAAAACCATCATGTCAGCGCTGCCTATCGCCTTCTGCAGAGTGACGATGAAATGAACATCCTTGCTAATCTTTCCAAAGAAGACTGGAGGTGACGAAGACACCGGCTCCACCATTTAACTTTTGACTGGCTCTAAAACAACACTGAATAGTCAATATCACTATGCAGACATTTAGAAAGTTCACCATGTAAATCTGGAGTGTTTGAATATTAACATTTCCTGACATACCAGTAGTAATCAGTGTGTCATTATTTATTTCAGTGGTCCTTACTAGGTACATGTATATATATAAAATACTAAGTTTACATTTTATTCTGAAGGAGACTTTTCATGCAAATGAATCTGATTTCTGACTGTTTTAGAGCACTGCGGACTCTGGTAGTGGAGATGGTGTTGGCCACTGACATGTCCTGTCACTTCCAGCAGATCAAAGCCATGAAAACCTTTTTACAGCAGCCTGAGGAGTGGGTAGTAAATTCCACAGGCCTTCTGTTGCCTTCACAAATCGTAACACCTTAATCAACATAATTATCGAGTGATAAGACAAAAATGGGTTTAAGCACCTTCAAAGTTGTTATATTCACTAAGTTAAAGAATAGGTTGAACAATGAATGAAGAAAAATGAATTCAAATTCAAATAAATTGATGCTGAACACATCACCACAGATATCCATGCTAACCTAAAACTACATGCAGGACTGTGCAGTGTCACTGCAGTATAAAAGGCAGCCAAATGCTCCACCTGTCAGTACCTACTCGTTACCAGTATAATACCCAGACTGGTTTGTGTTTATACTGAGACTTATAATTTATCCTGCATCTCTTACATCTGTACATGATACAACATTGATAACTGCATAGCGGTGGGTTGTGCGTCTTCCAGCAGCTCAGCAGTGACTGAGTGCCCTGTGTTTGCAGGATTGATAAACCAAAGGCCTTATCCCTGCTGCTGCACACTGCTGACATCAGCCACCCTGCCAAACGCTGGGAACTGCACCACCGCTGGACCTCATCCCTGTTGGAGGAGTTCTTCCAGCAGGTAGGGTCCGGGAGCAGATGTTCACTCTGGGAAACATATACATAGTATATTTGAGCAATACACTAATACATACACTACATTTAACCTACCTAATAGAAAGAATTGTCCTGATTTAAATATCTAGTGGCTGCTAACTGGGGCAGTCCCCAACAGATCTCTTGGCTCAGTACTCCTTTCCCTTGATTGTAAGCTCAGGGTAGTCAGTGATATTAAGTCAATCAGCAATCACCTGCTGACATTTTATTCCCATAATGTTTTTAAATATGCAAATGGAATTGTGAATGAACTTGTGACGAGTCTCTTGTGATCTTCGTTTTGTCTTTAGGGTGATAAAGAAGCAGAGCTGGGTTTACCGTTCTCCCCTCTCTGTGACCGCAAATCCACCATGGTGGCCCAGTCACAGATTGGTAAGATACACTAAAACAATTAGTGAAGCTCAAGATGGGATCGGCTCAGGTTTTCATTTCCTTATGGACAACAGGACAAACTAGATTTAGCAATTCCTGAAGAAATTGCGTGAGAGAGCTGATCTGACTCGCGCCACGGTGTTGGCGTTACGTGGGGCGTTTGGGCCAGGTGCCATGCCACGCTGAACGGAAACAGCTCTCCCACAATTAGTTCTCAATGGTTATGCTGTTAATCTATCTGAATAGATTTGTGATGATAGTTTTACATGTATAACAGACTGTCTCGGTAATGTTAAGTCAAATACAGTAAAACAGGGAAAGTATGTATACATCTTCTGTCTATAACAAAAGCCTTTTAGCAACAGTCTTGTCTCAACCTGTGTAGTCTGAAGACATCTGAGTAATTCCTGGTATAATAAAGAACAAGCTGAAAGAGAAATGTGAATACTGATCTAACATGCATACTGCCTCCTGCAGGATTTATTGACTTCATCGTGGAGCCAACTTTCTCTGTGATGACAGAAATGATTGAGAAGATTGTGACACCACTCATTGACGAGGCATCTCGCTCCGGATTGGCCGGCGACAGACGCTCCAGGTGACGCTGCTGACAATCATTGTGTCAGAAACATGGATGATTTTATTTGCCTTTTTGACAAAAGATTTATTCATTTGAAAACAGAAAATCAGAGTAATCTGAGTTTAATAAAAGCTATCCTACAGGCTCATCATCACATGTATTAATTTTAAACAACGAGACAGCATTTTTCAATCAGTCGAATCTCTGTTATTTGTGTCTTGTGTGTTTAGAATTTGATACCTGAATCCTAGACAATAAGCAGCCTGCCCGCAGTCCCCTGCTTGAATCAGTCATGTCTGAGATCTCTTATGTCCACACACAGCTGGTGTGCATGTTTATGACTGAATACTTGCATGTGTCTCTGTTCTATCCACAACAGTATTAACAGCATCTGTGGGAGCGATGGGAAGCATTCGAGTGTGAAGAGTACGGGCTCAGAGGGCAGCTGCTGTCTGACCACAGTGGACTTCAAGAGCGTCAAGGTCGCGTGGCATGAAGAGATTCATCACAACAGGGACTTATGGAAGGCCCGGGCAGACCAAGGTAGTCACACTGACATGTTACTATCTCTCACTCAAATTAGTACATGAAGGTCAGCTATGGACATTCGAAGAATAAAGACACTTCGTCATTTGTTGAGTGGTTGATCCCATTGATTCAATTCATTCAGTGAATAAACAGACTTGTTTAGCTCGCTGCAGGTTTGCTAACAATGTCGCCTTAAATGAAGGGGGGAGAAGGTAAATGACCCGTCATTTTTGTCAGCACATCATCTGGTCAACAGAAATGTTCTGTTCACTATTCACTTACCACCAGTTTGAAGAATGGACTACCACTTTGTCCGTAGGTTAGTCTCAGTATCTAGGTCCTCAGGATACTGAGACTCTACAGTGCAAATGTCAGACCCACAGTGTATCTGTTGATGTTGGGGAAGATGTTGAGTAGTGAGGGTATAGTGTGCACCACTGACATGTTACAGACTGAGACCACAGTCCTGTGTGAGGTCAGGGTTAAGCACAAAGTTTAGAGAAAGTTTTCCGTCAAATTTTAATGTAGATGTTGTGTTTAAAGTTAATGTTACATTGAATAATGAAGATGTACAGATATCATCACAAGAGCAAGCTGCACAGATATATGATGAGAAAAAGTATCCAGTCAGTTACCCAAATGCAGAGGTAGAAATGGTTATCCCGTCATTTAACATGGAAAAAGAAAGGTTGGTCGTGGAGCACTGAAAGATGAATTGAGTAAGTCTTGGGATTCTTTTGTGAAGAAAATAAGACATCAAGGAGGTATAGAGGATGTGTTGTGCAACCTTTGCACATTCAATGCAAAGCAATTGCTGTTCTTCAGCCAGAGGCAAACATCAATAGGAGATTAAGCACATTTTTACTTTTAGATGTGAGATGGTACCAAGTTTGAACTACAGGGTGTGGGGATGTGGAAAAGGTGAGGAAGGCAGTTACCTCATTCATACGAGGGATGTGTGAGTAATGCCTTCATCACCTCAGTGAATGTATCGGTTGCAAGATAACTAAAAGGTAGTTTGTTACTGAAGTCAGGTTAGTCTCCCATATCACTGATTTTTAATAAAGCATATCTATAAGCCATTCATATTCTTGCTGTGTGATTATTGCTTTTTTGATACTTTCTATATACACATTGCATTACACAAAATGTCTCCTACACTTTTAGCTGTATGCCTGTTATAGAGTAATCTGCTCTCCACTCTCCAACCATTTCACACATACAAAATACTTTATCAGAGCAACATAAAAGTCAAACACAAGCTAACAAGCTATAATCAATATTACCTGACCTTTTTAATCAACCAAAGAAGAAGAGAAGGGTCTAGATCATCCAGAGAACAGAAGGCCCACATGCCTTATTTTTGGTGAACGTTAAGAACAGTGGACATCTCTTCATGTAGACATTCATTTATTAACTCAGCTTCTTGTAGATATTAAACTTGTCAATAGGTCACTTGACAATAAGTCTCACTTAACTGTAAACAACATTTATTAATGCTTGTTGCAACTCTTGTAAAGTGCGAAACACATTTCCCCTAAGTAACACTTTATAAATGTCATAGAGTACAGACTAAGGATTATATAATATATGAACTTTATTGGCCGGCATGGTAGCTGAGTGGGTAGGGCAGTTGTCTTTAAACCCAAGGGTGAGTGGTTTGATTCCCAGTCTGTAAACCCACACAGCATGGCATAACATAGGTTTGTCTTTTCATGTTTTGTTTAATTTATTGTCAAGTGAAAAACATTAAATGCTAAATATTTGTATAGTGTTTTTAAATCCTGTGTATGTGTATTGACAGACCCGGAGCAAAAGGCCAATAACGAGACAAAAGTGGAGCAAAAGCCAACAAGAAATGCTGACAGTGCACAACAGGAAGAGATGAAAACAGATGAGGTGGGACAGAATAAAGTGCAGAACAGAAGGTTGCGGGCAGAGCTACAACTGAAAGCGGAGAAAGGAGACAACCCAACAGGAGTTGCAGGATCCCTGCAAGGATCAGATCAACATGACCCACACAAAAAGAAGCCTGACAGCCACGCAGAGAAGCTGCAGCCTGAGCGTCAGAATGGTACGCACAGTGCTGTGGGAACAAGTAAATGCTTCATACACATTTAGGGTATTTGCACTCCAAATGTTTTGTAAAAGTATCTGGAGGAATATACACCTCCACCAATGGCGAAGTAATTCCACAGCATTACACAACTGAAGAATAGTAAAAAAAACACCTGATGATCCACCCAAAACATAAGAATGTGTCTGAATATAATACTGATGCAGATTTGTACAATGTTACAAAGAAATTCAAGAAACTGTCGCTAAGATAAACACATCTGATTCTTTCCTGATTCTTTGTTGATCTCTCTGCAGACTATCTGTCTGGTGTCCCTCTGATCCACTACTGCAAGAGACCCAGCTACTGTGCCGGCTACTATCGGCTGGTCAGGTCAAAGGTCACCAACATGCGTCCCATTGATGCCAGGGGAAAAGCCCGGAGACTGCAGCGCATCTCTCTGCGTCGCCGAAAATGACATTATATTATAGAGTGTGACATCAGTGTGATGTCACGTTAAGCCGTTTGGATGATATTTGCATATTGCGGCCTTGTTTTCTTGCTGATTGTTACATTAACATTGTACAGGTCACTGTTGCTGCATTACTACTACCAGCGGTGGTGATGTCTCTCCCCTTTACTACAACCACCAATTCAGTTACTACATCACCAAGTTCTAACAAGACATATGTAGAGAGTCCACAAGTCCATCGTCTGAAGCTAAGAGGTCATTGGTGACTAAACTAATTTACTAGAAATCCTGACTGGAATTCTTTTTACAGATTGTTCCAGGTGGTCACATAGCTGCTTTATAATATACATTTATATATATATATATATATATATATATATATATATATATATATATATATGTATATGTATATGTATATGCACCATTGGATCATCAGCCCAAAGAAAAAGTATAGACAACTAGTGCGAGTGAAACCACAAAAAGCTCAGACATAGCAACAAAAGAGCTCTTAATAGACACTTACTGAATTCTCATTTAACTGTCATTCTTCTTTCATCCTTATGGATAAAAGTGTCTGCCAAGTCAAGTAAATTTATGTTAGTTTCTGTTTCGTCTGATACATCTTGTGTGGATAGGTTTCTTCTAAAATTAAGTAGGAGTGAAACAGTAGAATTAGACAGAGGGTAATTTTTTTCATTCTACCACCTGTAGCTTAGACACAATGGTTGCTCTGCTCTTGTTTGCTCTCTTGTGGGATTAGTGTAGATAGATCAATGACATCTTCCTCTGTGCTTGTGTTTGGGGTTGCTTGTCAATCAGCTAATGGAGTCCGACCATGGATGAGGAACTTGACCCTGATGACGAAAATGTGAACTCCATTTTGGCCCAGGAATACTCTGAACTGTTGCACATCCTTAATAATCAGCCAAACACAATCATAATGAAGTTGTGCCAAATGATGCCCAGTGGTACTGGGCGGGATGTCCACCGTGTGGCTCCTTCTACCTCGTCAGGAGCAGTAACAGAACCCATCAGAGCCATGTTGGATTACTTCAGTGTAGCTGATGCTACCGAGTGCCACAACTTCCTTCAGAGTGTGTGTATGTTGTGTGAGAATATCCCTTTGCACCTGGAGACCAAGCTTATATCAGTGGCTGGATATGCACACAGTGAGTATATACAGTGGTCGTATAAATGTTGACAAATGATGTCAGGTGTGCCATAAAACACAACAAAATTGTTTTGTTAAAAGTAAAGTTAGTATTTCATACACATGCATCTTAATGGAGTCTCATATACATATCCTACGATTCAGAACAGAAAATAGTCCTGTGTGTTTAGGACTATTGAGAAATGACATAAAAATAAATGAAATATTTTTATGCATTGTAAAGGGTAATGAATCAAACATCACTGTGGTTGTATATCTCTCAATGTGTCTAAAATGAAAATGTTTTTGTGTGTGTGCGTGACAGCATGTGGAAAGCACCTACAGTTACAGCACAGACGGAGTGTGTGTGTATGTGTCTGTCTCCTATGTTAGCTATAAAAAACATTAGGAGTGAAATAGATATAATATATGGATTAAAATATTAATAAGGACACTCTTATTCATACCTGTAGAAAAATGTTTATGTGCTGGTCTGGCTAAGTGTGACTTTCTGTTTGACTTTTCTGCCAATGCCATGAAATGTGCAGCCAGAGAAGCAGTGTCGCCGAGAAACACAGGTAAATATCTGTCTGTCTGTGGTATATGAGAACAAGCATTTCTTTAGTTATCTAAACTTCAGGCTATATATATGTATATATAGTACAGTGATACCAATATAAATGTGCAGCTGTTTGTGAATTTGCAAATTGAAGTTCAGTACACACTGTTGTAACCACAAATCCACAGTGAACATTTCTTATTTTAATTATATTTAGTGTAACAATGGCCCACAGAACCTGCAGCTTTATCTGCAAACTAATGTGGAAAAGTGAAAATGAAAGGGAGCTGCGGGGGAGAAACAGCAGTTTGCCAGTCGGCTTATATTCAGTAAATCTTGAGACTTTTCTCTTTTGTTTCACTTTCTCATGTTCGCTTGTTTGTTTTTCTTTTAAATCCCAAGTTACTTTTGAAATTAAAAGGTAGAAGGTAGAATAATTGTTGAGGAAATCCAGACTTGTTGCTGTGTACTTGAACGCATTAATGAATACTATATATTTTGTGTGTTTCTTCTGCACTGTAGATGGTTTTGAAAATTCCAGTCTCAGTGTAACGGATGAGAAGTTGTCTTCGTCTCCTTCAGAGCAGCAGCATATTAAACGCCCAAGAATAGGTAGAACATACCCATGACACGTCATCCTGTTGCAGCTGCATGCTCAAACTAACCTGAAAGTCTACAGATTTACTCAGAGAACTGGATAAAGAGAGACAGAGTCATCCTCAGCCTGCACTGATGAAATATTAAATCCCCCAAGCTCTGAATATCTCAAAGATTTGTGTCCTAAAAATGTTTAAAGAAAACATTTGTACTGTCAACTTTTAAACATTAATTTTGATTTCCCTTTGTGTATATTTTTGCATGTGTACTGCACGATCATATTCATCAACATTTCCCCGAGTTGCCTGGAAACAAAGCAGTAGCAGGTTCTTTGACTGACATCAGAGGAAGCTGAAACAAAAAGAAAACGTGCTGCAAATGAAAAAAGCTGAAACAAAATCAAAATGCAAATAGACAAAACCGGAAATGCTCCGCGACATTAGGTAGCGCAGTGAGGTCATGTGGTCCAGTCGCTACACAGACCAGGAAGTTCCAACAACCAGTGTGTAAACAGTATAAGAAGCTACAGAATAATAGGGTGGGAGGAGTTTTTAGGGTGTGTGACTGTAACATCTACCTAAACCCCTCCTCTTATCACTTAGTCTGAAAGAAGGAAGTCTAGTTGACAGGATTCAACTTCCAGATAACTTCACCTGGATGAATGAGAATCTTCACATGCAACTATTTTACAAACTTAAACCTGCTCATTCAAAATGTCCTGCTTTTGTTGTGTGCTGTTTATTAAAAATAAAACAGTTTATTTGTTCATTTTCTTCTTCACAGCCCTTTACAGATGTGTTTTATACTGTGCTCCGTCCACAGACCACTGGCAGCAGTACATTGTTGCTGTGACAAATTTACAGCAAAGGAGGTGGGAGCGACTGAGTGAGCACCTGGTGAGGGAAGTCCAGTTAGAGAATGTCTGGATCAGCTTAAGAATGTCAAACAGAGGCAGGGACAGACCCGATCAAACCCCCAGGTTTGGAGACAGAGGGAGCAGGACACCAGGTCAGTGTGACCCCCTTTACCTTTTTTTCGATGTATTATCTTTTTCTTAAGAAAATGTACAAGGTTCAAATAGGGAAAAAATAAAAACAAAACTAATATAGATTTTTCTATTGTTTGGCATGGTCATAAAATTGTAAAACTTTAATTGTGCTTTATTAGAGTTTGATATTCATTAACTCTCTACTAACTAAACATGCTTTTTTCATGAAACTCAGAATCTGATGGAGATTTTGGGACTTTAGAGTCTAGAATGACATTGGAGACCTTCCTCCATGGATGTACAGGAAAGGTGACTGTGGTTGCTGGTCAGGCTGGATCAGGAAAAACTCTGCTGATGTCTTGTTTAGGAGAGCAGTGGGCGCGTGGCCTTGTAAGTCCTATACTTTATCATTCAGTATTTACTGAACTACAAGATGAGTAGGTGTTTACATTTTTAGAGAAATTCTGTGTTTATATGCTGGACTGGTCATTATTGCTAAGAAGGAAACTTGTTTTACAGCACAGTCTAACTGAACCGAGAGCAGCACAAACAAACACCGTACACTCACTGGTCATTTTATTGGGTACACATACAATCCAATACGGTAACTTTCAGCATTTAGTGGCGTCATACCAAAGTTCAGTCGAGGTGACTGGCAGGATGAGATGACAAGGAAAAGTAGAAAGTGTGGGGCCCTCAGTAGTAAGTGGACTGATTGAAAATGAGAAACACAGTGAGCATAAAGAGAGGGGCGTGGCCAAGATGAGGGAGGAACAAAGACATGAAAAGAAAGATACCAAAAGCCAAAGGAGGACATGACACTTTTTGGGTTATACGATGGGATATTTTTGTCTAAATTGCCTCTGTTTCTTGTCCCACTCACTATTTGCTATCATCCAGGGCCCTATCCCATCATCCTACCTGTTTATTGTTCTGGAGTTTCGTCAACTCAATCTACTGTCTCGCCCTCTCACCCTGTCTGAGCTGCTATTTCGACACTACCACCCTACCTCCCAAGGGGGTGATGATGAAGAGGTATGAAATCTGAGATTTTTCTCTGTTGGTTAATTTTTTTGTTGACTTTGGCATATTGCCTTTATTTACAGTGTAGGGACCCCTAGTGATCATGTGGGACAATATATGCCGTAATGTTAGTCAACCTGGAGGTAGTGATGCCAATGAAAATAGCATAATAAGTCAGAATATTACATTAAGCCAGTGATTCTCAAAGTGTTTGGCGACAGAATGGTGACAGGTGAGGTGCAAGTGACCTGAAAGAACAGTCAACCTCATCAAAGTTGCAGCGATTTATGGAGAGAAACCTTCCGGTATTTTAGCTACTTTTCTCTGTTATTATTCTGTCTTTGTCATTTTTGATATGATATGGATTTTTGTTCATATCACCCATAAGTTACAGATTCAAATATGTGAACCAATATGTTTCTTGTGTTTGAGCAGAAAGACATTATGGATTACCTCCTGTCCAATCCAGAGCAAAGCTGTTGGGTGTTGGATGGCTATGATGAGTTTCACAGCAAACTCACCGGACAAGATGTGAAAGACCTGCTGGACCCAGAAACCCCCCTGCCTGTTGCAGACATCATCTCAGGGTTGTTACATCGTCGGCTTCTTCCTGGATGCACCGTGTTGGTCACTTGTCGCTTACGCGACGTTGTGGATTTGGAAGACATAACGGATAAAGTGGGACAGCTGCTGGGGTGGGGCAGCTGTGAAATCAAAGAGTATGTGGAAAACTTCTTTAAAGGTAAAACCTGGCACAGTTGTCTGCTCAGCTGAGCTATGTTGGGTGTTATCATATACTAAACTAAATATTACTAAACTTTATATAATTATAAGAATGGTAATAAAAAATAGCATTTGACATCAATGCTTCAGTTGTCTATTTGTTTGTAGGAATAAACTAATTTATACTTTATCTCTTGAGGTGACTCAGCAAACAGAGCTCTCGGGGTGCAGGCTGCCAATCTCCTTCTCTCTAATCGACACCTCCTTGCCATGTCATCCCTTCCCGCCCTCTGCAACATCTGTTGCATCTGTCTGAAGCATCTACTGCTTAACGATAAAGAAGTGGGAACAAGAGCACAATATGGAGACAGAGAAGAAGAAAGACGAAACATGTCAAGAAAAAAAGCAAAAGGAAATGAACTAAAAGGATTACAAACTGCAGAAGAAAGAAATGACAAAGCACAGCAACATCCAAACGTAGCTCAGATACTTCGCACACTTACCCAGGTCTACATCACTGTTCTTGGTGCATTTCTGAGCCTTGACTGTGCTAAAAATAGAACAACTGAAACGGCAAAAACCACAAGACCTCCACAGGGGTAAATATCGACATAAATCTGTGCAAACGCAGTGTGAAATATGAGTAAATAAAACAAATTGAGTAAAAGGACACAACAGTAACTGCACCTTACTGAAATATATAACGCACACACACACGAGTGTAACAAGTTTTTTAATGTCATAGTTACTCATTCATAGCTCCTTTTCAGTTAAAATTCAGTTTCCTCTTTCACGTGAATTATATCATGGTTAAATGCAAAAGAATGAGCTTGTTTTATGTCTCATGCAGCGCTGTGTGTAGCTTGGATTTTCTCACTCAGTATCGGTCTGAGTTGTGTGAGTTGACTGATCTGGCCTGGAGAGGTTTAGAGAAAAGCAAGATCCTGTTCATGAAAGAGGACGTTACTCGGGGTGTTTTGGAGCTGTCGCTCAGAACAGGGCTCTTCTCACAGGTCAGACATTCCTAAATGAGTCTATGTTCATGTAAGTTTAAGCTTTCAGTGTTTCTTAAAGCTCACTGTAGCCTTCTCTGGATCCTTTTGAACATCTGTGGGATGTGTTGAAACAAGCAGTGTTGAGATGTGTGAAGACACACTGAAACAACCTGCTCCTGCCAACAGACCTGTATGTGTTGGCACCTGCAGAAGCCTCACTGAGAGTGGCAGGAATCTTTTGATAACAGTAATTGGCTTTAAAGTTATGCCATAACATAGGTTGAGGGTCCTGCCGGTTTAACCCATGCCATGCCACAAACATATAAAGCATAGTTTGATGTCTGTGTCTTAATGTACTCTACTTATCATTAGATTAATGATCTCTGGCTCTTCACATGTACGTTTTATTTGTATTTTTTAAACACTGGTTAAATCGGCACCTTCCCTCATTCTGAACTTACAGCATTTTTATTAACAGCTGATTTATGCCCAGACAACCTACAATATACTGTTAATGTGGATACATGTTAGCAGCACAACAGTCTTGTCATCAGAGGATAAACTGTTACAATGCTGGCATGGGTGACGACACACGTCTTCATGCTCACATGCTCATCGCCCACTGTTACTAAGCCAACCAAACACTGTAATGTATCTACATCGTACATATAATCAGAACAGTAACATGTTTGTCCCTGATTTCTTCTAAGGTGGAGCTCAGACGTGAAGATGGGATTCTCGTCAACGCTTATTGTTTTGTTCATTTGACAGTTCATGAATTTCTGGCTGCACTCAGAATCATGACCAGTTACGATGTTACTGACTCACAACTCAAGAAGAGGTAAGGAACTAGACTCAAGAGGGCTAAACCAGAAAAGAGCATGCTTATACATTAACGCAGTTCTTCGTTGAGGTCGTTTGCCAGCTTTTCTGAAAGTGAAAATTTGGACTCTACCTTAATTTAACGACACAATCGCAGTGACTAGTGCACTGTGGTTAGTGTTGTTTGTGCCACACAGCCAGGAATATGCTGATGCAGACACAGTTATCTAACATCTTCTTCATTGCTCTTTCAGATTCAGCCTAAAAACTCGCTGGACGACCAAGGCAGACCAGAAAACTGTCTTTAGCGACACCCTGCATTTGTATTTATGTGGTCTGGCTTCCTCACATTGCACTCAGGCTCTTGTTCAATTAGCGAGGGCTTCTTGTGTAATGGGACCTCAATCATGGGTCCAAAAACGACAGACCCTTGTTCTGAAACTGCTAAGAAAAAAGTGTAACAGCAACACCCTGACTGGACCAAAGGTAGAAGGAAGAGCAAAATGCAGAGATCCTGGTGAACATACAATCTACGTGTAAAGTTGTTAAATATTTTCTGTCTGTCTCCTACACCGTACCAGATAGTGGAGCTGTGCCACTGTGTCCAAGAGAGCCAGGATGACCAACTGGCCAAGGAGTTTGCGGGTGCAAGATCCTCCCTGGAATTGCGCAACATCCCCTTATCACCAAATGACATTGATGCACTGGCCTTTGTAGTTAACTCAGTAGGTGATAATGGCATTGGATTGGACTTTGGAGCATGCTCAATGGAGCTGGAGTGTTTAGATGTCCTGCCTAAGTGCAGGTGCATTCACTACCTCAGGTGTGTGGACAGAATCATTTAAACAAGCAACAACACACACACACACTTTCAAATTTTAATTCAAATGCATTTTTTGTTTTTGACATTACTGTATAAGCAATGAATTAATATTTCCCATGACAGAGTGACAGAAATTATTATGTATATGAATCAGTTGTGTCCGCAGTTAAAATGCCAGGTGCAAAAAAGAGAGACCTGGGAATGTGAATGTGAGCTGTTACACAGGAAGAACTGCTTGGCCCTTTAAATTCCTCAGCTTACTGGCCACCTGTCCTGCATACTGTGAAACTGACAGGGGGCCCTGTTTTCCCGAGACAAGGCACAGAACAGAACTTGAGGCGTAGTGCAGCATATCGAAAGAGGCCACACTTGATAAGTGGAGGGTGTTTACTGATTTTCCAGTGGTCCCTGCGTGTTTGTGTGCGCATGCTGGCATTAAAATAGCACTGCAACTGCAATAAAAAGGGTCTCAGGAGGTTCTATTGCAAAATGCTATTTTGGGCCAAAATCGCACCACAGGAAAGTTTCATAAGAGCTGCATTGAACAAATGCTGCCAAGGCGCCTGCAGGGAAAAAGGGCAAAGTGCATGTTTGTCTCCTGCTGTGTGGTTGGCTGGAAGGGATAAAGGAGAGTACAAAATTAAGTGTCAGACCATCTTTAAAGTGAAATGTATGGTCTCAAACCCATCCTCATGCCCTGTCCTGCTTGTTTTTTTCTGCATAGTTTGGGAGCCACTGCTCCACAGTTTATATGTTGGACACAACATGGCCGAAAAGTTTTAGTTAGTAATTCAAAAAAGCAGTATACAAAGGTTGCATGCTGCACATGGGCATGTCTTAATATGAAGGCAGTCTTGGAGAACATGCCAGCAGCTGTTTAATCCCTTGTACCTTTAGGTGTCAGTGTTACTTAAAGTCTGTTACTGGAAGTGAAGCTCTCTGACCTGCTCACACAATAATAATGCAATGATGCAATAATAATTATATGAACCGTATAAAAGTATGTTTCTAACAGATTAGGAAACACCCATTTTTGGGGTGTTTCTGAACACGCTTTCCACTGATTGTATGGTGGCTTCTAAAGCTATTCTCCACGATCTCTGTTCTTTCAGTTTTCGCAGTCGCAAATATGGAGACAAGTTTGCTGAGAAGTTGAGCGCCGTTTTGCCTGAATTCACAACCCTAAGAAAACTAGAGTAAGATTCTTTATTTTTCTTGCTTGTTGATTCATTATATGCATATGAAAAACGTTTTGACTTGACCATTTACTTTTAAATATAAAGTATTACATACTGAAATCATTAGATGTGTTAGACTCTAATGCAGATTCACATTTGTAGAAGAAATGCTCTTTTGCTTCTATAAAATACAACCAGCTACTTTAAATGTGTAGCAGAGTTGCTATTCACCTTTAACAAAACAACTGATTTTCTCATTGTCTTCCTAAGGTTTTGTGTTGCCAGTCTGACTGCCACAGGAGCAGCCAGTTTGGCTTCTGCTCTACAGACCTGCTCAAACATTGAAGAAATCAAGTACATATGTTTACATTAATTTAATTTCTACAGTAAATGCCAGTTTTAAACACGTCCTGGGACCTCTGCTGTGCTTCTGAGGTCTTTATTTCTTGGAAGATCTTGTCGTGTTTCTGACTATATATGATTTCAGAAACGCAGTATATACAGTATTACTGTATAATGCAGAAAATGTTGGCTGCAGAAACAGTATAACACAACCTTTGTTTTTGTGTTGCAGTCTGAGTGACAATAACCTAAAGGATGAAGGTATCAGGCACATAGTTGATATCTTTACTAAACTTCCAAGGCTGGCCTCTGTGATGTAAGTTTTTACTCCTGATTAATTACCAAAATAAAGCACATCACGATTATCTTGCTGTTTTGATTGATGTGTGTAATTTGTTTGAAGGCTTGGTCGAAACAACAGCTCTCTACAAGCAGTGGACTATCTCATTGGCAAAATGTCTTCCAGTTCAAACATTCAACACGTTCATGCACAGTATGACCACACACACACACATCCATTTAAACCTACACCCTCCATGAATGTATTAAAAACATGCATGTTGTACTAAAAATGTTTTGTCTTTGCAGTGGAATAAAGGAAGTGAAAGTAACTTTCTATCAGAACTCGCATATGAACAGGTAAGTGTGATGATTAGATTAGATAACAGTGAATAAAACAATACAACCATACTGAAATACTGTTTTATTTATGTATTCCCCTCTCCAGCCATAAAGCAAAGTCTGAACCAACAATCAGGTAAGACATCAGGCTATTTTACATTCTCATCTCGCAGCTACCTTTGTTTTAACAATTGATCTTGACTAACAATGACGTCTGCACCTGTGACTTTACAACTATTGCTGGACTGATATTGTAATGAATGCGATCTGAAGTCAGTTTAGTTTTTGTTTGAATTAAAATTTGAAAATAAAAATGATGGTCTTCAATGTTAATATATATCTAAAATATATAATAGTCCTTTCTTCTGGTATGATGATTCTCCAGCTTGTTAAACCAGAAATGGAGCATTCCTGAGATGCAAAAACTTGCAAATTCATTGGCTTGTTGCCCTGCACTGTCTGTCTTGGAGTAAGTAACCCTTAGTACCCTTCTTTGTGTTTATGCAAATCACATGCTAATACAGTGTGTGTGTGTGTGTGTGGGGGGGGGGTGTTTACACGACATTTGTGTATGTTCCAGTTTGTCTGGAGGCCAGTGGGATGTGGAAATTTTAAGGACACTGACTCAGTTTTTGCCAAAGTTCAACATTAGCATTAAAAAGATCACGTAAGACTGGTTTTCTACATGCATGATGTTTTAAAGGACAGTGGTACTAGAATATTATTGCTCTAACATATGGAATGTGGCTTTACTCTATTATACCACACATATAATGCACTGTTTAAGTTTTATTAATTAAAGATAGATGAGTGTAAATAGCAATAGACTTTGTCCTTTCTCAGCCTGAATGACAGCTGCTCTTCAGTGGAGGGTTTGGTGGTTCTGACTGCTCTGCTCTCTAACTGTCCTGCTGTGGTGGAGCTTCATATCAGGTACAAACATGAAGCTCAGGGCACAAGCGCACATTTTCATGCACATGCATGTCCATAACAGTTACAACCCTCCCGAATAAGCACATATTTGAGTTGTACGAGGTCCAATATTTCAGGATTTAGAAAGCACTGGACACTGTTAGAACCATAAACCACCACTAACTGGACGTTTCTTTGTCTTAGACTGCAGCCCAGCACAGCACAGGTTTCTATTGTGCTCTCTGGAGAGATAGAAAAACCTGCTGCTAAAGTGACTAAAAAACTCAGGTATGGATTAAGTTCATATTTACCTTTACAGTTAATTTACAACTTGAATGAATAAAGTGCATTAGTGTAACATATTGTTCTGTCTTAATCTAAGTTTATTGAATTAGCTGTTAAGCATTTTAAATTCTACAAACATGTTTGAAAGTTTTGTATAGCACATAGTATACAGGATTGGGCATGGTTTAATAATATCAGATAATAAAATAAGGTCATATAAACTGAAGAGTAAATTACTTTGCTACAGTCTTTCTTAGGACTGTTCATACGCATGCACAGGTGGGGGAGAAGGCAGTGTTACAGATCAATTTCAAGGTTACTGATGATGGTAATTATGAAGCTGTTGTCTTTCTCAGTCTCAGCTGTTGTGGTCTGCTGCCTGCTGATCTGGACAGAGTGTGGAAAAGTTTGGGGATCACGTCTGATATCACTGTGCTGGAGTAAGATCCCAAATAAAGACACACCCACAGTAAAAAATCATGTACCCATTGAAATACAGACACGTGTGACTCACATACTGTTTAGCATCATAAATCACAGTGACTGCAATGACATGTTCCCTCCACATCAAGCAGTTTTTAGTTGTAGTTTAGTAGTAGTAGGTTTCATTATTTTAAGTCTCTCCTGCTTCTGATAGTAACTTAATGTTTTTTACCATCAGTTTGTCCAGTAACTGTTTAGGCAACAAAGGTCTGAAGAAAGTGTTGGATATGCTTCCTCGTCTTTGCAACATCCAGGAAATTGAGTAAGACTTTTCAAAATTATCCAATTGCACATAAAAATGTATTGCAAAAGCAAAAAGACTGATCTAATCTTGGGTTAAGCAGGACTATGGTTTGTGTTTTTCAGTGCCAGTAACAATGGCATCAGCGTGGAAGGAGTGTTCACACTGGCCGATGCTTTGTGCTCCCAGAACAACTTAACACAGATTCACATAAGGTACCTTGTGTTTGACATTTTAGACCTTTGATTATTCTGGTAGAGCAGCAACAGAGCCAGAACCTCTATCATCAGTACGGCTGACTGCTAGTTAGAGTAGAGCTTCCTAAATCTGTGTGTTTATAAAGTTTCCACAGAGATTAACGGAGTAGGGAAACTATGATCTTGTTAAGAACGGTAAATTGATGGTGTCCTATTGGTTTCACAGAGAGATGGGCAGAGAACAGGTGCTCCTGAAGTTCTGCTCAGACCTAAGGTACAAGAGCTGTAAAATGTTTATATGAACACCACTGCCTGCATTTAAATTTTCCTTTAACAATCTAATAAAAACTATCCTTTTTCAGCAGGGACAAACAACAGCTCAAGGTGTTCAGGTAAAGCTGGCGACGAGTTAACATTATTCTATTCCTCGGGAACAACGAGGGATTACTTTACAATACACAATTACTTAGACGTTGTTGGTTTTTTTTTGCAGGATAAACAACAGCAAACTCCTGCCGTCTGACATAAGCTCACTATGCAAGAGTTTGTCACAGTGTCGCTGCAGCTTGCAGTTGGAGTAAGTTTAGTTGTTGGTTTTCCACACTTTTGTATTTCTTGACTCAGTATGACTGAAGAGGTAAACAAACATTAAGTTGTATCAGTTTGTCTCACAGCTCACTGAAAGATCAGACTATTAAGTATCTGCTTACATTATTGTCTAAGATGGGGTCACTGCGGAAACTCAAGTAAGAGCTGTGTGTAAAGGGTGGGAGAGGAAAACTTTCCACCATGTAGCTTTTATTTACTACTATTATTATTTTTAATAATACTTTTGTAATGTTGGGATATCAACAGGCCATATGATTTTTTTGTTGCTTTTTTTACAATTGTACTGGGAAAATTCTTAAAAAACCTACAAAGTTATAGTTACAGATTTCATGTGAACACTGTGAAACTGTTCTCATTACTAGTCAATATGATTTGATAACTTGCTTATTTGACGTGGGCTCTTTCATCAGTGTCAGCCACAGCGTCACATCCACAGCTGAGGCACTGATGTTTCTCAGCGTTTTTACCGTCAACCTTCGAGTCACAGCGGTGGAGCTCAGGTACAATATTAAACGGTTCCATCTAGCATGAAACCCTCCTGCTCATCTGTAGATTAAAGTTATAGTCTCTTTCTCTATCCACGTGCACCGTGTAGTTCATTCAAATAAAATATGTGCTAATTATTAACTAATTATATATGTCACTGCAATCATTTCATAGCTGTTAATGTCTGTCACTCATAACGTTTTAACTTCTCTTCAGTCATCAGAGTGACTCCTTCATCCTTTTTGACAGCGTGAAAGCAGAACAAGCCCGCTGCAGGTCTGTGATCAGCTTATTTTAGTCTTTCAGTCTGACCACCAGGGCATGTGGTTGAAATTTATCCTAAACACTGGTAAAGAGAGCATTTTGCTAGAACTTGGCAGCAGATTCTTTTTTCTCTCCAGAATAAAACGTTGTGTTTGCATACTGCCAACTTTTTATTAACTTTACATAACTGTTTAGTTCACGTGATGTTAACCACTGAGAATCCCAACTAAATTTGAGGCAACATGATATGATGTCCTATGTTTAAATGTTAAAGCTTCAAGGCACTAATGAACTGTCTCTGTTGGACTGTGCTCACACAGGTTAACTCATTTTCACCTGAACAGTGGCAACCTGGAGAGGCTGATTGAGATCTTGCAGCACAGTCCTACAATATCTGAGCTGGAGTATGTGCTGCAAACACACACACACACACGTACACGTACAGACCAGCACTTTCTCACTGAGTTCTTTCTTTTGACTCCAGTTTATCCAGTAGCCACCTGGAGGACGACAGAGTGAAGCATCTGGTGGATTCCCTACCAAACCTTAAAATCACAAACTATATCAAGTAAGATGCATGGTTTTATAAGCATCATGACCTGTCTACTCCTGCGCTTTTCCTACTGTGACATGTCATATTGACGCCCGTGAAAAGCGCTGCTGCCAAAAATGGATTCTGATCTTTAGTGTCTTCATTCTCAGTGTCAGCAGTAACAACCTGACTCAGAAAGGTCTGTTGGATGTGGCCAGCACACTGCTTACATATGATAACGTCTGTGTTGTAGAAGTCAGGTGGGTCTTTACACTATATAAAGGAACAAAAATAGACAACTAAATAATTCTCTGCTGAAAGTCTTTATCTTTGTCAATTGACTCAACCTGCTGATGTGTCCTTGTAGTTTGGGAGCAGAGGAAAAATGCCTAATCTGGTTCGGACAATACGGAGGCTGTGAAAAAGCGTTGACGTAAGACAAGAATCTATAATTAATAGTACAGCTGTGTTTAGCATGAAGCTAACAGAGACCCATGTAACGGTCACTAAAACATTTAAAACAGACAAACCGCTAATGAAAGTGTCAGGCAAGCACTGCACCTAAAACATCCAACCACGTCTTAGCAGATGATGACACACAAGCAGTGGTAAAGTGGCAAGTACCAAAACAAACTCGCAGTTCAACCACAGTATACCATGACAAGTGAAACCAGTTTTCATGCTAGACTCACACAGAGGAACATCAG
Organism: Microctenopoma stevenorrisi; assembly: GCA_032270685.1. Taxonomy (NCBI): domain Eukaryota; kingdom Metazoa; phylum Chordata; class Actinopteri; order Anabantiformes; family Anabantidae; genus Microctenopoma; species Microctenopoma stevenorrisi. Next base: position 21,082,305 of record JAUMTR010000012.1, read on the forward strand.
TTCAGAACTGTTGCAATTTTTTTGCTGATAGTTGCCTGTTTCCACGCTGCAGTTTCTGGTCTCAAAAGTCATTTGCAGGTTTTAGAGCACACTGCATTCAGTAGGCATGATATCTCTTTAGATTATCCTCATGTGTTGACTTATACATTTGTTCTCTCTCGCCCTTTCTGCCACTTTTCTCACCCTGTCTTGCAGTGTTAGAGATAGTAGTTTAAAACACGAACATCTGGTCAGATTAGCCGAGATCGTGTCTAACTGTTCCAGTCTGACCAAACTGCTGTAAGTACATCTCATCTTTAGCATTACTGTAGCCAGAAAGATCATATTACTGTTTCTGTAGATCTAGCATCTAGCTTTGGTGATCCGCACAGCTGAAACATTTTAGAAGACAATTTGTACTATGAAGAAAAAATAAACCTTAGGAGAAGCTTTATTTGTCTTAAGCAAGGTTTAATCAGTGTACTATCCTGCTGTCCCAAGATTTCCTTTGTTCATTGAAAGTTATGTTGGTCTGCAGATTAAAAGATAATTTACTGCAGTCAGAGTGGATTGAAGACTTTGTGGGGATGCTGGACAGTGGTCACAGAGGCTGCAGCATCAGGTGAGAAGGAAGACAGTTGCCGGTGTCAAACCATTTTCCAGGTTCTCACAAGTTCGAGTTATTTTAGTATTGATAGGTGAAGATGTTATATAAAATAACAATTTAAGTCCTGGCTTGACAGGCCTGAATTATTTGTTATAATGAGCTGCATCGTTCTGTCTTCTTTGTCAGCATTGACGAGAGCTGGATCAGAGCAGAGGAAGCTGTTCGCTTAGTGTGCTCCTGTCTCAAGCTCAGAAACGACATTCAAGCTATCAGGTGAGATAAGAAAACGTGTATGTGCATGGACAACGTGCCGTGTTTAGGACAGTACTAAATACTGTTATTATTTATATTTTCCAGGGTGAACCAGACAACACTACACCTGTCGTTGATGAAGTCTACTGACGTGACTTCAGTCAGGTAGTAAATACCAGATTACATGTTTGAAAGGACTACATATATTCTGCAACTAAGAAATGTGCATCTATAAACATCTGTTTATCCTGTAACTCAGCGGTAGTTCAATAAAATTCATAATTAAGTAAAATTCTGATCTTAGTGATCTAAGTGTTCTCCTTTCTTCCAGTCTTGTGGACTGTGCAGTTCAGGGGTACCAACTTGCACCTATGAGGAGCATCATCCAGAGGATTCGTCTGCTCACAGAGCTGGAGTCAGTGCCCTCTGTTTTCTGTAAAATGTCTTTGACAAAGAGACCTAATGAAAACACACAAACTAAAATGTGTTGTCGTCATTCACAGTTTTTCCTACAACAGCCTGGGTGAACAGGGGGCTGAATTTCTTTGCTCTGTTTTGCCCTTGTTGCCAAATCTCACGTCTCTCAGGTTGGACCCCTTTGTCACATTTGCCACTTTTCCTGATGAGGAGGTGGTGTTCCACCATGATGAATGTCTTCTCTTGTGTTTTGCAGTATTAGTTCTAAGGAGACTTGTCCAGGTGTGCTTGAGAAGCTGGCAGAGGTCTTGCTTCAGTCCGAGTTGGTTCAGAATTTAAAGTGAGCAGCACAAACACATTAATATTTAGTCTCCTATCATTTAAAGAGTTATTCACTAACACTGCGTCATTTCTTATTATAGTTTACAATGAAAAAAAACAGGTAAAATCTTCCTATTAAACAACCTTAAAGTTCAACTCTAATTTGTGTAAAGACAAAGGGACTAAAAAGTCTCTTATTATGTTAAAGAACATTTTGCTGTATGCTGTATATTTTGAACTACAGAGCAAATCTTTACTTTTTGTAATTCATCGTAATACTTTGCATACTAACACAAATGAAAACAGCTACAGTGCTGCCTGTAATCTCCCTTTCTCTCCATCTCAGTCTGTCAGGTCATGCGATTGGAGACACCACAGCAGAGATAATGACCAGTATGTTTCCCCGTCTACGATCACTTGAGTAAGGATTTAACATGCATTCAGCACCTCCTACTGACGGACTAATGGTAATGCATTTTACACACACTAACTGTAGATTAATGATATGATTTGTCTTCTCTAGTCTGTCTCATTGTGAGTGGTCAGCGACTGGAAAGCTGCAGCTTACCAAAGCACTGGAACTGTGTGTCAGTCTGGAAGGACTTTGGTAAGACATGCAGACACAGAAGGATGGATAGATGGATAAACAGACAGATAGATAGATAGATTGATAGACAGACAGACAGACAGACAGACAGACAGACAGACAGGTTGGTTGGTTGGTTGGTTGGTTGGTTGGTTGGTTGATAGATAGATAGATAGATAGATAGACAGACAGACAGACAGACAGACAGATAGACAGACAGACAGACAGACAGACAGAGAGATAGATAGATAGATAGATAGATAGATAGACAGACAGACAGACAGACAGAGAGAGATAGGTAGATAGATAGACAGACAGACAGACAGACAGACAGACAGACAGATAGATAGATAGACAGACAGATAGATAGATACACAGACAGACAGACAGACAGACAGACAGACAGAGAGATAGATAGAGAGATAGATTGATAGATAGATAGATAGATAGATAGATAGACAGATAGATATGTATGTATGTATCTACGTAGGCCTGCAGGACTCTTTGTGATGCTCCTTCATGTTTGTGTGTTTGTATGTACATACCAAGCCTGGACCTGGATGAAGACAACATGGTTTGTCTGGCACAAGCATTAAGGAATAACAAGTTCATACGCAGCCTCAAGTAAGAAACACACTACTGTATGAGTCTCGTTAAGACCTGGTGTAAGTTAATACAGCTGTGTATAAAGACATTTGTTTTGATAAATGTTCTATTATAGTATTCTTTGTCTAAAAGCAGAGCTTTCAAAGGCCTTTTGTACTCATTCAATACTTGTTTATTTATGGAGCTAAGCCTGTAAAATATCTTTACACTCACTGCTGTAGTAACACACATAGCCAGCACCACTCTAACAATTTGGTCTATTTCTGATGTCATGAACACTGCTGCTGCCAGAAGTGCTGCTTCACTGCTCACATTGCAGCCACTGCAGCTTTTCATAGCAGTGTGTCATTAGGCTCCACATAAATTAGTAGGCTTTAATCTAGCAATTCCCCCCTAACCCAAGGGAACGATACGGTTTCCTTTGTGTAGGGGAGGAGTATGTTCTCTCATAGTGCAAAGCTGTAAGTGAGATGCAGGGTAGTGTTTATACAAGCTGTATATGAATAGATATCATGTTTACATGGATGAAAATCCTCTCTACATGAGATGTGCATTCTAATATTCACTCAAACTAAATCACAGAAAGCCTTTGTTCTCAGTAGATGTGTACATTTGATCATGTTTATACTTTACTTTATTATACTTTACTTAAAATTAAATGTATGCAACTTGCGTTTATTTGTATTCGTGTGTGTGTGGCAGGCTGAATAAGATTCCCTCAGCAATGGGACCATCAGAAGTAAACGGTATGCTCCAGCTTCTAGCTGCTCTGAAAGAACTCACACGAATGGAAGAGATAGAGTGAGTTTCCTTTTTCTTTGGGAAAGTTTGCTGCCATTAACAAAAACAATTAAAGCTACAGTATGTCATTTATTTGAAGATTTGGCAATAGTGATACTTATCATATTGTTATGTGGTGAAAGCTTCCGGTGACACAAACTCACAGAGCAGCACTGGCAGTGTTTAAGGGAGGGTTTTCTAACCAATCAGTGAAGGTCAAACCCTGTTTGTCACAGGCTGCCATGAGAAGGGTACTTTGTGCATATCAGTATGACGCCATGGTTATGACCAGTTGCACTTAGTAGCTTTTTCCTCAGCTCAGTTAAAAAAAGAAATGGTTAACATCAGTGATGTTGGACATGCTCTTTCTCCTTTGGTTTCAGGTTAGAGGGATGGAGGATGGCAGAAACAGGGGTACATCAGCTAGCCACACTCCTTCCTGTGTGGGATCAGCTCAGGAAGATCAGGTATTATTATATCCACTCTTCTCTGTTATTATAACAAGTGAATCAATTACACTTCCCTTTTCTAAATATTTCACCTAATGAAATAATCTGCTGCTTTGGCATTTTTACTCTAACAGCCAACAGCACAGTTGTATCATCCCCTCCTTTAAGGGGAATAGCTGTGAAACTGACAGTGACAAGTGTTCTCGTAGTTCAAAGAGTAATTATTTAATGTCGCTGTCAAACAACATTTAAATTCCAGAAATTTTTGAAGTACCAGGAAAAGGGATACTTCTTTTACGTTTGTCTTTTTGTGTCCATCCTCCAGTTTCTCAAAAAACCTTCTCGATGACCAATCAGGAAACAAGTTACTGGAGGCTTTGATCGGCTGTAGTCACCTGGAACAGCTCCTGTAAGGACACAAAATTATATATACACATACACATACACATACACACACACATATATATATATATATCAAGTCTAGATTTAATTTTCTGTTCATTAGGTTTGTTGTATTTTGTTTAAAAAATGAAGTAGTGAAGAATTAAGAGCTCCTGTTTGTGCCGTCTTCTAGTCTGTCTAGCAATCAACTCGGTGATCTCACAGCTGCAAGGATGGCCGTTGTTCTGCCGTCACTGACACGCATCACTGTGTTAGAGTGAGTCACACACACACACACACACATTTCGTTTGTGTCAGTGTTGTGTGAAGTATCTTCTTCATCTGTTCTTCTTCTGTTCTTCATGCCCGTGTTTGTCTTTTCAGCATTTCAGAGAACAAAATTGGCTGTGAAGGGTCGAAGAGTTTGTCCAAAGCAATAATGCACATGAAGAACCTCAAAAGGATTAAGTAAGACTCGTTAGCTGCTGTTGATCTCACCAAACTGGCAAATGACTGGATTCAGTGGCTGATTGTTCCTTTTTTTTTGGTCGTTTCAGTCTGACCTCTGTTGGGACCTCAGAGCTGTGCCCTATAGCAGCCAGCCTGACCCACTGCCCCCTCATCCAGGATGTGGGGTAAGCTTAAAATTATCCTGTAGTCATGATGAATATTGAACATGAAAAGCTTCTTCACGTAATGTCCATGGCACCACTGTGAGTATTTATGTATCTACCTCACTCTCTCTCCACTTTGTCTAGCCTGGGATGGAATAATTGTGGTGACGACATCGCCCTGGAGTTAGCCAAGGGTTTACCTTTATGTCGGCAGTTAACCAGAATAGAGTGAGTTAAAAAATAAAGTCTATTTTGTCAACTCTAGAGCACCAGCACATGACCAGAAAAGTCCATAGCAGGTTTACTTTAATGTTACTTTACTATATGTCTGTCTTTATTTCTCCTAGTCTGGAGTCCAACAGTGTGAGTGTTGTTGGAGCGGTGGCCCTGGTTAAGGCCTTAAAGTCATGTCCTGCTTTTCAGTTTATCAGGTGACCATTCTCTCATGCCTCACAAACTAACTGTACCTTATACATAGACCTGTACAGTGGAGTGTACCATAGGACCAGGAATTGTCATGTTTCTTATTCATTCTATGGATTTTGTTAAAGATAAGTAATGCGAAAATTACATTTTCAGGTTATGGAGGAACAAAATCTCTTCCATTGAAGCCCAGAGGCTCAGGGACAAGGACAGGAGGCTGAATTTCTCCTCCACCTAATACGTTTTGCTGGACAGTGGCAGTGACGTCCAGAAGACACTTTGCACTTCATTCTGTCTGCAAAGATGAATTATTTTTTGTAGTGCAGTATCACTTGCACGGAGGTACACTTGTTTTCCCTGCAAAATAATAATCAGGAGGCATGAGCAATATTCCAGTGGTTCATAGTAATTAAGATCTTAACGTGTAAATATGTGTTTTAGTTTGGGATCAGTTAGGTATGTCTGGAGCAGCTGGTGTCTCTCCATTGATGAAAAGACCACTATGTGGTTGAATAGTGCTGAGCACAGTGGAATGTCTTAAAGTGTTTGTAAAGAAAAGAAAGCGTCCATTTTAGAACTGATTTAAATATATGTCTATGTTCATAGGCCTCTAGTTTGGCCTTGGTGAAAACACTGGTGTTTGAGTCACGCGTGGCAGCGTTCCTTTACTGCGACACCTCACTGACTATCATGACGTGAATGTGGTATGAAAGAAGAGTTTTTCAAGGGCAGGGGCTCCAAGAAAAAACAGAGATGAAAATGGATAAAATGCAAAAACGTTCAAAACAATCGCTTTCAATTTTACGTACCTCTGTTCACCTGACTGGTCTTAGAGAGTGTTCTTCTGAGACACGTTGTTCTTCTGTGATCTGCAAAGCCTCTGGACAGATAGAATGTGTGCTATATTATAAATTATAGTGTAATAACAAGAGAGACACGTTTATAGTAGTAAACAATGCCTACTTGAAAAGCAAAATACTAAGATGAAATGTTTTTGCCCAGGGGCAAGGAGAAAATAATTGCAATTTCTATTCCGGCTGTGACACACGGAGTCACTTTGCACTCTAATCGTGTTTACAATAACTGGAGGCCACATTGCTGAAAACACAACAATACACAAAGTCACAGCGAAAGAAGTGTTGAGTTGGAGGATTTCCTCCTTGTCTGCTCTCAACTGGTTATTTTAGGTTGTGGTCTCTTTTCGAATTACGTATTTATTCCTGATGTTATAATGCAAACATAATATTTTGTTGTTGTTTTTTCACATTATTACTTAAGTTTCATTTTAAACGTAGTGATTTTTTTATATACTGAGTTTTTTTGATAATGTTGCCTTTAACTGTGAAGCTACTGCACCTTGTTTCTCCTCCCATTCCTCTGTGTGTTGGTTTCCAGTTTGCTCACTCTGATTTGCACTGAGAAATTAATTTAAGATTAAAAAATGTATCTTGATTTGTGGCTTTTATTTAAAAAATTTTTTAACCAAAGGTTTCTTTTTCATTCTCATTCTTGCTTTTAGTGATAAATAGTTGAAGTGAAATAAAGGATATTTTATATTGTTTTTTCACTTTCCATTTTTCTGTTGCACATCATCATATTCACACATCTGAGAGTTAATTAATTGTTCTTTAGTAATGTATCTAGTTGAACTAGGACCTGTCTCATAGGACTCGTCCACAAATAGAAAAAACATTTGCTTCATTCTGAGCAGCTGATGCACAGCTGTTCCTGTCCATAGGGATATGGCCCAACCCAGTGACAGAAGTCCTATTTATTTATGTTCACCTGGCGCTCTCTTGTGGATAAGATGGTGGTGCAGCCACTTCTGCTGCTTTTCTTTTTTTCTAAGCTGCTTTTCTATTAATGGAAGAAATAGGCTGATGTTGACAAGAAGTTGGATTGACTTTGAAATTTGTTTTCTGAACTGTTTAGGTGGAGGAAAATCATTGAGGCTTCACATTTGGACTGAAATTGGTAGTAGCTAGATAAATGACAAAATAACAGCTCTCAGTGGGTGGAGGTGGTACTTAGGAGTGGATGGTGACTGGCGGTTGAACAGGTCACTTTAAATGGAGGATGCTGAGGTTGCAGATGATTCAGATTCAGATTTTATTTGTCACGTACGCAATCATGGAGGGTTGAGGTAGCAGAACGCAGTTGGTTCAGGGCGTGGCTCTTCTGTCGTCAACGTGGTGAAGTGGTGGATACACTCCAAGCCCGTACGACACAGGCCACACACATCAATCTGTCCTCACTGACCGACGTGCAAGTCATGGGAAGATCCAGTACCTACCACAACTTCTGTTTAGAAGTTTAGATTAGATTAGATTAGGAGCTTACCTGTTAACATTGTGTAACGTTATCTTTCTGTTTGAGTTGAATTCTTTTTCCAGTAACATTCAAGTCTCTGATCCAGAAAAAGAGCGATTTGACAGAGTCCTGACAAACCTCAGCATAGGATCCACCGTGTCATGGTAGATCTTCTGGTGCTCCTCTGCTGAGTTGTTGTGAATTTTCACAGGAGCGTCATCAGTAGGGAGCACTGCTGTTTGTTGGCACTGGGGGGGACACTGGGGAAGCCACTGGCAGGTCAGCAGGTGAAATGGTGGGCCGAAGTTTCTTGGCCATACCCCCAGCTGGGTGTCGGGCCAATGGCTTGGAAGGACGGGGCGCGGAGCTCTGCTTCCTCTACTTAGGGAGGCTGGTGTTATCAGTGCCTGGAGTTAAAGTCTGCACCTGAGAAAGGGGAGCAGCTAGTGAGAGAATGTCAGTCTCTTATCAACAGCAAACATTTATAAGCTCATAAGACACACATCTACCTCAGATGAGCTACACCAGTAAAAGATACTGAACATTTCATATGACTAAAAGTTGACTTCATATATGTTTCTCATATGTTCACTAGAATGACAAAAAGTGTAAGAAATAGGTGACAACCTTGATGTTTTTTTCAAAGTGTGGTATTTTAATGTTGCATATTCCTCAAAAAATTTCTTCATAGCAGCATTTTACCATCTCCGATATGAAAATGTCATCTGCTCAGTAGAGGTTACTAAATACTATATGGGGAGTATTGGTCGTTTTTCCTGATTCAGTTGCAGTTGAGTGTTTATCTCTTGTCGGGGTGTAAAAAGTTGTCTTAAAAGATGTTAACTTTAGAGAAATTAGCGAGTTAAAGTGCAGGTGGAGCTAAATTGCACATAGACGATAGATGCTGCAGGTGGAGCAATTCATGTGGTGGTTCTTTTAGAAATGAGGCACAGTGAAATTTGCTGGTTGGTGCTGTGGTTAGAGGACAGGTTTACAATGGTCTGCTAGAATCTCCAGGTGGAGATTGGACCCAGATCGATGAGTGTTTTTAACTAATGTTTCATTTGTAACATTTGCAGTAGTTGTAAGAAATGTTCATTCCTGGCTGGATAACTTTTGAGAAGTGATACATATATCATCCACTAGAGGGAGCCAGTGGGGCACTACATTTTCCACACTAGTGCTAAATATGGTAGACGCAGTAGAGATTCGGAAATTTATTGGTAATTCGAACTCACTGGTCGAAAGAAACCCCTGTCAAAGAAATGTGTAAGAAGCCTGTCCACCAGCGCTGAAAGAAAGATCAATTCGGCACACGGAAGTGCCCTTCTTCTTTTATTTTGTAGGGGAACCCCCCCGTACTTCCGGCGTGAGTGTGACTTGACTGAGCTCGGTTGCTCAGAGGCGCTGTGGTCTCCACACCAACAGGATGATTTATGTTCACGCACTGTTGCGCCTTCCAGGATACTCGGGGTAAAAATGGTAGCAGCAAAGTGCAGCCTCCACTCTCTGGTAGAAAGTTTCTGAATGTTTTCTTTGACTCCTCCGCGCGCGCACTGAGTGAAGAAATTGTCCTCTGAGAAGCGGCGGAGAAGTTGGACGTCGCGCAGCGTTGCAGAGGTGAGTGCGGGGTTGTAGTTTTCGCCTTTCATTCCTCTGGTGTAGTCGTTGGGTCGAGATGTGAGCGACAGTGGTCAAAAATGAAGGAAGAAAGCCCGCGTGTCAGTGCTGGTAAGTGGGGATAGGGATGGATGGGACATTTGTCTCTGAACACCTTGCTCGCAGCGTGTTGGAGTTAAAACATCTGTGCATGATTACTGTTTACAGAGTCATTTCTGTTGGCCACTGTGGCATACACTGTAATTAAGCCAAATGAGTGGGACAGCTCCTGCAGAGGTGACTGAGGTGTGAGCGCCTGCAGGGTCAGTCCACCCTGCGACACGGCGCCCTGTAACCCTACCTCTACATGCACATGCAGCACAGAGCAGCTCTTAGCAATGATAAAACCAGGGAGGAAATATCTGTGTCTTCACAGTCTTCACAGCTACAGGACGTCTTGTTTTTGTCATCTGTCAAAATGGCAGTGAGACCTTTTTAAGTTATTATCCTTAGTCTGCCATGCCGTTTGAATGTCAGGATCTTTTATTTTGTCTTGTTTAATCAGCCTAATCATTATTCAAACCGCTGGAGGGATGCTGAGGGGTGCAGCAGATGTCTACTGGATGCTGTCTGCAGCACTGTCTGAACTCAGTTCCTGGGCATTGTTCAAATCATCAGGGAATACAATAGTAAACGACAGTGAATTAATGAATGAGTAAAAGTACTTCAGGCAGTCAAAGCAGGCTTTTCCCCACTTGGTATGAATGACTGAGTAAATGAATGGAAATGAATGAGAATGTGGCACTGGTATCTTTAGTAGAAACATCACCACTACCAGTGTGACATCACAGCAGCTGAACGGTAGGTGCACGCTGGTTATGACACATAAGTCTCTTAGCAACAGCCAGCATCCTTTCAGCATGCCGCTCTGAGGACAGAACCTTTCTTTACGGACACAAGGTGCTGGGCTGTTTACATAAACAAGGCTCTCGAAAATGATTTGACATCGTTTATGACACATAATATTAAAAAGAACAAGGTGTTCAGACAAGTCATTTTTTTGTTTGCTACAGTTTGAAGGTTTTGTCAGGGCTTCAATCTGGGCTCAGGGCAATGTGTGTGTGTGTTCACGCGCGCGCGTGTGTGTGTTTACCGGTTTCTAGTGGCGAGCCATGACCTGTACCCAGGTCTTCCTGCACAGCCGAGGCCTGTATTTCATTCCTCCTCAGTGGTTATTTAGCCAAACATGATTATTAGTCCGAATAAACTGAAGTGCTGAGGTAATTTCTTTGTGAGTATATATACAGTATATATACAACATATTTTTATAGCATTTTATACATATATTATAACCCAGAGAGCATTTAATATAATTCTCTTGCAACATTACTGTGTGATGATCCACGTCTGTCATTTCTGTTGGTAAATTCAGCAGCTGCCTGGCAACAGAAACACACTCATTGCTGGCGTGTCATTTTCTCTCTGCGGTGGTGTTTCCAGTCGTTTATGATTTCGGTGGTTGACGGTGTGAGATGTGCATTCCGCACACCAGCTCCTGAAAAGTGTTGGAGTTACATAAGTTGCGTAATGAGAAGCTGCATGTTATCCTGGACACCAGCCATCATCGTGTATGTAACAACACCCAGCGCAGTCTACTTCATCTTCAGATGTTACGCAACATATGTTTATTCATAGTTCAGTACATCAGTAGTAGGAAGATACTGGGGGTCAATGTGTCGTTGAGCTTTTCTTGGTTTTGGTATGTTTTTGTAGAAGTGTTCATGGGGGTTATTTCAGGAAATGTGAGAGATGCCCTGTGCCACAAAAAATTAGGGTTATGGTCCTGTCTTGTATATTGGAACATGTTGAGATAATATTTTGGTAAATATTTAGTGTCTGCTATGTTTGTATATTGTTTTAGGTTTCTGGTGGTGAGGATAAATTAATTCGGCACAGACATTCGTGAGTGCTGTATCTGACCCTCATCTGAATTGAACTTCAGAACTTCTGTGTACCTTTTAAATGGGGCAAAATTGTGAGAGAATCAGAGTTTGAACCAAATGCAATGGAGATAAATATCTGTTCTTTTGATATTTGCAAGGAAGAAGTTACCAGGAGGGTAAACGGATAAATCCAGTACTACTACTACTGTTGAAGTATATCATGAGGAAGTATAAAAGAGCTTTTAAAAATAGGATCAGTGATGTTTAATAATAATAATAGTCTATTATAAAAACCTACGTGAAAAGAATTTTGGAAGAAAACAAATCAAAAGAATAGGAGCAGATAGGAATAGATGTGGAATGAAGTTCATAAAACTGCTGATTCCTTATTTTTGAGAGAATTGGACATAACATGTGTTTTTGCTCTCAGTCTCAGAGCTGGAGGGAAATAATGTACATATTACACATGTAGTGTATTGTTGTATTGTACTAGGTTAGTTTTTGTTCAATAATTAAACATTTAGTATACTGTATATATATGTGTACACAATAAATATTCATGGTTTGACCTACAAATATGAGAAAATTGTTCATCCCAGAAGTAATGAACGCCTTTGTGGGTCTTGGTTTTTCCCCTTTTTGTCTTCATGTGTATGGGGAATGTATGAGTGTGTATTTCTATATTAACTTTTTAAAAATAAGCTTAATCATCAGGTTAATTTTTTAATTGTTCAGTACAGAAGTGCAACTGTTAGTAAGTTAGTTTGGTTATGAAAATGTATTTGCAAAGCTACATGTCGAGGTGTCCCTGGATAAGACACAGATACCCCGTAGGAGCAGACACAGGTCTAACAGCTGTCCAATCAACAATTTCCCCAAGGAGATCAATAAAGTATTAGATATTATTATTAATAGTTTGGGTAATCTTTGTAAAATAGTGGTAATAATAGTTCTATGTTCACTGATGTGTGTATTTGGGTCACATGAAACTAGACATTTAATTGGGTCAGCTTGTGTGCTCGGACATTGTGAAGGACATTTCCCACTGATTTCTTTTTTTAATCTAAAAATAATAGGCAGGTTCATCAATGATCAAATGCTCATTAGTTGCAGCCCAAAAGATGAAGAGGCATGTATGTTTGAAGACACATGTTCAAGACATGTATCAATCCTATTCTCAGTAAACACAACTGTTAAGTCTTAATTAACTTTTTATTTGTCTGTAGTGAGTTTTCTCTACAATTAATTCTCCTCCTGATTTTTTAGTATTTTGTATATCTTGTATATTTTGTCTTATTTCTCTGTGTTTTTTCTTCTTCAGCTTGATCCGTTGTGACCTCAGACCATGGCCTACACTCTGGGCTTGACCACTGAGAGCCAGAAGCGAAGTGTTGGACCCCAGCACTGCGTCACTCGGGTGGAGATGTCCGTTACTGCAGCCAACCTGCTGGACCGAGATGTAGCCTCCAAGTCGGACCCCTTCTGCGTTCTCTTCCATGAGGTAGACGGAAACTGGGTGGAGGTAAGAATAAGAAACACTGATACATTGAGAGAAGAGTGTTTACTTTCCACAACAGGTTTAGAACAGAGGAGGATCTGTGGAGGATGAAAGCGACAGACTGAACAGCAGAGATAACACATTAGTGTTTGAATCCCAAGGACTCAAACTATTTGTGTTTCTTCAACATGCTTTAGTTCAACTCCAGGGAGGTGGAGAGGGGAGGCTAAAAGGAATCAACAATTAAAAGATGATTGAAGGGAGGGCGGAGGAGTTGAATACGTGTTAGAAGTAACCTCAGTGTCACGTCCATCATGCCGACTCTTCGAGCGAAGGAAAGGCTTGAGGATTGTTAGTTGTTCCTTTACTTTGGAGACAGTGAAGCGTGCAGAGCCAGAGCCACAGTCATGACGTCTTGACCATCTGGCATGAGCCCTGACACGCTGAGCCCTGTAGGGTGTTGCAAGATTTCTGATTGTTGTTCCAACGTTAGTGTGTTACCGTAGATGCTGCGTTGAAGTGCAACATGAAATATAGATTTCACAAGTAGGCCTGTTGTTATTACAGCTCACTGTCGTTCTGGAGTTCGTATGTTCTGACTCTAAGTTATACCTGTACATTTAAGTGTGAGTATTTCTTTTACCTGTGTGCACAGCAAGGTTTTTTCTTTAACTGATTTCTCATTTCACTAGAACAAGCATGACAGTCCTTGGTAATTTGCTGTGTGGAGGAAAACACTCTTTGTTAAGTCTAGTGCAATAAAATATAGTTTGCACTTTCAATATATACACAGCAGTATTTAGTTTACACAGTAGCAGTTGAATATTTCTTGTATATCTAAATTTAAATATGAATTTGTCCCCTCAGTTGCTCTCGTCTCTTCTCATACTTTTTAACAGTCCTCCTTCATATGTCCATGGTGTAGAGTCAGCGTGTTTCGTCTTCCTTCCAGTGTTTTTACCCTAACTCCAAAGACACAGCGTTTAAAGATCTGTTTCATTCAATATTCTACGATATTCTCCAGCAAAATCAAAGCACTCACTTGCAATAAGAGCAATTGGAGTTTCTCAAAGCCGTATTCTGGAAAATGTTGTTAGAAGCAGTTAATAACAGAATTTATTCATTCATTACATAGGTTCTACCAAACACTACCAGCTGAGCTAAACTACAGAGCTAACCTGACTGTAGATTTTCTGTTTTAGCGTATGCTTAAAAACGGTTGAACCACTTTGTTTTCTCTTTGGGCATCCTCTACTTTGCTCAGATTCTATGAACGCTGCATGATTTGCACGTGTGATGTGTTTTCATAGCGCCAGGAAACGCAAAAACAAGAGCACTAAGTTGAAGTTGATGCTGAAGAGGAAGATGCTGATGAAGTTTCGGTGGTGTGGGCTGTTGCCTGGAGGCTTCTCTGTAGTGAACAGCTGGTCAGCAGGGCAGGCTGGCTTTTGTGTATGTGTGTGCCTGTTTGTGTGTAGGCGAATGCTCCGGGTTGTAGCTAGCGTTCGGTCAGCAGGGCATGTGCCTCTGATGTGAAATTGCCAACGGTTACTATGGGAACGGCAAGGGAAACAAAAGCTGAGTGCTCCTGGAGTGAGGCAACGACGGAGAAGGCAAAATTAGGTCCAAACCTTTTTATCGGATATTTTCCACAGCTTGCGGTTTCTCTCACACTCACAGCTTTCTCACTTTCTCTGTTCCACTCCTGTTTTTTTTTCTCTCTCTCCTCTTTTCTCCAAATGTCTTTCTCGTTTCTGTTGCCTGTTTTTCACTCTCTGTCTTATCTTCTGTCTATCTTCATCTGTCTTGTGAGCTGGAGGTGTGAGAGGCAGCTGGGTCCATCAGGGGAAAGGGAGAAAGAGAGGGAGGGAGAGGGTGAGGGTGTGTGTGAGAGATAAAGTGTGAGAGAGGGAGATGAGAAAAAGGGGGGTGAGAAATAGAGGGGGACAATTAGAGAGGATGGAGGAGAGGGGACTTGGCCTGGGTTTATATCTGTCATACACAGTTCAGGAGTTGACTGAATGTTGGGATGGGTATAGTTTTACCTCTGTGG
>JAUMTR010000012.1:21097222-21124380 GCA_032270685.1 Microctenopoma stevenorrisi
GTCTCCCTAATTGCTTCTAATACTTGATGTCCTAGAAAAAGCGTGTTCCTTACTGTCTTATTTAATGTTGACTGAAAACTGAAAACTTTTTTGCACCGACAATCAGAAACTGTGATGTACAAAAGTTGCCACTGAATGTCTGACTGAAGTTTTAATTAACTTAGATTTCTGATGTATTCAGTACTTTGGTTGTCTTTGCCTATTTGTGTGTTATTTCGGGGATACCACAGATACCGGGGTTACCGCAAACAAACACGCTACAATGAATTAGTTGGAAATACATTTAGATCTATTTCTGGTCCAAAACCAATCTGCTGCAAATTTGGATATTTGTTAAAAAAGAACTGAAGAAATATTTGCAGCAAATTATGCAGCAATCATGCTTAAAATGTATGTACACTGCACCTAAAATGTCATTCAGGGGAATGTTACCAGTACTTAATTATATGCATTGTTGGGGATTTTAACTTTTGACTTACAAAAATAAGTCCAGTGGGTTTTTACTGTTAAATACTACAGCTTTCAATGTGTAAATATTTAAACTGTTTTTTTGTTCATAAATATAAATTAAATGTTGTTGTAACTTATTAAAAAGTGTCTCTATTTTGTATGTGTAAAACTTTTGCCATTTAACATAATGTTAAATAATAATGTTGAAAATGCAAAATCCTCACTAAATATGTCATCGCTTCTAAATTGTGTCTTTTGTTAAGATACATCTTTTTGCATGGTCATACAGCGGCTATGTCTTGTAACATTCATAGAGTCAAAGTGATTCAAAGACTGAGATTATTGAGGTGGATGGAGTCAATGCGCCTCTTGCTGTGGGTATTTATTCACTGAGCCACAGGAGCATTAGTGAGGTCAAAGACTGATGGTGGGTGATAATTGTATGTTTTATTAATAAAGGATGTGTCAAGATACTCTGATATTTTAAAATAACAAGCCAGAAAAGTAAATAACCATTATAATTAAAAAATCGGTGCAGTCCCAGACGTGTCTATACCACCCAGTGTTCGCCATTTCTAAAGCTTTGGGACTACAGGGAACCACAGGGAGAATGTGGTGAAACTTCCCAGGAGTAGCTGGCACCATGAATTCTGAGCTTTACCAAGAAGTTCTGAAAGAGAACGTCCGTCGATCAGTTTGCGGCCTTACAGCACGTCAACCAGTGTACGCCAGCAAATCTATCTCTGAGTGGTTAAAACAAAGAAAACCAAAGTGGTGGCCTAAATTCGAGTCTGATGTTGTGGCATGACCTTAAACATGCTCCAAAACATGGTGGCCCTTAGAGACAAAGCACAAATAAAAGGGAAAACATCTTTTGAAGGTGAGCATTACACATACATTGAATGAAACATTAGAGTCAAATCTACCCAGTCTCTGCAGTATTTGAAAACATCTGTAGTTAAGACAGGCTGTGCAGCTTCTACTGGATGTTCTGGTTCAGGGCAAGATATCATCACCAAGTGTTTATGATTATTATTATACATGATTAGACATGGTGACATAGTGGAGGCGCAAGCTAGTCACTGAACATCTTACAGAATCACATCACTGCGCAGAAGTTCTTTAGCATTAAATGTTTTCATCCTGTACATTTACGCAATCGACATGTTACTGGTAATGTTGGTTATGGCGGCACTAGTGCAGCTAGAAATGGGTGTAGCAAAGTGAGCATTACAGAAACATTCAAGAAGTAAAATATGGGTCAAAGCAAACATTCAACGAGACGTGAACACGAACAACATAATTAACAACAAATAAATTACATTTTCTCTTCATTCTCCTCGTCCTCTGAGTGGACCATCTGCTTCTCTGCTTTGAGCAGTCTCACTCCTAAACAGAAGAAAACACAGGTTGTCAGTTAAAACAATAGGAGTCAAAAGTTAAAGCTACATGTTATACAACACGAGTTACTAGAAAGTGGCCTTGACCACCTAAACATAAAAACACGACGTGTCCCCTGTATGGCTGGACTAACGAACTGAATCACCTCTGTTATCTGCAGCTATATTTTCTAATGTTTGCATTCGTTGTCAGAATCTGTGGCACAATGAGTCACTTAGAAGGAGGGATGACCAACAATGTTGTAATTTATTTGGCCACTAGAGGAAACAATTTCTTTTGAAGCAGAGGAAGCACAACAGAGACCACATTAACGTTTGCTCTACATTCTGTTCATAATAAACTAATAAAGTAAAGTAAAGTAATAAACAACATTTTCAGACAGTTTGAAAGTTTATGAGTTCATAATTGCATGTTTGAATACCGTGGGTCTTCATTAATACTTAGGGCTATACTTATAAAACCACCTCCATACACATTGACCGCTGGACATGTGCAAAGTTGTCTTGACTGTGTGTGTGGGTTCTTTGTTGACCTGGTACATGTGGAGGAGAGTTGAGGACCGGTGTGTCCTTTCTGCGAGGTTTCTTTAGCTGGTCTCCCTCATAATTCTCTGCACAAAGTGTCTCCCCTTTGCCTTCATCGTCCTTTACCACTAACTTCTTGTCCACCAGACTCTCCAGCGCCCCCTGGTCTGTCACACAGCCACACAAACTGTTACATTCTACATTACCAGCTGCACCATGCCTGTCTCCCCATAACAGACAGACACCTAACATACAAATCATACATAGGTAAAGGTTAAAGGTATTCATTGGCACACCTTTTCTACAACTGAAATAATAAGATTGATAAAAACAAGCTGTTTAATTTGTATTATTTTATGCGTTTTGTTCCAAAGGCCTGTGGAAGCTGTGCTTGACTAAGAAAATGTAATTGTTACTTAACATTAAACACTTACAGTGCTTGCTTTCCTGTGGCATCGGTCGATGTTCAGGCTCCAGAGTTGACCTCATACAGTCAGTCGTCATCTCTGCAGCCCCCCGATCACATAACACACACACACGCACGCATAATCTATTATTCATTACTGGAGCTTATGACACTAACAAAGGATCAAACACTTAAAGACTGTGTGTGTGTGTGGGGGGGGGGGTCACTACCTCACAGATGTGATTGATTCACTTAAACTTTTCTACAAAGCCACTTCAGCAACAGCTATGACTAAATCTACACATTCAAATTGCATTGTTTGGTCTGCTTCAGTGCTCTTTGCCTCTAATTTAACCAAACAGAATTACACATGATGCAACACATGATGTTGAATCATGAGCTTTGAAGCTAATCGTATGATTTTACAAACAAACAAGGACAACAGGCAGCACGGCACATAAAGAGGATTATAAAAAAGGAAAAGAAACCAGTGAAGAATGTGGCTTCAAATAAATGTGAGGAAAAAACTAAATCACAGAAAGCTCAGGTTAAGGGAGAGAAATCAAACTAAAATAAAGAACCAAGCGGCTGCAATATAGAAAGATTCAAAGCATGTTCTTACCTCAGTCTCAGCTGTTCCACACAGACAGGCTGCAGCAGCCTCACTCTGGGTTATGAAGCCCGGAGGAGGAGCGTCCTCTCTGCATTCACTGCTTTCCATAGAGACCCCCCCCCACACACACACACACACACACACACACACACACTCCTCCATCCCCACCCCCAAATGCTTGAGAGCTACTGGAGGAGCTGCTGAATATTAATAAATGCTAATTAACTGCACTCAAGACACTTATGAATGCAATGTTCCATGATATGGAAACATCTGAATCCAAAATGTATTTTTATTTTGTTACAACATTTTCTAAGTTTGTATGTATGAAGGAAGCAGAGTGGAAGTAGGATGAGCTGGTCCTCCCACTGAAGAACAGTTAATATGAAGGACATTATTTATGGGAGTGAGTAGCAACATGTAATTTCTGCCCATGTTCCTGTATTACTTACATATACACAGCAAAACAAAAACTCTTTGAAGTTCTAATGTGGCACTGGTAATTCACATGTCCCACTTCACAGAGAATTGTGTGCAGTATTTTATTAAAGACATTGTTGTGAACCTCCTCTAGAGCACAACAGCCTAAATGTCCTTTCTAGACAATGAAACAGAACAACACAGACACTGATCTAAGGTTTATTGCCCGTGCATTTGTAGCATTGTGGATTCACAGATCAAATGCGTAGTGTGTGTTAAATATCTCATACTTACATTAACATATTTCCCATAAATATATTTGAAATTGAGCCTTTTATTGATAACAGACAGGGAGGTCTAGTGGTTCTAGCTTCAGCCACGTTTACTGACACACAGAGTCAAAGGGGAAAGTCTTACACGATAAGGCATTTCTTTAGGTAAATGGAAGACAGCGGGTCAGATGTAGTTTCATGCAATGCTCCAAACACCTGAAGCACGAGAAAATACAAAAAGTGACGGTTGAATCAATAAATTAAATGATTAAAGTCAGAGACCACAGCCTGAAAAGAGCAGTTGTTGGTGACTCACCTTTTATTCCAATGAGTCTGTGTTCACAGAATGACTCAAAGACTCCTTTAGCTAAAAAAAGAAACACAACAGACAACACTGAATATGTGATATGATAAGTAACTATCCATACTTACAAATTTGCAAACTGTGCTTTGCACATGCTCCAGTTCAGTTACCCACAGATTCTGCTGTTCCGCTCTTGTTTTACTTAAGATTTTTGTATTACTTTTGAGAAGGATTTTTTTCAAAGAAAGGTTATACAGCTTCTTACAGCAACAGAAGCACGGCTGATCACAGGCTAACTCCCGCTATGCCTCCCTATGAACATTTGCAGTGTATACAGTATCATTTCCTCTGTTTATATAGTATATGATCTTGCAGTGTCACACGCACTAATGACGATACTTGTCTCTTTTACAGCTGTGTAGCAATCAACACCCAATAATGACATTATAACCTGACACTGATCATTGTTAATGTGGTCACTGCATTCGTGCCAACACTGTGTGCCGCTGCAGCTCCCTCCATCCTAAACATGTCCTTATGTGTTGTTGATTCAACTTAGACAAACAGCTCTGTTTTAATGGCATGGCAAAGAGCACAGTCAAGTCAGACCTGCCCAGAGCACAAATATTTTCCTGGCCAACTGCACCTGTGGCACACTTGAGGAACTTAGGAACACTATATGACTATACAATTTTACCTGAACATTTCAGGCATGATCTGTATGAGTGTATTAATTTAATTTCATTTCATTTAATTTCATTTCATTAAGAGCAGTCCAAAAAGGCAGTTATATGTGATCAGATGGTAAAGTCAGAGTGTGATGTTCTTACTCTCTGGAGGAAGCCCACTATGTCCATCTTTTCTGCCTTAGTGGGAGAAGAACCTAGGCTGCTTTCTATTCCAAGAGGTGTCTTTCTAGGCGAGTCCACATTCCAGGTGCTCCAGGAGGAGATGTCTTTACTCTGCAAGTCAGCCGGAACGACCAAGGGCATCAGGCAGCACTGGGTGGCTACTGTCTTGTTGGGTTTGGTGTTCGATGCTCCAGGTAGAAAGACTCGGAGTTGAGAGCAGAGCAGAGACTGCTCATCCAACAGTCTGTGCATCTTCTACTCAAAAACAAGAAAATAAGATTAGAAAACATACATTAGTTACAGAAATAATCAATACCACATAACTATAAATAAATGAATATCTACTTTGTGAAAACAAGAGACACAGTTTACTGTTGAATTACTACCTGTGTCTGTACAATCATAGCCACAGGAAACAGAGTTGCTGTGGATTTATACAATGCCACAGACATTTAAACTGTCACAGATAAAATATTATATTTTACAAGACAATCTATTAACTTACCTCCAAAGCCAAACATCAGGCCACCAGACACTACAAAACATTAGGTTCCTTTACAGCTAAACAGGCAAACTTAAATTTGTTTCCCTTGTTCAAAACCATGTTTTGTGCACAGAACTGACAAACCACAGACCCACAGTCTAGTGTGGTTAAAATATATATATAAAAGGCTTTTAACAGGAAAAAAAAGAGTGTTACCATTTTCAAGCTGTCATCGTAGTTATGGGCAAGTTCTTGCAGCTGCTTTTCCAAGTTTCCAGCCTCATGTTTCACTGCTCGCCTCAGCTCCTCGATGTCCCGAACCTTCTCCCTATACACACACACTGCTTTAAAATATCTGGAATGACAGCCCAAAAATACGGGGGCAGGACCAAGCTAACCCTCACAGACATATTTTGCTCCCTTATGCAGACGATGTGTTAGAGTTTATATTACTGTTGCTGCGCAATGTCTCCTGATTTCTAATATAACTCTAATCTGATTTGAGTTTATGCATTAAATATGGTCTTTTTAACTATTATCCTATATATTTTGGGTTTTAAAATGTAAACTACATTTATTAAAGCCTAAGTCCTGTACATGTTAAGATGAATGTTTTGATAACTAGGCAGGTTTACGTTTGCAGTATTATAGATTATCTGTTGTTCATAAGTCAATTTTATCAGGGAAACATGAAACAGAAATTGGTAACGTGAAACAAAATGCAGGGTTTTAGAAATCAGCACATGTACCTGTCCTGGTTAGAGAGAGCACTGTAAACTGTAGCCTGGTCTTCAGAGATCTGCTTCTCCATGTTGCTGAGCACAGAGCAAAACTGCTGCAGACACAGCATCATCTCCTCCAGCTCATCCAGAGAGTACTGTGGAGCACACGTACAAGTTACCTTGCAACCATTTCCAAAATGTCTCTTTTGTCCACAAGCAGTACTCATAGTTGACGTGAAGGACACATCAACATGTATTGAGCTGGTCACCCTTAGGTTCGAAGGCGAAGACTCTGTGCTGAATATAATGTTCACTTGCTGTGTGTATAATCTGAACACAGTATAAGTTGGTGAGGTGATTTGGTTTGACTTGGTTAAAGTCTGAGGTTTGGTGAATGTAGTTTAAAGTTTTGAATTTGTGTTTTTAGAAAATGGGTGGATGTTCTAAAAAATGTGTTTTATAGAAATTGGGAATAAGTGTATAGCAACAGTAAGTAAAGTAAAATAAGAAAAATGCCTCCGTCACTGCCATTAACTATCTCACACACAGCCGGCTCTCGTCCTGCACTTGTTTCATGTGCCCACGTCTACAATATCTTCCAGTATACCAAGACAATTCCAGTGTAAATTTTCAGATTGAGGCACATAAAACTCTTATGCTGTCTTCTGCTTATATTATGAATATTACTAACTGAGGAGGAACCTCTGAAATATTCTTATAAAACTAAGATCAAATAATCCATTTAAATTCTATAAATTCAATGTCTGAATATAAACTTACTAGATAATTGTTGTGTGAGTCAATTATAGATGCTATGAAATTATATTCAAATAACAAGAGAAAACAGAATACAAAGAGAGTCCAACATGCTCCGAATGTAAATGAGACATTTATATGTTAATATGGTCCTCGTTCTCATGACAACAAGTATACTGTTTATATCAAAGGGCAAACATCGTGACTCGTTGGAAGGTGTAGACACCACAGCTCACTGTTTCTGAAATTGGTCAAAAGAAACATGTACTTTGACTAGAATAATGCTAATAGACTGTGTTGTTTATTTAAAGTTTGTTTTCTCAATTTAATTTATTCCTTCACAGGACCCAGATAAGCTTATGGCCAATGCAGGCAGAATGTCATTCTGTGACATTGTGCCTCCGGTAGCCATCGCATGTATGACAGAGGCTGAGGTTACTGTTGGTGGCATGGTGTAAAAAGCTACAGACTGAGTGTTGGGAGAAGGTGAGGGTTTGAAGGCCAAAGATATTCAGAAAAGATGCATGACTTCAATGTGGGCAGTAACCAAAATCATCTCTCCCTATAATAAGCAAAGTAGTTTTCCAGTAGTACACCTAGTTACACCAGTGACTAGTAGTGCACCTATGTACTGTATTTATTGCTGAAACCATGATGATAAGGTAGAGTCAGGCACTTGTAAACTACATTTATGGTCACAATGACAAACATGAAGGCCAGCTTGATTTACATTTGAGGGCCAGTAGCAGAAGGTTGTGTCTGTAACCTGTCAGATAAATGTGAAATAAAGCTGCAGAGTGTGGTATGACTCACAGGAAGCTTTTCCTCAGTCTGTTGCTTGTTGTAGCTTTTCTGAGAACAGCAGGAACACTGACAATCACAGGAGCAGCAGCAAACCACGGTAGTTGGCTGATTGTCCTCCCAAAGCTTATTTTCGTCTTCACTGCCATTCCTAACAATGCCCTTTTCTTTATGAGGCCACAGGCCTGTATCCACAGAGACTGACACAGTCCTGTAATTTCTGGCCAGCCCAGGAAGAGAGTCATGGAGCGGAAATGATGGAGTCGAAGAGAACATCTGTGTAGGTCTTTGTTTCTTTTCTGGTGCACTTGCAGATAAGGTCACTCCAACTGGGCCAGTATCAAGAATCTCTTGTGATAACGTTTTGTTTCGATGAATATGTAGATCTGTCCATGACTGAACTGCACGAAAGGGAGTTGAGGTGTCCAACGGGGGATTACTCCGGGGAAGGGTATGTTTTGATTCAGCCACGTAGGGAACATCCCTCCTTTGAACAATATGAGAAGGTGGGGATGAAGACATCTGAACAGAAACAGAGCGGTTGAGTGGCTTGAGGTCTGAGGTTGGGGGTGGAGATGGGCATGGAGCTAGAGTTGATGGGGACAGTGTATCTGAAGAGGCAGGTACCTTTCTTGAGGTCTGGTCAATGCTCATTGATGCCGACAATGACAAAGCGTTTTCATCTACAGGCATAGTTTTGCCTGTGTTTGAAAGTGAATTAGCTGGATCTTTAGGTAAGGTAGAATACTCTGAGGCATCAAAGCTGCCCCACTCCTCAAGCAGATGAGGTGAATTGGAAATCTGAATGGGTTCTGCCCAAAACACTTGCCCTTCAGTATCAAGCTGCTGAAAAAATGCATCCAATTCTCCATTTTCAACATCTGAGCCATCCACTGAGGTCTCAAATACCGTATCTAAGCTTTCGATCTCAATTAGATCCTTTGATTCCACTGTAGTCCTGCTGGATTCCTCTGCGACTTCATCGTGCAAAACTAAATAACGTCTAGGTGATTCACATTCTTTGTCTTTCATTTTAACTTGAAATACTTTACTTAACTCTTCCTGTTTGGATTTAGCTGGAAGCTCATCTTGCAGACTATGAGAGGGAGCTTGTGGATCTGTTTCGGTTGGGTCACGTGCTTCCTCACAGGCTAATCGAGAACATTTAAAAATATCTAAAGAACTCTCTGTATCTGAGGTGTAAACAAGGGTATCTCGAGTCTGCTCAGTGTCAGCATGTCCCTCATCCTCTCCTTCTCCCTTTCCCCTGTTCTGAAGAGTATCCTCTAAGTGCAAAGATCGGTCATCCATCTTAACTTGAATAACATTTTGGACATGTGAGGTTGGAGCAGGGTCTGTGTTAACAACCAGGTCTGACATTTTCTCAGCAGCTGAATCTGTCAGACCATCTCGATCATGTGACTGTGATGACAAAGCATACTCATAAAATGAAGTAGGAAGGTTAGGAGAAAGGCATGACAATGCAGGACAACCCTCCTCAAACTTAGAGGAATCCAGAACAAAAGATGAGGGAGCTAAAGGTTTGTTTTTGTCCGACTGAAGGGAGAGGAAAGAGAGTGTTCCGGCTGGAATTTGAGAGAGACCAATTTCGTCTGAGTCTTTCTGTCCATTTTGTGGAGTCTGTGAGAGGGACCTGGTTAATGGGGGATACACAAAAGAAGATGAACTGTGAAAATCATGTTCAGAAAGAGGTAAATGAGGAGAAGAGGGGAAAAAAGCTGAGGGGGAGTTTATATGCAAAGCCTCCTTTGTGCTTTCTGATGATGTTTTCTCTGAAGTCCTGGAGAACGATTCAGACATAGCAATGGTGGAAAATGGGCAATCCAAATATGGAGATGGAGAAGGTGATGAGACATTAGCGGGGACTTTTAAAGATGCAGCGCATGCTTTGTCTGCAGAGTCATGAGGGAGGGTAAAGAAGTTGGACAAGGGGACACTCTTGTCCTTATATTCTACCTCATTTGCCTCTGAGGAGGAATGCATGGGGGTAGAGGTAAAGAGGGTTGGAGAAGAAAGGGGTGGAAACTGGGAGATAGTTTGGCTCTGTACCAACAAAGCAGGAGACCGATCCTGATTTAAAGGCATCTCTGTACTGTCTCCATCAGATTTTAGGAGACACGGTAAAGCTTCAGGTGGGGAAAGACCAAAAACCGACAAAGGCTGTGGTGAAGGACATGGAGAGGAAGGTTTGTCAATATCAGAAGAGGCCAGAGATGAAGAGAGGAGGGAAGGTGTGGAGGTATGTGCATTCGAAGGGGAAGGAGAGCCTGGCCTCTCACTGCTGTGACTGTCTGTGCTCCCTCCTGACAGGCCTGATAGAGCCTGCAATTGAATATGAGAATGAATGAATGTAGAGTCATACATCCAGACATATGAACTCTTCTATACAAACTGTATTTACTGTGAATTATCTAGTACATTCTGTCACACCTTAAGAAGATCCGGTCCTGGTGACCCCTGTTGAGGAAGAGACGGGACACAAGGCTCTTCTAGAAATCCACTACTGTCGGACTGGCAGCTGTTGGTCCGTATCAAACCCCGCACTGCTCCCAAACACATAAGGAAGAAAAGAAAAAAAAGGAAAATGGATACAGTATTATAATCAAAACTTAAGAAATACGAGCCTAAAATTTCTGATAATTTGCTCTGACAGGAACGCGTGACATGCACTATAACCAGTAATGTTTGTAAAATGAAAATGGATGACTTGGTTGTAGTTTGTCCCGTGCAGATCTAAAACATGTTCCTAAGCCTGTGTTTAGGAATTCTGATTAAACTTTCAAATATGCTGTGGAAATGTTTGGTTGAGCCTTAAACGGATGATAGAAACTGAGTGATGAAGGCACCGGGAGAAGAGGACGGAGATATAGAGGAGAAAGAGCGAGTTTATACACATAGTGTTATAGCACTTGAGTCTTGAGTAAAGCCCTCTGAGACACTTCATGTCATTACTTCCTTTCTGTTCGTAAGCTATGAAGAGACGTTGATCTTCCTGGGCTGCTACTGTCTCAGCTACTAAGCTGTGTCAAGTAACCACTGCGCCGGAACAGCCGTCCAGAGCTTTAAACAATAAATATCACAGTTTTATTCGATAAATATGTGCTTTTTCACCCACCTATAGTTTCTGCTCCTCCCGTGTAGCTCCCTGTTACACTACCTTCATCAAAACTGTGGATCTGAAAAAAAAACACACCACTAGTAACTTTATACATGTCCTGACACATTTCATGATTCATAATGAGGACTCAATATTAATCATCATCATTTGGTTCTAATGCAGGAAGTGATGTGATGCAAAACAAATGTAAAAAAATAAAGTAAATTTGCATCATGTGTTCAATCTATCAAAAGAGACAAAAACATATGGCACGAAAAGCAACAACACGCAATAATCACCATAAAAAAATAATTTACATAGCCCCACCCGACACAGAGAGAACAAACGAATGCTCGTATTGTTATGTAAGAACTGTGCAGGTAGGCTCAAAACTCACTGTTCAACTGTTCATGTTTCTTTTAAAATGTAAGTCAACATGTAGACCATTCAAATGGTTGGTAAAATAATGATGTTACATTTATATCAATATTTTCTTTTCTCTAATCAACTAGTTAACAAATTCTTCCATAAATACAGAAATGAAGTCAAAACTAGACCATTAGAGACTCATCAGGGGTTATCAACATCATATTCATGTTTTACACAAATCACCTTGCTGTAATAGTTAGCGTTGGCTTTCACTTGCCTCTTCCATTTCAAACGATTCCTTGGCCGGACATGGGCTCTTCTTCCTCTGCAAAGTAGACATGGCTATCAACGGATGACCATCCTTCAGGGCCCCAGGTCTGAGTACCCCCTCCTGGACTGCAAAAGACACCACATGAGACTGGACCTGTGAGTCTGGACCAGCTCCAAGCTCCTCTGCCAGAGGACTAAGACTCACAGTCTCCAAATGTCCAGGTCTGAGTCTTTTTGAGGGGACTTTTTTGTGCAGGAGGCTGGGTGGAGATTGCAGCGACTCAGGTGCAGCACAGGGAGGAGAGGTGACATCTGCTGCGCTTAGGTCTTGAGCTTTTTGGTTGTGGATTTGGCTGAGTGATTTCTTTGATGCTCGTCTGAACAGCATGCCCATGCGCCTTCTCCTCTCCCGCGCCTCTGGAGGCAGGTCTTTGTCCAGCTGTGCTTTGAGGGGGGAGGAGGAAGATCCCACCAAGGAGGAGAAGGCTGTAGTTACCTGCTGGAGGACCTCGAGCTGCCGAAAACGAGCTGAGGGAAACAGATTAGAGAAAGACATTATCGAACTCGGCTCATTGTGTGCTTCTGGTGATAGTCTGTCTGTTTCTGGTTGAGTTGGCTTTTTTCAAATGAATGGTTCAACTTACTGCTGACGTCTGGGTTCTCCAGGTCCAGGCGGCTCTGCTGGGCCTCCAGAAACACCTGGAGGTTAATTCCTCTTGCCTGAGACTGATAATTGATGAATCGAGCTGGGATGCGTCCGGAGAGATCCGGTTCGTCACAGCCGAAGCCCATGTCCAAGAGAAACTCCTCTGGGTCGTCATTCCATAGGTTGAGTATGTCCATGAGACTGTCGACAGGAGGAGAGACGCTGCTCAGGACTGTCTGCTGGTGAACAGCTTAACACGTGAAATGTTTGTATGTGTGTAGGCGGCGTTAGCAGTATCTAACCTGAGTGATCCACAGAGAGCTGACGCTGCTGAATTGATGCTGTTCCACCTACTGAGTGCTGGACTTGAACTGCTCCACCTGATCAGGTACAATAAACAACATGCAATGAGGTTCACAGTTATTGGCACAGACAATTATTCATCCGTTAATTGTATTTATGTAGGTTTATCAGTCTGTATTTCTATATCGGCCTCTGTGGTAAAATATCCTTTTCATATATTTTGCTCATGTTATGGATGTTAACCTTGGAATATTCTTATCAGAATGGAAAACAAAATGAACAGCTGTGTCGTACTCACATGTTCCTGCCACTCTGCAGCTGATTAAAACTCGCTGTCTTTCATACAAACTCACTCTGCTCCTATTGTGGCTGATTCATGTTTTCTGTACAGCTGTCAAACACTGTAATAACTTTCCTCTGATCCTTTCGCTCTCTATGCAAACTGCACTGTGCCCGAGGGAGAGAGGAGGCTTATTTGCCTGGTAAATATGACTTGCAATTATGTGTCTAACTGCAGTATCTGTTCACGTCCAGAAGCTGTTACCACCGTCTGAACTAACAACTGTCAGTCTAGCGTAGTCTGAATTCGCACATGACTTATTAATAACGACAGAAACATGTATCTTAATTACGTCAACAAGGAAGGAGGACGATTAAAAATACGTTAGCGTCTGGTGCTTTGAACACTCTCTATGAAACTCACATCTATGATCCATTACAGGAAGTATCATCTAATCATTCTGCCCATTTTGCATAAAGTTATCAACTCCTCTCATGGTACTTTATAATAAATGCTTTTATGACTGCTTCAACTGAATATCATTTAATGGCATCTCTCTCCCTGTCAAGCATGCTGTCTTTTACAAATTGCTTTGTGCTCGACTTTGCTTCAAAAATCTTTTTAGCTCAGAGTATAGGCAGTTTAAATTATGTATATAACAGTACAATGTTAGGGGAGACAGATCCGGAGCAAAGCTGCAACCAAACCTAATGCGCAGACAACATTACAAGCTCATTTTGCCTGTAAAGAGCAGAACTATTATTATTACTATATACTATTTTCAACAGCTAAGTTATGACATTTGATTTCAGTCTAATGAAGTGACATAAGCATAGCGACACTGAACTATCATGACGAAGTTAGACGCAGACTCGTGAACGTGGCGCCACAGATTTCAGTGGTTGAATATATATGTTTCCTCACGTCTGCTCGATGTCAAAGAGAACGAGCAGAAGTATGGAGAGAAAAGATCCCATCACAGCGAAAGGAGAGGTGTCCTTACCGTAGGAACTCCTGGACCGTCTTCACTCCCTGTTTACCATATAAAGACGCTGCAGGGAAGAAAAGTCATGTTATTTGGATAAGGACGCAAGCAAGGCATGTGGACCCATAAATGACACAAGCAGAGAGGGAAACATCAGCAAATGGGGAAGGCAGAGCACAGGGAAGCATCTCCTTGACTCTCCACTGGTTGGATGTGAGTACATCCTGTCCAGGGCTAATGTCAAAGCTCCCCAAGCTATATTAGGCAAGTGTTTTCTCTCTGTCTCTGTCTCTTACGCTGGCTCCCCCCTCTCTGTCTTTTTTCCTCCAGAGGCTGTTTGGGTTTTGTCAGTCACCTCTACCTCCCTCTTCCAGACTGGGACTCCATTAGACGTTGGCACGGCTTCAAGAACAAAGCAGTCTTTCTCCCTCTGTACCATCACGCCATGTGTTATTCCTTTTTTTAGAAACCTGCTCTGACACCCAGTTAACCTGCAGGCTTTCCCCTGCTATCTGTTTAAACATCAGGTAATGGCTGGTGCCAGTTGTGCTGTGGTCCGCAGTGCTTTGACTTTTGAGGCGCAACAGTCATTTACTCCTACTGAACATCAGAGCCTTTGTGTAAACGTATCTCTTGTGTTTGATCTGTTGAGTTTACTTTGGAAACGTTGGCAGTAGAAATAGAGGGGGGGGGTTGACACACATATCACAAGACTACACAACGGACAAAAAACCCAGGTGGATCATAAGTTTCCTAATGTCACACTTGTAAATAAAATAAACATAAAAGAAATGCTTTTTTTTTCATTGGATTTTTACATGTAGCCTGGTTCAACTTTTTTTATGTATTGTACTTAATGTATTTTTCATTTTCTGCACTTTACAAATCAGAGGCCACTGATGATTTTCAAAATGTGCATAAAGAATAAACGGATGGGTTACAGGTGGGATATATAGAAGATTCACAGAAAGTGGATTAGCGCTAGCAAACAGCACAGACTGGATTCCCCGATGTCGCTCATCTGGGCGGTGCAAGCAGGCAGATGTGTGTCTTTGCATGTTATGTTTCTTTCTGTCTTACTAATAACTAACTCAAAGTATGAAAAAGAATCATGTCAACAGGGACTAACTCCTGATGATGATGTCAGATTTCCACTGAACTCGACTGACTTTCTCGTGCAGTGCTTACAGTGGGTTCGTTGGCTTCAGCAAGATGGGTGTGTTTGTTTTAGGTCTCGCACAGCACAAGTGGGTGGTGTGTTGTTAGTTGCTCTGTGTTAGCAGGACACACACAGTGGTAATGAATCTGTAAACGTTCAGCAGCGTGCAGGCACTTGTTGAAACTCAAGACATAGCTTCACGGTGGCAGCATCAGTGCTATTTTTTTTACATACATTGATAGATAAACAGAGTCGAACTGAACTGGACGATATTTACCTTCAACACCAAGAGCCAAGTCATCGTCACTGCTGGGGTTCCTCTTCACAGGCTCTGAGGGAGACACAGTGCGGTTATGCTTTACTTGAGCGTGATGGAGGAACAGCAGGCAGGAGCAATTTGCCATTCCAATAGTTTTCCGAACAAACATTTGCATGCTGTTTGAATGAGCTAACCCCAGGGCAGGGTTAGAGAGGTGCAGGATGCTTAATACACAATTCACACAAACAACACCTAAACAATAGATTTTGATTTCACATGACCAGATTGATTTTGGGTCAGATAGATATGAAAATCCCTCCTAATGAAAGAAAATATAAAGATATAAAACCTCCTCAACCAGGACATTACGGAGAGTAACAGAAAAAAATCAATCCCTTTATTTAGGCTACACAATTAAACACAGCAGAACTATTAGTTAGACTTCACTGCCCAGCAGCAACTGTACGTCCCCTTTGTGTTAACGTCTGTGAAATAATACATACAATCTATTCATCTTCTACTCTGCTCATGACTTAATAAAACTCACCTAGATCTACTCCACTCACTCAAACGCTCACAACACCACAGAGACGCTCTAAGCCAAACAGACACTCACCACCTCGCACCACCGAATCACACGAGGAAGGTGACAGAATAAAGCCAACACAGAGTAAAGGTGACAGACGTCTCTGTCTACATTAAGCAGAAAACAAATGGATTTCCATTGGTCGTACCTGCAGCTTCTCTTGGTGGCTCACGCTTTGCATCTTCCCTGCAAACACACGTCACATTTTAATAGGAGGCGGGACGGAGAACATGCAGTGTGACATAAACACTGTGATAATGTCATAACAGAAAATATCATTTATAAAGGTATGGTATGGCATCTTTGAAATTGAGAGAGAAAGCAGAAGAAATGGGGACTTGTAAATAAGATTGAAGTAATATTTAAATAATATTTATTTCTTACAGTAGGTCTGCTTTTCCAGAAAGCTTCCGAGTGACTTATTACATTTTTTTATTGAGGAAATATTTAGTTATTATATTTATTGTTGTATCTATTGAGACTTTTTTATTAATGAACCATTTACAAAAGTTTCACTGACTGTATTTGATTTATTTTCTACATGATAAGATAATTGTGGCTTCATTCAGATAACATACAACATTTTAATTTTAGTGAAAGGTTGACGTCTTGGTTAAAGATAAACATAAACATAATAACCAGCGAGTTAAAAATACAGACAAGCAGCTATTTGGGATTTGACTGAATACTCAGATAATATAGTAGATATAGTACAGAGAAGAAAGCAACAAATCTTAACAGAGTATTCATTTTCCTGTAATTCTTATTATGGATATTTAAAAAATCAACTATTTTCAATTGAATTAAGCCTAAGTAGATATACATTAGGTAATACATGTTATTTAAAATAGCAGCTACATTACAGCAAAGTCATTTATTATTAGTCTAATATGTTTTTAGGTTTCAGGACGACACATCACAAAAAACACATATCATGTTTCAGTTTCTTTGAAACCGACCAGGCAAAAGTGCTTCATGCAAACAGGAGGCTGGTAGAACAGGAGATAGACGCGTGAGTGACGTAACACTCAGCAGCCAGGAGCGTTTTAAGATAAACATAGAAATTCTGCTCTGCAGTTAACTTCAACTTTTTTGTCAACTTTGTGTGACTTTAAAGTTAAGTAGAGATCCGTTGTGACATCAGTAAAATCCAACGCGTTAACATTAAAAAAGCAACGCGTATCCCAATCTGTGTACTCACCCAGTGACCGTGGTGGTGAGCCAGTTCCTGACACTGTTTTGGCTCGAATTTCCTGTGGTTAAAATAATACAGTAAATTGTGAGGTGTGTGAGGAACCGCTGATGCTGACTGACTCTGACATCTACAGCAACTGATGCAGGAAGCTTCTACAGAGAGCTTTAATGCTTGCACTGTTCAGTCTAAACGTCCTCAGTCCTGCATGAAGCAGCGGAGTCAGTAATGAAAAACTCACATCTGCCAAATGTGAGCATTCTGATACATTTCATTGTAGGATGACCATGAATGACTAGCAAGAGACATCAAGATGTTAATTTAACGATGCTCAACAGGTGTCCGAACATAAGCAGCACACCGTGTGCGGTACCATATTCATAGTGCTGTCATGGCTGTGTTGCATTGGTGCTTCAGGAGCACGCTCACTAAAATCTATTGACGCATTACTCCATGATGGTTGCAGCAGAATGAATTCAGAGATGCACAGGAGCACTCTGTCTCCCCCGTGTACAGATAAGAGCTTCAGCGTACAGCAAGACAGTGATCCAAATCCCACTGGCAACGTTAAACATTGCATGGCATTGTCCTCCTTAGTCACCATATGAAGAGAAGTTTAAAGGAGGAAGGAAAACAAAGAACAACTGAAGAGGCTGCAGTAAAAGCATTTTAAAAGAGGGAACCAACAATTTTGAAGTTCTTGAAAAATAGAAATATTAGGTTTTTTCACTTTAATTTAATTTATAATGACCTGTTCCAATGCTGCACCCAGATTTTTTGGGTATTCTGATATGAAGTGCTGAGGTCTACGTCGCTCAATAGAAAATCTGAAATTCTGAATCTCATATTTATCTTTGTCGCAAAAGTACACCACAAACAACGGTATAAGTCTCGCTGTTCCAACACGTTAGGTTGCCTTAGTAATACTGACACTGTGTTCATGCCTGAGATGTCTCCTGGTTTGACCGCTTAGATACACTTAACAACTACATACATCATACTGCCTGTCTTAAAGGGTTTACAACACGTGTCATTATTTGAGTGGTGTTCCCGACCTGTAGTGGACTCTGGTGTGTCCATGTGGCCCCACTGGAGCTGGGATATCCCTCCATCAGATGCCATTGTAGGAAACTGAATGAGTGGGAACAGGTTCAACAGCTCATCAAATAAACAACAGATACACCAGAAAAGCACAGAGAAGACACTTCAGCACTTTGCACTTACCTGTGTGGTTCAAGTGAGTAAGACAATTCCTGGTCTTACATTGTCCTAATCAGCTGATCCCAGCAGTGAGGGAAGCTTTGTGAAGGCCTACAGCTGAAACAGCTGCAGAGCAGGAGCTCACAGGTGAAGGAGCACGAGCACCGACTTATTCAGCTCTGTCACAATCAGTAAGCATGTCGGAGGAAAGGAGGGACATGCAAATGACTGTCATCGGCCCTACAAGGACATATTGCTTCCTGGCTGACTTGTCTCTTCCTTCCTTCACTTCCTGGTCGTCTGTTATCTAATCCAGCATGTGTGTTTTCAGAAGATGTATTAGTGTTCCTAGTTGCTTTTCATATACAAGCTGGATGAAAAAGATAAAACATCAGCAAATTTACAGGAAAGTGACAATAATAAGAAAACTCAGGGACAACACAGTGGAGCACATGACTGAATAAAATCGTTAGGTAATGTCTACTGAGCAGCCCTGTAATCAGCACCACTTTACATTGCTGCTACAAGCTGCAGCTGATAGGCAGATAAACTGCCGTTAAAATGCAAATAGTTCCTCTTTCAAGGATGGGTTTGTGAAATTAACTTTAAAAGAGGATAAAGGATGTAGAAGAAATAAATAAGCACAGTGGAAACTGTGTGATGTAACTGTGGTTCCTCATAACACCACTAGAAGGCATCAAAACCTTTCAAATCCCACACACTGTGGTTTGTGTTCTGTTTACAGTTTGTTAACTACTTGGCTTGAAGACCACCAACAAATAAAACCCCTGGGATGCAAACCACGGGAGTCCCCACGCAGCAACATACAAAAACATCAATCAGTTACTCACGCTCTACACTTTAAATCAAGAATCATATGACTTTGTTAAACTTAAAGCTCCAGTACTTTAATCATAATAACTTAAACCTTCACATTTTCCATTAAGTGGACTTGTTGAATTTGTACTATTAACATTTTATGGTCAAGCATGTATAAAATGTTTTCTGCATGGGATTGTGTGTTACACTGATTGTAGCCACTAGAGGGCAGTACAGCAGCGTTTGATCTAACTTCGTAAACCTGTTACCCTGCACTTCAAGACTGTGTGTCTGGCTCCACTCTGGAGGGAAAGTGTGTCTCACACAGGACATGATTGTTTTACCAGGCATGCCTAATGATGTACAGTGTGTCTGAAAAGTCATTCAGTTTGTGGGCATTGATTCAGTTTTTGACTAGTGTGCGTACAGTAATGTTAAGCTTACTGGTGGCCTAATTCAGGTTTAAACCCACAGTGTTTACGTTGGAGCTGCTCTGCAAGTGCTGTTGTTTTTGTAGTGGCAAAAAGACTTCTGAAGCTCTGAACTCTGTAAAATCTCCACAGGTGGTGTGTTTCACATGTCTCGTTGATTCCTTGTTCTGATGCCGTGCTCGCTGTCTAGTGTTCATAATATTTTTATGAACCTAAATGTACATCTATGCAGAAAGGTAATGGATATTTATTGTCCTGTACGCACACCAGCATCTCAGTCCCTATCTCAAACAAACCACTTCACTGAGCTAACTGCAAATGCAAATTTGTATTAATGAATTACTCTACCACGTTAGTCTGGCGTTTTTTTGGTGGTGATGGTGGCGGGTGGGGAGGATGAGAATAAATCATTGTGCAGCAGACAGAAGATTAAGAAAAGGCACGTTCACATTTTGACATATATGATTTAACATGTACGCACACGTACCTCAAAATAGGCCAGTGGGTGAAAACGAGGCCCGTGACCTGCTGTGAAAGGAAAAGGCAGTGTAATAAGAAGCTGGAGACGGCGGGAGAGCAGCTCTCAGTCTGTTCTCAGCAGTCCTGCACAGACTGACTTCATTATCACCTCCCCTGCTTTTAAAGACAAAGTGATAGGGAGCTATTCTGTAAATGAAGCTGGTTGTGTTCACACTGTGTCGCCGGGCTCACATCTCCGCTATTAGTGGCAGCAAAGGTGTTTCAGTGTGCCCTAAGACAGTGGTAATTAGATTAATCTGGAACTCTGTGTAGCATCAGAGGTTCGGAGAGAGTGTGTGTTAGTGCCATATATACAGCCCTCAAATAATGCAATAAAAACAATACAACACATTACTAATGTTTTAACTTAGTGTTTAGTCATCAATATTTGGTGGAATAACCCTGATTTGCAGTCACAGCTTTCATGCAGTGGTGTGTATAGACACTTATCCAGCATTAGCATTACTGGTTGGCTGTGGGAACACGTGAACATAAAGTGGAGCTGCGTTATTTTATATTCAGCTATACTATACTAGTTTTTTCTCTCCACTGTCGCCTAAGCGCTTACTCAAGTGGGTTTTTGACATTATTCAGTTTTGTTTATATTGTGTGAGGTCTAAAACCTTAAAATGTAAAGTGCCTCAAATTCAAATATAATGGAATTTAACTGATTTGAAATAAGGAACATATTAAATCATGCGCCATCAAACCTTCGTTCCACAGCCAATCATAGTGTATAAATTAGAATACCCCCTCCGTCACCACCTAGGCATCTTACAAACAGGAGGCACACTCATAATGTTTTGGCTAGACTACAGCTCTTTAGATGCAGATGCAAACACTTCTCAACCTACCACGTTAAAATCAATTAGTGCATAAAAAAAAAATCAACTCCTCCACACATACACAGACACACAGTGTCTATGTTTTGCAATACATCTTAATGTTTGTGTTGCTATGTTGAGTGTTGCATAAGATGCTGGACAGATCTCTTCTGTTAGATGGATAAATGATAAATCTCTGCATTGTTAAGCATTGTGCAGGCCACGTTATATGGGCATTATTAAAACATATTTTGCAATTGCAGTGCAATCATGATTCCTTGGTGCTATTAAAAGTCTGGTTTTCCAATAAAGCTGCTTAATGAGCCACATCACAGTGAGTAGCTGGTGTGGATGGCACATCTCATTATGGCAGCAGAGATCTGTTAAAGCTGCTTCACATACACTGCAGCGCAATGGTAACGCTGTGCATAGAGATCTGCCTACCACGGCAGGACAGGAGAGGAAGACGTGTAGACATGCAAATAATAATTTAGTGCATGGATGTGAACGGTACGCTTGTACTTTACCGAACATGGAAATATGCTCCATAACATGTCTCACTGTGGAGAGGTGCTTTCAGAGCTTCTTGTTTTTTTCAAAGCAAGGTTCACCTGTTCAACCAATAGCAAGGATTCCTATTTGATTAGTAGAAATGTAGCATTGTCATTTTTTTTCACAACCCAAAGGGTTTAGCTTGTTTTACTCTCAGGTTTTTGGAATAAATATGTTTAGTTTTTTCACAGTAGAAGATGCTGCAGCTGCTGCATGCTGCTCAAGCTGCACTTCTTGTGTAGATGCGGTGTAATGGCACGTCCAGGAAAGGTTCACAGGAACGGTTCCAGCCGTGTTTTTCTGTCTCTCACACAAGCTCGAGCTGATTAATTTATTTCCAAAAACAAAGAATGTCATCTTTCTCCAGTCAAACCACCAACACTTTATATAACATCAACATGCTGTTGTCCTTTGCTCTGATTGGTCTTCCTGAGCTACAGATGATCCAAACGTCCCATCTGGTAGCCTGCTCACAGTGCTGATTAGTCATGGCCACAGCCCCCTTCCCACTCCCCTTCTGACTCCACTGGGTGTCTGTACATGCCACCCACATACAAGCTGCACACATGGCAGCCTCCTCCAAAGCCTTTGGCCTCAGTCTCGAACAATATGAAGCAGACATAAAGCTCAGTCTCTGAGATTAAAATGTGTTCTCATAGTTTAATTGGTTTCCAAAGGCTTTGGGTCAAACAGGACAGATATTTGTCCATGTGGAGTTCACTCCGGTATAGGACTCTCTGGTTGTCAATCATATTTTATCCGCTTTTCAACAACTCAGAGTGAAATGTTGCCAGCTTTCTTTCTCACCTACAAGCTCGAAACAATCAAACTTTAAATTACTGACAGTTGTCAATTTGTGATCAGCTGTCTTGAGTAAAGAACATAGTTTCCTTTATGTACCCAGTGTTTACCTAGATAAAGTTCATCTATACTTTAACTCAAAGGACACACTGGGTTCTTGCATTCTGTCTCACCTGTTCCCATATTCCTCACTTTCCTCCAGCAGCTACGATTACCATCAAAATGCTAAAACCACTGTTTGCCAGACACTTGGGTAAATTCTGACTTGAGATTAAAGGATAAATATGAGATATATATAAGTTCATCACAGATCAAGGCACCTTTTATATCAGATCACCCAAGTTTTACTGAGCAAAGTTATGCAGTTCTTCAAAGATAAGAGTATTAACTAGTCGAAAACCTTCCACATTTTTCGCCTGATAAAGCTTTTTTTTGATTGGATTATTTTCCTTATCGCCCGCTGATTGGAAATGGCTTTCATACTCCCTTACACGGGTCTCTGGATTGTTTTAAACGAATTAGAATGAAACAAGTGCAGTTTCCACAGGAAACCCAAGACTAAAACCAGGAATAGCTATTTCATAACAATCATAATAAGAAGAATTGATATTTCATTAATCCCCTTGGGGAACTTCAGGCTGCCCTTTGCGAGGCACCAAGGGTCAGGGTAATAGTTTCTTTTCCAAGGATACTTTGACATGTAGCCTAGACAAACTCTTGGGTTTGGAGACGACTGCTCTACCCATTGAGTTGTCATACCTTAACCATCTCGACGATACCTTAACTTTATCTCTCTAATATGAGATGTAACTCTGATGTCCTTTCTGGACACTCCCAATGGAAATCTTCAGCTCTGCCACCTCTAACTTGGCCTCCTGTCTTTTTGTTAGTGCCTCTGTCTCCAAACCATACATCATAGTGGGCTTCATTACCACTACCAATCTTCCCTTTCCGTCGCGCTGCTATCCGTCTGCCTGACTGCATGTACTGATATAGATAGAAAATGTCATCTTGGCTATTCGCCATGGCAGGAAGCATGAATATCTCCTGTCAATCATACAGGTGTCTAATAATATGCTATGTTGACTTAGTTATATTATTATACTTATACTAATATTAATATTTACAAAGGGACATGTAGGTTTGGACAGCTTCTTTTACATAAAAGTGCATTGATTCCTTAGGTTATCATTGAGTAACATTAAATTTTGTTTTATGATTGTTAAAGTTTGACAAATATGCACAAAAAAGAGAAATCAGGAAGGGCTTATAAAGACTTATATAGAGAAGCTATAAACTGTCATAAAAATAATAATTGTATGTCAGTGTGACAATGTCTCAAAAAGCCTTATCCTCGTTTAAAAATACCATTTTGTCATGAATATGTATGATGTTTATTAGAATAACAAATCCATTCACAGTCGTGGGTGGTGACACTTAGATGCCATATGTGCCAAAAGTTTGTCCTCCCTGTTGTTTTATCCCTGGAGATCCAGGAGAGTTTGAAACCATGCTGTTGGTCAAGAATCGGGAAGAACTTGCTCCAAGCTATGTGCATGTCATGTAAAAATACATTTCTGTATTTTTTTAACAATAGCTTATGGTACAATCTTTGTTCAAAACAGGGCCCAATTTTTCTACTTAAACAGAACGTGCTAAATAGTTTAGTGCTAAAACAGCATATTCAGATGAAGAGTTTTTGTGTTACGGTGAGAAGACAACAGATGCACTAATTATTGATAAATCATTAGACATAGTACCCATAACTAAACAGTACCCATAGTAACAATAATATGCAACAAAAGCTAAATTTGATGGAAACTGACACACTTTGAATTAACACCTCATTTCATTGAAACGCATTAAACAGGTGTTGCTTTCACTGCGTCCGTCCTCTATGCACTGAGAGGATTTATGTACATTAAGTTATTTGCATATTAGAATGAAGTGGCATGAAAAATTCACTGCTAACTTCACAAGACTGTCTTGTACGAGCTGCACTGATTCAAGACTTTTATCTGTGATCTGAAATAAATCTATAGGGAAGAAACTGGCACTGAGTTGCTGCACGGCAGCCAGAGCGGGAGCACTAACAAACAGGCACTGGGGAAGGGATGGGGGGGACTGAGAGAGAAAGAGAGAAAGAGCGAGAGAGGGTGAGAGACTCAGAGCCACAGAGAGAGAGAGAGCGTTTCTGGAGACCTAACCTGCCCAGCGACGTCATCAGCAGATGGCATCAGTGTCTTTATTGAAGAGGAAGAGAGGCAGAGCAGAGGAAAAGAAGGATGGAGAAGGACTGATATTTACCGCTGAAAGTCGATCTGGATGTCTGGAAGCTTCAGGACCATGATCTCTGGAATTTAACACTGAAGCCGGGTAAGAAGCTGCTCAAGCCACTGACAGGATATTCACAAATTATTATGGGATCATTTGAATTAAAAAATTATAATACGCTACTAAGGTGGGATAGTTATGTTCAGTAACGCTACATGACAATTATTATTTTTAAACCTGTGCTTTCTCGTATAGCGTTAATGCTGGAAAATACTATGTACACATTAAGAGATAATAAAAGTTAAATTTCCTTTTACTACTACTCAAACTAATTCACTTTAATTAGAAGTAATAGTGATTAATGTTAATCTAGTTGAAGTACAAAGTTTGTTGGAGTGATTGTGATTTTTCTGAAGATGCAAAGTATTTGTTTTTTAGCTTTATGTTATACAGCATTTAGTAACTTCTCTAATGGTCATTTTCACGTCGTTATTTCACAGTGAGGCTGCATGATGACCTCCACCCAGACCAGCAGTGTCTTTAGGAACGACTGGACCACCAACCAGCTGGTCAAGTCAGTTAAACCTGAAGGTGGCAGAGCCCTGGAGGACGCTACTCCTGAGTATGGGAGGACAGACGAACCTAGAGGTGCCGCAGAGGAGGAGGAAGAGGAAGGGGAAACCGGCGGTCTGAGAAGAAGGGATACTCATAAAAAGAATGTTAATCACGGCAGACTGGAGCGAGTTCGACTGCGGCGTATGGAGGCCAATGCACGCGAGAGGAACCGCATGCACAGTTTGAACAATGCACTTGACAGCCTAAGGAAAGTGGTTCCCTGTTACTCCAAGACACAGAAACTGTCTAAAATAGAGACTCTCCGCTTGGCAAAGAACTACATATGTGTCCTCAGTGAGACCCTGAGCACTGGGAAAAGGCCAGACCTTCTCATGTTTGTGCAGACACTGTGCAAGGGTCTCTCTCAGCCCACCACTAATCTGGTGGCTGGCTGCCTTCAGCTTAACACCCGCAGCTTTATCTCGGAACCTGGTGGGGAGTCGTTCTCTCTCTACCCGGCCTATCACCACCACCATGCACCTGAGATAGTAGGCTGCAGCTCAGTGGACAGCACCAGGCCACTGCGACCATTCGGGTCCCACTGTGGCCCCTACGCTCCTCTGTATGACACGCCCTCTCCA
Organism: Microctenopoma stevenorrisi; assembly: GCA_032270685.1. Taxonomy (NCBI): domain Eukaryota; kingdom Metazoa; phylum Chordata; class Actinopteri; order Anabantiformes; family Anabantidae; genus Microctenopoma; species Microctenopoma stevenorrisi. The sequence continues at coordinate 21,123,010 of JAUMTR010000012.1, forward strand.
GACTGCCCAAGTCCTCTGGATGCAGGGACTCTGAGCCCACCCATCAGCTTCAATGGGATTTTTGCCCTGAAAAACGAGGAACCAGCGGATTACCGGAGCTGCCACTACAGTCACTACAGTCTCCGCTACTGCTCCATCAACCAGGGGTCGACATCCGCTGGCGACATCCACATCCGAGGCTCCTTTTACCAGGTAGAGGAGGAATTAAACAGACCCTTCCACAATCAATGACACATATATGGGAGATGTTGATTAAACAAAGCTTCAGCCATCCACCTGACAATGAAAAATATTATCTAGAATGTAATACGTCTGTCACCGGGTTACAGCTGAAGTGATAATAATGAATCCATCTTAAAATAATGTTAATTACATACACATACACACACACAGAACAGCACCTGCTATCATTCATATTTGTGGTTTTGTTCTGGTTGTTGGGTTTAGTTAAAGCTGGTATTTGCACTACAACAGCAACACAATAGAGGAAAGCAAAGGCAATGGGAACTATGCAATACAAACAGACACAGTCACATCTGAGTGAAAAGGGGCTCATACCCGCAACCTGTATTCATATTACTATTTTTACTTTATTACTGTGTCATTTATTATTATTTAATCTGTGCAATAAATATTAATTTGTCTTTTATGGTGGGAAAATTGAGTAAATCTGAATAACTAATAAGTATAGAACTGTACTGATTATGAAGTATGTTTGTGTATAAGGATAAGCTGGGACTATTCCTGATTGTGTGTAGGTGTTTTATTGAATTGTAAAGCCATTATGCCTGAATTGATTTAGACACTGTTATTAATATTGTCCATTAGACTCAGGCCATTAAGTGCTGGAGAAATGAAATCAAATTCCCACTGCAGCTCAAAATCTAATAGCTGGGAATTTTGAGACTTTGCGTCTGTAATCAAATGAATTGTACAAACATTTTTGTGGTTTTAACTAATAGAAGCATTTGCAGAGACGTTATGTGATACTGGTATCATCATAATTCACTTCACCCTTAGTCAGTGTGAGTTGCTGCTGCTGTGTCTGTCTACTCAAGTGTCTTGCCTCGATTTGAAAATGCATCACGTTTGTGGCTGTGAAGTTTTCTTGGTAAATTATGAGGTGAATTGTGGGAGATGGTGATGTACTGCACTTTTGCTTCATTCACTTTGTTACAGCTTTGTTTTATAGAACAAATAAAACAGAAGTGAAAAGACATATTGTGGTTTTGTGTGAGTTTTTTTTTCTTCACTGCTGCCTAGTGCTTCCTCACATGGGATTCTTGGGTTTTCTACATATATATATATATATATATATATATATCTATATATAGATATATATATAGATATATATATCTATATATATATATA
>JAUMTR010000012.1:21127698-21138633 GCA_032270685.1 Microctenopoma stevenorrisi
ACTTACAGGGAGCTAGCGCTGGGTGTCTGGCTCAGAGACACACCTGGTAGGGAATGGACTAGGAGTCAGACGGGGTTCGAAACCCACAACCTTCTGCATCCCAGTCAGACGCCTAACCCATTGAGCTACCAGGCCGCGTAAATGGTGTTATGGAGTTATCTGAAAGGTGATTCATAACAACTGGACTTCTTTAAGGTGGAGACGTTTCATTCTGCATTTACAGGACCTGTCAGTCTGAGGGAAGTTGGTTAGTGACGTTATCACTTGTCACTTATCACGTTATGACTTATATAGATAGACTCGTTATGTAAAACAAAGGCTGGGAAGGTGGTGGGTATATGTAACAGCTCCTCCTGCCCCCCTATGAAGTGAGTCGTTAAGTGTGGTCAACCTGGTGGACATGTGATTGGGCCTGATTTTTGTGGGGATGGATGAAAGGGCAGCATAGTAGTTTGAGGTTGTGTCTAAAGCCTCCACCTCTGTTAAGAGAGACGTTGTTTGCACATGCAAGTCTTCCCTTACCCCTCGTAAACCACCTCTTTTATCCAAATAATACCAGTGGCCTGATAGCTCAATGGGTTAAGCATCAAACCGGGATGCAGAAGGTCACAGGTTTAAAACCACGTCTGACTCCTATTCCATCCCCTACCAGGTGTGTCCTTGAGCCAGACACACAGTGCTAGCTCCTTGTAAGTCGCTTTAGATAAAAGTGTCTGCCAAGCAAAGTAAAGTAAGTAATAACACTGTGTTGAGCCATTCTCCTGTGGAGGATAAATTTCTGACCACTCACCAACTTACCTCAGATTTAAAAAGTTCTGTGGATGCAGAACGAAACGTCTCTACCAAAAGAAATAAGTCCAGTTGCCAGGACTAAACCTTCTGACAACTCCACCTGGATGAATAAGAATCTTCACAGACATCTTTCAGATGAACGTACACAGCTGAGTCAAATTTAGCTAATGCTATGTCAAGTGCGCAGTCAGTGGTGAAGGGAAGATTTTGGATGCAGAGAACTTTACATGTAGCCCCCGTCCTAGACCAAACCAAACCAAAGGCCATGAAGGAGACAAAGTGGGAGAGAGCGAGAGAGACAGCCATCTTGGAAGAGGATCAGCTTTTGAAGACTCTACCAAGGTGGTGACAATTCTACGACAAGGTGGGAGTGGCCAAAAAGCAGAGGTGGACATAAAACCCAGAAACAGGCCAACACACAGACCAACCTGCAGCCCAGGTCCTTCTCACTTTAAAATTAAAAAGATGTACTTTTTTGTACGTTCACTTATGTAATAACAAATTTGCTTCTGGCAGATGGGAAATTTGGTACAATCCTTGATAACAAAGTCTTGTAATTTGGTAAACCCCTGACTCATCCTCCTCTGTCACATCAGGATGACTGCTGGTACTGCATCCCTTCACTTCTCTTCCATAGAAAAACACTAGACTACATTTTGCTGACATAGTCTGAACTTGATGCACAGATACTTGATGTATAAGTCAACATCATGTAGCAGGACAAACTTGGCATATACCCTCCTGTATTTTCAAAGTAATTTATGGTTTTGGCCACTGTCTAACCAACTTTCTTTAATTTCTTTCTTTTTTTTTTCATTTCAGCCCGTCTTCATTGATAAATGACGGTGGATGGCGAAATGTAAATGAGATCCTTATTACAGCAGCATTCATCAAGCTGCCGCTGGAGGGACTTCGATTACTTGATGAATATGCATGCAAATTTGTTAATTAAGTTAATTATTCGGCTGAAAAATTCATGTGTCTTGTGGAGAAAATTGCTCCTGCAATGGCTTTTAGCATGTTCCAGTCATTTGTCAGTTGAACTGCTATTTAAAAAACACTTTTGTTCCTACCAATTTTTAAGAGGAAAAGAAAGAGGACAGTTTCTCTGGGACAAGGGTGGAGAGAAGGTGGTGCAGAGGCACTGGTACTGCTACATGCTGATTGACATGGTTTGAAGTCTTAGGCTGAGGTATACTCATAAACGACCAGCCTGTGTTGCAATAACAAGCCTGGTGGTGGATTATTAAAAAATTCTGAGAGAGATTTTTTTTACAGGGCGGCCACATTGCAGTGTGACTTGACACTGAGCTGGGCGCTATACACAAAAACAACAGGGTTACGTGAAGTTAAAAGATAAAGTTCTTACTTGAACAGTGTTTTTACGACACAGTGTCACACACAATCTAATAACATTTAAACTCATGTCCTTGAACCTCTGCGGCACCATGCTGCAGATGTTTTATGAGTCGGTGGTGTCCAGTGTCATTTTATTTTGCTGTGGTTTACTCGGGCAGCAGCTTAAAGCTCAAAGACACCAACAAACTGGACAAATTAATCAGACTGGCTGGTTCACTTCAGAGGGTGGAGCTGGACCCTTTACATGCTGTATCTGAGAAGAGGATGATGACCAAACTCCTCTCAGTCCTGGACAATCCTTCACACTCACTTCACAGTGTCCTGGCGGGACAGAGGAGCACGTTCAGCCAGAGACTGATCAAGGTCAGGTGCTCCACAGAGACACAGGAGATAATTTCTTCCTATGGCCATATACCTGTACAACCCTTCTCCTTTATGTTTGGCTGCTCACTGTTCCCCCCAAGTGGGGATGGGTCAAGACAAATTTCGTTGTAACATGTAAAAATGTATCAATGATAACAAAGCAGATTCTTTTTCTGCTATTTCTGAGTATTTGGTATTTGTGTTAATCTGCTGTAACGTGCCAAAATAATTTCCCTCTGGAATTAATTAAGTGTGTTAAATCTTGAATATTGCATTATATATGTATCTTTCAATACTTTATCAGTTTTTTTTTCTTTTTGGTCCTTTGTATTTTATTATTTCTATATTTGTACATCGTTTATATTTTCTGGAATATTTTCCACCAGTTTACACAAATGATCTGATTCAGGGCCTCTGTCTTATACCCATAAGGTGTATTCAGTAACCCATCCACGGAGCCTAAACACTCCTTTAAATACTTTAAACAATTCTCTCAGAAGAGGGCGCCATTTTGTTAAAAGTGTGTGAGAGCATACACCGAGACTCCCAATAATTTGAAGAACTGCTGTACTGTACGCCAGTAGTTGGTTGTAGTGGTGGAAACCTGCTTATGTGGCCTATGTGTTTATATCAAGCCATTTCTTTTGTTTTGTGTAACCAGTCTGTCAGTAACAAAGACGAATCATGACAGTGTGTAGCTGTGCTATCATCATTCACAGTCTCATTTTTCTTCTTTTTTTTAAATTAAATAATTTTTATTCATTTAAGCATAATATGACAGACAAGCCTGGGGACACAGAAAACAAAGAGAGAAGAAAAGTTAGGGAGAAAGTCAACAGAAGGAGTGGAGAGAAAAAAAAGAAGAGGGAGGATATATATAGAGAGAAACAAAGAATAATAAAGACAATCTGCTTCCATACCTGATGACAAAAAATGGGGGAAAACAGAGAAACTACAGCATCAACCACTATATGTCTGAAACACAGTAAATAATAAATGTATATATTAAAGTTTATAGTTATTGAACAGCACACAGAACTAAAATGACAAAATATATTTTGAAGCAATGGCGGATCAAGACAGTGTGTGTCTGTGAGCACCTGTTTGTACACCTGTGTGAGGGCGCTTATGTTTATTAGGTTTCCTTGTGAAGTCTGAGATCTTAAGAGACTGTTTCTAGAGAAAATGCTCTTTTTAATCTAATTTACTGTTTTTAGCAATAGATATGTTTGTTTACTTAGGGGACATGTGATTATCATAAGGATTCTTGGTAAATTACTGATGATACTATGTAAAAGTGTGACTAAACGAAAGTGCCATTGGGATAAATTTCTTATGAAAAACAGACAAAAAAAGTGACAGACAAGATGATGAATACATATAATATGACAAAATATGTAAAATATTTGTGGCTATTATTTAATAACTTTTTTCGTTGCTGTATCTGTTTTTCATGTGTCTGTAGCAGGTAGTCCTCCTACTCGTCTGATTGGCCAGCCCGTCTGTCAATCACCAGGCGCTCCCATGGTAACCAGAAGCTCCGCACAGTTCGGTGTGACATTGAAGACCAGAGCGAGGAGCGCAGACTGTAGCGAAAAGTTTACACAGGATAACTTGTACGAAATGAGCTTGTCAGTTGTGTTATTTAAAATAATATTAAACGACTGCAATGCTTTCAACTCGCCCGCTGTCAAACAGTGATATCTTTCTGTCGCGCCGGTGTTTATTTGAAGTGGTGGCTTGTCGTTGAGCGTGCTGCGTTGTTTAGTTTTAGTGTGCTAACGTGCTAACGTGACTGTTAGAAGTTTTTTACGGCTCCAGCTGAACAATGATCCCTGAATGTCCACGCGCCGGGGAGTCCAGGAGCCGGGCCTGGGTCCAGCGCGGTCCCGCACCCGAACTCCGCCAGGACCGCAGCGTCAGCGGCTTATTGTCCGAAATCAACACTATCATCCACACCGAAGCTTTCACCGACTACTACACCATCATCCCCGGTAAAGAGCTTGGGAGGTAAGAAAACACATGTTCAGCAACCGTAGGCTGTTTGCTAGCTACTGTTGGCTGGGTTGTATCTGACTAAATATTTTCACTATGGGTCTACTAAATCATATGTTATTCGTTTTAAATTAAACCACGTTAAATTAGAGCTCTTGTATGCGACATTAGTTAGATTTGTGTGAATAATGTGTGGTGAGTTAGCCTGATAGATCAGAAGTGATGAATTATCTGCTGCTGCCCTCAGTGATGCTTCAATACACAGGTATTGACTTATGTCTGGTTTTCAAAAGCAATTACATTATTTGTTTGGGAATGTCATTTGATCTTTATCTTGTGACTAAGTAAAACTGAAAAAAGAAAATGTTAATAATGTTATCATATCAGAAATCACATTAGTCTGTTTGTCTTAAAATTGAAATCCAGTCCATATTTGTATGTCAGGTATCTGGCAGCTATGTGCTCTTCTGAGCAGCTAATGTTTTACAGTGTTTTCTTGTTGTTAATTATTAGAGGAAATACTCCTGTGGGCTAACTAACAAAGTCACAAGGCCAGTCCCGTTCAGATCAGAATATGCTTTTGCCATGACTAATCGCCCGTAGAAGGACTTGAATCACATTATCAGTATGACTTGGTTCTTTTTCAGCTTTTTGACAAAGCTAACACTTTCCTGACTGTGGTGTTGACCCAGGTATCACAGTGATAAGAGCCAACAATCTCATGTTGTACAGCTATGCTTGTAATGTATGTCGGAGGCTTAGAGGGCCATAACAAAGGCTGTGTGTGTGTGTGTGTGTGTGTGTGTGTGTGTGTGGCTTTGCATCTCCTGACCTGACATTGTGACTGAGATTAGCTGCTGCAGAATAACATGAAAGGTTACATGAATCTGCAGTGCCGCTCTTATCTACAGCATTGTAGTCGACAGATCAGCTGACACAAGTTCGCGTGGTCAAGTTCGTGTACATGGTCGTAGGCGTTGTCTTGATGTAAGCACACCCACGGAGTGTGAAGCAAGTTAGTATCTTAGCACTGATGTTAATTTTAAAAATATCTTAATTTCTTGTCCTAAAGTCAGTCAAATGTACCAAGGCATGCCATTATAAGCAAAAGGTGTGAGCTATACTGTCTCTGTAATTGTAGTTGGTTTATGAATTAAACTACAGACATTAGCGCTATATAATAATAAATACTATAGTCCAATGGTTAGAGATCATGCTTTGTAACCACAATGTTCCCAGTGAACGTCCTGCTGGGGACCTGTTGTATGTTGAACTCTCTCTGTGTCTCCATATGTTTCCTATATGAGGACACAGAAGAGGCAAAATGGAAAACAAATGTGTAAAAAATGTTATGATGCTCAATAGCTGCAGTGTGTCCTGTCCTGCTATGTGCGTTATTGGCCTGCGATTGCAGTAGTGATAAAGAGCTATTGAACCATGTCTGACAATATTTTAACGCTAGACTACTGTTACCTTTAATACAGTTCAGATGAATTAATGAGTTCACATTTTTTGGTGAGTCTTAATACTACAGAATGTAATTTTTTCCATTTTGTTTATTAGAAATGTGTTCCAAGCCTTGTTGTGCAGAGGTGCTGTTGATTCAAGTCTGACTCATTAACCTGCCTGGCAACAGTGCAGAAATATTTCCCTCTAAACGTTTTGCTTTTAGTCCTTCTGACAAGTCAGAGAATTTCAACGGCTTCTGCCCACTAACTGCCAGTAATTGCTGCAGCTTATTATTTAATGTAATTCGAGAATAACTAATACCCGAATAAGAGTTTATAGCTAGGTGGAGAAGAGTGTAATGGAGCAGGGAGAGGGAGCACTGGGCTGGATGGACCAGAGTGAATTGATTTCAGGTCTCAGACTAGGGTCGGCCTAACTTTGAAATAATAAACCATTTTCTCATATGATGTCTGGACAATGTCTGAAGAAGCAGGTCTGGACATGTAACACAACAGGAGACGTTCAGGCTCATTCTGACCTATTGTAAATACGCGAAGATGCAGAAGCAGCATATGCAACAAAAAGAGCACTGCAGAAATGTTTTCTTTACAGCACATGAAGGCACCACAAGTTGTGTGGTAGGAATCAGACCCTGTTATGTCATTATTACCTATGTAAGCAGTAATTTGATGTTTGGGAGCTACTCCACCTTAACAGCTTAGTTTTCAGCGGGGACGTTGTTCACTAACAACAGATGAAGGGGATGTTGTTCTTTGGTAATACAACTCCCTGGCTGACTCTGAGCCAGTTACATGGTTGATCCCTCTGAACTCAGCGGTGGAATTCCATTCATGAGGCCTTTTCAGATTAAAGGCTTGGACGGAAACTTCTGCCAGTACACTGCCCTGTGCTGGTCTGTCGTGACTGTGATCAAACTTACAAAAAGAGGATTAGTGTTGGTATTACTTCAGTACTTATGTATTCGGAGGGTATTCATCTGTATTTAGTGAGATAAATAGAATCCCTTTTTTTATGGGAAGTTCTGTCACATTATTGGACTCGGGTGTAATTGAGATGGATGCTACCTGTCTTATGCTTCTCCACCCAGTGTACCTCCCAAAATCTCTACTTCTAAAAACTCTCTGCATGCGTGGACTCAAGTGCACATTGTCCTGCTTGTGACCCATTCAGTTTATAACTGGACCTGCAAAGGGGCATGTTCAGGTTCCAGACAAACCTCAGTTTGTGGCACTGGCTGCTCTAACCAGTAAATACATTCTGCATGGTTCTTTTGCCTGTTCAGTGAAATTTAATATGAAGACTCAGAAAATGTGAAAGCCTGTTTTTAATCGTACATTTGTCCTCATCCTATCGATTGTATATGAATTCCCCTTTTTCAGGGAAACGACATTAAGTGTATAGGAGATGATGCGTTTAAAACCTACAGAAATAACAAAATACAAATAATGCATTGTAGTGATGGACTACAAAAAACAGACAACAAATTTAGCACCAGAACTATGTTATTTAACTCGTACTATGTAACTTTTTGTCTTTACTAAATATAAGGTCCAAAATGTATCTGAATGTAGAAAGTTGCTCTTGAAGCCTTCAGTGACCCAGAAACACTGACAGCTGTGAAGAGAGCTTCTAAAAGTTTTTGGGCAAGGCTTTCCCTCCTGACCTATCAAATAATTTTAATTCTTTCTGTTTTACCATTACAACATACCTATGTGTTATCAAAAATATAACACATTGAGATATGATGGCTTTCCTTCTACATGCAGGATAAATTATAGCCATTATAAACATGCTAATAATCTGTGCATTCAAAGTTGGCAGTCGGACCACTATGATACACTAGATGACTATTTTCACATTTAGGAGTCGAGGTAGGCTGAGGATAGATGAGTTTAAGGTAATCCCTTTGAATACGTCTCTGCAGTGGGAGTCCCAGATGGCCCTCAGCCAAGCTCCTTTAGTTGCTGCGACAATAGTGCAGCAGTCATGACCAGAAGGAATTATGGTCAAGACCCAAAGCTTTTTTCATGATGAGTCTTAGTGGCATAAATTGCCACTGTCTTGTTAGCCCATATGGTCCTGAGCAGAGCTCTTTAGTGCATAATTAATTAAATAGCTCAAACTAGTTAGTTTGAGAACCCATTTCCAGAATATACATCGACACTTAGAGTAAAGTTCCACATATATATTAGTGTAGGTGCAACGACTAATTTAAATCAGTGATGCACAAATCTTCACTTAGTAACCACTTACCTTATAACAAGGGCATGTTGGGACTTGAACAACCGGTACAAAAGTCAATTAACTGTATCCATTAAACAGATTTTGTACATTTGTATTATCTATGATTTGTCTGTGTGACCATTTTTAGTTTGTAGTCTGTGAATAGTAGTGGTAATAGTAGCTTGCTGGCTTTGGAAATATGCTGACACAATTACCCAGTATTGTTTCTAAAGATGAGGCCCAGACTCGCAAACCAAACAGCATCCAGCTGCATGGTCACACACTTCCCACGGGCCTTTGAAAAGCAACAACTCAGTTGTAAACTGTTAATGCTTCTGCCACATTGTGCCCACAGCAGCAAAGTGAATATTTTGCATTGTATACAGAATGAATGTTAGTTATAAAACATACAGCTACAGTATATGACCACTGCTGTTTTGTGTGTCCACTCATTCTTGCCCTTTACTTTTCTCAGTGTAACACCAGTTATTTCCCAGTTCTATGAAAAGCATCCATGAAGTCTTAAAATCCATGACATTTTAAAAAACAGTAAATTGATTGCAGTTTTGCCTCTGTGTTGACGTCCAATCTCCAATCAAAATGTTGTAATCTGTAGCCTCATGACTGTCACATGAGGCCAGCTGAGGATGAGGCAGCTCAGTCCAGTGCTTCAGGCCCAGAGCAACTCCTCATGCTCTGTGTGCTCATACGAGTCCTTCATGGCTTCAACACAGTCTTCTTCGTTGTGTTTTAATCTTGGGAGTTTTAGAGCTTGCTCTTAGCTCTTGTTTCACAAAGATTCAATGAGTAATCTCATCCTAAATATCTCTTGTCTCTTGTTGTGCTGGCCAGAAAGTTTTAATTTATTGCCCCTGTAGCACTAAATGATTTGAATACTCTGCATTGTGTGTGTTTGAGAAGACTATAAAATCCATTTTCGTTCAACCTTTAATAAAAACTTTAATGTTTAATTATGTTCCAGTGGTTTAAAATGAGCCAGGTCAAAGTTATCTTATTATAGTTTCTCTCTTTGCTATAAACCTTATATGCCGTCATTTTGACATGGACATGGACTGGACAGAATAATTTCCAGCCAAACAGACAACAGAGTGAGTCTTTGCTGTGGATAGGTGAGGTTTGGTCAGCGTGCTGCTTACGGATGCATTAACAGTAAACAGTAGCCAGAGGGAAATCATGATATTGGTCTGTCATCTCCATTACTTGCTGCATGTCCGAGGATTTCCCCTGGGTAGCAACCACCTTCCAGTCTGTAATAAATCTAGGTCAGGCCTGACAGTTGTGGAAAGAGAACTGCTGCCAACAACATCTACAGCCTTGTTCAGAAAATGTGTTTGACCTACGTTTTTAAACCCATAAATAAAACCAAATACCAATCTATGAAACTGTGTTTCAAATGGACTTGATTCTGTTTTTACGGTTCAGTGTTTACAATGAGACGTTTGTTTCTGTTTTATGCAACATTGGAGTGACATTTTATGAAAAACTTTATATCAGTAATCACTGTATCATAATTGCCCTTTACTTTACTTTACTTGCTGGTGTTCCTCCTTGACTTTGTGAAAGCCACCAAAGAAACCCAAGAGAGGTCAAACTGATGCACAGAATAAAGTCTAATTCATAGTTATTATCACTGACTGTTTGATCTATGACTCCTCCAGTCCATATGTTTAAGTGTCCTTGGCCAAGACACCGAATCCTAAGTTCTTCCTGGTATGTGTGTTCTTCATGAATAGATTGGGTCTAGACTAGATTGGTGCTACATTCATTGTTGAAGACCATCTAACCCCTGACAAACATTATATTTTGATGTTCATGTTTGGTCAGTATGGTATCATGAAGTCACTTCATCAACCAGAGAACCGAGTTCAGAAGTTACTCTATAGAATAACTAGGTCTTTTATTAAAAGTCTACTGGTTTAAACGTCAAGGTATGATGCTTACTGTAATCTATGTTAGCTCAAAGGAAGTACTCCACTTTCAGTCTCACCTGCAGAACTGATGGTGTTCTTGTCTTCTAGGGGGAAGTTTGCTGTGGTCCGAAAGTGCGTGGAGAAGTGTACAGGCCACGAGTATGCTGCAAAGTTCATGAGAAAGAGACGGAAAGGACAAGACTGCCGGATGGAGATCATCCATGAGATTGCAGTGCTTGAGTTAGCCACAGGCAGCCACCGGGTGATCAACCTTCACCAGGTCTATGAGATGGCTTCCGAGATGGTGCTGGTCTTGGAGTTGTGAGTATCCATCCTAAGCACACTAACACTGAAATGTGAATATCTGTCATGCTGTTACAAAACAATTTAATTAATTTTCTTAAACTTATCAAATGGGAAATGAAAAAAAGTTTTTTTGTTCTGCCTGTGTCCTTTGTACTCACAGACACACAGAGTTATGTTGTAGTATACGAATGGATTGGGTTTCCTGTGTCCCAGACCGAGGACAGATACACTGACAGGCATTTGATGAGTTCATCAATAACAGAGAATAAAAATCAACTGAAGCACAACTCAGTTTGACCCAGTATGTGGGATTCTCACACTCGCACACGATGCTGTATGGGGTTGACTACAGTAGCCACACCAGTTGTCGATGATCTCATCTCACTGGTCATGCCTGGGCAGTGCTTGACCTGGTTCCCATAGTGTGTGTGTGTGTGTGTGTGTGTGTGTGTGTGTGTGTGTGTGTGTGTGTGTGTGTGTGTGTGTGTGTGTGTGT
>JAUMTR010000012.1:21138733-21163627 GCA_032270685.1 Microctenopoma stevenorrisi
GTGTGTGTGTGTGTGTGTGTGTGTGTGTGTGTGTGTGTGTGTGTGTGTGTGTGTGTGTGTGTGTGTGTGTCAGATCATGGCATGCCAGACTGATCAAGAATGTCTCTTTCACTTCCTCTCGTTCTGTCCGCCTCTCTCTTTCCCTACATGCCGGATTGGATTTTGCTTTAGTACTTCACAGAACCCTCTCTATATACACAGACATTTGTCTTAATTAGTTTATTTTTATTTATATTTTCAGGCAATGAGAAAAGGCTAATATAGACCATGACATACGTAGAGGGTCAGTTTAGCATAGTGGATGTGTCAAATCAGAGCTGTAGCATATTCCAAACTCTCATGTTGCAATTGAGATAAGACAGTTTCCACATTCACCCAACATGTCCCACAATCATAGGACTATTTTAAATCCTTTTGTCTTCACTGTGTTAGTGACTCTTGCTGCACAATTTGAATGTTGACTGATGATTAAGTCCATTCAAGGCTGGAAGTGTTAGTCCATGAGCTATATATATCTAAAATAGCTTCTTCCACTTACAGACTATTTTATGAACAAAGTCAGCGAAGTGCCTTTTTACTTTTATTTATGTTTTGATAGTTAAATTATGAAATTAGACTACATTGCTAGAAGCACATACTGTTTATCATGCTTTGAGCGTGCAATAACTGCAGCACCTTTATCAAGAGGTCAACGTGGAGAGGTAGGCAGCAGATTGTCCTGTTTTACAGAATTGTGCTCTGGCAGATGAACACACTGCAGTGTCATCTTAAGGAGATTCCATAAAAGCTCCAACTTGTCCAGTCCTCCCCCACCTCAGTCCATAATCCCAATCCCAGCCATTGTTCATATGAAGGATAATCTCCAATTTAACTGCTGCCCTGACTGAGGATAGTGTTCAAATGCAGTCAGCTGGCACACACACACACACACACACACACACAAACCACACTAATACAGAGAGACAGTATAGTGTAATTGCATTGTTATTTCCTAATACCTTTCCCATTGGTGTCATTCCAGCACCATACAGGGTAGTTGTGGTAAGAACACAAATTAAACTCAGGGTCTTAGATTTGGGCATTAATAAGCAGCATCGCTAAGGGAAATTCCCAAGAGGAAACGGCGGAGGCACGCACTAGCCGGATGGCTGCGATGAGGCAACAGTGAAGACAGCTGGTCCAAGCTATCTATGAGGTCCTACCCATTCCAACCAACCTTTATGTTTAGGACGTGCTTTGCCCTAGAAGAAGACACACATACTTAGCAGTTGCCCAAAGGCTCGGGGGAACATCACTATTGTTGGAAACACGATGGTGTACTAATGTCAGAGGCTACCGATGTGTTTCCTCTACAATCCCTGATCACAAACACCGGCACAGTTATAAAAAGTACTGAACTAGTAATGTTTTACAGTAGCCATCAAATGTTGTGCAGCTGTAGGTAGGAGAAATTCTTGGCTCTCCCACATTATAATATAGTTTTCATAGATTGGTCATGCAAAAACATAAAAGCATGATAAGTCACCCTTACAGGGCTTTGTCTGTGCTTCACTATATTTAATACCACAGGCTACTCCATACAAACAGGCAGCTGTCTTTTGCCCTTTAAGACTTTAAAAATGGTGCAATGAGAAGGAAACACACTTCATGTGTGATATCTGCTGATTGGCATCGAGGTGATTGATTTTAAACCACGATATGCGCTGACAAACAACCGAAGCAAAAACATCAGTTTAACTGTATGATTTGATGGTGTAAGTCATGTGAATGAAGGAATACGTGTCAGATGTGACTGCTGGAGCTCATGTCAGCACCATTCTGTCCATCTACACACCCTGCCCTCCATTTTTATTTCTCCTCTGTACTGTTTTTATACCAGGGGGAAATAGAGCAGAATAATTCTCTGGGAGGGATGTCAACAACATGTCCTTTTTTTTTCTGCCAAACTTTTATTTTGCTGACAGATATTTCAAGTAGTGGGGCAGATGGTGAGGAGGGGACAAATATTCTGTGAATCAGGGTCAACTTGACTATACTGAAATACTATTCAAACTCTGGTTTAATCAGAGGGGTTTGTGTGTAAAACAGGCAAAGGGGCCAAACCTTTTTTTTCAGTGCTAGTAGGCAGAGAGAAAGAATGTAAGTGATGAAGGGAGAGAAAAGGAAAAAAGAAGGCAAGAATAGTGTAGATGTGATGAACAGAAAGAGGAAACAATCCAGAGAGAATGAATGAGAATGATAGAGAGCTCCATGGCCTCATTGCTGGCTGAGCTCCAGCTGAGAGTTCATTATGTCAGTTGAGCCGCACGAGCGCACGTGATCGGCCAGAGCATGGCCACTCACCCACAGAGTCATACGGGGAAAAACCACAGGAAGGACTCAACATCGTTAATAACATTGACTCGTTAATATTCACACTAACAAACTGGTTTGTCATTTTATAGATTTTATTATTGACATGTTCTGCTTATGAGTTCAGGTTTTCTGATGAAGTATTTTAGCTATAGATGAGTGTATTAATAATGAAGTCAGGTGATCAAATAGCTAATGTCTGATATGTATATAAGTTGTTTTTGGAATGAAATGGTTGTCAGAGATGAGTTGGGCTATAGGTCCACAGTTAGTCCACAGTTAGTTTTTGCCCAGGGGCCCTATAACAACTTCACTTGGCCCTAAATATAACTGAGGTGATGTCAGATTCCAGGCTTTGGCACAAAAGTGGGTCTGCTGTCCAACTGTAAGTTGCTATTTCTCTGCTGTAAATGGAGCATGTGGGGAAAGTCCCGTTTGACAGGAATACATTATGAATGCATTATGGGGGCCCACTGTGAGGCGTTCACTTGACCTCACTCTGACTTTATCATCCCCTCTCTCTCTGTCTCTCTATCACGCATATGCAGCGTCTGTGCAGCTCTTCATCACCCATGATTTGTTTGCGGCGGTGCATCTGTTTCAGCGCTCATTCTCTGTGAATCCCTGTCACTCACTTCTCCACGTGCTCGGTTTATATTTATACTTACACGCGTGAAATGTGAAGTAGGTTATTTGGGTCAGCTGATGGTTGAGTGCAACAGGTGGCCAATCAATGCTGAATTGATTCCCACAGCACTGAGTTGGCACAGATTTCATTAATTACATTATCAATCCAGCAATCAAAGCCTGACTGCCCTCGGCCTCTGTCAGGTTTCAGGGGCATTGCCCGGGCAGCAGAGGGGTTCCCTAGATATGATACGAAGCATTATAGATCAAATCAAAACAACAGCAGAGAATTGTTGTTTGTTTGTTTGAACATGTTGGTCGTTTGTAGTTGTTGATTTGTGAGACTATTAATTTCTGATCTGTCTGATCCTCTAAGGAATGAACCTTCATTCCAACAGTTCACGGCACGTGCTGATGGGAGCTGTGTATGTGTGCGTGTGCATTCCTTTAGCTGACCTAACTATTAATCACAATTCTCCTTTTCTTGTGCTCTGTTGTGAGCCCTGTGTGTGTGCAGCACAGGTTTCAGCCTTTAAGACCTACCGACTTTCATTAGTTCTAGTGTCCAGATAATTCTTTTTACTTTTCCAGTCATGTTAAAGGCCTTTTCTTCTCACCTTGAAAAATCACAAACATTCCCACCTACTCCTCCCCTACCCCACCCACCCTACCTTCCTCTGAGATAGAGCCTAATTGTCCAACACCCTGAGGAGGCACCTTGTCTATTCCTGACTGCCCTCTCTCTTTTCTTTCTAATTGCGTTTATCCGACAGTTTATCTTAGGTCATAGGAAATGAAGGACTCTTTTAGGAATACAGCGGTTTAAGTATTTTCAATAGGTGCATACAGTTTTGATTGAGCTGTTTATTTTATAATCACAACTGTGTTTTCTCATATTAGACGTGGAGAGAATGTGATCACTCAAAAGTACAAATGGCCTCCTTCAAGTGAAGCTCATAATTAGTTTGCTATATTTGGAGGTGCTGTGTTATTTCTGCCATCGCCTCCAGTAACTGAAAACACACACACACACACACACACACACACACACACAGTCACAGATTGGAGCTAGATGGTGATTTATTTCCATGGTGTCTTGTGGGATTCACAATAAAAACCTGGCATCATTGGATGAGGTTGTGGATAAAACAGGGAGCTCAGAGTGCAGTTTGGGTTTCCTGTGGCTGACCGATTTCCTCCCATAGTCCAAAGTCTAAATTCCATACAAATGTGTTTGTTTGTCTCTGTGCACGAGACTGATGACCTGAACATACACTTCCATCAATCTCAACTGATCTCTGATGGTTTTATGCAGAAGTGAACCAGGGTTGTATTTTTATCAGATGTACTGTATGTCTTGTGCAGCGCGGCTGGAGGTGAGATCTTCAACCAGTGTGTGTCAGATCGGGAGGACGAGGCCTTCAGAGAGGAGGACGTGAAGAGGCTCATGAAGGAGATACTTGAGGGAGTCGCCTTTCTTCACCAGAAAAACATAGTCCACCTTGATCTGAAAGTTAGTAAAACACACACACACACACACACACACGATCCTCCAGCTTCATCTGTATTTTCACTTCCACTCTTATTCCTTAATGAGCTCCAAGTAATTTGTTTTTGCTCAGTTTGACCCAGATGAATTTATTTCATTTAGCTTTTTCCATTTTTCATTTTCATTTCCATTTAATTTCAGCTTTTTGTTTTTTAATATTTATTTTTCTTGGTTTTAGATTGTCAAGTGAGTGAAGGTAATTTTGTGGTCCAAAAAAACATGTTGACATTTCAACCAACATTATTAAAGTTGTTGTGGATAATCCATAGAGAAGCGTGTCACCAGTTTTCACTGGAATGTCTTCTACCAAACAAGCAGTGTTGGAGGAAGCACTGGAGCAATGGTGACACCTGCTGGTCAAATCATTGCCATTACAAATGTTTGAAGTAAAGTTCATGACATTTTGTTCAGTAACGGTTTCACAGGAAGCTGAAGTGCTGTTTGTAACTTTACTTTAGTAAACATGAATACCAACACTGGCGAAAACCTAAAGACAGGTATAAATGTGTGGTGCTAGCATGGTAACGTGTGCTGTCCTGTGATGTCTTGTCAGCCTCAGAACATCCTGCTGACCAGCAGCTCTCCTCTGGGTGACATTAAGATTGTGGACTTTGGTCTGTCCAGGATGGTCTGCAGCCACCAGGAGCTCAGAGAGATTATGGGAACCCCGGAGTATGTTGGTGTGTTGCTGCTCAGTCTCGCTTTCATCACTGATGTTAAATTCATTTCATGCTAATGATAATTAGTGCATTTGTTACATCTTTTCAGCTCCTGAGATCCTCAATTATGAGCCCATAAGCACAGCAACAGATATGTGGTAAGAAAGTTAATGTCATGAAGTTAAGCTGGACCTTTGTGTTTTTTTGATGATGCTGTTTTGTTGAACTTTATTTCTGTCTTTAACTTTATTTGCTCTACACTTTCCAATGTGTGTTCAGGAGCATTGGTGTCCTGACCTACGTGATGCTGACAGGAATCTCTCCGTTCGTGGGCGAGGACAAGCAGGAGACATTTCTCAACATTTCCCAGCTCAACGTGAGCTACTCCGAGGAGGAGCTGCAGCAGCTGGACCCGGCAGCTCTGTCCTTCATCCAGATGCTGCTTCGTAAACGGCCACAGTCAGTCCACACCTCACTGTTCCACACAAAGTCACATACATGTAGAAAGATAGAACACCACGATGACTAAACCAATTACTTATATTCTCTGTTGTATTCAATTATTGCATTGTGTGAAACAATTCTTCCTTATTACAGCTTAGTGGCAACAGAGTTTTTAAGATGTGTTTTTTTGTGTGTTCTTTCAGGGATAGAGCCACAGCAGAGCAGAGTCTCAAACACCCCTGGCTGCAGTCTTCACCGTGTGAGGAAACACAATCAGTGGAGGACATCCGCCCAGTGGGGGATCCAGAGTCATCCAGCACCACCAGTAGCTCTGCCAGCAGCGCAAGTACACCTGAGGAGGAAGAAGATGGCCCAGTGACAGAGGAGCTGATAGTCATGGCCGCCTACACTCTGGGCCAGTGCCGCCAGTCCTCCACCTCAGAGAAGGAGGCGCTGGCTGCTGAGCAGAAAGCCATCTCCAAACGCTTCAAGTTTGAGGAGCCCTTCAGTGCCCTGCAGGAGGTCCCTGGGGAGTTCATCTACTGACCCCCCCACTCACCAACCTCTGACAGTTCTGTCTGAGAAGGAAGAGGTAGTTTTGTCAGAACCTTATTACCGATTATTTTAACTCTCCATATATACTGTACATGTCTGATCAGGCTGCTGCACTGGTCTGATTTTATTTAAGCATAAATAAAATCTTTTAAGCGATTCTTTAAGTACCTACTCACACACCGTGTTTTTCCCATAATCCATCATCTTGCTTGACACCCACAATCTCTGACAGCTACAGTAGTTTTATGTCTAGCTTTTCTTTTGGTTTGCTGTTGTAGTTATTTTGTACCTGTTGATTAACTGGTCAAATGTCAGGGCACGTGATACGCTGAGATTTTTCCACAAGCCACTGTAAAGTCTGAAAAGTTACCTGGAGGGTGAGTGAGGTCTTTTTTTCTAGAGCACTTGTCTATAATGAAACCGGGAGAAATCCAGCGCAGAGAGGCAGCATCACAGACACTCCCAAAAAGGTAACGCGTAATATATAGGATCACTTTTTATATATATAATATAATAGACTTATAAACCTATAAATATATCACTTAGTGGCAAGTAGCACTCTGAACACCAGATACAGTGCTGCACACGACACATAAATTTAAGGCAACATACAGAGCGACTGTATCTTCTTTACTACTTTTGTGCGATGATCCTTTTGAAGGCAGGCACACCAGGAAAAAAAGCACGTTAACGCAGGTGTTCTTTCCATCCAGATGTGTTGGAATGCGATCTTAGTTACAAGACATCACTGAGTAATGTAGGAGCAGATGAGTCAGGTTGATAATGGAGAGAGTGGACCGTTCTGCTGGGTGGAAATCTCTCTACAGTGTGTGAAGATTGTGTGTGTTCCTCTCATATATGTACAATATGAGTTTCTGGAGGCTGAGCTGATTCAAGCTTATTGTACAACAGTGAGAGGAAACTCGCACTCGTTTCTATATTTTTCATCTTTTTTGAATTCCGTTAACTTGTGTGTCGTGTTTGTTGTGTGCGCTGCTTTCATGTGAACAGCTGCTCCCGACTTATTCTCTCCCTATTTTGTATTTGGTGCCATGCTTGGAGATAATATTTGATGATTTATATTCTCGCTGTTTTTTTTATTTTTATTATTTTGTTTCTGTGTAATTTTGCAAATAGCTTAGAGGCAGAAGTTTAGATCTTTCTAATTCTGTGTACAACATGCAAAACGTCACATATTCTCCCACAATAAGGAATGAGTCTGAAGACAGATCATTTTAAACTTGTATGTGTAGCCAACGAGCACAATAGACCAGACCTGTACTGTAAATGTGTGTCTATAAAACAGTAAGCTCTGTTGCTGTGTAAACAGATTTGTACATGAATTTCTCCCACTGTAAATAAATGTTTCAAAGGTGTGTTATTATTTACTGGGCTCAGTTTGAGGCAGTTATGTTTGTGCTGTGTTTGTATTAGTCTGAGCGATTACACTGTAAATAACTGAATCTCCTCAAGTACAAGAGCACAAATGTTTTTCTTTTGACATGCACTGTTAGTAGTGAAAACTTTTTTCCGGTAGAATAAAAAAAGTGTGCTCATAGTATCCTAAAAAACTATTTAATTAAATTATCATCGTAAATTATCATTAATGAATTATCATTCATATGTTCATTCCAATGAATGAATGAATGGCTGCACATTATAAACAGTGATTTGATTCAGCGTTCATGTAAAATGGTGATTAGTGCGGCTTTGAGACAGAATCATCATCTCATAGCTGCTTATAAAAATGGTCACAGGGTTTCCGGATCTCAAATGAATACCGATGTAACAATGTACTGAAACTGCTTGAGATTCCACACTTCTCTATCGAATAGATTGTGTTTTGCAGCTTTTCTGTTCTTGCAGTTTTTCTATTTCTACCAAGGTCAGACTGAGCCACGAGCACACCGCTGAATTACAGCTACAGCATCACGTCTGCAGAAACACACAGTCTAGGAAGGAGAGCGAGGAGTGGGAAACGGCGATACCAAGCTGAGACTGACTCAGACTCAGCTTGACATCAACATTGCAGCTGAAGACAGAGAGATGGAACATATTGGTGCAGGGAAATCATTTGTTTATCCACTAATAGTTAAAAAAATGATTTTAACAATGTTACCATCATTGCACATGGGTATTGTTTTTAATGATCAAACGTGTATTAGCAAACATAGCCTGCTATTGTAAGACAGAACTATTGTTTGCAGAATTTGGGTCTTTGTATGTGTATGTTAGTATTCCTAACAGATTCTGATCAATTTGATGTTATGAAATTAGCTTTTCTTTCACAAACATGCTCATTTTTCCGTCTTTTTTTCAAACCTTTGACTAGTAGTGAACATACACACTTTCATTGTTGTAACTACATTTTAAATGACACCGTAACCAAATCTAAGCCTCACAGGAGTGAACAAATGAAAAGGACAATTCGTTCCCTATTACTTTATTATTTTTAATTTAAATTTTTCCTCTTGCTTCTAGTAAGTGCGTACCTGACCTTAGTGACATCTTGTAAGAAATGTATGGAAATATAATTTTAAAATAGCATGATTCTTACTGTATTGGGATCATTTTGGGGGTGTTGAAGCCCACCCAAAATAGGCCAAACAACGCCCATGATGGAGAGTCTGCAGAACTGGGGCATATGGTTCTTTTTAATAAAGTATTCATCATCTTTTCACTGCAGTAACTGAGATTTCGGAGAAACGTGATTCTTCATGAGTCACAGTTTTGTCCTCTGTTCTTTCACTCCACTCCCACTCAGGGCACTATAGGATAAAATCACCATCCCAATGATTTTGTGTGATATCCACTACCATCAGCTGCCTCTTCATCTTCCCTCCAAAGTCTCCTGATCCAGACCAGCTTGGATCATGCTGATGGAAACACCTTTTTGCTTTTTCAGATAATGGAGTGAAAACTGAAACACATTATTACTATTTTTTATCTCCAGGTTTTTCTGGACTGTTACGGCTACTTTTTTTGTTACACTGATTAAACATTACAAGGGCAACAAGTGCTGTAATGTGTACATATTGCAAATTTCTCCATCAACAACAGCTATGATCTGTGTCTGTCACAACCGACTATTTTATTTATAATAATTCAAAACTCGGACTTAAATGCACCTCATGAAAAGATTCAATGTTTTCCCACCACTCAAATCAACAAAACTGTTTCCAACAAAGCATCATAATCACATGTTACTTAATTAATGGTGAGTCCAAACCCCAACTTCGCCCGCTCAGTAAAGCACATCAGTGACTCAAAAGTTACTTATATTCCCTGTTTGTCTGTCTACAAAGACTGAACAATATAAATTAAACATTATTGTGAAGGTTATGACAAAGAACCCAACTCATATCTAGTGACTGAATCAGTTTTGAGGTTGTATTCATCCATCATCGAGCTGCTGTTGCCCCCGTTCAAACCAGCATTATAAATCAGTTTCATATGTAAATGTATTCTATGGAGATCACTGCTCTGTTGAATGTTACATGGGGAGACTGTGACCCAGAGATGCACGGTGAAATAGCTGACTAAGCTAGTGCTGTAAATCTTTCCTTCCAGTGGAGTGTTCACGTTGTCACATCCCCAGTAATTACTACATCAGGGCTCGTTTGTCTGGGGGCACTGCTGAAAACGGAGTAGTGCTGGGAGATCAGTGAGAGTGGATCAGTGTGTGTGTGTTTTCTCCCTGAAGCATTTTTGCCTGTTTGCACTACTGCTGATTTTCATTAAATACAATCTGTAGAGCAAATAACAAGTGGCTGCAGCAGAGCCACATTTAATCAGCCCTCCTCCCCATTATGGTGGAAATTACACAGCCAAGAGTATTTTTATGAAACACAAACGAAGAGGTACATTTCAGTGTTACCCAGCAGAGAGCAGCAGAGTCCTGCCGCTACTAAAATGTCCACTTTTTACAACAGTTGCAGTCTTTGAAAGCTCTTGTGAACCTATGGATGAACGTGTGTTCTGACTAATTCTTTTAAGCTGGCTGCAATTTCCCTTTGGGATTAATAAAGTGTTTTGAACCTTGAATCTTGAATTGAACACTTTTTCATCAATCAAGTAATACCTAAATGTAGCGGCTCTGTGTTTGGCTGCTGCTCGTGATATTTCTGTTCCTGTGGTCCAGTTTGACTCCATGTGTTGTCGGTGTGTGAGTGCGGCCAGCACACGCTGCTGTAAGTTGGAGTCTCAGCTCTCTGTTTATGCAGCATCACCGCAGAGAAAGTTGATTATCATGTTGTTGTTGTGATTGTGGCACACTAAGGCATACTAATGGAATAAGAAGATTGTTTTTCTCTTGTGAATGCAATAAACGTACAAACAAATCTCTCTATCTGTTCTGTATCCATCAAAGTGATGTGACCAGATGAAGTGAAGAACCAACGCAGGGTTTTCAACCAGAGCAGTTGATTCCGTAAACCACCGCACACAGGACAGGACGTTACAGTGGAGCATTCACCCAGCGTGATAGCTGCTGATAGCACACAGCCACTGCTGCAGATACTCTTGTTAGTCCTTTCGGCCTCTGTCCCATTTGTGTCCCTATCCTCAGCTGCCAGGGTCAGATCAGATGCTGTCCATGGTGCTGAATGTAAAGCACCCCATAATTATTTGTTATTCTGCTGATTAGACCTGTGCTGACGCGGAATCGAGAGAAAATGTCATTCCATTATTTTTATCATTAACAGGTGAGTGATAAACAGGAAACATATTAACACAAAAAAATGTATCTGCTACCAAACAGTTTTATAGAAACTGCAAATGAAAAAGCGTTTGAATGGATTTAAACTGTAATACTGTGAATGCTGACTTTCATATTTTACTAAGCAATTAACGCTTATAATTAAGTTCAAGTAGAAAAATAACAATAAAGTTGCGTGCGTGCGTGCGTGCATGCGTGCGTGCACGGGGCGGGGTTCGTGGGCTGGTAAAGGGGCGTGGCCTCAGCCGTAACATCACAGGCTAACGCAGCCTCCTGCCGCGCCGTTAATCCGTCTCCGTGCGCGGACTCCGTGACTGTCAGGTTTCCCCTGTCCGTCCTGACGCTCGGAGAACTCGGTGTCGGACCGTGTGGACCTGGTCTCTGTCCCCAGTAGCGGGATGAAACCGACACAGTGATAAAGGAGGATCCAGAAGCGGAGCTCGGCTGTCAGTCTCCTACCGGCGGAGAGATGAGGAAATCACTGGTCGATGTAGCCCTGACATTCTGGCTGTGTCTAGAGGTGAGACGCTAAAACCACCAGCTTACCGTCAGTACCGCGTTAGACCGACGTGTCTGGGTGGGGGGACGGTGCTCCCTTCTCAGTTGGTTTTCGTTTAAAAGAGACAATAAGTCGTGTTTGCTGGCAGCAGCAGCAGCAGCAGCTTCCTGTGATGTCGCTCGGTATTGTTTTCAGAGCGCCGGGCTCCAAACACGGTTCAAAACGAACAGAAGTCTGTGTTCCTCCACTGAGCACAGACAATAAACACGTCTCACAGGACTAATTTTGATCCGTGAGCGACATATGACGCCCTCGTTTAACTTCGGCATGCATGTGAGCCACTAGCAAACACTGAACAGTGATAAAATGGGAACTTTTACCTTGGTTGACGCTCCTGCTGTGTGGTGTGCGATGGAAGTCCCTGCATTGAAAAACAAAAACAGAGATTTAAGGAGGACGAAGAAGAAGCTGGTGGGATGGCAGGGACAGTGAAGAGAGCAGTGGTGTTTTATTTGTGTGTTTGATTCTCTGGTCAGTGTTTGATAAGTGAAAGTGGGCCAGTCTGTGATCCTGTCATCCTTTGTCTTTGGAGCTCAGACCCCCATAAATCCTCAGTGGGTTAATGGGCCTGTAGGACACACAGGAACACAGCGTAGGTAAACAGCAGGCAGGATCAGTCAATGATGGCACAACCCTCGTTTGTTCTTTGTGTAACCTAACACACCTTTTCTGTTTTCCTCTTCTTCTCTGGACCCTTTTTGGAAATAACTATAACCTGCACTTCTGCTCAGGATCTTCTGCATGTTGCTCATTTCAGGGTCATTTCAGGCGGATGAGGGGAAACGGATGCGCTCTAATTGAATTTTACAGATCTCTGAAGGTAGAGTGACGTGATCACGGTCTCCACTTCCTGCCATTCCAGCTCTGCCGACACTCATGTCTGCTCATGTATTATTAACCTCCCATCATTATTATTTCATTTTATTCAGCTGACTTGGTGAACACATTCATTTTGAATGTGAGCATGCAGCCTGCAGGGAGACCGAGGCCTTAGACCCTGTGCCGGTGCTGCTGTGTTCACTTTGATGAGTGGTTCTGTTAACCGACGCGCTCGGACTGAGACGGATGTTTCAGGTCATCAGCGAGTGCTATGACTGACGAAAAGAGGTGGCTGGTTTAATGCCTGCAGCCTCAGTAGCATTCAAACTGACTATGTTGATTTCTACCTTCTGTGTGTGACGGCTAAATGTTCTTCCATTTGTGTAGGCCACAGTCCATTTTTCATATTGGTGTCTGTTAGAGTCCAATTATTAAAATGAGATATCTGTCTGGATAAAGGGGAAGAAAACTCCTATTAGAATAATATGTAGTCGGCACAGCTATGGTGAAGACACAGTTCTGACTATATAATCCATATGTCTACTAGAGAGACTAAGTGATGTGTGTGTGCTCACATTTCCAAATGTGATTAATAGTGAAACCCACGGTGATCATGTTCATCTGCACTAAGGTGAGTTCTACTGGTGGGACTGATGGATTAGTCTGAGTCATTTCTTGCTGTGTGCCACAGCTTCTGCTGATGAACTCGTATTCATCAAACATTGTTAAATACTCCTAGATGTCCTGCAGAAGTCGCATCCATCTGTCACGTCATCCGCTCTTTCTGTGTGTGGTTGGTGCTGGAGCCGATCCCAGTTGTCACTGGGTGAGAGGTGCGGCACAACCTGGACAGGGCACCGGTCTATCGCAGGGCTGACGTATAGAGACACACACACACCCACCCACAGCTACACATCACTGATCTGCACGTCACGAAGCAGGACGTCGATGGTCTGGAAATGTGTCTGTTGTGATTGAGTTGTGTGTATTAATAACTATATAAAACATATCCATGTATTTGCTCTCCACCCTTTTTGTCCCAAACTACTTGCTTGTTCTTGGAGGTGAGAATTTAGCCACATTCAAACATTATTGTGAGAACTGAGCCAAATGAATTGTCAAAAACTGTAGAAATCTCCTCAGTTCACATCTGACACTCGGCTTCACGTTGTCCATATTCTTTCCTCACTTTTCATCAGTCCACGTTGCTCCTCAGATCAACTTCCTTGCATTCATGTGATGTGAACGGAGACGTGGCGACATTACTGATGGGAACATGCTCATTAAGGCTTTTACAGTTCAGCAGCTTAGTAATTCAGTCTGATGGATGGAGGTGAGAGGAATGAGTGCTGCTTCCTGTTGACCATACGTGTGCGTTGCAGTCCAGTTTACACACGGAGCAGGGACTCAGAGCACAGTACGAATCAGGGCTGGAGAAGCATAAATGTGCGCGTGTGTTTGTTTTATTCACAAATCCCAGTTTTCTCACAGTATCTTACTTTACCTAAGTTAGTGCACGTAGTGCTGGCTGTGGTTTGATGGAAGGTCCAACCTCACCCTTGTTCATGCTCCTTTCTAAACCCATATGGAATTTCATCCTACCAGCCTAAGTTACCATTTAAACCTATTTTCAATCAAATGACTTGGTCGGGTGAAACTGAATTGACCATTTTCCAACCAAAGAATGTTTTGAAAACTAATTACAAATCCATTAATACTTGATCAGGTTTATCACGGCGTCATCTCTCTGCTAAATCAGCACGATGTCAGATGACTGTATAGTTTTGATGTGTGTGACGGCAGCACCGCTGCTTCGTCCCTTCTCCCCTTGACTTGAGCAGCGACAGTTTCGTTAAGCTCAAACCTGTATTCAAACTATGTCAGGATTCAGTCTGGTATTCTTTCATGTTCAGCTTCTCAGGCTGCTGCTGGCAGGATTGTCACTGTGAAATTAATAATTAATAATTTCCCTTATAATGACCATGTTCGTGCTGCACTAAAGAAATACAGTGCTGGTATTAAATAGTATTATATTACTAATCATTTTATACAGCTGCAGCTTTTGTTAGTTAAACAAATAATAAATCACTTCATGAATTGATGAAAAAGCTAATTATGCTCATTGAAAAGAGGCAGATATGTTAATATGTTTCTGAAGACAAACTGATCATCACTTAGAGAAGACTTTTGTCCATTTCAATCAGCTTTTCCTTTTTTCTCTCATGTTATATAACCCCAGAGGGCTGAGCTGGCACAGGGCAGCGGGGGCCGTCTCTCAGGCCTCTGAGCAATTGACATCCACTACAAGTGCGTCCTTAGCTGGGCTAACCCGACTCCAGCTCAGGGACCCCACTCTAAGAGCTGCACTTTAAATGGCTTTTGTGGTTCAGCTAATCTATGAAAATACCAGAGTGTGTTCCTGCGTTCTGCGTCGGTCTGGTTGTCGCTGATTAGTGGGATCTTCCTGCTCTTATCTGTCGGTGTCATATTTAAGTTGTGCTGGGATTACTAATACTCAGCTTTTATACATTTAGAATAAAATGCACAGAGTCAGTGACATGACTGTGATTGTTGCTGTTAATGAGACCAGATCATTTCAGTCTGGTATAATAAAAGATTTACCTCAAGAATTAGTCATATGTAATGTACCTTTTCATGCTTTGTCTTGTTATTTCACATTTGGCATTTAGCATTTGTAGTTAACAGCTGAATTGCACTGAACACATCTGAACAGCCTCAACTTGTAGTATTGATTTCTTCGACGAGGACTTGATTGACTACTGTGTCCATAAATATTTCTTTTCTTTTTATGTACTATTATTAGTGTGAGTACCTTTTTCCCTTTGCTTTGTTTCTCTTGCGTCTTTGCTCCGTTATCATTCAAAGCGATGTAGAAGCTTTGAAATAGCTTTTTATTCAGTTACTAAGCTGTGGACGTTCAAAGTTTTACAGCCGAGCTGTTTCGTTCACGATGCTGAATGCTGACGTTTTCAAAATGTCATTGTTATAACGGGAATATAGAAATACTGAGGTCATGAGCTCAGATTCCCACAGTGCGTTCCCAGTCCTCCTTAGACATTCATTACATTAACCGACCACCGAGACGCCCGTTAAAGTATTTTCTCTTCGTATACAGAATTTAAATACTCTCCACACTATAGTGGTCTTTAATCCTGCAAGACAAATAAATCCAAAAATGCAATTTCAGGATCAAATTACTTTCAGTATTTTAACAACAGCAACAAGCTTATACTCGCTATTCCTTTTTACAATGCAGTCCCAAAACCTGAGATCCCCAGATAGATGTAAGACACGGATTAAGAGACACGGTGTCACAGTGTGAAAACCCTTTCTGTAATTCCTTCTTGCAGCCGCTCTCAGCTCCTCATGGCGTGTCGAACCAGTTCTAGCTCAGTCAATTAGCCTCTGTGTGGTCCGTCATATCCCGGTGTCCACAGCCTCCTCTATAATAAAGATGATCATGATATTGGTTGATGGGATGTGATCACAGCTCAAATAGGAGATGGACAGTAAGAGCTAGAACAGACCAGTAGATTAACAGATCTACGTCTTCTTCTTCTTCTTTTCAGGCCAAACCACAACTACAATCAAATAATGCTTGGTGCAGCTTGTTCACGGAGGCATCTGTGAGGTCAGCAGAGATCAATAACAGAGGAGGGAGAGGTGATGGGAGGAAATGAAGAAAGGGTTGAGCTACGCAGGAGTGGAAGAGATGAAACAGAATTAGAAACAAGCAAGAGGAAGACAGATATAGCTGCTAGGGTGTCCTGAGGCTGATATGGATGCACATTTGTCCATATTTGGCATTTCTTCTCCATGTGCTGGTCATGTTTAGAGAAGTATTCAGAGGTTCCTTACAAAGCATGCTACTCTGTTGTAGGTCAAAATATCCACCACATTCCTCTGACTCATCTTCTCCACAGTCTTCTTGTTGCCATTTTCAGTTGTCATTTTGTCTGCTCCCACTCCTGACGCACTGGTCCTCACAGCTGCAGCGTTAGCATGTGCGCTAGGCCTGCTGTTTCTCCTTGACTTTCACTTTCGTAGGTCAGAACATGGATGGAATAAGTTCTGTGAACGCTCGATGAAACGTGTTCTAGTCTAGAAGATATTTTGTGATAGCCGTCTTCCTCTTTGTATCTCATAGTATCAAAGCAGCTGTTTTTTTTTTTAATTGACCAGCTGTTTTTCACCGTCTCATTTGCAGCATCTAACAACTTCAAAGACAAAACTGATCCTGATCACCACACACACACACACACACACACACACACACACTCTCTCTGCTCGTAAAGGTTTAAAATGCAGTGTAGAACCATTTGAACCGTTCATCCCCATAAATGTCCTCTAGCCAAAATCCAGCTGAGCTGCTTTTAAAACAGGATCCTCTGATTGCGTAACGGTCATTTTTGTCCTGTGGGAGCACAGAGGGACATTTTCTTCTCCTGTCAGCGCTTTCGCTGAGCTTTAATTAGACAAAGACAATAAACAGAGCTGGATTGTGACCACTGCTGGCAGAGGAAAATCAAACCTTTGTTGTTGCATGTCTGAAACATATTTTTATGCACATGGTATTCAGATGAGTCGGTCCTCATTTATGTAACCTACACCAAATATCCGTTGAACAAGAGGTGACCCTGCTTGAATCTGAAGGCTGTTAGCCGAATGTCATGGGTTGAGAGGCCAAAGCAATTAGATTGAGGGGAGGGAGGATTGAGAGTGTTCAGATCAGGGCCTGCGCTCTCGATAGGATCTGCTTCAGTGGCACTGAAAAGCGGAAACACGGATGCAGACAGGAATTCAGCTGGGAATGGCAAGAAGTCAACAGCATCCTCTTCAAACCTAAGCACTTGACATGTGGCTGATTTTGAGCATCACCATTGTTTGTGTGATGTGTGCCAACCCCAGCCCTGTGCTCGTGACTGTGTCAGAGAGGACTGGCCTCACACATACAATATTCAGTTTTCTCTGTGAACACTTCAGCTTTTCATAAAAAGCACAGAGACAGTTGATTAAGTGGACTGGCTCACTTTTCCTTAGATGAAGAATTGATCACACACTTCTTGTGTGGTCAGGGTTTCCCACTAGTGATCACGGTGTGGACACAGAGTGGATGTACATTGTGTCGGTGACAGCGAGAGGGGATGGGATGCTTTGTTAACATCTCCCCTGCCGTCCTCCCTTCTCTCTCTCCCTCACTGTGTGTT
This sequence comes from Microctenopoma stevenorrisi, assembly GCA_032270685.1. Taxonomy (NCBI): domain Eukaryota; kingdom Metazoa; phylum Chordata; class Actinopteri; order Anabantiformes; family Anabantidae; genus Microctenopoma; species Microctenopoma stevenorrisi. Next base: position 21,156,243 of record JAUMTR010000012.1, read on the forward strand.
TCTGACATTACGTCTAAGCCCAAGGGGAACACCGTGGTCCCCATTCGTATCGCCTCACAGCCTTGTATATGCCGGTTTGGTTTCAGTTTGCCACAATAGCTCAATTAAAATTGTGGGTCTGTCTCTCACGCGCACACACACACAGACATTCACTGGAGCTAATGTCCTTCCAGCTACTGGACCCTGAGGTGCTGAGGCACCTTGTGATGCACTAATTTTCAGTCCATTAAATCTTCGAATGGTTGCTGCTACTGGTAAAACGCCTCTGTAGTTGGGCTGAATCATATTATAGGACACTTTCTGCCAGTAACACGACATTGTAAACAACGGTCCTAATGTTCTGCATAGTACATACTGTGCTGCTTCAGGATACAGTTGAAGCCCTTCTATACACCACTATATCAGAAGGCAGTAATCATTTCAAAGACCGTTAATCAAAGACTTCCTCGTGCTGGAAAGCGTCAGTGCTCTATGCATTGTGAGCTGAAAGGATGGGGGGGGATCCTGCCTGAGTCAGCTGGTGTCAAGTCGTATGAGGAAAAGAACTCAGAAGACCTGTGAGACTAGCTGGCTTTGATGAGGAATATAAATTTATGTTATAGGGTTTTTGCTGGTTTAGACCTAAAACAGGCTGTTACTGGGGTGGGTGTTCAGACCACCAGCTCCATCCCAGATAGCACCGACATGTGATGATGTGGCACATTTGGCTGACTGCTGAAATTGGCAAAATATTGTGGGCCATATCCGGCCCTTTTGTGGAAGCTGATTCAGGCTGACAAGTGGTTTGTGTAATGTGGGCCGACTTTGGCTGAGTTCAGGGTGCAGCTCATCTTCTGTATTTTCCTTGTTTAACAGTAACAGTGAATTAGGACTCTTAGCGACTCTTAGTGATGGAAGTGCTTTGAACAAATGCCGGACATGGGCCACGTGAAAGTGGTGAGACTGGGCCATATTTGGGCCACATCAAAATTGCTATCTGGGATAGTCTTGCTGACGCTCAGCTGGAGGCAGTCCAGAATCCTGATGCCAGGTTCTCCAGCCTCACTGTTGTTTGAGATGAACAGCACCACTGTGCCATCCCCACACTTAACAAGCCATCAATGGCCACACAGTCACAGGTGTAGAGGGAGTCCAGCTCCTGTGTTGCCTGTGATGCTGCTGTTGCCAACTCTTCAGTTGGGTCCGTAGATGACCTGCAGAGGGTGGGTGATGCTGGGGATGGAGGAGGAGAGGGTGTTCTTCACCTTCATTAGGCCGATGTTAAAGCAAGAGGCCAGCAGTCATTCCAGCATGAGGGCTTGATGATGTAGATGTATAGATAAATATAAACTCAAATGGATGCTGCAGAAACATGTTCTTGAGCTTTGGCCTACAGCACTGTATATCGGCAGAGGGCTGTATTTTGATTATTATTTTAGGAAACCAATCATAGTACAAAGAAGCACGCCACCATCTGGACAAAGTGAACTTTGTACAGCAGCTATACAGTGTTTTTAACAATCAAACCTATTTTCATGAAATGTAAAATAACAACTCATCTCGTCAGAGAAGGAAGTGTCCATCTGAGAAAACCCACGAATAGGTGGTTATTATATAAATAAGCATCTTAATGTCTTTTTTTCTCCTTTGCAGTGTGTAGAAGCCAAAAAGTATTGCTGGTATTTTGAAGGTGGATACCCAATCTACTTCATGTAAGTACTGTAGTACTTTTATTACTTCATATTCATTCATTCAAATCTGCGCACATTATCGTGGAAGGTACGAGGACATTTAACAGCGCTGTGTGGACGCCCTCACCCGACATGTTGGGGAAGGATCAAAATTACAGGTATCGCATCCATTCAGTTTGCATTCTAACTGCAAGCCACAGCTGAAGTGGCGGTGAGCGAGAGAAGGAGACGAAGAGCGACAGAGAGCTTCTTTGAGGAGGGATTCTTCAGGAAGAAAAGAAAAAACCTCCTTTCACCGCCTCAATTTCCGTTCAGCGTTAAACCTTCAGCAGGAAGGAGTCTGGTTTCCATCCATCCTCTAGTTCTACTGCTCATCCTTTGAGAGGGTGACAGGGTGGCTGGAGCCCGTCCCAGAGAGGGTAGACTCTTGACAGTCTATCACAGGCCTCGGCCTTTCTTTTACAAAAATGATCTAGAATATATGAAAAGAGGGAAGTGTGTGTGCAGCAGAAACCAATCCAGCTCTGTTCATTGTCTGTCCAGTGAAACCTTGATTCCAGCTGCTGCCAAGGGGGCGTTTACTTTTTCACATAGAGCCAGGCAGGTTTGGCTTCCTTCCCTAAATAAATGATGTAAACTGCACATTAAACACTCAAGAAAAGTTCCTCTCCCAAACAAAAGCTTTCTACGTGGATTTAGAATCATTCCTGGAGTAAGGCTCTTAACATGTCTCTTCCTCCACCTCAGCCTTTTCATAGACAAATGTCATAAATGATCATCATCCACTCTTGTTTGCTGGTAAAGTAATTCTGCTGTAATATCAGAGTGTCGGCCACAAATTGAAGGAAATGTCGCGGAGAACATCTGTGTCAGTATAGTTGAGCTCCCGGTGGATTTCAGGTCTTCTGGATGACTTCTAGTGAAAGACACTGAAGGTTCTCTCAGAAACGCTGGCGATCAGAAAGAGGGAAGCTGCTGTGACTGGCTGCCACCCACAGGAGCCGCGCACACACACGCCTGTTTTTTATATTTCAGCGGTGTTGATGCACGTTTCCTGCTCCTCTGCACAGACTGATCAAACACGACGACCCCTGCTGTGAATAATTGGCTCCCACGCTGCTGGGTTTGCCATTTAAAATGAAACTTTTTAAAGTTCTGTTTACAAAGCAGAAAACATGATTAATTGCATCATTACAATACACCAGTGGCTGTTTTTTTGTGGCAAGTAGCAGAAAAAATAACCAGTTGTTGTAGTAATGCTCTCTATTCTGCAGTGGAACTCATTTACCTCCACGTCCAGATTCAAAGCTGCAATCCAAAATGGCCTCATTGTCAAATTAAATTAAAGAGGAGCCCTGTTGTAACAAATAGTGTCATGTATAATCTAAAAGTCAATCCCATGATGAAAACTAGTCCTGCTGTAACATTGATGATGAGGCGACGACTAGAACACGAGCTCCTCTCACAATGTCACAACACAGCACGCGCACACTTTGCTCTGTCACCTCGTTTTCATGGATCAAATCCATCATGAAGTGCTGGACGGATTCCCTCGATGACCTCCTGAGGGTGAATCCCGATGAGGTGCAGAAACTGTTTCAGATTAAGTGACTTAATTTGCCGAATGCACGTCGCGGCCACCGAGAATCACACGTGGCCACGATTAAAATGTCTCTGAGCATGTACAGTGGTGCTCATAATCCAGATTTCCCTGCTCTGCGTGTGTGTGTGTGAGGGTGGGCGGAGTCACATCTGCTCATCGTATTACTGTCGTCACTGACCCGCTGTCTCGCCGCGTGCTTGTCGCTGCAGATGTCGCTCGTACGAGGACTGCTGCGGGACTCGCTGTTGCGTGAGGGCCCTGTCCATCCAGAGACTATGGTACTTCTGGTGAGTCCCAGTTGAAGCTGTGTTTGCTGTTCTTGTTAGGACTCCAGTATCACGTTATCAAGAAAGAAAAGCGTAACTTGTGTCTGTAATGACTTTGTCGGCCTCTCAGGGTGCTGCTGATGATGGGAGTGTTGTTCTGCTGCGGTGCTGGTTTCTTCATCCGCAGAAGGATGTATCCGTCCCCTCTGAGAGACGAGCCGGCGTTCAACGTCTCCTTCACCCGGCACTCCGTCACTACACCAGGTACGATTTCAAACAGCCACCAGCTGTTCACATCTGGACAGAGTTCTCAGGTGTTTTTTTCTTCTTCTTTCCAGTTTCCCAGCAGCCAGGAAGTCTGCAGGGCTACGGCATCAACGGGATGACAGGGGGTGAGCCAGGGGTTGCCATGACACACCCGGCGTACCCAGCACAGCCCGGCTCCGCCCATATAATGATGGGTTCCTACCCGCCACCTCCATCCTATTGCAATCATCCTCCACCATCCTATGAACAAATATTTCAAAACAGAGACAAGAAGTAACAGCGAGGAGGTGGAGACGCAGGTGAGCAGGAGGTTCAGCTCAAGAGGAAAGCCCGTCAACGTGACCGATTTGCCACGAGAGACTAGAGCAACACACAATCTGCTGTGTTGTAGGAAAGACTAAAGAAGCACAGTAACCAGAAACGAGGCCCTCACACACACACACACACTTTCTTTTGATTCCTGTGGGTGGATGCGCACAGTGACTGAGGACGAGCGAGGACGCACCACTTTTTCACCCCGAGTTCGACTTGAATCTGCGAGTTATCCTGCAAAGTTGTCATGTCCACTAAAGTGTCCACTCCCGCATGGACTACAGACACTATGTAAGAGAAATTAGGTTGGGTTTTTAATAAATGACTAAATAGGTCAAGTGGTATGTTTCCATAAATAAATACGTAGACGTGGCTGTTTAACACAATTTGTTCTTAAACTGTGGGCAGGACCATGTTTCTCCTCATATCCAGATGTTTTGGGGTCAACGTGACCTGGATGATTGAGGATCACAGACACAGAAAACTTAATGCGGTCCAAACACTGTTCCCATTTAGGCCAGATCACAGATGCACTCGTGGAATTTCCTTTGAAATGTTGAAACTTTTGACTTGGTTCAGTACTGTACTGTATGTGTGCACTGAAATAACAACAAACCGTGGAGTATATATGTACTATGTATGCTGGCAGGTCACCACGCAGCGTACACGGTGAGACCACCCTCTCAGACTGCTTGGGTTTAGACTCGTGGGACATCCTGGGAATTGTAAAAAGGTGACAGTTTAGTTTTAGTATGTACAGAGTGATGTGCTTTTCTGCTGAATGACGGCTCCAGTGAAGTCATTTGAAGTTTGATTTACTGTTTTGGACTTGTGTGCTGCATAAATACCTAGACGATGAGGACGTGGTCGTTTCCAGAGGTATCCGAGCTCTCTCTGTAGCGTAGTTCACCGCCGTCCCATCGATAACACTCACTCAACGAGCACCAACCACTCACACCAGGTTCTTACCGACACACATTTAATCGGCCGGGAACACGTGTACATCCAGTCCTGAGGGAATCATTTCTCTCTTCGTTTGTTATTTATTTAGTAAATAATCACGTCCCCTTGTAAAATCAAGGCCTATGAAAGGATTTCATCGGTATCTTATTTGGACACTGTTTCACTCTGTAGAGCACACACCTGTGTAGCGCTCCCTGCTGAGAGGCCACTTCAGAAACTCTGACCCCCATCTGGTTTGTGGGATTCTACAGGAAGCCAGAATGAACCAACAGGCTCTGCTTTAATACACACAGCATCAGAAAAGCTCTTCTGGTTTAATCATGTCAAACTATGCAACGGATTATAGAAGTGAAGAAGCATCTTGTTCCCTCTCTGCCGTTTTCGCCATCTTCTCGTTAACCGTTCATCGTTTCCATCTCCTCTGAGGATTTAAAGATTAAATTCCATGAAATATTGTCAAATATGTAAATAAACTTCACTTCTGATACAAATGTGACACTGACAGACGTTTTTATGTTTGTTTGTAGCACAGTCATACTAGTTACACATATACAAGAACTACAGCGCAGGGTCATTCTGTTTTTGACCTGATGATGGCGCTAGATGAGAAGTCAGAAGATGACCCGGATCACATGAATCTAAACGTCAACCCTCAACTCTTCTCAGCTCCTTCTAAATGAGCTAAGTTTCTTCTTTTTGAATCTTTACACGTTGGATTCCCTTTTGATCTCCGTTAGCAGCAAACGAGCCAAAAACTTATGTTAAGTCGAGCAATTAAACATCTCACCGCTTCACTGAAGCCCAGGGCAATAAACAAGATTCAATGAAATACACAAGCAAGGACAGGTCAAACATTTATCTCCACTAACGTCCATAACCGTCGCTCAGGGACCAGAACACAAATCCAACACCAAACACATGAACCTGGAGTCACAGCAACAGATGAACACGTGTTTTTTACGTGACATTATCCTCATGCAGTGACATTCATGGAGAATCAGGCATCAGGTGCATTCAGGTGCTGTCAGAGTTCAGTGTTGATACGCAGCAGAACACTCAGCGCTGTATTACAATAAAAACAGTCAACTAATTAATGTGAGCAGATTCAAAACAAATAACACATTTTAATTTAGTTTGACTGATGCCTCCTTTAAACTGAGCCTGCCTTCACCAAAATTAGATTATTATTAGGTATGTCAATGCATTTCTACTTGGTAAAACTAATGTAAGTTTTATTAATACATTACTAGTATAAGTTTTACACCAAATGTGCCAGTTAAGTACTTAGGTTAGGTACTGACACGAGGGACTGCTGGGAAATAAAGTACCAGTACCAACACCTGTGCACTTTACAAAGATGTTTTAAGTTGTAAACAGACAGTGAGTTTAAAAAATGAGTGACTGGGACAGTACAGCAACATGGACTCAAAAGAAAGTCGTCCATTATATTTCTTTCACCAGAAGAAAACAAATTCAGAGTTGAGTTAATTCACAGGTTTAAATTAACAGTACAAATAAATGAAACATTAGAGAGAGAGCCTTTCCACACTCCAGGTACAACGTGGATACCTGCAGAACTGCAACAGCACATCTGCAAATACGGGCAGAGAAAACCACTACACTGAAAGTTTACGAGGCACGAGGTCCTATTACAGTGAGCATGCAGAAGCACTGAACGATCACTTCACACACGCACCGCCCTACCTGACCTAGGTGCTCATATTAAACGCAGATGGCTGAGAGAGCATGAACATTTGTGTCCAGGTCAGCTGACCTGCGAGGTCACGGTATGCTGTGTCCTCACTCTGACATCACAGACCTCCCAGATAAAGAACCTCATCCAGCAGGCTCCACAGAGGATCAACGGTGTTCATGTTGCTCTTTGTCCAACAATAATCTCTCTTAACTTTCAAAGAAACTCTGGTCCATTCTGCTCTTCAGTTCCTGGGAAGTTCAGCCACCAGTCACTCACGACCAAGGCCGAAAGCATAACACACGTCCACGGTTCAATTACAGACGGAAAAGTCCGTTCAGAAAACGGTTCCTCCCCTTCCTCCTTCATCATCCTCAAAGTTCAAAGGCAGGGAAACTGGCTTCTTCAGGCTTTGCCATCTCTGAAAGATAGTGGATGGCCCCCGCCATACCTGAAGAGAAGAGCACACCCGTTACCGTCACACACACACTCAACCAGCTTCAAACTGTCTCGCTAATATGAGACCGTGAGGTCATATGAATGTGAGAATGTGATTTCTAGGATATGAGAGCTACTCCTAGATTATTGTGTGAAACACAAGGTACCACAGG
>JAUMTR010000012.1:21171932-21182564 GCA_032270685.1 Microctenopoma stevenorrisi
ATATGAATGTGAGAATGTGATTTCTAGGATATGAGAGCTACTCCTAGATTATTGTGTGAAACACAAGGTACCACAGGAGCTATGTTGAGCTCCCGTGAGCTCGTGTGAATGATCAGAGTTTAAAAGCTGTGAGTCGACCTCGAGCTTTTTGCAGTCAGTGCTTCATTTTTCCTCAAAGGAGCTTTTCTGCTGTGCCGCCAGCCAAGGCTTAATTCTTCCATTAGAGAAAGTAAAAGGCCACTGTAACAACAGCAGCAGACTGCGTGCAGGCCGGTTATTAAACGGACTCAACAAGATGTGGTTCTAGGAAGGAAACATCACAGCTGGTGGATGACCAGCTAAACATACCTTCAAAAAGAGAGTAGGGTCTGTCTGGGATGCGACAGCCATGGGTGCCATAGTCCAAACACCACTCAGCAAACTGAAGGAGAAGATTCACAAGACGTTATTAACACCAGAGGGGAAGTATTCAATCAGGAAAATTAACTTGAGTCCTGATGAAAAACACAGGATCACACAAAAGACTCCAAAGACGTATGATTTTATGGACACCCTGAAGACATCAGCTGTCTCTGCTGCAGAATCTCCAACACCAGCCTTTTGACCCCTTTTCTTACCTTGCAGGCACGGTACAAGTATTTCTTGTCATGTGTGAGCTTGTACAATGACAGGAAGGCGTAGCCGTTGCCAGCGGAGCCGTGGCAGATCCCGTAGCCTTTCCTCAGCAGGCCGCGCTGCCAGATCACCTCGGCACACTCCGCAGCTTCCTTTAAGTACTTCTCCTCTTTAAACACCTGGCAAGACGCAAGTGAAGGCAAATGAGAACTCAGCAGCTCATAACAATTCAGTATTCTGAAAATTCATAATGTTGAGGAGCGACTTCAGGTTGTTGGATCAGCTAAAAAGATTCTTGGATAAAAGTACTTATGTTTGAGCATTTAGCTGTAATGTTCAAACAAGCTACCCTCCTTGTACCGCTGAAGCCATACAGAGTATGAAACATCTTCCGGTGCGCTGCGTCTTTCCCTCGAGAGTGGACGACAGCTGAGCTCACATGAAAGACTAAATGTTCCCACGTGCCCAGATCTCATTAGCAAGTAATAAATGTAATCTACAGCGACGCGTCTACATTTCATAACAAAGCTGACGGGTGACATGCGAGACACACATCAGGCTGCTGAGACAAATGGAGACACAGTAGGAGCATAGCGGGGGATCTGCCAGTTGGTATGATTAGATGTGATCATATTAGCCAGGCTGCTGCAGCACAGCGACGTCCCTGGAGGCTTTAAAGGAAGCAGCGGCTGGTGAAGGCAGCAGCTTGTGTTCACGGAGCTGGTGTGGAACGCTACTAGCCCCGACTCTCTGATGCTTCTCCTCATATGATGTTGTTTACTGTGATGTACTACGACTAGTAGTAGAAAATGGTCCGACCACATAGCAAACTGACTACTGGTCAGAGAGTATTTTTAATGTGAACATTTTAATGAGGATGCTGTGCTCTGGCAGGCAGTAAATCTACATCAGTCCTGTGATTTGGCTGCTGCTGCTACGAGCTCGCTGCTCTCCACCTACTCTAACAGCATCGTATGGAAAAGTTTGGCTAACTACCGACGCATAATGAGCGTTGTTTATTGTTCCTGTTTTTGTCCACTGCTGGTGTAAAGCTGCAGTCTTCATGAAACACAGACACCACTAAAATTAACTCCTGCATCACTTTCCCCAGAGAGGTTTCTATGGTTTCCATGGTCACAGTGAGCCACGATGGCGTGCTGGGAACATTTTAGAACGAGCTGATTAAATCCCTAAGTTCTTATGAAACCAGGACTGAACTGATGTCATCCTGCACTAACGAATCACGGTTCACTGTCTCACCTGTAAGAATGAGCCCTCGCTGACCTGACTGACCCTTAATCAACAAAATCACCATTTTAAAACATTTACAATCTTTCACCTGATCATTTTTGAATCACTTAAGTGTGACAAGTGTATGTAATGTATGTTGACAAGTCCTGTGTTGCATAGCAACAAGAGTGATGTAGCAGCGCTTGCTGCAAGAGACAATTAGAGGCTCCAACAATTTGTCACTTCTCATTACAGTAACACATCTCCATTAGCGTCTGTCAGTGAATAATGATTTTAAGAATATGTTCACGTTTTCTCATAATGACTACATCACAGAACCTCCTGTGGGTAACAATAAATACCGTTATTACCAGAGTGTTAATGGAAAGCTGCAGGCAAACACAACATGTCGACCCCAAACGTTCCACTGAAAAACTACATGCAGCCACTGAACTGCTCCTCCTGCGTCAACAAACGGCAGATTTGTCCTGCTTTTAGTGTGAGACCGTGATAAGCGATCGTGTCTCCCATTGTGCTTTGTTCAGTGTGTGGAGCCAAAGAGTCTGTGTCAAAATAGCAGTGCGTTAGCCGCCGAGTGGCTCCTCGATTAGCCAGAAAAGAAGTGTGTAGCCTTCAGTGCATTACGCTGCTCACCAGTTCCTTAATGACCAGTTAATGTGTGCGTTTAATACATTAAGTGCATGAAAATGTCAGCAAACCACACGTTTCAACAGCTTTAAACAGAATCTACTGTTCATACAGCGTACAGCCACACGGTGCCACTGTTGTGTATGTGGATGGTGACTTTATGAGTCAGTTCAGACACAGTACAAAGCAGAGGTCAGACTCACCTTATAAGCCATGATGAGCATATGGATGACGCCAGGCGCCCCATGGCACCAGTGAACCAGCCGGTCGCTCTCGTTGCTCAGTGACGACGGGAAGTTCCCAGAGCGAAACCTCTTGTGGCGGATGTAGTCAATGCTGGGACGAACCAGCTCTGACAGTGTGTCTGGATGAACCTTTGCTCCCGGCTAAAGACGGAGAAACATATGGAGCACAGTTTTATTTCTACGGGATGATCCAACTACTGCAACGTGTTTCAGCCACGTAATTAAATGAAGGGGCTGAAATAAACCGAGTCGGGACAGGACTGATGCTCACAGCAACAGGGATTCTGAGATGGGAAAAAAAGAAGCCCGTTGGGGCCAAAACACAGCTCAGTTGTGCCCTGCGAGTATTCTCTGTCCTCTTCTGTGGCTAATTAGGCAAGACAAAAAAAAAAAAAAGAGGAGTGAGCTTAGTTCACTCACAGAAACGACGCCGCTCTTTGTATACGTTGAGAAATGTTTGGGTGCAAAACACGACAAAGAAGAAAAGAAGAAAAGATATGTTTTGCACTGTGAGGTTTTCTCTGTGTCTTATACCCAGTGACCACCATTAAAACTTAGACACAACAATTGACTGTATATAAAGTCTATGTTTGTAACACATAGTAAAGTTATTTTACTATTCAGTCAAATGGGGTTCATTTGTGTGTATGTGTGTGTGTATATATAAATAAATAACACTTGGCCTATTACTATTACCTTAATGATATAGTAACATTAATACTGTCACTTAAATAGATCTATTTTTTGTCCCTGTCCAGCACTGCTGTATAAAACAATGATAATAACACTGAACAACAAAATGACAGCAACACTTTTAAAACCAAGCAAATGCTTTAACTGTTCTTAATGGACTTTCCCACAGATTGATGCATGAATTAATTATTTATTTCCATCTAGAAGGAGTTCAATGTGTTGATGAGAGCAGTGGTGAACAGGAAAAGACACCGTCTCAATCTGATAAACCTAAGATGACACTGGATAATACGACACTACTACATATTACTGCATATGTATGTAACTATAAACTAACATACAAAGTGAAAAAGACCACATTATTAATCATTTACATAACTGATTGTATCCATTTTTGTATTTTGTCTCCGTCTCACTGAAGAACTGATTTAGCAAAAGCAGCCAACAGCAGCTCCACTGGCTCCCGCCCCGGACAGTAAGACCCTCTGAACACCAGACGCTACCATCAATAAAACGCTGACCGACTGTTCTGTACTGGCACGGAGGGTCAAAATGTGGCTCCTCTGCCAAATACTGAAGAATGATAAAAACAGTATGTGAACAACAACACATGAATCAATTTCCTCCTACTTGTGGTCTGACGTTTAAGTTCAAGCATTCAGCTTCTCGCGCTCCTTTACCTGCATGAGGACGTAGCAGATGCCAGCCATGCCGTGGGCAGCACCGATGTACTGCTTCTTGTGCCACTCATAGAGCAGAGGACAGCGATCCGTCTTCTTCTGCTCGGCCGACATGTTCTTCCCCGACTCCACGATGGCCGTCACCACCTGAAGATTGGAGGAAATGACCGGTATGAATTTATCCTTGCGGAACATTAGTGCTCCTCTGAATGCGTCCTGTGAGTATCGTATCAACATATTATGGAGCCATCATTTTTACATCTTAAAACCATGAAAGATAGCCACTCTCTTTAGAAGTGGGGCCAGAGCCAAGAATGAGTTGAAGCTGTTTTGTGAGAACCGCTGTTACAAAGTTCTTCCTGGTGGTTCAACCAGCGTTCTTCTCCATGTGTGTGTGATCATGACGTTTGTGTTTGATCTTAAAAGCTTTGAGCTTTAGTATGTATGATTGTCTTTCAAAAGGTGTATACGAACGTACACGCATATATTTCTGAGTCATAGTATTATTCCTTATGGCTTGATACTTTTATAGAAAAGTATAGCCTTGAGTTACCGTTAGCGTTCAGTGAACAGCTGATCAATCAATCACCATAACGTGGCTAATAGTCCCTTTAGCGTAGCTCATTCACAGCCAGCAGAGATGGAGTATGCTGCTATGTGCCAACCACAGTAAGGAACATAAACCTTCTACCGTGCAACCACGTTTCTTTAGAAATGCATTCACATGGTGCATCGTCAGCTCTGCCTGCTACACACTTTGTGAGAGAGAGAGAGAGAGAGAGAGAGAGAGACGTGGTGCCTTTCCAACCTCAAGTGTTTTGCATTGCAGCAACATAATCTGTTTATAATGACAATACAGTAAGAAAACGAATGAAATCCATTAACGCTATGCAGATGTGCGTTGGGACATTTTACCACTTTGAAACACATTAAACAACATTTTTAGAGCAAGATGACTCATCTAATTGGCTTTGTATGCTTTTGCCTTTCATTGCGTAGCGATGATTGGATTTAATTCTAAATGGCTTTTTAAGAACCACAGAATGCTTTTTCTGTTTGGATGAAGGTCGGTTTGAACGTCTACGTACGGGAGCCGTGCTGCCCGTACCGGTTCCACTATACAACATACATATACATATACATTACGTGTGTGTGTGTGGGTGTGTAGGGGCTGAGGATTCTGAGTCAGCAGTTTACGTTGTCCCCGTACAAGATGGAGAGAGAGAGAGAGAGAGAGAGAGTTCTGCAACAACAGCAATACCTCCCCCATGACAGAGTGGATTTACAGCCAGCTTGTTTGCTCGCACATCACTTCCCTCCCATACATCTCTACTCATCTAGACCTCCACTGCTGCCTCAGACGCCGCTCTAGCTTCCGCTACATGTTTCATCATTACAGCGAATGCTTCAGTGATTGTATAAATCACAAAAATATCAAACACCAAAGTGCGGTTCTCCGTCTCCCTCACTCTCGGGCACACACAAACACTCCACCAACCCCTCACACAGCTCTCTGCCATCTTTTTTAAAAGCCAGAAAACGTAATGTAATCCAGGGGGGAACTGTTCTGTTTACTGCAGTTTCATTCGGGTAAACAAACGGAAGCCTTTGGGATGCAGCACCGACCGAGAGAAGAGATTCCACTTAACTTAAGTGTCAAACTTATTCACTGCGACGCAGTATCACAACTAAATCCCAAACTTTTAAAGTGATGGACTGACAGGAACACAGAGATTCAGCATCTCACTGCTGATGTAAGCACTAGCTGCAGGCTGGATATGGTCTGCTGCCACGTAACCTCAGCACAGTTTTATATTCAGTCACTGTTTGTCACTTCAACAAACGCTGAAACGTTTTATTACGATCATTTCACCATGATTTTAAATAAACAAGTGGTATGAATCAGCCTGCATACGGGTAGTCAGATGGTGTTATAACCTTTCATCCAGACAAACATTTCAGTCCACTGCTGCTGTGAAGCTCAACAACTGAACAGCTGCAATAATCCATTTATTGATCTTTGTTTCTAAGTGATGGAACCCAGCAAACAGCGACTTACTACCGCTGTAGCCCGACACTCCTCCACTTCCCCCTTTTTTTTATACATTGCAGGTTGTCAGAAGAAAGAACCCAGTGCTGATAACAGCCATGAGCAGAAATCTATGACTAGAGAGCAGGAGACAGTCTAGGAAAAAAGAAAACACCAAAACAAGAGGAAAGAACTAAATCTTCGCCAAACAGCATCCTGGAGCAAAGCCACTGTTGACAGCTATATGAGCGCAACTGATGGTGGAATGAACAGCACTGCTACTGCAGTGCTACAGGAAAGTGAAGCCTAACAGCTTCAACATGTTTATTATTTCATTAGTCATAATAATACCTCTAGCTAAAACTTCTGAAGGCAACGTTAGCATCGAGCTCCCACTGCTGCTGCTGCCTTCTCTCTCAGTCCATCTGTCCGATGCGCACACGAGCGCGCGCGTGCATGTGTGTGTGACCTGGCGCTTCAACGAAATGCGACAGCTGGTCCTGCAGTTTCTGCAGAGGGTTTGTGCTTAGGCAAATGTTCAATGTATGTGTGAATAAGGGAGTGTGGAGAGAGTTTACCCACTGTGTGTGTCTGCTTTGGTGCTATGCCACTCTTGTCTCTGTTCGATGACAGCAGCAACAAAGAGAAATGGCATCTAAAGACGATTTTTAAGCATCATTTATAAGAATGCAATAGTTTTTTTATTTATAGAAAAAATCTATTAGCTGTATTAAAAATGAACTCCTGAGAACCACAGTTAGTCCAATAAATTTACCAGGGACATCTGTTTATATGAGCTAACGACAGACATGTCAGCGCCAGCATATATTTCTGACAATACCTCAATACAACATGGAAGAGAAAAAATAAAAGCACAGTGACAAGTCCCCCTCAGCACATAATTATTAGTAAGAACATTTAATGAGGGATATTTAGCACAAGTTGTGGTTTGAGCTCAGTTGTTTTGATAACTAACAGCTACTAATTTGTTCTGAACAAAATGTTCAGAACAAAACCAAGTGGCTCAGAATAAAACATAAAAAGATTATTGAATTCGTTTTACATTATTTTTAACCAGTGAGTGAATGAGCTTCTGAAGAATCAGCTGCTCTGCAGTGGAGGCAGCTGCAATAATGCCAGGAGAATATGAAGCCCAGCAGTGATCAGAGGGCGGGAATGACAAGTGGATTTGGACTTGGAGTGAGTGTGTTGTGTGTGTGCGCGAGAATTATTACCCCCCCGGGCAGAAACAGGTAAACTGCGTCTTTCCTGCCGATTTAGTTTGGAATGTGTGCGATTGTTCACGTGTTTTACGGACTTTAAAAATGAAAGGCTGCACTGAGCAGTTTCACTGGTTGTAAGAAAAAAAAAGCATGCAGGTCTTTCTCTCACCTGTACAATGATGCTCTCATCCACCGTGTCAGCTGCAATCTCTTTGTTAATGTAGAGCAGAGCATAAAGGTAGCCGGCCCGGCCGTACAGCAGCTCATCTGGCATCTCCGAGTCGGGACTCAGCACTGACCGCTGCAGCTGGAGGAGCCTGACGGAAAACAGACAGAAATGGCGACATCGATAAATATCAGCCAGAAGTCTGCTTAAAATTCACATAACGCATGTGCGTGTGCGAGTTCTCCAAATCATATACTGTAGCTATTTCAAGCTTCACCTCACTAACAAAACTGTCCAACTCTCTCTCACCCTTGACTGGAACATAGAAAACACTGTACCAGCACCGCACAGCGCCAACGCTCACCTGGAGAGACAGTCTTTGCTGTCAGCGCTGTTGTTGAGTTTGTGGTTGACCACGGCGCCCACGGCCAGTGGCCCTGCATCACCACACAGGAATGTCACTTTGCGCCCGTTCAGAATCCTCATGGACCTTTTTACATAGTCCAGGGCCCTGTGCAGGTGGGAGGCCTCTTGGGTCACCCGGTGCAGCTGCAGGTACAGCAAGGCGATACCTGTTGTGGAGAGAGAACAAATACAGTAACTCACCGCTCAGTAGAACAGCTGTCAACAGTTAGCAGTGAGGACGACAGACCTGTCCATCCGGTGTACAATGAGAAATCATGGGGGTCAGCGGTCTTCAGGCCCTCCTCCATCTGCTGGAGAAGGTCTTTGATCTTATTCTGGACCTTCTTCTGAAAGGACGCGCTCACCTGAGGAACCGAGCAGAACACATTTAGAAACAAAGCAACGAACCATATATCATCACATTCCTGTCGAGCCTGTGTAAAAACTGAAAAATCCAATCATGATTTAAATGTTTAGATTTATAGGATTTCTAGTCAACAGTGATTATAAATAAAAGCAATAAAAACAATATTTTAGATTTTAATAGTATGTGATTTAAATTTTAGAGGCACATTAGGACTAAAATGAGTTGGTCAGAGTCCCCGACACAGACGCCAGACTGTACAGATTAAACTTTGCTCCTCACAAAAAGACTTTTGTCATCGACATAATTAAAGCAACCAGAGAGCTGCAGGTCTACATCTGCTCTGCTAAGTCCAGAGTTCATAAAACACTTCAAGATGTGTCTTGTCCTCTTTATACTAGCAGAATAATCATTTCTCAGATATCCGTCACCAGGTCATGACCCAAACGCTTCATTAGGATTCACTGCAGGAGACACATTATGGTAATAAGGTTATTTTCCACAAGGCGCCATTCAAGCTTAAGACCTAACAGCATAGGTCAGACCATGCTTCAAATGCTGATCTGATCACAGACAAAGACTTAATTAATTTTCTACAGTCTTTGATCAGCCTAGAGTATATGACTGTATGAAAACAAAGGCTGTCAGGCTCCCAAATTAAAGCAGCTACAGAGATGAGAGCAGTGAGGGTTTCCCACACAAACACAAACGGGATTCTGACTGCACAAGGAATGAACGGGCTATTTGCTCTACTCAGGGCCCCATTTACTCAGCTGAGTAGATGCTGGCATGAAAATTAACAAGAACCCCTTAAAGACACCTTAAAGACACACTGTGTCTAAGGTATCTTAGACACAGCGGTACACATTTCTGCGCGGTTCTCTGTAAGAGGTGAGTGAATCAACTTTGACTCTGTTTGTAGCTTTAGCTTGTATAGATAGGAAGCGTGCTTGTGTTTTTGTTGTTGTGGCTAGGTCTGCTAAGTTTCTCCGTTCATTCAATAGCTAGTGTTTGTTTTTGGCGGCGTCCAGCGTGAGTTTCACCTGAGATAGAAACACGCCCACACTATTGTTATTGTCCATCTGGTCATAGTCAACTTGTCCACGTGTGGAAGGCACCTGTGGCCACTTAGCCAATTAGCCTACTATCTAGGGGGCATCTGAGCGCTACCGCGTCAGCCCCCTGTGTGAAGACCCACCTGGGTAAAGACCTGCGACTCGTCCTGCGCGACTCAGCCGAGCAACGAGACCGGAATACACTCATGTTCTTCTTTTGCTACTTCCTTCTAACCATGTGCGTTCAGAACATTCCAGTTACTTGCTCTAGGCGTCCACCCAGATTCAGGACTCAAAGAACACGCAACCCACACAACCTGTGCACACTCTCCCAGGCCTCATCTTGTCACCCTGAGTTCTCGTTCGGGCTGTTGAATTGTCAGTCTGTTGTTAACAAAGCTGACTTCATTCCCGCCTTTGCAACAGAAAATGACCTCCAGGTACTTGCACTGACTGAAACCTGGATCCGTCCTCATGACACCGCTACACCTGCAACTCTCTCCGCTGATTTCTACTTCTCTCACACCCCCCGGCCCACTGGACAGGGAGGTGGAAAAGGTTTGCTTATTTCCAAGAAATGGAAATTCACTCCAGTTTCTGCCACTCATGCCACTAGTTTTGAATTTCCTGCAGTAACTATCACACACCCTGTAAAAATGTCCATAGTTGTTCTATATCGTCCTCCAGGACCGCTGGGTAACTTTGTGGAGGAACTTGACTTAACTCTCTCCACCATTGCTGACGAGGAGCTACCCCTGGTGCTCCTAGGTGACATGAACCTCAACCCACTCATGCCACAAACAGCCGATTTTCACAGTTTCATCTCCGCATCAAACCTCACACTTCTTAGTACGCCAGCAACGCACAGAGCAGGTAAGCAACTAGACCTCGTTCTCACGTGCAACTGCTCCACAGCCAACTCATCTGTTACCCCTCTATCTGACCACTACTTCAAGCAATTCACACTATCTCCCTGGGCACGCACTACATCCACTTCACACTCAACGACCTATCGAAACCTCCGCACCCTCTCCCCTACTCAACTGTCTACTGCTGTTTCTTCTGAGCTTTCACCCCTAGGCATCCTTTCTATCCATGACCCTAACACTGCCACAGACGCCCTCTGCTCTACCCTAACCTCTTGCCTTGACAGCCTCTGTCCCCTCACCTCCAAACCTACTCGGGCGATCCCACTCTCTCCTTGGATCTCCGATGAGGTTCGCCGCCACAGGACTCAGCTCAGAGCAGCTGAAAGGCAATGGAAGAAATCCAAATGCCT
>JAUMTR010000012.1:21187646-21213625 GCA_032270685.1 Microctenopoma stevenorrisi
AGTCTCTTCTCCTTTGTGGTCCCTGGCTGGTGGAACAACTTGCCCTGCCCCATTCGACGGGCAGACAGTATCACCACTTTAAAAAACATTTAAAAGCTCACTTGTTCAAAAAGTACTTCAAGTGAGTCCAACCCTTGCAAGTCGCTTTGGATAAAAGCGTCTGCCAAGTAAAGTAAAGTAAAGTAAAGTAAAGTAAAGAATTACTGTAATCCAGTGTTACCTCCACGGTTAAGGAGCTCATCAACTACATACACACAAAAAAGCTCAGCTCATAGCACGTGGCCTGCATTCATACACAACGTCATCAACAGTCTTACTGTCACATATGTATATCTATCCATCTATCTATCTATTCGCTGCGCAAACACTGCTGGGTTTGCAAACGCAGGTCATCACGGACAGAAGCAGATGCAACTTTTCAACCAACTCACTTTTTAGTATCTTAAAGCTACTGATGATAATAGTTTCACATCTTGTTCTTCTTGATACTTGAGACAAGCAGAGCGGTGCTTTAAAACATAAACGAAATACTAACAGCTTCTGTTGTATGTGGCTGAAGATGGGGGTTAGTGTGTTGACTTTACGCTACGCACTTACAGACATATTTATATCAGAGCTAATCAGGCAGCTAACTTGAGTGAGTGAGCAACAAGCTATTGCTAGCTTCTATACGCACGTCAGATATTTTTAATAACGTTGTTCAATCAAGGAGACACACCTTTCCGTCTGCATCAAATGGTTCATTGTAATCTACGTCAGCTCCGGAGTTGGATGTGGCTACTCCTGGGTCCCAGTCGGGATAGGGGTTTGGAAAGCAGCGCTCCTCCATCTCCGCCTCTGTAGCCGAGATCAGCTTCAGTCGCTTGGACATGTTATCTCCCATATCTACGGCGGCGCGGCAGGGACAAAAACGTCAGGCGAACTGTTGAAATTGTACATTTTTAGTTTAAAAAAAACACCAAAGTGGCACGAATTTATCATGAAAGAACGCAATATTTTACTGAAACCATGTTTAAAGTGTTAACTATCAGACTTTGCGTTCAAGAGCGCTATTGATATTTGATGAGCTGTTCATATCCATGTAAACAAAGAAACAACTCAAAACTCATGAGTGTTGGTCAGGCATTTATTTCAGCACCGTTATTTTGATTGTAGTTAATAAACTGCACTAAAGGCAGAGTTTGCTGTGGTAAAACTTTCAATCAAGTCATAAACAATTAAAACAGAAACATGTTATTCATCATTAATGAGACACTAAGTGAGGGAAAACTTTAGCTCATAAATGTCACCTTGGGTAGGCTGAGCATTTCATACAGGCCGCGGCAGTGGCTCATTTATGACAGTAAAACAAAATAGATATTGCTGAATTTTTCTTTATCTTTAGTTTTGGTGGTAACTAATACAACACAGCGTGAAAGTCCGGCGCAGACAGTAAAATGCGGATCATGCTGTCAGACGGGAAATAGAGAACAATTGTTGCTACACTCTGTCTGCTTTCAAAATGCACCTTCTAACGCTCAAACACTGCAGGTTATGTCAAGTGAAGCCACAATGGGTCCTACCGCAGGGCGGGATGCGGAGCGGGCTCCCCGATCAGCGGTGTGTGCGGCGGATCCTGCTCGGTGGATGCGGCAGCCTCCAGCAGCGTCTCTCCGCATCCCCGTGTCCAGCCGCTGCTGTCTCCCGGTGGACGGAGAGTAGCAGGCACAGTCAGAGCGCGCAGGCGGTGCGAGCAGCCATGTGTCACCGCAGCACCGTCTCTCCACCACCACGTCAGCTCAGGTTGGACACACAGATCCTCTGCACAGACTGTGAGAGGGTCCGGGGTGTGTGTGTGTGTGTGTGTGTGTGTGTGTGTCCTGAATCCAGCCTTCTCCACCAGTACCCGTCTGTAACAGTCAGTACCCGTCAGTGGTTCCCACCGTCCAGTGCTGGCAGCTGACTCCAAATGTGAATGGTGACAGATGGTGTTGGCTTGTGATGATGAGCGGCCGGGATTAGGCAATATAGCAAACAATCCACACCCATCCCACCCCTTCCACACATACCACCACCACCCCTGTCGCCTCTTTCATCCCCTCCTGTCACTTTCTGCCACTTTCTCCAACCAACAGATTTCATCAGTTTCATAAAGGAGCACGTTTAGATTCATCTCAGTTTCACCAGGAGCACTTTATCTAAAAGCACATTGCTGGGTTTCCTGACTCCTTTCTGCCAAACAAGCAGACCAGTGAGATCAGAGCTCTAATGTCATGTCCTTAGGCAGTGTCCTGTCACTTTCCCTTATGGCTAGTATGTCCAACGCAGCACGGCATTAATCCAGAAGCCAGCAACCTCTAAAGCAGCTTCAGCTCGGTGTGAAGGTTTATTCCTCTTCCATCTTCAATCAGGGGAAATGAACTGACTCTAAATAAATCTGCTAAATAAGTGAGACTATTTGTAAAACAGCAAATATGAGATTACTGATAATACAGGAATTAGCAGATATTTTGTTCATATCTGTTACAATGAGTATTAGATGGATTCAGATGGTTTAAAAAAAACGCGACAAATGAGCTTGAAAGCTTGAACAAGCGTTTGACCAAGATGAGGGAACAATTGTGGTCCAATGAAAACAAACAAGCTACTGCCTGATAACTTTGCTGGGAAACTCTGAATCAGTGCTCAGTGGGAGATTTCTGATCAAATCATGAAGAGCAGTAACGACAGATTAATCCCCCGGAGACTGGCTCCAAACTCATGTAACAGCAGTGACTCTGTGGGAGTCTCATCAGCTGCATTAATCCTCCTACAAGGTCAATCAGAGCGCCGCTGGGTGACGTTTTTTTTTTTTTTTCCTGTAAGAAACCCTGAACAAACAATCCCACAGATGCAATATGTACTACATGTGGTGGAGAAAACAGATGGTTGCTCGTTTTGCAGGAGAAGATCAACGGAAGGGAGGCCTGCAGTGAAGACAGGTAGTCATCCAGGATCAACAGAGAGATGACGAGCGCTTCACTCTGGAGAGAAATTAATGAGGACACTTTTTTGTAGAAGCTCTCTTGTCTTGATCATTTTTTGCACCTGAATCATGCCGGTGACTCCTGGCTCGTCTCCTCGTTTGTTCTAAAATAAGCAGCTTGAGTAACATACATGTCGATCGAGCTGATGATCAAAAGGAAAGAGATGACAGTTTGGGCTGAGGATGCATCCAACATCTGAACAGGAAGCACCCAAAGACACACTACATTCACATGACTTTACCCACAGTGGGAAACCAGAGAAAACCCGGTCTAACATGAGAACTCTGGACCCGTGTTGCACACAGTGTCAAGTTCAGCTCAGACGTCTCTTAATGGAACGTTATTCAGACACATCTACTTCATGCTTCAAAGTAGTTTGAACCCACAAAGTACTGAGTTGGGATGCATCTACCCGCTCTGCTGATACCGTGCACTATGTATTCAGCACTATTCCACAGTCAGATGAGAAGATCAATATCAGCTTCACGTCCAATAATAAGAAAAACGGAGGCTCGGTGAAGATGTCTAAAAAGAGGAAAACTGCTTTTGTATACATGTGGAAATACAGCAGTAACAGTGGGACGTTTAGCTCGTTAGTGCTACAGAGCTATGACTAGCAGCAGGAAATTGCTGCAGGATTATATCACAGTGATGTTTGAGAGATTTATGATAGACGATGATTATCAGCCATTGCATTATCATTCGCTCTTTGCCTCTCTGGTCCCAAAGGGAAAGAAGGATCCATTCTTATCTTTGCTGGCACTTACACAATACACAGCTCTTTTAGAGCAAAGACCAGAAGTGCAGGCTCAGCAGTTTCTCAGCGAGATGCCGCCTCACCTTAGCAACCTCATAGATCTGTCTTTTTCCTCAGCTAGACGTGAGACTATTAAGCCAGTGCTGCGGTAACGGTAGAAGAAAGAGAAATACAGTTCCTTCACCTGCATCTATGCGGCAGGAGGCTGGGTGCTTCAGTTTCATCTGGTTAAAAAGGCAACAGTTAATAAAACAAAGCTGCAAGAGCACTGTAAAAAGCTGCTGGTATCTAAGACTCGAGGCTCATTTAATTTCAGCTTTTTCTGTTTCTAAAACTCTTTTTGCCACTTGGGGCTGTGGAGAAAGCTGAAAACTTCATCATGAACTCTGACATTTGTGTATTTATCCAGCAGACACAAAGCAACATTGGGATTAGTCTAATATTCAATCCACCAGCTCTGACGAAAAAGGTCTCACTCGCTTTAACTCCACAAATATAGATGGAATAATATGTAACCTGGAGCTTTCTGTGGGGTCATCTGCAAATACCTTTTGCAAGTGCACGAATAAAAACAAAACATTCTGACACACTACATGAGTGTAAAACCACAGCAAGTAAAAAACCACAAAACCTACAAATGAACCAACATATTATTAATACAGGCGAAGACACATGCATGTGGCTCCAGATGTAGACGCAGTAGTTGCTCATGTGGTTGCATATTACCATGTATGTAGACAAGCAACATATTCCTAATGCAGGGGCCAAGGAGCTGGGTTTATTCTGAAATTCATTCGTGGTGTCTGTAGAGCAGGGAGATTGTTGTTCCAACCTTACTCAAGCCCAAATGATTCCATCTCGGAAGAAGATAGAGTGAACTGGTATCTAAAAGGTTGTGGAGGCTGGGGGGGAAGTGCTGTTTGTTTCTGATAATGTGCTGATAATGGTTTGAGGCCTTGAATCATCAACACCAGCTCTTCCCTTTTAATTAAGTTCGTTTTAATCGTCAACCTGAAACAGGACAGACCACCGGGCAACTAAAGACCCACAGTGGTGCAGGTTTTTGAATTGTTAAGCTCTGCTTAGAGTTTTCTGTTCAGTGACGTTTCGTTTTTCTTTTATGCTCTTTAACGCTTGAACAACGTGATGATGCTGCAGTCTATGTCTGACCTCTGTTGGTGACCAGTAGGAAATGCAGCAACACTGTTGGAGCTCATTTCCCTCCACACGACTTTGCTGTGCAGGATTGTTACCAGAACCTCTTACTAAAATGATGTTTTCTCTTTTATCCATCTTTTATTCTTGTTTAGATTTAAGCAGATCAGTGCTGTGGCTGCTGAGCCTTTAAGTTAAAGGACAACTTCACGGGTTTTAGCACACATCATTGTCTGCCTTTACTATTAAAGTGTGTGTCTGCTTCTAGCTGAAAAACTATACTCCTGGATGACCTGCTACTCCAGAACCTGTGACCTTACTTCTCACATTCACTGGGAGTAGACACCGCCCCCCAGTGGTTGTTTCTACAAAAGCTACTGCGTGAAGAAGGAAGGGACATGCATAAACGAGTGGTGGGATGTGCAAGTCAATTTCCATCTTAGGGGTCAATGAAAACAATCGATAATAATCAAATCGTGACCGTGAGCAGGGTGGCGGAGGGGAACATGAGAGAAGGACTCTACGTTAGAAACTCTAATGGATGTGGACTTCCTACAGATTCCTGATTCTTGAACAAATTAAAGAAACTGCCCTAAAATGGAGCAGAGAGAGAGAATGACTAACAATGACTAATGACTAACAACCCCGAAATATTTTGTGCTTTCATATAGGTCCAACAGATTGTCTCCAGGGCTTATGAGAAATAAAACAACTCTTTTACTAAAAAGATGTGAACACTGTAGCAGGAAGATGACCAGATTAATTTTGATTACTTGTGTTTTTGTGTTGGTTCCAGTAGTCTATGCACTTTTCATATGAATTAATGACAAATACTTCTTATGATTTAATAGATGTTTTGAAATCATGGCTCGAAGAAAGCTCTGTAATAAAAAAAAGTTTCTTTTATCATCACAGCGAAGAAGATGAAATGCATGGTCATAAAATGTCTCGAGAGTTTAAGTTGAGTTTTGCTTTCCTACTTTCCTACTAATATTAAGACGTCTTGTGCGGCTGAGAAAACCACCTCCACAGTTGTGTGTCAGCAGTGGTCTGCAGCCACCGAAGCTTATTCTTGGACCGAACAAGATGCTGTTTCTCTGCTACAACTAGACTGACATGAGTGGAATCTACAGAAAGCATCCGTTTCTGGTCCTTTGACACGAGGTAATGTAATGTGACTTTGCCTTAATTGCTGAGTGCACAGTGATAATTAAAAGGGTATCATACACCCACACATCAGACAGACCTAATCGATGTTCATTGTGCACCGACGTAAATGATGAGACATGTATAATAGAGATGGTGCAGAATCACTGCGTCCCAACTCAATTATGAATGAATCAGAAACAGTTATAAACAAATCAGCAGCTAAACATCTTATTTATTTTGAATAATTGATAAGTTTTCTACAGGCCTCAGCTCCTCTGCTTGCTTGACAGATGCTGCACTTCATGCGCACAGGAGCCACAGCAGGAGCAGCAGGAGCAGCAGGAGCAGCAGGGGCAGCGGGCCAACATCCATTCATCACTGTCTATCTGCAGAAAACCTGTCAGGCTATTCTTAGCCGTCACACAAACAGAGGGAGGAGGATACTGGGGTACCACTCCCTGCTTCACACAGCAAAGTTTCTTTCCCCGCCCTCCGGTGTATTTAGTGTATTTAGTGTTGCATGGCAATGCAGGTAAGAGCTTAACAAACTGCATGATTCACACTGGTAATAACCGAGCGCTGATTGATTTGTATTGCTGCAGCCAGCGCCCTGTTGTATGAAGAGAGTGGGATGGTTCTGTTACCAAGGGACTGTTATGTCTCACACATGCACCCATCAGGGCCGGGAGGAGTATTTTTCCACATTATTTCCTATTAAACACCACACTCACACAGAAGCACAGCCTCCACGCTGTCCTGGGAAATACGTCCAGCCTCTACAAAACAACACGATGTATACAGTATGTCTCCTCTTATATCAAACCCTCCTCAGGGTCCGCTGCGGCGTGCACACCTCACCGAGTGCTGCTTCTGCAGTACTGAGCTCCACGGCTCCCAGACAGAGTGTGGCACTACAGCACTGCAGTGTGTGGGGGAGCAGGCGGCGGCGGCAGCAGCTCGCTTAATGATTCACTTCATCGATTTCTGCATTTTGCCAGTGACCTTTCATTCCCACTGCTTGCTATAGGAGCCTCAACTGTGACACACTACACAGAGACAGAGAAGAGGAAGGCAAAGATATATTATGGAAACTAGAGAGCCAAAGGGAAGGAACATTTGCTTAATTAGGAGAGAAAACAAAAGTTTCTGTGCATTTATGGAACTATGCTTATGTAGGCACACTTCTGAATGTTGAATTATTGTTTTGAGTCACAGAAGCACAGTTGTAGTATTGATTGTACACAAAGCATTAACATTCAGTGTGTTTCCCAGTGTTGAGCCTCTCCTCAGCCGCTGCTGCTCATGTCTTAATGCTTTGGCTTCCCTACTCTGTGGCTCTCAGCTCAGGGCATAAACCTTCAAACAACACTCACAGATATAACCCCACGGCATGACGCTGCCACCACTATGCTTCACTGTTGCTGTTGTGATGAGACAAGATGATGAGAGGTGCCTGGTTATGAGGTCATTTACCAAAGCTGGACTCAAATTTAAATCTAAGTCTTACCACCATGCAGACACACACCATCTATCCAGGGTCTTATTGCATGGCAAAACAAGTACAGTGAGTGTGTTTGGTGTTTCGTGTGGAGAGAATGGTGGAGAAAGACCGAAATAGAACATGAGTGGTACAGAAATAACTACAGAAAGGTATGATTATTTTAAAAATAGAGCACGAGATGAAGACATGCATAAAAAACTAGAAATGAATTTAATAAAGATGAATAAGGTGTGTGTGTGTCTGTGTCTGTCAAAGAGTTTTTTCACTGGAATCAGTGAAACCAATGGATCAAAATCAACCTCCCCGCTGCACAGCAGACTGTCACCATCAGAGCAACCTCAAGTCAATTCCTCTGAGGTCTGAGGTCAGATCAATGTTGGGCTCAAGTTCTAGTTCTAGTCCGCACAGGCCTGACAGACAAAAAGAAAGAAGCAATTCTGGTGAGAAATAACCATAACGACACTTATTCCATGTGTGACTTAACCCGCGGCAGCAGAAACAATCTGCTTCCACTGATAAGCTGCTTCACACTATAAACAGTTCAGCATCACATCTGAACACATCCTCCCACGCGTTGCTTCATGTGTTTCTTCTAACCTAAGCGCCATCTAAAGAGGATACCCTGCTACTGAAACAATAGGAGGGCACCGGTCCATGTGCATCAGGGATGGGAAAGTCACACAAATGCAGATGCCTGAAGAGCAGACTGGAATGTGAATCCAGCTCAAAGCGCCTCGCTCTGGGATCTTTTGGGGGATTTTCATCGATCACTTCCCGCGCTCTCATCTGCTGCTCTGACAGTGTTTGCATGCAGCGATAAGACACAAAGCACTGACACCAAAACAAATTGCATTTGAACTGTTCCCCGTGAATTCATCATTCTGATACGAGAGTTCTCGGAGGGAAATGAAACGATGTCTTTTGCATTTCCCGGTGATTTCTTCTCCTAATAAAAGTGTCTTCCTGACAGACCTTGTCATACACACACACAGCCTCCTGTTGCCACTCCACTGCTGCTCTATTAGTCTCCTGTGCTCAGCAAACACCTGTGGGCCCCCTTCGCCCACATGTCTCCGTGGGGGATTTGTATTGACGACTCTCCCATCTGCTGCTCGCTGTGCTTTACAGGAAGCGACAGAGAACCTAGAGACAAAATATAGTGCGATTTATATTTCTGAACAACAAAAGACTATTTATCCGCCACACTGAAATGATAACCGACTCCAAATATCTGTGGTCTAGATTAAAAAGTAGAAGCTAGAACTCGGGTGTTAGGTTCCGGACAGAACAGACGGAGACAACGGTTGTAGCGAAACGTTTCTTTATTCACGTCATTTTCTACTTCCGCTATGTTACAAGTTTACATAAGTGTCAATCCTCTAGTTCCTATGTTGATCTCTCGTTCGTCTGTACACACTATATAAAAAAAGTCGATTATAATGCGTTTAGAAATCCCAGTCGTTGAGGGGTCTTTGCTTTACAGTCCCTCCACTTCAACTCGTTTTTTTGTTTTCCTTTTCTTCTCGTTAAACAAAAGAATATACTGAACAAGGCATTTGTACCAGGGCTCACGAAGGACTCTGGACATTTGTAAAGCGCTTAGACTGTACAGCTCACGCAGAACACAACCGACAGGTCATATACAGAGCATGGTAGAAGAGGAATACTATACTGCTTGGCCACAACACAAACACAGTATATTGTATAATTAGACAAAACGAAGTACCATTGAAAAAAAAAAATTCTCTTCAACTTTTTTAAGCATTTCATAGAAACAAAAGAATAAATTGCAAACTTGGAGTAAACAAATCAAGAATATATATACAGTGAGGTAAAACACATTGGTCTTCAAAAGGAGGTATTTTCTTTTGATTAAGTGACTTTTTTAATATGTTAATGATGCTTCTTCTCAGCTCTTGGATGACATCTATAAAGCAGACATCTATGCAGACATGCAGTCTCGTTACACTTAGGCACCAAATAAAACACGATAAAGCTTTCAGCTACGCTTCTTGCTACAAAGGCCTCACTGCAGCATCCGAGTGGAAAAGAGGACGGTTCACCTGAGCCCGCCCGTGACCCAAACCCCCTCGTCACATCATCCCTAACGCCTGCCCAGGTGTTGGACTCGCTGAGGTTACTTCAGCAAAGAGAGGGCAGCCATTAGGGAAGAAGCTGCTCATCTGTAACCCTGATGCGGTCCTCATCACAGTGTGTTGATCATGCTAGCATAGATAGGTCGCGGAACCTGTGGTGTGATCCTGTGGGACTGATTGGGCCCACGCGACTGGCCCACACTTTGCATAACAAGAAAGACAACGCACACACACCTAGCTAAGACTAAAACCCTACAGTGGTGTAGTTCAGTGACAGTGAACTACACCAGTAGGGAGGGTTTACGACATTAGTTGGAGCTGGGTGTACATAATACGCTCCACCCGTGCAGTGGATGTCTGCGTATAAGTTGCTGCCACGACCTTTGGGCTCAATTACGCTGGTTGTGCTGGGATTTGCTGTTGACTCTGAGAGGACTGATACATTCACAGCTGTTGGAATTTGTCAGTGCGTGGTTTGAAGCTGGCATAGTCACCCCCCTGCTTGTTTTGTACCTTTTCTGGTTTAAGAAGTGTAGGATGACAAATCGCTGCATATGTGAATGGACCTAACAAACAAAGTGCTTCTCCGCTTGTGGGTTTGAGTCACAAAAAGGCTCAGGTACCGATTCCAAACCTTCGCAGAGAGATGAGGTTAGAGAGTTACAGAGAGAAACTCTCTCACAGAAGCAGTAAAATGGGCTTTCTTTGGAAATCTCCTGAATGAGTCGCAGTTTACAGCAGGATTGAATTAACTGTGCCAAACAGGGAACGTGTATTTCCAGGCAGATATCAGCTTTTAGGAAATGTCTAAATAATTAAACAGTGTTTGCTTGAGCTTGTCCAAATATATACAGTTTTTGTAACTTTCCAAAATCACTTGAGTAACGCGGAGGTCTCCGTATTCTCCACAGAGCTACGGGCAGCCACGAGCTGAAGTGAGGAGGCTGCAGTAAAGCGTGGCCCTTGTAGCGACAAGATAAGATAGGTATCAGTCAGTAAGGGGACGTGGAATGACAAGAGAGAAAGGCGGGATAGAATCAGAGACCACAAAAGAAAGACAGCTGGTAGCAAACATCTCTTTACATTTAAGTCATCTTGGGTTTTTAAAAAGAAAAATACAAGGCTGCTGGTGACTTTAAGACAGAATGAAGGTTGTCCTAGTAGAGGCATAGCAGAGGTGCTGTTGAGTTTGAGCTTTGTTGTTGCTTATGTCCCAGAGAATGGCATTGCTAATAGAATACACATGCTGTATAGTTTCTATCCCACCCGGAGGCTCGGCAGGGCTGGCCAGGCCTTACATAAAAGCATATTTTAACATTTGGAGCTACCAACCCCCTACCTGCCTCACTAACCTACATAGGTTAGAAAACCGATTCCTTCGCCCTGCTCCTTCGACCACTTTCACACGTTGAGTGGAGCATAGTCCGTCACCCTTTGTGTATTAATACAGCAGCAATATCCACTTTACCTTCTTTAAATATCAGCATAGCTTTTTTTAAACTCCTGTTTAGTCCATAGATATTTACAAGGCTCGAGTCTGCCACACATTTAAGAAGAACGAGTCGCAACAATGGAACTACACCGGTCGGCACGTCACACTTTTGTTTTTCAAATTACCAAGATAACTGAAAGGGAGTTGCTGAATAAAGCCTGTAGCAACTGATTGAGATGTCAAAAAGGGGTTGTCGCTCCTCAAGGACTCCACAAATGTCTGCGTGCAGCCACAGACTTTGTGTTTGAGCAGGCGGCCCTCAGTGCACATGCTTGGACGTCTACATTAGCAGTGGCTGGAAAGCCATCAACAAGATATTCTTGGAGAACAAGCACTTCTTCCCCCTCGTCCCCTGCATTTCCAGCTGCGTTGTGTGTGCGGGCACAAGCTACTCAAATGCCCAGTGATACATTGGCACGGTGGTTTCAGACACAATCTATGGATGTTACAGCTTTTCCTTTCCACAGCACCCGACTGAACGAAGCCTCGCTCTGATCCAGCTAGAGGAGCTACTGCAGTGGGAGAAGGGGTGGACGTCCACAGATAGCGGCTGACAACTCTCGAATCAATCTTTGAGAGGCTTGCCTACCAAATGACGTCGGAGAGCAACATGGCACAGAATGATCAGATTCAGGCAATCTGAGGATATTTACATCCAACTAAGTAGCAGCACATCAATACATTATTTCTTTCTAAGGAAAAACGATGGAGACGGACAGAGTCACCAACATCCAAACTGCCACACAGGTAAACCCACTGAGGTTCAGAAGTGCACTTATTGCTGAACAATCAAGAGACTCTGTAGGAGAATTTTACCGTCTGGCAGAAATAAACGGATTAAGTTCATTTTTTTATCATTACAGTTTATTACACTGTGTATAATATTTGAACTGTGTCTAATTATGCAATTAAAACTCTGACTTTAGTCATTAGAACTCTGACACAAGCGTTTCAGTAAAGTAAGAAAGAACAGGGTTTAGATTTGGGACAGTTTGGCGACAGGAAAAACACTTGACTGAAACAAACTTTTAAATCTGGTGCTACATATTTCTTGTCCTAGATAGAATTGTGATACCTTTATCATAGTAATCAGTTCTATATATAATATATATATATATATATTTATCTTTTCTTATTTTAAAAACGAAACGAACAAAAAAGAAAGAAAAACATTTATAAGAGCAGCTCCAGACTCTTATGTGTTGGTCCCTTAAGGCTTGCTAAGCTGAAATCACAGAAGTGTCTATATTATGCATTTTTTTCTTCATCTTTTGTCTTTGTAAATGTACATTCTAGTAGAAAAAGATCTTGCCACAAAAAAGAAAAAAACACTGAACAACCTGGAAAACTATGGCTTAGTAAATATCCACTTGCTATATTTAAAAGAATGTACCTCACTGTTTTTTTTTCTGATTATCCAACAGAGAATAAAACGCGTGAAAAGACGATGAAGGAAACAAAAAGACATTTATAGGGCAACATCAGTAATGCTGTAAGTCTCTGTCTCTTTTTGAAAGCTGCTGTAGGCTTTCATGGTAACGTAACACAGTTTGAGGCGCTGGAGCTCAATTTCCAGACTCAGTCCACTGGGAGGAGAAGCTGTACAATGAGTTGCTGCTGAGGTGTTCGGGGTCTGACGAAATGGCACCAGTAGGTCGGCTGGCTTGTGAGCGCTACGGCGTGCACGTGTGTCCCTTCTTGCTTCCCATTGTTACTTCTGGGGTGTGCATAGTACGAGCTTGCTGTATGCTCTCGCACAGAGCTGCATACACGCGAGAACAAACGCACTTCACAACAGCCGACATGAGAGGAGTTGGGTTTTTAAAGCACTGGCACTTTCCGGTAACAGCTGGCTTGGAAGGCATGGTGGCAGCTGATTGTTGCTGTTGTTGTTGCTGTTCTTGCCGTTTGTGGTTTAGCAGAGCAGAGTATAGAAAATAGACACATTTATATACTGTATATTGCATATGTTGCTGCATGTACGCCAACAATGAATGAGGTCATCATGTCCAGTTTAGTTTTGCAAAAAAAAGATCCCCTGCCACCAGAAAGCAAATTCAAAAAACACACAATAAATTAAACTGACCTGTAACAAATGAAAACCTGGTGCAAAATTGTTGCAGAGATGAAAGACTCTGCTTACAAGTCAACTAGGTGAAATGGACCCCTGTGTGCAGCTGACAAGCTGCCCCATGATCCCCGGGTCCTGCTTTCAGTCCCCGGTGCTACTGTTACACGACTCAGGAGTAGGGCTGCAAATAAGTTCACATCAGTAACTGTTGTCTCTGTCGGATAATCTTGACTCTTTGATGGCCGAGTCATTATTAGCTTTGACGACCTTTTGTCTGCTCATTGTTAGCATGTAAGCAACAGTCAAGCCAACCTTTAATCGTCCATCCAACAAAATGGAAAATGGTCTTTGTGTTTAACATCTAAACACAAAGTGCTTACTTGTCCGTTTTCTGGTATACAGCTGCTCGTATTAAACTGCCGTACACACTACATCGATGTGCCAAATCTTAGATCCATCAAAGGTTTCGTTTTGAGTTTTCGACCCACTTTCCACTCTGTAATCATTTAACACATCACTTACTAATGGAAACGTGTGACTTGCAGCCCTACTGAAGTAGAGGAGGAAACGCTAATACACAAATGAGGGGGTGATTATGAAGATGTGAGCAGATGCGGGCGAAGCACCGGTAGCTGCAGAGGCCTCCCAGGTGATGGCACGTCTTTACTTTACCTGATGGGGTCTGAGCTCCTGCTGGTTGGGTGTGTGAGTTGAGATGAATACCAGTTGCATTTCTGGGCCTTTGAGAGACTTCATTTGATGAACGCAGTACATAAGTGGAGGATTCCTTTGATGACTCAGTTAACTCCTTGAGACCAACCTCTCTGAACAGAGCCAGCATCCATTTCTCCATCAATTTGTTTGTATGTCAACGCATTGCAATGCATACAAACACATGGACACTCAGTTTTAGGAGCAGGATTCATCAGTTTTAGTTCCCTTCAAACGTAAGGGGAGGAACAACAATGAATAATAAGGAAGTAGTAATAATGCTGTAATGCTAACAATGTGAGCGTCAGTCTGAGGTGCGTGTGTGTGTCTGTGTGTGTTTGGTAGTTGTGTCTACATCTTGATTCCCTCATGTTTGCTGAGACAAGACAGAGTTTTCTTGATTCGTAGAGCGGTGAGTCGGGCAGCACCGTTGGCATACCAACACTCCCTCATTATCTTCGCCATCACCCGCAATGCCTGCAGAGCAGAGAGACATCAAAAATCAACATGACTCGAACATCGTGTTGGAACTGTCACAAGAAAATAAAATGACTGATTTAAAAACATGAACAGTGGTTTAAAAAGTCCAAAAAGCTCTTTTTCCCCCCACTACTAGACTTTGATCCGTCTTCCACAGCTCAAACATTCATACCCCGGCATTTTACTGCTGCAGCTGGTGTTATTTGTCCAATTGCAGTAATAAAACGCTGCTGCCACTGTCAACTAGCCTGGGAAAGATTCAAAAGAACCTTAATAAACTATGTCCAATCAGTTTAGTTTACCACAAATCGACTCCAATCATTAATAAACGCACTACAGGCATATTTAAACTGACCCACAGCCTAAACACCTTGAGCTCGTAAATGTCTCAGCTTTGGATGTTTAAATAACACAAACTAATAAAAGTATATTTTCACTTTGTCATAATGTGTTATTGACTGCATTTGGTTTATAAAGGGCACTTTGACATATACAAAACTAAAAAGGATGCAGAAAGTGTGGTGTGCAGCTCCACATACTTAACAGCTGCTGCTTCCTTATAGAAAACCTTGAATCAGCCAACGTGTCTTTTTCTACTGCCTAGTGTTACATAAACTGATTTTCAGACTTAATCGTTGCCTGTTTGTGTCTCGTATTTCCTCAAAGAAAGATTTCATCCTCCTGTCTCTCTGAAGTGGTGACCTCTAGACATTCTAAACAAACTCTGGAATAAGGTCAGAGCCTTTAGAGTTTACATTAACGTCTCCCTTGGTGGGGCTGTAAACAGCATCTGCTATGTGTGAGTCAACATGTCTGTGTTGATCTGTGAAACTTCCTACAGTGCTCATTAAGACTGCTGAGACGTTCCGGTCCTCCATTCATCATGTGGATTAGTGCCAACGCCACGCTGCCACCAACAATCTGCCACGCGCACGCACAGTTACCAAAGTCTCCTTAAGCAGCTAGCTGCAGCTCATTTCTTATTTAAAAGATTCAAATGTGTTTAGACACAGCTTTATTTGCTTTAACACGCCATTCCGTTTGACAGCGAGAGATTGGAGCGGTAAAGAAAAATCCCAGCGATGTCACTGTTAAAACCAACTGTACAAGACCTGGCTCTAAACAAGTGCTTCTTACTATACAGGAACTTTATTCAGCGTTAAAAGTCCTCTGACTGAGCTGTTTTAGAGCCTGTGGAGTCTCATTAGGTGACACTTAGTTACAAGGACCCATCTGGGAACATTTTATTTGTTAGTGTTGATTTGTATCAGTGGGTGCAGCTACAGAGGCAGTGAAAGTGTCGTTTCCCCCGTGTGTGAACTTGGGTCATGTAGAAATCTAATTTAAAAACTAAAGTAATTACATTTTGACCCTAGTTACGCACAGATTGATTGTATAAAACTTCTTTGAATGCATCGTGTTTCTCATGTTCACTACTAATAGAATAAAAGAATGCACATCAACGTTTCTGTACTTCACTATAACTACATAAATAATGAAGGAGCTGCTACTAAATATCTGTAAACACAGAGTATATTAAACTAATCTGACCTTTTACTTGCCTAGTGTTTAAATTTGCATGACTCGTGCACGCACTCAGATTGGCTGGAGGTGTGGCGCCCGTGTTCAGTCGATCGGAATACGACATAATATAGAATGCTAATCATCGGGCACGCAGCATTTCCAAACCAACGACTGCCACCAGAGACGTTGAAAGTGTAAACAGTAATTATGTAGTGGTCTTTGATGCAAATCTAATCTTGACTGGGAGAGGGGATATCCTGCACATACACAACAGGAAGTGTCAGACCTGTAGCATTGTCTCAGTTTCCCTACAAACTGAACTGCTGTTTTATCGAATGGAGGCAGCTGGGTTAACTTCACCGTACAGTAACAGCACAGATTATGTGCTGGTGGAGTCTGGTACATCTTGTTGGAAACATTTGGTACACACTCTTCTAGTGTGGCCTATTATTTTACCTGACAGAACCTTTTCCCTACAAAAAGGTCCCTAGTTTTTAGCAACAAAGCGCGGCAGTAATTAAAAGACAAAGGATGAGATGGACAAATAATGAGTGCTGCTATTATTCACCGAGCATTGTTAACATAATAGATTGAAATGGGTTTACAGACAGCAACTTTAGACACCGTGTAGTCTGCATCTGCTGAACCAGTTTGTCTGTCTGGATGACTATTATTGCTGCAGTGTGTGGGTCGTTGGGTGTGTTGAGCAGGTTGTTGTGTGTATGATGCACTCGAGTATGTCTAGACATTCCTGTGTTCGTCTCACCACAAGACGTTTGAAACCCGATCCCTGATGTATATACTGTATAAGTAATGTCAGGATGTGATTCTCACACATTACAGCTTTGTCTGACAATGACTTATAGTAATAATAGTAGAAATTTGTGCACGTTTACCCCCTAATTAGCAGAACATCAAACAAAATTCTCAACTGAATGAAAGACACTCACCTCGCAGCTCTGCCAGCGGTTGGGAATGTTGGGTCGAAGCTTCTGTTCACAAACCACTTTTCTCATCTCCTCCACTGATGGATCTGACTGGACCAGGTCGTAGTAGGGCAGCTGGTAGTCCTCATGAATGCCTGTCAAGAAGGTAAGCAGTTAATATTTGGGATGTGCATGAAGGTGGTTTACAGACATATAGCCTGGCTGATCACGCAAACATTTGCACAGATATTTGTGTATCAATTTTAGAACTGCTCCATTCATCTATCATCCCCTCT
The DNA here is from genome assembly GCA_032270685.1 of Microctenopoma stevenorrisi. Taxonomy (NCBI): domain Eukaryota; kingdom Metazoa; phylum Chordata; class Actinopteri; order Anabantiformes; family Anabantidae; genus Microctenopoma; species Microctenopoma stevenorrisi. The sequence continues at coordinate 21,204,810 of JAUMTR010000012.1, forward strand.
ATTAATCCGTCAACCACCCGTTCAGTTAGCCAATGAATCACTGCCCCGACCGTTCTCATTTGATCCTCACCACCCATAGAGCAGCGGCTTGCAATTTCCCAGAAGACCAGTCCCATGGCGTAAATGTCAGCTCGTTTGAAGGACTCAAAGTGTTTCATGTTTATGGAGTCATCCAGGACCTCTGGAGCCATATACCTGAGCAGAAAGATAATGGATTGTTATCAGATTATTGAGACATTAAAGCAACTGCTGCTGAAGAGACGACCTTCAACACGACATTCACGATGAACAAAGTGCAGATTAATGGGAAAACAGCAGAGGAAGTGAGTTGCACTTTACATTTCTGTTTGACATCTGTTTAACTCCAGCTTTAAGCCTTTAACATGACCACTGACCCTTAATCTGCCATCATCCAGACAGCAATACTGACTTACAAGCACTTCAGTAACGCTGGTATGGCCTTTCATTTCATCCAGCTCTGCCTCCCTGCCGTTACGTGAAGCTACCTCAGCGATGTTAATTATGATGTTCATCAATAATGTTGACACACATTAAATGAGCAAAATCCAAATACTGTGCATCAATATAAAGTATTGAGTTTTTTTCTATGAAGACTTTCCTTTAGTTCATTAACGCGTGCAGCAGCCTGAAAACACCGGGATGGACATAAGTGATGATTCTACAGTTGTGAATTTAAATAGTGCTGCATCTTGGTTAAGACCCATTACACACGGAGATTCACTGTGCTGTGCTGACAGAAAAGACAAATCACAAAAAGTCCAAACAAGTAGCCATAATAAAGTGGCCCATGTGCTTCTGTCTCTGCTTGTTCCGAGCGGAGTCTCAGACGATGAGACATCAATAAGAACTAAACAGCGGGTGCAGAGTCTCAGCCACAAGCTGCCAATGATCCGTAATCACACAGAACCAATGTACTCAAGTAACTCTCTCTCTGGACACAAGTCTTAGAGGAATGAATGGACGGCCTTTGTTAGCAAACTGCTGGTCTTCTTCAAATTAATTAGAGGGGTGAGGGGTGAGGGGAGAGGTGTACATAACGTGTGGTTCTCACATTTAACTGCTGAAGGGATTAAGTGCGTGTCTATGCTCCTGTTAAACTGATGTAAAAGCCTAAAACCTCCAGCAAAAGGTGCTTGAAAGCATGTCTAAAGTGGATCAACAAGATGCTTGAATGAAAAAAAAACCCATTTGAACATGACTTACAGCGACTAATATAAGGAGATAGCAATGTTGATTCTCCTCCGATGTCACAGTACGATGCTCACTAGCTCCGTCATCTCTGGCTTCAGATGCACTTTTTAAGTAGGTGAAAAAACTAAATCCAACAGGTGAGCAGACTTTTTTTTTGCTAACCAATAGAACACAAAATGTTTGTTTGACTTTTGAATTTCAATTTAAAAGCCAAATTGAAGACTTGTCAAACAATTCTTCACCTTGTGACCCAAGTTGTGGGCATGCCTCTGCCAGACAAATGAAGACGGTACTGCTTATCCTTATAAACAGCATCTATATAATACACCAAATCACACAGAAGGCCGATCAAACATTGATGTTTGGGAGGTCATTTTGCCAGCTTACTATGACACAGACAGAAGCAGAGTTTACTAGAGACGAACACTCACCCTCCAGTGTGACAGTGACGTCTTTAAAATGAACTCAACCAATGAAAAAGTGACTCTTATTTGGTGCTTGGCAGGTCTTAGTGTCAGAGCCTGCTTGATATTTAATTACCCGTAGACTTGGATAGAACTGATACACCCACCTAAGAGTCTACTGGTCAAAGTTCGTATGTGTACAACGCTTATGTCATAACACCACATCAAATTATATCTGCCCAAGTGCCCTTGGTGAGAAAGATCAGCAAGTATCAGCTCCCAGACGGATGACACTCCTCTGAAGCATGCCTGTGTTTTCACTTTTCTGCACATGCAATTGCATTTCACAGCTAGCTTGACACTGCTTTATTTAGCCGATGAAGATCTAGGACCATGTGTGACACACTGTCACTTTGTCATGGAGAGGCAGACTAAAAAATTATAATTATAGCAAAGACTTCAGCAAGTTACGTAACAGATATACTGTTTTAATGCTTTTTTTATTCTGATTGATTATCATTTTGGGGACACCACTAAAAAAAATCTTAATAAAAAGAAACACATTCACATTTCACACAGAACTACAGCTTTTAAAGTCCAACTTTTTGGTTGACATGTTACTGGGGGTTTGGCATTATGATAGCTGGAAATACACTAGTGGAGTCAAATCTTCAATACGTAATCTGATTTCAGCTAATGCCAGACAGACCGTCTCAACTGACCCAAGGCTCACTGAATCATTTAGTGCCACTGAAAAACACCCGCGGCTTCAAACCACTGCGCAGAGAAGGGGGCGGGGGGGAGGTCGTGAACAAGACAAAAACGGAGGAGGAAGAGAAGAAAAGAAAGCTATCCTAGCATCACTGTGGAAGGAAGGGAAGGAGAGAGAGAGTGCTACTATGGCCTCCACACGCTGCTCACTTTTAAACCCTGCAGCTACACAAGTTTACATAACAGAACAAGTGAAAAGTGGACAGAGACACAAAGAGATAGCGTAAACAGCTGGCCAGACCAGACAACGTATTAAGTACGTTTCTGTATTAGCTTTTCTAAGATGTTTTTTTACTCACACTCACATTTTCACAGTACAACTATTGTGACTACAAACAGTGAGGTAAACCATGTACAAAGAACATCTCAATGTAGTTTCTGCCACTATAAACAGGTCGACAAGCATTTAAGTGACATTTTATAAAAACTGCAGTGAATGCTGGTTCAAGAGAGAAGCTATTGAAACTAGATGCTCGTGTCAGACATATCCGCCTGCTCTCTCTTGCTTAATGTTAAGATTAACGAACAGGTTTCAGGTTCACTAGCACATGCTCAAACCACGAAGCACGACAGACAGAGCTTTGCTGTTTGTTTGGCGAGCTGTGTGGCTGACCACCGGTCCACTGAGAAGAGGAACAATCATAAATCCAGCGTTTTATTAACAACCTGTTTGAATCTGGAAATGTTAGGTTACCTTTTGGTCCCCACTCTGTGGTTTGGAGCAATGTCGATGGTGTCAGTGGCTGAGTCATGGCGAACAGCTAGCCCCAGGTCGGCAATGCAGCAGGTCCCGTTCTTCTTCACCAGAATATTCTTTGACTTCAGGTCTCTGTGGGCAATAGCTGGCTTGCCTGGAAAAACGAGGGCATGTATTAAAAAATGCCCCAATTAACAAGTTAGGAAACCACAGATAAGGAAAGAAAGAAAAATATAACGACATCGCCAGAATTCAGATATTTCAGATTTAAACATCTGAAGGCAATGCACAGACTAGAAAGTCGTTTGCAGGCTGCCTACTTGACTAAACCTAAGCAGCGCGGTAAATGTCAGAAACACTTATGTCATAACACCAGTCCGTCTGACACGATGGCTCAGTGGGTAGAGCAGTCATCTTCCAACCTAAGGGTAGGCGGTTAGATTCTCCATCTCCACATAAAAAGCTACATGGCGAGGTGTCCTTGGTCAAGACACAGATACCCTGTAGTAGCGCAGACACAGGTCCAGCAGCTGTCCAAACACCAATTTCCCCAGGGGGTCAATAAAGTATTCATTATTAATATTCTTATTAAAATCACTGTAAAAAGGTCTAGACTCAACACTATTGGTTTATTGTTTTTTGGATACGCGGTAGTTATGTAATCGTGTAATATCACGAAGTATGGCGTAAGTGTGAATGAGGTCTGTGACAGCAGGTAAAGGTCTTGAGGCCACCGGCAGTGAAAACTCAGACTGACATTTCCTGTGAGAGACTGGCGTTTACCCCTGTGGAACTGCAGTCTTTTATTTTGGTCGGTAATGAAATTCAGCCTTCACCAGGATCGCTTTAGAGAAATAAGGCCATTCGAGTTCAGAGAGATTTTCTCGGCAGATGTGCAGCAACATAATATAAGAAACATTATTCAATAAGCATAGTGTGACCTCATTCGTCTCTGGTCTTAGCACTGCAGCAAGACATGGAAGAAAACCTGGGGCGCAAAACAATTCATTGTGAAAATCAAACCATTTTTGAATGTAGCCTCAGTAAGGCTGCTATCGGTGTGTCTGGGACAAGTGTGTGTGTGTGTGTGTGTGTGTGTGTGTGTGTGTGTGTGTGTGTGTGTGTGTGTGTGTGTGTGTGTGTGTGTGTGTCTCACCTTGTGTACCCACTATCTCCATGTGCAGGTGTGCGAGGCCACTAGCTGTGGACAGGGACAGTTTGATCATACCCTCCACAGTGACGGTGTAACGATTCAGGTAGTCGAACAGGGAGCCGTGTTCATGGTAGTCTGACACCAGCCACAGCTGAGTCCATGTCCCATTATCTACACACACACACACACACACACACACACACAAAAACAAGCAAAGAGGTAAGGAGTTAAAGCGTGAGATGAAGCCGTACTGATCACACGATACCCTTTAAGTCTCAGGCCCTTAACATATCTGTGAAACCTTGTCTGTTATATAAAGGTCGAGTAGAATTTTCTGCCCGTAAAATGGCAAGTTAAGGTTCATTTAGCCTTGTTTTAATCTAATATTTCTTCACATTTTGGTGAATCTGAATTATCAAAAAAAGGTCACCCCCCTTTGAAATTTGCAGTTAAATCACTGAGCATTTCTTTCTGTAATTCCTGAGCAGAGTTAAAGATGTTTCTCTGGGATAAATATCTAACTGGAAAACAGGAGTGAGCCTAATTTTCAGCAATTTGTCTATGACGTCTGTGTGTTCTCATTCGATGGTCAAATCTCTGATGTAAATTACAGACGGCAGGTAGTTCAATACGTTACTATGGTAAACTCTCAGTTTGACTACATGCCTCTGTGCATCTACACATATCACAGCTGTTTAGATTTTCCTCAGACTGAAGCAAACAACTGTCATCATGACCACACAGCATGTGTTAACAGTGACCTGCATGGCCTTGTGTCCGTACAAATGTAATAACACACAAACACATCTATTTGCTCCCGGGCTGCTTCACGCGCACAGAGTCCATCTCACACAGACTCTCCGCTTTAACACAGTGGTAATGTCTGCTGGGCTTTCACTGCCGAGTGTTACTCCCCCATACTGTCTATTCACAGTGAACGCTCGTCTGCACTACCTTCACCTTTACACAGTTCCTTCAACGCTGCTTCGCTTTTAATCAGAGCGCCACAGTCACGTGCAGATAATATTAGAAGAAAAGAAACCAGCTCAGTTTCAGATTTGTATTATGGAGTAAGTTCATTTAGTCTCACAATTGTCTCTTTTCATGTGTCATCTTATTTATTGGTTTATTCCCTCTTTAGTCTGATTCATATTCTATTTTTCAACGTCTCGGCAAATTTCACCTTTGTTGTCAGCTGCGATGAAGCCCAGAATATTCTCGTGTCTCAGCATCACAGTCTGGTAGATCTCTGCCTCGCGGAACCAGGAGCGCTCCTCGCGGGAGGAGAAGATCTTCACGGCAACCTCCTCGCCGCGCCATTTGCCCCGCCACACCTCCCCAAAACGCCCTTTGCCAATGCTCTCCTGGAGGATGATGGTTCTGGCGATGGTTCTCTGGACCAGCAGCGGCAGTCCTGCAGAAGAAACGAGACAAGAGTAGCAATATTGTTAAAGCCAAAAGCTACATGGTAAAAGAAACAGTGTGAAATCAGTTCCAAACTCAATTTTTATAACAAATATACAACATAAATATAAAAACTAAGGAGGAAATTAAAAGTGAATATTCGCTGATTTCAACCAAAACACTGTGACTCAGCAAAGTTAATTAATCAGCCCACACGATTTTGCCAACAAATACACACTGTATCAATAACAAACACAACCACAATATGGTGCGAGTTTCTAAAACGACTGAATCCTGTTCCTTCTTTGACAGCATGCTGGAGGTGTCAGTTTCCACAGAGAGGTGCTAATTTATGGCTACACAGCTTGTAGCCAGCTGAGTGTCTGTGAATACAACCTGAACGTGTGTTTTAAATGATACATATTATAGCATAGGAATATCTATAGGGGTGGATCTATAATTAGTAAAAACAACCCAATAAACGGGGTGAAAACATTATTGGTGAGGAACAGTCCCTAATGAGGGGCTGGACTTGAAAATCTGAAATAAATGTTCCATTTATCGTGAGAATCAATGCACTGCGATGTCCTTCACTGTTCATGCTCTGCGTCTCAAAAACATGTTTTGTTGCTGTGGTGACGATGCTCCACCACCTTAGCAGGCCTGAGTGAGTGTCCACCTAGGTCCTCTCACTTATTAGAGACACAGACACCTGAGATTGGTGGAGCACAAACATGACCTTGCTGGACCCAATTAGACTATAATTTGGACCTGTCGCACCCGAGGTCGGGTCTTGTTTACTGGGACCTGGGAGGACTAACAAGATCCTCACATAAATATTTTGTTTTGTTGTGAGTCACAGCTCTGCACAGTGATTCAGAGACACAAACCTGAAACTTCCTTTAGCTGACCTGTAGCTGCGACTGCAGTCACTGCTGTGCTGCAGATTTCACACGTTATATTATTTGATTCTATTATCGGCCACAACATGACACACAATGTCCCCGTGTCTTGGCACACCGGGTTCTCAGGGTGCCTACCTGATCCAGAGCCGGAGGTGGTCATGTCGTAGATGAGGTCCTTCAGCGTTGTTCCCACGGTGATGAAAGGGTGGTCCATGGTGGGGTCCTCTTCGTTGGGCACCCGGTGGTGGTGATGGTGATGGGGTCCGGCACCCCCCGCTGCCAGGCCCCGGTGGCTATGGCAAAAATAAAATGCTACAACAAGCACCAGGCAGAACACGCACACCGGGCCGGCAATTACTGCTGCAAGTGCCACAGGTCCCAGAGAAGGCGGCTTTTCTGTGGGGACTGCAGGACAGAAAGGAGACACAGAATAATGTCTATTAAGGTTAATATATGACTCGTGAGTGTAGCGAGTTACAGCTCGTTTAGAGCCTTATGAGAGCAACTGCAGCTTCAGACACTGGCTGTGTGCGCACTTGGGTGCAAAGCTACCATGGGAGGATCCCTACAAGTCAGAATGCCACCTAGACAACGTCTTAGTGCTGCACAGCTTAGATTAGATGTTGGCTAGTGAGTACAACTGTTGGTTACCCCATCCTATCTCCCCATATCTGGGAAGAACATGGCGTTCATCACTTGTGGACAAGCTAATAGTTGTGTGAATTTTATCAACATTCAGGAGTGAGCCCAGCGCTGCACGAGCAGCAGTAGCAATGGGGAGGTAGTGAAAAGACTGACTGCAGGCCACGAGCCAAGAAGCTAACAGGCCAAGTGGTGCAGAGACACGTTCCATCTGCTAGACTGATGGGTTATTTGGCCTGTGGCTAACACACACACACACACGGTCCAAAGAGGCAACTATAATGTCTCCACCAATCTCCCAAAGGGAACCTAAACACATCAAGGAAACATGAACTTGATAATCTGAATAACGCCTTTAGGTTCTGCTTGTTTTCTTACATTTGTCCCATTCTGATCTTAAGATTAGCCGCAAATCAGTAAATGCGCTTTTCAAACATGCAACTGGTTCCTTTAACGCCATTTCTTAAGTGATAGACTTTCAACAGTGATGGATTTTGACACGAGTGCTGTAATTAATCATGACAATGCCAATTTTGAAAAGATGGGATCTTCATCTGAATGTTTAGCTTCTCTGGTGGTTGCACTTAACGAAAGGCTGAAGTTAAAAATTAATTTTAATACTTATGAGTAGGCAATACTTTAAAATCTCTCTGGCTATATTAGAATTTCTAATCTAACACACACACACACACACACACTATGTTGACTTTTGATTATTTTTTATCATTGGCGTTATCATTTATTGATAGCAGGCTGCTGCCAGTTTGACTTTCCAAATCTGAGGGACCCAAGTTGACGTTAACAATTAATACATGTGAGGCTTTAACTCTCATTTGATCTGTATATGCCGTAAATATTTTTCCTTGATATGTCTACAATCATTTTTATCATTTTTAATTGTGTATTATTTAAGAATAGATCAGAACAGCAGTACTATGTTTAGTATCTTGGCCATTTAATCTGTTTTTATTGTATCTTTTTTCTCTTGTTTAGTTTTCTACTTTCTACTTTGTTTAGTAGTTTACTTTCTTTGCCCCACCAAACTAAAATATTGAAAGGTGCTGCAGTGTTTACTGTTGCCAACGAGCGCTGGCCCGTGTAACGGTCAAACCACTTAAACTCACTGAGTGTACTTTACTCCAAACTCGCACAAGTACTGTATATTAACAGAGTGTGTTTTTACCAGTTATGCTCGGGGTGGGGTCTTTGTTGCAGTAGTCCGTGGTACAGCACACCGGGTATATGCCCGTGTCATGCTTGACCGACGGGGCGCAGATGAAGGGCCGGTCTCGTGGGATCAGTTCAACTTGCGGGACGCACTGGCGCTGATCCACGGTGAGCTGGTTGCCGGACTTGTGGAAGGCGACGAAACAGACGCCGTCTGTTGTGCAGCTAGAGTTAGCGCTGCAGCGGTCACAGAAACACTGGAGGGCTGGTGGGGAAACAGAACAGGGTGAAGAGGTTTACTTGTTTTGTGTCACATAAACAAATGGTCAAGAGAGTTTATGTTCTTCAAAATCTTAAATCTTCCACTTTTTTCACACCAGACTGTCTGGTGTGTGTGTGTGTGTGTGTGTGTGTGTGTGTGTGTGTGTGTGTGTGTGTGTGTGTGTGTGTGTGTGTGTGTG